>CM076853.1:36099494-36704672 GCA_039519185.1 Astragalus membranaceus | reverse complement strand
GCACCCATCACGGTGGAAAGAGAGGCCCACAGTAGTTTTTCAATGCGGAAGCTTTCAAAACGTCCCGCTCATGGGGACAAGAGGATGCATAAATTACAATCCTTCTCTAACTCTAAGGCAGCTGGGGTACCCCATGCGAAATCCGCCCACCGAAGACATGTTAATCCCTTTTTACCTCCATGAAGGAAGCCCAAGAGAGGTTGACATGCTCCGGAAGATTTCTCAAGCGTGGGATATGGTCGTCCGCAAGGGACAAGAGCTTATTAAGAGGAGTGGCGACAAGGAAACCACCTTTCATCAATGGCTCCAAAAGAGGATCCAAGACACCCGATTGCCTTACCAAAGTGCACTACGGGTGGAGGAAGAAATACCTGAACCTACCCTTCCCACTGTTGAAGATTTAGATAAGCTTAAAATGGCATTGTCAAAAGCCGAGGAAGAAAAGAAGGGCTTACAGGAAGTTAGAGCAAGTGCTCCTAAAGAACCAGAAGCTGGAGGAAGAGAATGCAAGTAAGTCAGTGGCCATTGAAGACAGCCGCAAGCAGCTCAAGATCGAACAAAAGAACAAACTAGAGGTTCAAAGGTACCTAAGAGGGGCGAAAGAGGAAATAAAGCGTTGCAACCTGAAAATGGACAAAGCCATCGATGATGCATACAAATGGAAAAGGTTATGGGAAGAATCAATGATGGCTGAAAAGACCGCACAGAGCCTACTAATGGTATCAAAGAGAGAGTCCCGGATGATGGCAGCCGAGTTTGAAGAGCAAGTGAAAAGTATCAAGCAGGATAAAGATACCATTGAAGAGATACTCCGAGAATACCAGCAAGCCTTAAGAAGGGAGCACGAAAAATCTGATGAGCTGAACGACCATATCAGATATCAAGAGGAGGTCTACCACCAGCTGAAGACAGAAAGCATCTATTGGGAGAACCGCTTCGTGGAGTTGGTCAGCAAGATAGAAAACCATGAAGTCTTCATAGAGCTGAAGAATGAAAGCTTATACTGGAAAGACAGATTCTCAAAGCTGGCATGGCTGGCCGATCAAGCTATCGCGGGAATCCCCAAGCTTCTAAAAGAGGCTAACGCGGCAATGCACCCGTTTAACACCCCGGTCCAAGTTTCCAAATTCATGGAGTTTTGCGAGACTCTGATTGCCGAACTCCGGGAGAAGGCTGGCAGCACTACTAGTAGAAAAAGAGAGAGGAGTGGAAAAATGAAAGCCATATGTATTTGAGTGAAAGTTAAAGAACATTGTACTTTTCTTTTCGAAGTTTTATTTCCAAAATGTTGTACTTTCCTCCATCAATGAAGTTTGTTTGTCTCACATGCTGATCCTTTATATTGAAAATATTGTGGAACTTTAATTTGTGTGCTTATGACAAATCAGGATGCGCTTGCAATTCCCGACCTAAAACAATAAGACTCATGCACACATGCATCATTCGCATTTTCATCCATCCATATACTCATACATATACTCATAACATGTGTCCCACCAACAGAGAATAAAAGACAAGCTGGTGCGTCAACATCGCTATTGGACTCGTTCTCAGGCCAGAAACATGGAAGAAAATCAGGACAATCCGCCTCAAGATATCCCGGATCAAGACAATCCACCCCAAGACCTAGGCAATCAAGAGCTTAGGGCAGAAATAGATGGGATGAAGGAACAGATGGCTGAAATCTTAAAGGTCTTACAAACTCTGAGGGACAAAGACACAAGCGAAGATGTCTCCGCTGGGAATACGGAAAATCAAGTTACCAACCCTCCTCCTCCCAATGGACTCGGGATCCCGCATACAGTGCCCCCCACTGGGACTAATGACCAGGGTTACATATGGCCTCCTTACGGACTTCCACAAGGTTACACACCTCCGACAGTCAATGCTAGTCCAGAAGCCGGTCCCTCGGGGAATCGCGGGCCAACAACAGCTTACACCAACGGGTCACGATGGTAATCCGGGGGCACCACAAGTTCAAAACCCGACCCCCGTCGTCATACCACAAATACTCCCACTTGGCTGCCCTCCACCGCCGATAGTTGACGCTCAAGCTCAAGGTTCCAACCTCAGGAATCCCACTCATTCACATACCCCAAATGTGAACCCAGCCATAGTTCCGATGATCCATCCTTACTATGGTATGAGTGGGCTCCCTCACAATCGCTCTATGGAGAACCCTCAAGCCCAAGACAAACTACAAATGCTCGAGGAAAGGTTGAGAGCAGTTGAGGGATCCAATGTTGGTGCGAGAGATGCTTATGACTTGTGCCTCGTCCCTAACGTGGTCATCCCTCCAAAATTTAAGGTGCCAGACTTCGACAAGTACAGAGGGTCGACTTGCCCTGTAAGCCACTTAACCATGTACTGCAGGAGAATGGCGGCGTTTGCTCACGACGACGAAAATTGCTCATCCACTACTTCCAAGACAGCTTAGCTGGGGCAGCTTCAAATTGGTATATGCAGTTGACGCCCACTCATATTCGGTGTTGGAAGGATCTCGCTGATGCTTTCCTTAAGCAGTATAAGTACAACACTGATATGGCTCCTGATAGGACTCAGCTACAAAACATGACTAAAAGGGATAATGAGTCCATCAAGGAATATGCTCAGCGTTGGAGAGGACTAGCAGCACAGGTAGCACCGCCTCTTTTTGAAAGGGAAATGGTATCTATGTTCATGGAAACTCTTCCTTCACCCTTCTATGAAAAACTGATCGGGAGTGTATCGTCAAGTTTCTCGGACATGGTCGTTATTGGAGAAAGGCTAGAGAACGGAATGAGGAATGGAAAATCGCTTATACCCCCCCCGGAAACACTAACCAGAGAAAGCCCTTCTCCGGATTTCCTAAAAAGAAAGAAGGAGAAGCCAATGCCATCACAGGAACCGGAAAAACTTCCTACTCCAATCCCTCTCACACCAATCCGTTCTCAGCACAAACACTATAACCCCACCTACCCAAAATAACCAAGGCCATAAAACACAAAACTACTCAGTCGGAAAGTTCGTCCACTTTGATCCAATCCCAATGTCATACTCCGACCTATTCCGCCACCTGCTCAGCCATAATTTAATCACCACCCGCCCAATGAGACAGATCCAGCCCCCTTTTCCTAGAGGCTTCGACCCAAACACCACATGCGAATTTCATTCGGGAACGGTCGGCCATTCCATAGAAAATTGCAAAGCATTGAAGTATGTCGTCCAAGATCTAATCGCCTCGGGCTGGTTGAACTTCAAGGAAAATGGTCCTAATGTGGCTACCAACCCATTACCAGGACATGGGATGCCCTCAACTAATGCAATTGAGGATTCTGCAGAAC
This sequence comes from Astragalus membranaceus, assembly GCA_039519185.1. Taxonomy (NCBI): domain Eukaryota; kingdom Viridiplantae; phylum Streptophyta; class Magnoliopsida; order Fabales; family Fabaceae; genus Astragalus; species Astragalus membranaceus. The sequence continues at coordinate 36,701,349 of CM076853.1, read as the reverse complement.
CGTCCCTAATCAGGAGGGTAGAATGCATCCAGACACCCCTGGAAGTGATTCATGCTAATCTGTGTTCCTTTGGGATTATTGAGAGAGAATGTACTGGAAAGAATCCATGCAATGACCATCACTGCATTGGGAATTGTGAGGCGTTTAAACAAGTGCTTCAGGACCTGTTGGACCGACATGTAATACAAGTGGGCTTTCAAAAGAGGGAGGACCAGGTGTCAACTATCCTATCGAGCAATGGCCAGAACAAGGATACTCGGAAGCCGCTAGAGATCCACTATACTAAGGACTCCAAGTCGTCCCAGGGTATGCCTAAACCAATCACTATCCAAGTGCCAGCTCCCTTCCCCTACAACGACACCAAAGCAGTCCCCTGGAACTACAATGCGAAAGTCCAAGTGGAAGGTCCTCAGAACAATCCTGATGTCACAAATGTCTCGGGAAGCAGCGGAATGACTCGGAGCGGGCGTATCTATGCCCCTGAAAGACCCAGAGGAGGAGAATCAAATGAAAGAGGAAAGATCGATAAAGGCAAAGACAAAGAAGTGGAGCCATCTGACAAAAATACGGGCCAGAAGGCACTATCTGAGCAAGAAGCCAATGAGTTTCTAAAGATTATGAAGCAGAGCGAGTACAAGGTAGTGGATCAGCTGAATCAGACTCCCGCTAAGATATCCCTGCTATCGCTATTACTCAATTCGAAACCCACCGAGCAACACTAATGAAGGTGCTGAATGAAGCCCATGTCACTCCCGACATCACAGTTGGTCAGTTTGACGGGATCGTCGGAAATATCGTTGCAAACAATTACCTCACCTTCACAGATGATGAGATCCCCGTCGAGGGAAGAGGGCACAACAAGGCTTTGCATATCTCCGTGAAATGTGGAGAATACTCTCTAGCTCGAGTACTCATCGATAACGGATCGTCCCTGAATGTACTACCCAAATCAACCATGAACAAGCTAGACGTAGACTGTTCATACATGAAACCCAGTTCTACACTGGTCAGGGCATTCGATGGGTCTAAAAGAGAGGTTATCGGAGAGATGGAGTTACCTGTACAGGTAGGTCCAGAAGTCTTCATAGTGAGTTTCCAAGTGATGGACATCAATCCGTCTTACAGTTGTCTTCTGGGAAGACCATGGATCCATACGGCAGGGGCTGTGCCCTCTTCTCTACACCAAAAGCTCAAGTTCATAGTCAACAACAAATTGGTGGTCGTTTCAGGAGAAGAAGAATTGCTAGTCAATAAGCCGTTCCCTATACGTTATGTTGAGGCTGCAGAAGAATCTTTCGAGACCGCCTTCCAAGCACTAGAAATTGCAAATGCTACCTTTGTGGGGGAAGGCCCCATCATTAAAACCAAAGCTGTCCAAAGCTGCATTGATGATTGCTTGACAAGCAAGGTTATCAGGCAGGAAGTGGTTTAGGGAGACTGAACAAGGGATCCTAACACCCATACAGCCGCGTGAAAACAAGGACAGATGTGGGATAGGGTACCGGCCTAGTCGTACTGACAAAGGAAGGATCGCCGCAGAAAAGAAGGAGCGGAGGTTGGCCAAACTTGAGGGTCGGGAGCCAAATATGAAGAAGATTGTCATCTGCGACATAAAGCAAAGCTTTCAGAGCGCAGGAATGCTAGATCCTAACCAGGTTGCAGCTATTGAAGATGATTCAAGCGCTGAAAATGGCGGTGTCAGTCTTGTGCGCCGTTGTCCAGCAAGCAAAGAGCTCAAGAATTGGGAGATCGTCGATTTTCCTGTAGTTTTTAGTTCAAAGTAATGTTTCTGTAATGCAATCCTATGGCTCTGCCCAAGGCCTTAGGACATTTCATTCGGGCACACATGTTTCCTTTCAATATCAATATCAATAAAATGTTATTTCAGATTCTCCAATAAATTTCAGTTCTCTTTTGCACTTGCGTTTTATTTTCTTTTGGCTCGTTTTTCATTCCATCAATTTATACTAATGCAGATTTGAAAAAAACACTGTTGAAAATAACAACGCCAATAATTCATACTGTGACTTTGAGCACCCCATTAATCAAACTGAGGAAGATATTGAAGATAACTGGGAAACTCCTCCAGAATTAATGAGAATGATGGAACAGGAAGAAAAAATAATCGAACCCCACGAGGAATCAACCGAAACAATCAACTTGGGCACGGAAGAGGATGAAAAGGAAGTCAAGATTGGCACCACCTTAAAAGACAGTGAGCGAGAGAAATTGATTAGACTTTTGATCGACTATGTTGACATCTTTGCATGGACATACCAAGACATGCCGGGACTGGACCCCAACATAGTCGAGCATAAGTTACCAGTAAAACCTGAATGCTCGCCGATAAAGCAGAAGTTAAGAAGAATGAAACCAGAAATGTCACTAAAAATCCGAGATGAGGTCAAGAAACAGTTCGATGCAGGATTTTTGGCGGTAGCAAAGTACCCTCAATGGGTAGCCAATATTGTACCGGTCCCAAAGAAAGATGGGAAGGTTCGGATGTGCGTCGACTATCGAGATTTGAACAGAGCCAGCCCAAAAGACGACTTCCCTTTGCCTCACATTGATGTCCTGGTGGATAGCACAGCTCAGCATTCCCTTTTCTCCTTCATGGATGGATATTCCGGATATAACCAGATTAAGATGGCCCCCGAGGATATGGAAAAAACCACCTTCATCACTCTCTGGGGAACCTTCTGTTACAAAGTAATGCCATTCGGTTTGAAGAATGCTGGGGCAACGTACCAGAGGGCGATGGTAGCGTTGTTCCACGACATGATGCATAAAGAAATAGAGGTCTATGTGGATGACATGATCGCAAAATCCAAGACTGAAGAGGAACATATCGTCAATCTGCGAAAGCTATTTGAACGCCTAAGGAAGTTCAAACTCAGATTAAACCCCGCCAAATGCACTTTCGGTGTAAGATCAGGAAAGTTGTTGGGGTTCATAGTCAGTCAGAAGGGTATAGAGGTAGATCCAGACAAGGTACGAGCAATTCTTGAAATGCCAGCGCCTAAAACCGAAAGGGAAGTTCGTGGGTTCCTAGGAAGGTTGAACTACATCTCCAGATTCATATCCCAATTGACATCGACCTGCGAGCCAATCTTCAAATTGCTGTGCAAGAACCAAGAAACGAAGTGGAACGATAAGTGCCAGGAGGCCTTTGAAAAGATCAAGAGGTACCTCCAAAATCCACCGATTCTGATGCCACCGGTGCAGGGCAGACCCCTCATTCTATACTTAACAGTGCTAGACAACTCAATGGGTTGCGTACTGGGGCAACATGATGAGTCTGGAAGGAGAGAACATGCCATCTATTACCTCAGCAAGAAGTTCACCGAGTGCGAGACAAGATATTCATTGTTGGAAAAAACATGTTGCGCTTTGGCCTGGGCTGCACGTCGCCTGAGGCAGTATATGTTGAGCCACACGACTTGGTTGGTATCTAAAATGGATCCCATCAAGTACATTTTTGAAAAACCTGCACTCACAGGAAGAATCGCCCGCTGGCAAATGCTACTATCCGAATACGACCTTTTGTACGTCACTCAGAAAGCAATCAAAGGTAGTGCCTTAGCGGAATACTTGGCGCATCAGCCCATTGAGGATTACCAATCAATGCAGTATGATTTTCCGGACGAGGATATAATGGCTTTGTTCGGAGAAGGAAAATCTCCAGACGATGAAAGGTGGAGGATGTCATTTGATGGCGCTTCTAATTTGTATGGGCACGGGATTGGAGCTGTGTTGATTTCTCCCGATAACCGCTTCATACCATTTACTGCTAGACTGAGCTTCTATTGCACCAATAACATTGCAGAATATGAAGCGTGTGTCCTAGGCATCAAAGCAGCCCTTGAATGGAAAGTCAAAAGACTCGATGTATATGGGGACTCAGCGCTAGTCATCCATCAATCAGATAAAAGGTGACTGGGAAACCAGGGATCCCAAATTGATTCCTTATCATGATCACATCCAAAAGATGATTGAACGTTCGAGGAGATCACTTTCCACCATCTCCCTCGCGAAGAAAACCAGTTGGCTGACGCTTTGGCGACTTTGTCATCAATGTTCAATATCAATAACAACAAAAGTCTGACATTCATCCGAATCCAGCATCGAGACTACCGGCGCATCATTGTGTGGCAATCGAGGAAGAGCCTGATAGTAAGCCTTGGTATTACGATATCAAACACTATATCACAAATAGAGAATACCCTCCCGGTGCCACTGAGAATGATAAGAGAACACTTAGGAGGTTATCAATGGGTTTCTTCCTAAACGGGGAGGTGCTTTACAAAAGGAATCACGACATGATCCTCCTCAGATGTGTTGCAAAAGAAGAAGCAGAAAGAATTATGAAAGACGTCCATGAAGGCTCGTTCGGAACCCATTCTAGCGGGCACACCATGGCAAGAAAAATCCTAAGGGCCGGCTACTACTGGTTGTCAATGGAGACTGACTGCTTCAACTACGTCAGAAAATGCCACAATGTCAAATCTATGCCGACAATATCCATGTACCGCCTGCTTCTTTGAATGTCCTAACAGCACCATGGCCATTCTCAATGTGGGGAATGGATGTCATCGGCCCATCGAACCTAAGGCATCAAACGGACATCGTTTCATTCTTGTCGCTATTGATTATTTCACCAAATGGGTCGAGGCCGCTTCTTATGCCAGTGTAACCAAATCGGTAGTTGTCAAGTTCATAAAAAGAGATTTGATCTGCCGATACGGTCTGCCAAATAAAATCATCACAGACAATGGGACCAATCTGAACAACAAGATGATGAAAGAGTTGTGTGACGACTTCAAAATCCAACATCATAATTCCTCCCCGTACCGTCCAAAGATGAATGGGGCAGTCGAAGCTGCAAATAAGAACATAAAGAAGATCGTGCAAAAGATGGTAGTGACCTTCAAGGACTGGCATGAAATGTTACCTTTCGCTCTGCATGGATGTACGGACCTCTATCCGCACGTCAACAGGGGCAACACCATTCTCACTAGTATATGGGATGGAAGCAGTTCTTCCCATCGAGGTGGAAATACCCTCCCTGCGAGTGCTAATGGAAACAAAATTGGAGGAAGCAGAATGGGTTCAAGCTCGTCTGGATCAGTTGAACCTCATAGAAGAAAAGAGGGTAGTAGCTTTGTGTCACGGGCAGTTATATCAGCAAAGAATGAAGAAAGCTTATGACAAGAAAGTTCGACCCCGGCAGTTTCAAGAAGGAGATCTAGTGCTCAAGAAAATTTTGCCTATCCAAAAGGATTCCCGTGGAAAATGGACCCCAAATTACGAAGGGCCTTATGTGGTAAAGAAAGCATTCTCTGGAGGAGCCTTAATTCTCACAAAAATGGACGGTGAAGACCTCCCACTCCCAGTGAACTCAGATGCAGTTAAGAAGTACTATGCCTAAAGAAATATATGAAAAAAAGAGAAAGATGAGCCAAGCAAAAATGAGCTCGCTAGGTTGAAAACCCGAAAGGGCGGCCTAGGCAAAAATTAGAGCGACCTGGTGGATTGAAAACTCTAAAGAGCAGTCCAGGCAAAAATTAGGGTCAATGAGTTGGACTTGGAACAAAGGCAATCCCTCCGAAAGTTGGGTGATGGATGCTCAAGGTCATGTGTATGGGTGATTGGCATTGTTACCTCCAAGATACAAACAATCAAATGATGTGCTTTTTCTTTTTCTTCTTTCTTTTAGTTTAAACTCTCAATGTAATTTTCAGCCAGTGTGACCTTCGGCACACTCGGTTTCCATTTGAATATTAAACTCTTTCTTCATTCTCTCACCTCCCTATTTACTTTGGAAAGATGTTTTATGGTAGATGATATTGATTTGCGAAACATGTGCATAATCGAAAGCATTATAATCATTGCGAAATTTCTAAAAATCACAAAAAGAGATGATCTCCCATAAAAGGACAAATGCATAATCACTTCAGCAAATCTTAATAACCCGCACTTTGGCACCACTGCTTGAGGCAACCCTCGTATCCCACGTCAAGAGTCATGCGAGTTTGATGATGCCAGCAAAGTCAATAAAGAGCTAAAGAGCAAAAAGAGCAAAAGAGCAAGAAAAGAAAATGAAAAAAAAAAGAAAAAAAAAAAAAAAAACAAAAAAAAAAATCATTCCACATTTCATCCATCATGTCATCAATTACTTAACTACATGCACGCATGCATCATTCATTGCAAGTGTCTGTTAAGATAATTTTATTTTGTGTCGTTAGCACCAATTCTTCAGACCCCCAGCGGTCCTTCAGAGCCCAGGCGCTCCTTCAGACCAACAATGGTCCTTCAATCCAGATCGCACGTCGCGTTAATCGAGCAACCGACGGATCATCCGGCCCCAGGCCCTTCAGACTAGCTGTGTCCGCCTAAAAAACACAGTGCACGTCCTTCGTGGTTATATCAGCTCCGGACCTGATTAACCCTAATGGCCGCTCGAAAAAGGCCACCCCCAGACCGTATTACTAGTACCATAAGCTAGTTGCGCTCCTTCAGACCCATCGGTCCCTCAGGCTTAGGCATGCCCTTCAGACCCCGACGGTCCCTCAGTCGAACTCAGGTCGATGCGCCAAGCATTGATTTTGAGCTAGACCTTCAGAGCCCCAGTGCTCCTTCAGAGCCCAGTGCTCCTTCAGATCCCTAGCGATCCTCCAGAGCCCCGGTGCTCCCTATTTACTTTCAGTCTAAATTAGCCCAGTTTTCATAAATTTTTCAAAACAAAAAAAAAAACCAAAAGTCTCAGTGTGGACAAAATTAGCGTCTTGTTATCTTTATTTCTATTTTCCTCGAGAAACTCGGAACCCCTCCGATTTCCTAGCAAAATATAAATAAAGAGGGGCAGCTGTAATACCCTAATTTTGTCCTATCCAAAAAAAAAAGGAAATTTTATTTATTTTTTTTTTGAGAAAAATAATATTCTTCTTTTCATGCCATGTTTTATTTTATTTTTAGTTTGCTACAAGTTTTAATTTTTGAAAAATAATAATGATCTTTTTTATGTCATGTATTATTTTCTTGTTTTTATTGCTATGGGTTTTAATCACTACAAATATTTTATTTAGAAGTGAAAAAATAAAAATAAGCCAAGAAGGAAGTGGGGGGGGGGTCTATTAATAATAAGGTGCTGTCATGGAAGCCCAACCCAGCAAAATAGCTAGCCCAATCCAACTCCTCCACCAAACCCAATCCATATCCTAACCCTAACCCATATCCAACCCATAACCCAACACCCAACTCCATCCAACCCAACTCACCAAAACCCTATTTTTTCCCCCCCAAAACCCTCAAATTCGGCCACCTTTAAAAAAAAAATAAAAAAAATAAAAAAAATAATTTTTTTTCTTTTTTTAACCATTCCCCCCTAACCCCAAAATCAAGCCACATTCATCCTCTCTCTCCTCCCTAGAAAGTCGACCCCACCCCCTTTTTTCCTCCTTGGAATTTGCTTTCTCCCTTCCACACTCCACCTCTCCTCTTTTCTCTCAATCCCACTTCCCCACACTTCCCACTTCCCCATTTTTCTCTTCCCAACACACTCAACCCCTCTCTTCTCTCTCCATTCCTACGCTCCCTCTCTCTTCTCCTCACTCTTTCCCTTTCTCTTTCCTCTCTCACACCCACGGCTTCCCTCCCTCTCCTACCACTCATTTCTTTTCTTTTTCTCACATTCACTCATCCTTCTTCTCCAATCCCTCTCCTACACACCCACACTCACACACTCATTTCCCTCACATGGCTCTCCTCTCTCACACCCATGGTTTTACCCCCTCCTCTCATAAAAACAATCTTTTTTCCCTCTGCTACACCCATACCCCTTCACCAAACCTCCATCATGTCAAGAAAAATCATCATCACTATCCAAGATGAAGAAGCAAAATCGAAGGAAGCAAGTTTTTTTGGTATAAATAGGGGTCCTTACCTTAGAAGGAGGGACGAATTGGGACTCTTAGAAAAAAAAAGGGAGAATCTAAAAATTTAGGGTTTCCCTTAGAAAATCTTCTTCCCCTTCTTTTCTTCCTTCTTAGTCTTTTTTTTTTAGTTTAAAATTTTGGTGTATTGAAGAGATCCGAAGGAGAAAGCTTGGATTTGTTCAAGGTACTAAAATGTAATTTTTTTTTATTATTGTTCACGGTTTTTAGATATTATTATTGTTGTTTTTTTAATTTTAGTTACTGTTTTTGTTATGTAAATATTATTATTGTTTCTAGTTGTTCTTGTTATTTAGCCTAGTTACTTTTTTGTATATTTATTTGCCGTTTTTATTATTTAGTGTAGTTGCTTTCTTATTAGAATTTTATTGTTGTCTTTATATTATTTAGTTTAGAGGCTGTTTTTATATTATATTTTTGCTATTGGTTATTTATTTTGTTGTTTGTTATATTATACTATTTTCGGACTAAAAAAAAAAAGAAGAAAGTAAAAAATGTTGTGCCTTTTTTAAATAAATTATACTATTTTCGGACTAAAAAAAAAAGAAAGTAAAAAAAAATGTTGTGCCTTTTTTAAAATAAACTACTACTTTTCGGACTAAAAAAAAAAAGAAAGTAAAAAAAATGTTGTGCTTTTTTTAAAATAAATTACTACTTTTCGGATTAAAAAAGGTGATAAAAAAAATATGTTGTTTCTTTTAAAATAAATTACTACTTTTCGGATTAAAAAAAAGTGATAAAAAAAATATGTTGTTTCTTTAAAAATAAATTACACTATTTTCGGATTAAAAAAAAGGTGATAAAAAAAAATATGTTGTTTCTTTAAAAATAAATTATTCTAATTTTCAGATTTTAAAAAAAAAATGATAAAAAAAAAGATATGTTGTTTTATAACAATTACTATTTTCGGATTTAAAATAAACCAAAAACAAAAAATGTGTGTTCCTTTTAAATTAGACTATTTTCGGATTAAAAAAAGTGATAAAAAAAATGTGTTCCTTTTTTCGGATTTAAATAAAGCCTTCTTTTTTTCAAATACTAAAAAATATTTTTAAAAAAAAAATAAATGGTTACTAGTGTCACTACTCTTTTCTAAAAAAAAATGATATAATAACAAAAATCTTTTTTTTGAACAAAAAAGGTAAAAAGGCCCTCTTTTTATTAAATAATAACTATGACATCAAAAAAAAAAACAACAAAAGAATTATTTTTCTCCATAATCCGCTTTCAAAATACCACTTTTTAGGCTAGGTTTGTTTTTTTAAAAAAAGCGCTTCAAGAATCACGCGTTCCAGGGTAGAATAGTAAAAAAGATAAACCAATCAATCGTTTTAGCGTCAAAACGCTATTTGCACCCGCGGCAACCCTTTAAAAAAAAAAAGAGCACCAAAACGCTATTTGCACCCCGCGTTCTCTTAAAACAGCAAACCCATCCATTTTTTTTACTACAAGCCCATCTTTTCAAACACAACCTAGTTCACAAAAAAAAAAAAACGATTTGGTCACGCTATTCACACCTCCCTTTTTTTACAACCCCTTTATTATTTGCACCCCCGGCAACCATTTTCTTTTAGCGTCAAAACGCTATTTGCACCCCGGTGACACTTTTTTCTAGCATCAAAACGCTACTCACACCTCCCTTTCTAATACAACTCCATTATTATTTGCACCCCCTTTTATCACTTACTCTGCTTTTATTCACAACGTGATGCTTCCGAACCGTTCTTTTTTCTTCTTTCGAAAAATCGAATTCGCACAAAAAATTAGGTTGTCTATAGCGGTCACTCTGGGCCTTGCTTGTTTGAACGCTATAAATACCTTCTTTTCCGAATAAGCCATTTATGACGACCACTCTGGATTTATCTGTTTGGTCACCATGAACGGCCTCTAGTTTTCCCAAACTTTTCAAAAAATAAAAAAAAAATACCAGCACACAAATTTTTTCTAACCAAGAACTACGTAGCTTTGATTTCTCCATCGCACCTGGAGATACGTAGGAGCGGGGGCCCACTCCCGTCGAGCGCAAAAAACTAAAATTTTTATTAAGTCTTCTTTTTCCGTTTTTTTTGCAAATAACAAAAAAGGGTAAATTAAGGTGTTTTCTTTAAAACTTTTTTTCTACACATTTAATTAAAAGGTAACCTTTTAGGATGTTGCGGGGTGCTAGCACCTTCCCCGCGCTTAATCGACCCCCGAACCCAAAAACATAGGTTTTTTCAATGTTTTCCTAAGAATAAATATTGATGGCGGCTCCATTGTTCAAAAACAACGAGGAATCCCTCCTCGGATTCTTCGGTCGCTACAGGTCTTGTTTTGTCTGCTATGTGTGGAGACATGGTTGTCGACACTCCTGCTAAGGGGTCGGTGACCACTTCTTTGGTGTGTTCTCTGTGTCCCTTGTCGATCTTCGGCAGGGACTTTGTCGTGGATTTTGTTTGCTTGCCGTTGAGAGGATTAGACGTGATCTTGGGCATGGACTGGTTAGAGCATAACCATGTCCATATCAACTGTCGTAGTAAATCGGTTAGTTTCGGAGAGGAAGATTCTGTTTTGTTATCCGCTAGTCAGTTGAAGAAGTTGATGAAGGAAGGAGTTCAGCTATTTTCGTTGATGGCATCGTTGTCTGCTGAGAGTCGGGCTGTCATTGAAGAGTTGCAGGTGGTGCGCGAATTTCCGGATGTTTTTCTTGATGAGATCCCTAGTGTTCCACCTGAGAGGGAAGTGGAGTTTTCTATTGATCTTGTACCTGGTACGAGGCCTATGTCTATGGCACCGTACAGGATGTCGGCGTCAGAATTGTCTGAGTTAAAGAAGAAACTTGAAGATCTGCTTGAGAAGAAGTTTGTTAGGCCAAGTGTATCGCCTTGGGGAGCTCCTGTGTTGTTGGTAAAGAAGAAGGATGGAAGCATGAGGTTGTGTGTTGATTATAGGCAGCTGAATAAGGTGACCATTAAGAACAAGTATCCACTACCGAGAATAGACGACTTGATGGATCAGTTGGTGGGTGCTCGAGTGTTCAGCAAGATTGATTTGAGGTCAGGTTATCATCAGATCAAGGTGAAGGATGACGATGTTCAGAAGACTGCTTTCAGAACGAGGTATGGGCATTATGAGTATTCGGTGATGCCGTTCGGTGTCACTAACGCGCCGGGTGTATTTATGGAATACATGAATCGTATATTCCATACTTACTTGGATCGGTTCGTGATTGTGTTCATTGACGATATCCTAATTTATTCGAAGTCGGAGGAAGAGCATGCGGAGCATTTGAAATTAGTATTGGAGGTCCTGAGAGAGAAGAGGCTGTATGCCAAGTTGTCTAAGTGTGAATTCTGGTTGTCGGAAGTGAGTTTTCTGGGTCACATCATTTCTGGTAATGGTATTGCTGTGGATCCTTCTAAGGTTGATGCTGTGATGCAATGGGAGAGTCCGAAGTCGGTTACGGAGATTAGAAGCTTCTTAGGGTTGGCTGGTTACTACAGAAGGTTCATCGAAGGTTTTTCTAAGTTGGACCTTCCGTTGACGCAGTTGACTTGTAAGGGTAAGGCTTTTGTGTGGGATGCTCGTTGTGAGGAAAGTTTCCTTGAGTTGAAGAAGAGGTTGACGACGTCTCCTGTTTTGACGTTGCCAAAACCGGAAGAACCGTTCGTGGTGTATTGTGATGCTTCGAAGATGGGTCTAGGTGGCGTGCTTATGCAAGATGGGAAGGTGATTGCTTATGCGTCGAGGCAATTAAGGGTTCATGAGAAGAATTATCCAACGCATGATTTGGAGTTAGCTGCAGTAGTCTTCGTGTTGAAGGTTTGGAGGCACTATTTGTATGGTTCCAGATTTGAGGTGTTCAGTGATCATAAGAGTCTGAAATATTTATTTGACCAGAAGGAGCTGAATATGAGGCAGCGAAGGTGGTTGGAATTGTTGAAAGACTATGATTTCAGTTTGAACTATCATCCGGGCAAAGCTAATGTCGTGGCCGATGCTTTGAGCCGGAAGTCCTTGCATATGTCGGCGATGATGGTCAAAGAGTTAGAGTTGATTGAGGAATTCAGAGATCTAAGTCTGGTTTGTAGGACGACACCTCATAGTGTCAAGCTGGGAATGCTAAGGATCGATAATGATTTTCTGGGCAGCATCAGAGAGGCTCAAAAATCAGATGCTAAGTTGGTGGATTTGATGAATGGGATTGGTCAATCTGAGAACGAAGATTTCAAATTGGATTCCCAAGGTGTGCTGAGGTTCCGTGGTAGGATCTGCATTCCGGATGATGTAGAAATGAGGAAAACAATTTTGGAAGAGGGTCACCGAAGTAAGTTGAGTATTCATCCTGGAGCGACAAAGATGTATCAAGACCTGAAGAAGATGTTTTGGTGGCATGGTATGAAGAGGGATGTAGCACAATTTGTGTATGCCTATTTGACTTGTCAGAAGTCGAAGGTGGAGCATCAGAAGCCTGCTGGATTGATGCAACCGTTAGAAATTCCAGAGTGGAAGTGGGATAGCATTTCGATGGATTTTGTGACGAGATTGCCGAATACGGTTAGAGGTCACGATGCTATTTGGGTGATCGTTGATAGGTTAACGAAGTCTGCTCACTTTGTTCCTATTAATATCACTTATCCGATGTCGAGGTTAGCAGAAGTTTATGTCAAAGAGATTGTGAAGCTTCATGGAGTTCCCAAGAGTATTGTTTCGGATAGAGATCCGAGGTTCACTTCAGATTTCTGGAAGAGTTTGCAAGAAAAGTTGGGGTCTAAGCTGAGGTTGAGTTCGGCGTATCATCCTCAGACCGATGGTCAGTCAGAGAGGACAATTCAGTCCCTAGAAGATTTGTTGAGGGCTTGTGTTTTGGAAGACGGAGGTTCGTGGGATTCCTATCTTCCTCTGATAGAGTTCACGTACAACAATAGTTACCATTCTAGTATCGGGATGGCACCTTTTGAGGCATTGTATGGTCGGAAGTGTAGAACCCCGCTGTGTTGGTATGAGTCTGGAGAGAGTGTGGTGCTTGGACCTGAAATTGTTCGGGAGACAACCGAGAAGATAAAGATGATCCGTGAAAAGATGAAGGCTTCGCAGAGTCGTCAGAAAAGTTATCACGACAAGAGGAGAAAAGATCTAGAGTTTCAGGAGGGTGAGCATGTATTTTTGAGAGTCACTCCAGTGACCGGTGTTGGCCGTGCTTTGAAGTCGAAGAAGCTCACTCCTAGATTCATTGGTCATTATCAGATTTCTGGGAGAGTTGGGAATGTGGCGTATAGAGTGGCTTTACCGCCAAATCTTTCGAATTTGCATGACGTGTTTCATGTGTCGCAACTTCGGAAGTATGTTTCGGATCCATCTCATGTGATCCACATGGATGATGTGGAGGTGCGGGATAATCTCACAGTGGAGACTATGCCTGTGCGGATTGAAGACCATGAGGTGAAGGTGTTAAGAGGCAAGGAAATTACATTGGTGAAGGTGGTCTGGCTAGGAGCTGCCGGTGAGAGCATGACCTGGGAGATGGAGAGTAAGATGCGGGAGTCTTATCCAGAGCTGTTTGATTCAGGTGAGTTTTCGAGGATGAAAACATTCTAAGTGGGGGAGAATTGTAACGCCCAAATACTTAATTAAATATTTAGGTATTCAATTATTTATTTCATTTATTTTAATTGGTGTAATTATATTAATGTTGGATTGAGAGGTGTGTAATTGGATTTTAGGTGATGGCGTTAGTAATCGGGCTTAAGCTGAAGGAAAGCCTGCGATCCAGGCCCACTAGACTAGGCGCATATTTAAACCCAAAATTTAGGGTTTTGGCTCATTTGTGCAAGAGAGAAAGAAATTGCGAAGAGGATAGAAAGAGAGGAGGAGAGTACGGCGCGATCTCAAGGGAGAAGAGGAAGAGGAGAATTTCGCAAAAGTCAAGGGAGTAGAGAGGAGCTGTGTTGCTGTGTTCTGTTGGTGACTTTCTCTCCGGGGTCTTCTATTCCTACGAATTAAGGTAAGGGTGAGACCTCCCTTTCACTATAATGGTGGGTATGATGGGTATTAGGGTAGGGGCTTAGACCTATGTTGCCATGATCTTGTGTGATTGTTTGATTTGTAGTTGATTGAAATCCTTGATTGATGGTCATTACGAAATTGATGTTTTGACGATGGTTACTACGAAATTGATGTTTTGATGATGACTATTATGAAATTGGTGTTTTGATGATGGTTGTTATCAAATTGGTGTTTTGATGTTGTCATGGTCGTACATGAGGTGTTTGATGAATTTGGTTGCGTTGTTGTTCAAGTCCTAGGCGCCACAAGCGCCATTGTTGTTGCCATTGTCATGTGTTGTTGCTGCCTGGGCGCTGGGATCCCTCTGTGTGTTGCGCAGTTCCGGCGCTGGGCGCCATTTGCTGGGCGCCGGGATCCCCGTTGTGTTGCGTGTGGTGTGTGTGTGTGTCGCAGGAAATGGCGCCCTGTGCCTGTCTGTGTTGCCTGATGATTCTGTTGCTGTTTTTGGCGCCCAGTGCCTGGGCGCCGTGTCTGGGTGTGTTCTGTGCGCCAGTGTACTGTGCGCCGTGTCCCTGTGTTTGGCGCCCTGGGTGTGGGCGCCGTGTGCCAAGTTGTTGCCATTCTGTTTTTGGCGCCCAGTGCATGGGCGCCGTGTGCCAATTGTGTGTGTGTGTGTTGCCGTGTGCGTGGGTGCGTGATCCTGTGTCTTGGCGCAGGGGCGCCTTGGCGCCCTGTGCCTGGGCGCCTGTGTCTGTGTGTGCGCGTTGTCTTGGCGCAGGGGCGCCATGGGCGCCAGATTTGTGTGTGTGCGCGCCAGTTTTCTGTGGCTGCGCCAGTTTTCTGTGTTGCCTGGGCGCCAGTTTTCTGTTGCTGGCCAGTTTCCAGCATGTTGCCTGTTCGGCGCCCAGGCACTGGGCGCCATTTTCAGGATGTTCCTCAAATTTTTCCCGGTTTTGTTTTTGACATATCTTTTGACTCGGATGTCCGTTTTAAGTGTTTCAAAGTGCGTTGTGAAGCTTATTCAGTTTTCTACCTGTGTGTTCTATTTTAAGGTAAAAATTATTATTTTTCTGACAGTTTCTGGGCGCCTCAAGTGGTTGTCCCCGTTAGTCGTTGTTGTTGGCGTTGTAAAACTATTTCGGTGTTTAAAACCCTTTTTGGTGTCCTATTTGGTGTCGTGAGCTGAAGTAAAACCTTTTGATGAAATCGGTAATATTAGTGTCCCGGTGTCAATAATGACGTGTTGATGTTTTTGACGATAATGCCCCTAGTGGCTATTACTTGATTGACGATTGTAGCGACCGAAAAATCCGGGTGAGGATTCCTCGAAGGTTCAAAGATGAAGCCGCCACCAAAGTTTAGTTTAAGGGCAAACATTGGAAAATCCCTTTTGGATTAGATAAGGGTCCTTGAGACCAGATTTGGGTTCGGGAGTCGGTTATGCGTGGGGAAGGTATTAGCACCCCACGACATCCTTCCTAATGAAGGTTACCTGCTAATTAATTGTAGGAAAGAATATTAATTTTGAAAATGTTTATTTTTACCCTTTTATTGTGAATTGAAGAGAAAGAAGAAAATTGATGTTTTATTTGAATTTAAGAAAGGGATTATTTAGGAAAAGACTAAAAAAGGTTTTTTATTAGTGCAATTGACAGATGTGGGCCCCCATCTGCTCCTACGTATCTCTTGGTAGAGAATCAAATCACACGTAGTTCTTGGTAGAAAAATGTTTGTTGGTTGGTATTTTTTAATATAGGGATCTTAGGACTCCTGAGTGATCAGTTCATTTGTCCTAAAACGATGACTAACCTGACTGTACAGTCGGCTTAGTCCCCTACTTTGTGAAAATAGAGTTTTTGGAGTTTGGAAAATGGTTTGAAGTGTGTTTGTTTGATTTTATTGGAATAGGGGTTTTAGGATTCCTGAGCCGTACGGCTCATTTATCCTAGCGCTGACCAACCCGTCTGTACAGTCGGCTTAGTCCCCTAATTTGAAAATTTGTTTTGTGGAAAGAAATGTGTTTGTGTTTATTTTAATCTAGAAATTTGTTTGTTTTAAATAGGGATTTTAGGCCATGATCCGTAACGGTTCATTAGTGACCTAAAAAGCAAACTAACCCGACTGTACAGTCGACTTAGTTCCCTATTTATATTTTTTGAGAATGAAATATTTATCCATTTATTTTTACAGGTTTTTTGGAAAAAATAAATTGTTTTGTTGAAAAGAAAACGAAAAGGGGATGCATTAATAAAACATGGGTGTGGTTAGAGCAAAGGGCTGTATTATTAAACTGGGGTGTAACAAGCAGTCCACGTCTTGGTTTCTGGGCTTTGGGCTGATGGATAGAAAGGGGCTGTATTGTTATAAAAAAAGGGGGGTACACTAATAAACCTGATTGTTGGATTTTTTAATTTAAAATAAAAAGAAAATAGGGATAGTATATAAATGGAAATTAAAGGTTTCAGCAAACCCTAATCTTCCCTGTTGGCTCTTCAGCGCCGTTTCACGAAATGGAGAGAGAGACAGTGCGGAATTTCCGGTGAGAGATTTGCGGAGAGAGAGAGAGAGAGAGAGTCGCGCGAGTCTCACAGGGAGAGAGGAAGAAGGAAAGGGAAAGAGGGAGAGTCTGACGGAGGCAGAAGAGGAGACGGCGACGGGAACAGCGCCGGACGGGTCGCTGCCAGAAACGCGCTGGTGACAGTGGCGCCGTGAGGCGACTGTGCTTACGGCAAGGAGACCGAACCGGACTGACTGGTCTTGTGCGATGACGGTGCGAAGGAGCTTCACGGCGGCGGAGTCGACGACGGCGTCTGTTGGTGACGACGGCGTTGAAGGTGCGATTGCGAAGGGGCGGAGCATGGAC
The DNA here is from genome assembly GCA_039519185.1 of Astragalus membranaceus. Lineage (NCBI taxonomy): Eukaryota > Viridiplantae > Streptophyta > Magnoliopsida > Fabales > Fabaceae > Astragalus > Astragalus membranaceus. The sequence goes on along the minus strand of CM076853.1, from coordinate 36,684,549 downwards.
GAGTTCACGGTGACGCGAAGGGGATAACGTCGGAGATTGGGAGAATGACGGCTTATGGTGGCGACGACGGCGCGTTTGGGGAGACGACCACCGTCACGGTGGTCGGAGTTGAACGGTAACTTTCTGATTCTATTTTTTCTCTGTTTCGTTTCCTCCTCCCTACGTCCTATTCTGTTTTTTCTTCTTTCATTCTATTCTTTGATTTTCTGGTTTTTGCCTAACCGATTCCCTTGCTATTTCATTTTTGAAAGATAGATCTCTAAAGGAACTAGTTCTTTATCATTAGTACCTATTTGAAACCCTAATTTGTAACTAATACTAACTACTATTTCTTAAACAGAATACTAACCCTAATTTTTAACTAATCTATTTCGGTATAATTCCTAATAAACCATAAACAGAACACTAAACCGATTTGATTTTACCCCTAATCCTAATTTATTTTGAAAATCTGTCTGCAATGTTGTTCTATGTTCTATGTACAAGCTTGATGATTTTTTATTAGGAACCTAATCTATTTACAATCCTAATTTAAACCCTAACTGTACATTTCTAGTGAACAGAAACTGTAATTCGGTTTTTAACTCATAAGTATTTTAAAGGCTAAATATATATTTTGGCCCTTTATCTTTGGGGTTGTGGTCACTTTGGCCCTTTATCTTTTTTTTTTCTCATTTTAGACCCTCATGTTTTTTGTGTGTGTCATTTTGGCCCCTGCTGTTATCATTTTGGTCCCTTATGTTTTTAATTGATTTCATTTTAGTCCCTTATGTTTTTAATTGATTTCATTTTGGGCCCTTATGTTTTTAATTGATTTCATTTTCGTCCTTAAAAATTTGCCTAAAAAAACATAAACATAACGGCAGGGGCCAAAATGACACAAACAAAAAACATGAGGGTCTAAAATGAGAAAAAAAAAAGATAAAGGGCCAAAGTGACCACAACCCCAAAGATAAAGGGCCAAAATATATATTTAGCCTATTTTAAATCATTAGTTCAAACAGGCTAAACAAAAAATGTGGAGACCAACCTGTTCTCCAGCATCTGATATGCTTCTTATGTTTGCTTTGCTACTGTTTCTTTGCTGCTGACTGTTTCTCAAACCGCTGCTGCTTCTCAAACCGCTGCTGCTTCTGTTTTAGGATTTTGTGATTAGGGTTCTAGTGTGGAACCCTAACTTATTTTCGCTCTGATTTTCCTTGAATTTCGTACCTGATTTTCTGTCTTTCTCTCTGGATTCAGCTTGTTTATATAGGTAAAGAAATTAGGGTTTTTGCTGATCCTTCTCCATTTCTTTCCTTTTTCAGGTATTTGGACTTGTTGAGAAAACTTGCTCAGCAAGAACAGGCCCAATGAAGCTGCTGTTGCTGCTGTTATTTTTATGTATTTCGTTTTTTGTATTTTTTGTATTTTTTTATTATTTTCGGATTGCATTATTTTTGATTTTTTGGACTTTTGGATTATTGTAAATTAATTTTTATTAATTCTGATTTTATTTAATATATATTTTTTTATGACTTTTTGATCAAATGACTAAATTAGGCCCAAAATACCAATCGTAGCCCCATTTAGACAAATGACTAAAATAAGGACCAATTAGAAGAATTTTCTAAAGTCAGGTCCAATCTAGACAAATTACTATCATAGGTCTAATAGCCACATAGGCCTAATTAGGCAAATGACTAAAACATTAGACATAAGCCCATAAGCCCATTTATATAAAAAAACTGGTTCAAAACACTAAGCGTACGTCCAATTAGGCAAGCTAACAAAAACAGGCCCAAAAGGTTGTACATAGGTCCAATTGGACAATTTGGTCCGACTTTAAACAAAATAGCGCTTGAAATGCCATGGGCTTGTGACATGGGGTTAAAGCAATTATGATAAAAGACCGGGCAAAATTAGGGTATAACAACGATGATATTGATGATGAATAAAAGCTGTGGTTTTATAAGCGACGATGATGCCATAAAGGCCTATTAGTGACGATGATGTTAATGACGATGAATGTTAGTGGCAAATGTATGTGTGACGATAACTTGACAGGTGATGTGCCTCTCATTGGCAAATTGGTAACTGATGGGTTGTAAGTTGACTGTGCTTGTATGGGACTGTCTCTGGTGCATGTCATGGTGTCTCATACATCTCATGTGCATAACAAGTGACGATGATGCCATAAAGGCTATTTAGCGACGATGATGCCATAAATGCTATTTATTGACGATGATGACAGGTACCTCATGCATACGCCCGTTGCGATGGGTTGCATTTCATACATGTTCATGACATTGTGATGAGTTGCTGTGATGACTGATTTGATGTGTGATGTGGTTTATATAGCGTTGTAGCTCTAGCATAATACTTATCATATGCACTATTATATTGTTAGATGAACTCACCCCTTCTGTTTGAATGTTACACCTATGCGGTAACGTGCAGGTGATCTCGAGTGAAGGTTTAGGTACCTTTGCTAGCTGAGTCTGGTCGTCTGCTCTGATACGTAGCACTCAGTGGGGAGGGAATGAACCTTAGTTTTTATAATCATTTGATTGCTGTATTTGCTGTTTTATGACTTTCCGCTGCGTAGTTGCTGAGTTTTTGTTATGTTGGTTGAATTGAGCGTTTTGAGCTCACCCCAGTTGTGATGTGCTATGTATCTCATTACTATTGACGATGAGAACTATTTTATATCGATGCATGATTTTGTGTGGATTTATGTGTGACATCCCATGTGGTGAAATATGACTTTTAAGGAAAAAAAAAAAGAAACTCTGATTTTTAGTAATTAAATTACCGGGTAGAAACGGGGTGTTACAGGTTGGTTCGAAGCGAATATTAGGAGGGGCCTGAGCGATGGCCAAGGCGTGAACTTTTGGAACCACCACTGGATTGGGCAACGCCCTTTGAAGTTGGATTTTTGTAACGTTTTTGCAGGTTGTCGCAATAAGAATGCTTATATTGCTGATCTAGGCGTGTGGAACCAGAATCAATGGCGTTGGAATCTGACTGCTTTCGCTTCCGCCTTTGGTCCGTAGCTCTTTAGCGACGATGGATCATCGTTGCTTGACATTCTGAGAGATGTTCATTTATCCTGAGACCGAGTAATTTTTTGGACCTAGTTATTGGAGCCTTCTCATTACTTTTCGGTGCGATCTTGCTATCATTATTTGTTGTCAGCTGATCCGGTTTCTACAGCGGGCATTAATAGTGATACTGCTGATTTTAAAGATCTTTGGCAAACAGCAATTCCTTAGAAAATCTTGATATTCGGGTGGAGAGTAATGTTAAATGCTCTACCGGTGCTAGAGGTGTTGAGGAGTAGACGAATTATTTATACAGAGGAAGGGGCGCCGTGCGTTTTGTGCAACAATCATTGTGATGATCTTCAACATCTTTTCCTTGATTGTGACTTTTCAAAGAAGGTGTGGAGGGAGATTGAGCGTTGGCTTGATATACAGGTACCTATTTCTCTAATCTTATATCAACATTCTATTCATTTTGGTGAGTTTTGTTCGGGGAAAAATCAAAGAAGGTAAAGTACTTGTTTTAGTTGACAATTTGTTGGTGCATTTGGCTTGCGTAGCTTTAAAGGAAAGTTGCCAACACTGATTCGATCGTGGCTCATATTAAATATTTGTCTTGGTGTTGGTTTATATACGAGGCGAGTATAGATTCTCGCTTGACTCTGCCTCCTTGGTGGAACAATGCTTTGACTTGTATCAACAATTTTTAAGTTCTTTGTGTATTTGTGGTTTTGAGCATCCCTAATGCTCTAATCAATGAATCATTTCTTATGGAAAAAAAGTGATTAAGCAGAAACATTTGAAGGATTTGGAAAAAAAGTCCATAATTCAAATAACAAAACACATTAATAACTTAAGGTTTAAATATGTTTTTCGTCCCTGCAAATATAGCTGTTTTTAAAATAAATCCCTGTAATTTAATTTTTTTTAAATAAGTCCCTGCAAAATTACTTTTTTTTAAATATACCCTTCTGTTAGTGAGACGTTACAAAAAAGCTGATGTGTCTCACATATCGCTGATGTGTCTCACATAACTCTGATGTGGCAAATCTCATCTTCCTCCTTCCTCCCTCTCTCCCCCATCTCATCTGCCGTCTCTCTTACCACAACCACATCTCTCTCTTTTTCAATGAACAGGTCCATTTACTAACAGCAAAACAACAAAAAGACAATCAATTTAGCTTTTAGCTTTTTCATTCTGCACACTTCTCTCACAGTCTCCATTAATTACAATAATTACTTCGATTCCTCAAATCCTCCCACAGTCTCTCCCTTTTCCATATCTCATCTCTTTCCCTCTTCTCTCAACACAACACTCTGTGTTGAACAAAAACAGAGAGATTAAGTTCCGTGACTTCCGATTGGGATTTGGGATTGTTTCGACCTACGGTACATGGTGAGATTTGAGAGTTTCCACTTCATCTTTGTCTTTGCCGGTTCAGGTTTGAGCATCGACTAAACAAGCCATCACGTGACCTGCAAATCACGATTTGGGGTTTGGGTGGTGTTCTGGAAATCACGATTTGGGTATGGCGGTGAGGGGTGTTGTGAGGGTGGTCTTGTGGTGACAGTGGCAACGATGATTTGGGGTTTGGGGGTGGTGTTCCTCCTCCCTTCTTCAGTTCTTTGAGGGATGGACCTAGAGCCGTCAGTTTGGCCCATGTGGGCCAGCCCATCCCCAGTCCCACATGGCCCTAGGGCCTAAAGGCCCGTGGGCCTAAAAGCCCACTAACACAAGCCCCACTAACCTTTTCAAACGTGTAATGTCATGAAAAGGTTCTAAGAATTCACAAATTTTCTCTCCCCTACTCCACTCCTCATTAGAAGGACAACACTTAAAATTCCTGTCAACAACTTTGAAATAATCAAAGGCTTTCTGATATTCCAAGGCACTTTCAAGCATTATAAATGTGGAGTTCCACCTGGTAGATACGTCTGTTCTCAAACCAATCCTCACATTTATCCCTGCATTTTTAACACACTCTGTAAATTTTACCATCCTCCCATCCGATTGTTTCACATAATTGACACTCTCTTTTATTTTTCTAAGTGTCCCACTCGCTACTTTTAAACCCTTTTGAACAATAAGGTTTTAGTATATGTGCCGAGCAACGAATATGAAAAAACTCACCCTCACCCAAAAAATTGCTTTGCACACAAAGATGGGTTTTCAAAATGTCTTGCAAACAATCATTAGCAGATGCATTATCTAAGGTAATAAAAAACAATTTCTTATCTATTCCCCATTGCTTTAAGCACTCAAACAAAGTTGCCTCCAATTCAATACCACTATGCGGGGGCTTTACTCGACAAAAGTTTAAAATCTTACTGCACAACTTCCAATTTACATCAGCAAAGTGAGCTGTCACGCAAATATAATCCTACCCAGTAACTGCTGTCCAACAATCAGAAGTCAAACACACTCTATTTGGAATCCTAGACAACATTTCCTTTAGTTTGTTTTTCTCTATGGCATATACTTTTTCTACATCCGATACCGCAGAATTTCTACAAGTCATTTCAGCATCGGGATTTAGATAATGAATCCATTTTCTAATTTTATCATATTCCACAAAACAAAAAGGAAGATCATGCTTAATAATGGCTTCAGCAAGCATATTACGATGAGTGTTAAGACTAATCTTTCTTGTCGTGGCCGTGATCCCGACGTAAACGGCTCAAAATTTTGATAGTTTTAGGAGTCGCCACCCAATTTATTTAATAAGAAAAATTGAGAAAAACCTAATTAGAAGTTATTGGTCTACGTATACCAGATTGAGTTCGGGAGTCGATTATGCATAGGGAAGGGCGGAAACTTAACCCCACTGCACCCCTAGTACATCTGTCATAAGACATTTACCCTAAATCCGATTGTGCAAATACTAATAAATTACGAGTTATTTGTTTACCCCAAAATCAAGTAAAAAAGAATTATTTAGAAATAAATAAAATAGGGACCAATTTAAGAAAATTTAATTTTGACTTGACGGGGAAGCCTCGTTCCTACGTATCCTCCGGTGCAATGAGGAACTCAAAAGTCACGTAGTTCTTCCTGAAAAAAACTTTGTTGGTTGGTTGATTTTAATTTTTTTGAAGGGGTTTAGGATCACCATGCTGTACAGCTCAGGCGTCTTAAACCAGGATTGCGAGGTTGACAAGATGTACATCTCAATCAAGCTCATTTTTTAGTTTTTTGGGAAATAGGTGTTAAAAAAGATTGATCATTTATTAGAGAAAAATTAATTTAGCTTGACGGGGAAGCCTCGCTCCTACGTATCTCCAAAGCGGAGAATCAAAGGCTACGTAGTTCTTCTTGAAGAAAAATTTGTCTGTTGATTGGTTTTAATTTTTGAAGGGGGTTTGAGATCACCAACTTGTACAACTCAGGTGTCTTAAACCAGGATCGACAAGATGTCGCATCTCAACCAATCCCTTTTTATTTATAGCAGACAAAAGGTGTTAAAGAAAATAGGAAGTGCAATTAGTATATTGGACATGGACTAGGCCCAAAACTTAATTTTGCAAAAGAGGAGGGTGTTGTTGAAGTAAATTAGGGGGTGCGATTAGCATTCTGGGCTTTTAATAAAATAAAAACGAAATGGGATTGATATAAGTAAAACAAGGGGTGTGAAAATCAGTCTGAACTAAAAAAATAAAACAGAAAAGGGGAAGGGGGCGCATACATTAGGATGGAGGGTGTGAAAAATAAAATTGATACACAAAAATAAACAAAACAAAGGCGACAACACTGGCCCTTTACATACCCATAACCCTAATCTTTTATCAAACTCACGGCACCGCTCCCACCCCTGGGGAGAGAAAACGAAACTTCAAAAAAAAACAGAACAAGGAGAGAGAGAGAGAGAACAAGGAGGAACGAAGAAACACGCAAGGGAGGGAGAGAGAACGAGGAGGAGACCGAAGTTCAGAGGGTGGGTGACGGGAGAGGGGGTGTGAGATGGTGTTTGGTGGTCTTTGGTGGTGAGGAGAGAGAGGGTGGGTACGGTGGTGGTTGTGCGAAGGGAGAGAAACGCGGACGGAGAGGAGAGAGAGCGGTGGTCTGTGCGAAGAGAGAGTGGGTGGTGGGCGGTGGTGCTCCGGCGGCGATGGGGCCGGAGCGGCGGTGGCTGCGCGACAGCGGTGGTGCATGATGGCGGAGATGACGGCGGAGCATAAGGGATTGGAGGCTTGCTTGCTCTCACTCTCTTTTCGTGTAACATTCCTTTCTCTCTCACCTCTGTTCTTGTATTATGTTGTCTTCCCTTTTGTTTATTTTTTGGGGTTCCACTGAGTGTGGGAATGATATGTATATATGTGAGAATGAGAAACATCACACACATAGTGTTTGGCAGAATGTTCCTATGGTGAGGCTATGGATTATGAAGTTGTGAGAAACTAAGTACTTTCCTTCTCTCTCTTTTTGTTTCGATTTTTCCCTTTCTTTTCTCAAAACCGTTTTCTTCTATTTTCTACATTGTGCCCCCTTTACAATTTTGATCTAATCGATCCCCCCTCCTCTTTGATTCTGTCTGTTGGTTTTATATTGCTAGCAAATTAATGGGACAAAATACTCTGTTATGCTTTTGCAGGGTAGTGGAGCAGAGGATTGAAGCCCTTTGGAGACAAACTCTGAAGGACACAACAAACAGCACCAAGATGGTGGTACTGTTGCTGGCTTATTGGTGCAAAAGTGGAAAGAAAACAAGGGAACAAGAAGAAGGAGCAATTGGCTCCATTCTCCAAGCAGCGAAGGCGCTCCACTCTCATTTTTTGTTTAATTTTGATTTTAATTTTTGTACCTTTTTTGTATTTAATTAATAATTTTTTTGTGTACTATTTTGCTTTTAATTAATTTTTTTTGTCTATATATGTGTACTAAAGTTGACCTCTTTGGTTGTACCATTTTTGTAAAAAAAACTGATTATAATAAAAAAAAACATTCATTTGGTTTTTCTCAATAACAACAATAATAATAAAACAAACTAATAACAATAACTATGATGATCCCATTATTAATGGCTAAATCGCCAACAATCCCGAAATAACACGTGTAAACGCTAAAAATCTAAAAGTGCCCAAAAAAAATGATATTTTTGAGATTTTTGAAAATAATGTAAAATACCGGTTAAAATTGGGTGTTCACAATAACTGGCCAACATGAATACGGTGTTGCCGAGGCTTGAATATATGGTGTGAAACCATCAGAGCACAAACCAAGCCGAACATTGCGTGGATCACTGGCAAAATCTGGATGAACACGATCAAAATGCTTCCAAGTTTCACCATCAGATGGGTGTCGTAATTCACCAGAATTATTTCTATTTTGATGGTGCCACGTCATTTTACCCGCGGTCTCCATTGAAGTAAACATCCTCTGTAGCCTTGGAATAAGAGGCAGATAGAACATTGCTTTTCGTGGAACTGTTTTGCCTCTGCTCATCCCTCTTCTACTGACACGATAGCGTGGCTGTCCACAGAAGTTGAATTCTGACAACTCTCCATCATTTATGCCAAACTCATTGTTATAATAGAGCATGCAACCAGACACACAACAATCAATCCTTTTAGATTTTAAGCTAAGCTTCGATACCACTCTTTTAGCTTCATAATAACTTTGCGGCAAAAGCCCTCTAATGGGGGTTGCATCCAACATCATTTTGGTCATATATTCCATGCACAACTCAGCAACATTAAATTGAGACTTAAGACCCAACAACCGAACACACATTGATAATTTTGAGTCTTTCGATCCTTCAAATATGGGTTTATTTGTCTCACTCAAATACATGTAAAACCTTTGAGCTTCCTCATTTGGAACTTCGTCAGCATCTGGTTCTTCAAAATCCAAATTTACTCCAACAGCGTCAGATACCATTCCCTGATACTCATCTGACGGTTGTATTCCCCATCCTTCAGATGTCGTAGTCGCTGGATAACTACTTGATGTGTGATCTACTACTTCAACCGAAACATTAACCACAGGAACTGCAGCTACCCCTGGTGCTACTTCCCCGTGACGACTCCATGTCCAATAATTTAGCCTAAACCCATTATTGTACAAATCAAGTCTAACTTCATGTTCATTTTTTATAGCTCCAAAGGAACATTTCAAGCACGGACATCTAATACCGCCTTGTCGCCCAAATTCTTCATGATCAATGTACTTAGCACAAAAAATAAACTCTTCTACTCCTTCTACAAAACGTAGCTTTACACCAGATCTTCCAGGAAATAATCGATCATACATCCAACTACGATCCATAATTTCAAGAACTATGTACTACACTACAATATAAATAAAATAAACTATCAAATAAACTATCAATTACTTCATATTTTGATATTTCAATAAACTATCAATTACAAGCAACACAATTAATTTTTTGATAATGTTTATATATTAATAATTTAAACATTATAAATAATATTTGCAAATTTAATTTTAAATTTCAATTTTTATAAGACAATATATGTTAATAAAATTTATAAATGAACTTAATAAATAAGTTTTTTCAATATAAATTATTTTTACGGTCACCAAGGACTAAAAGAAAAAATCTAAATTTGACGGTGAGCAATGGTAAAGAGGAAAAAAATAATTTATCTTGATAACTAACCGTAGTGAAGAGAAGGCTCTGACTTGAAGCGTATCCCTAACTCAAGGAAAGAGGAAAAAAACAGGAACCAAAGCTCAAACAATACCTAAACAAACAAAAACACAATTAGTAACAAACTCATATTATTATAAAATAATTTAAAAACTAAAACTATTAAGTCATATCAGAAACATACCTTGGATCGAATGAATTTGCCAATGAGAGAAGAAGACAATTCGTAGGGAGGAAGTGAGGAGTTTCAAGAAGAGATTTAGTAGGGAAGGAGAGAATTTGGAGAGAATAAGAGAGAAATTTTAAGAAGAGAATGAGAGAATTGGTAGAAGTGTGAAGAATAAGAAGTGGGGAAGGGATATATATATATAGGAAAACGGAGTCAAACGGTCAAATGGGGATTTGCGGCGGGTTTGGGGATTTGCGGTGGTTTTGGGGACTTGCGGCGGAAATTTGAAATTCAAACTGCGCGCTTATTTTTTCACGCCGCCGGTAACGGGGATTTGCGGCGGTTTTGGGGATTTGCGGCGGACTTTTGAAAATTTAAAATGGCGCTTAATTTTTAAAAGCCGCCGCAAATGGGGATTTGCGGCGGATTAGGGGGATTTGCGGCGGATTTGGGGGATTTGTGGCGGTTTAGGGGGATTTGCGGCGATTTTTTTTAAAAAAAATTCGGTCACCAAATTCAATATGCACTATTTACGGTCGGGAAGATCTTGCCCGTTAATTTAGTGTCGGCAATATCTTGACCGTTAATTAGTGTCGACACTAATCACCATTGACTATTCAATAATCACGCTGCACTATTCACTATTTAATGTCCGGTTCATCTTTTTCGTTAAAAGTAACCCCTTTATAAGTAAAAAACTCCTCCTCGTTATTTCCACCACAAGAGACATCTACACTCATCAAACGCTCGGTGTCATCCTCCAATTTAACAACCCGTTCTTGCAGTTCCTCAAACTTTCTATTTAGAGATTCAACCATCTTTTCATACTTGCACTTCTCATCCTCCAATTAGAGAGTGAAGTTTCGAAGGATGAGAAGTGCATGTATGAAAAGATGGTTGAATCTCTAAATAGAAAGTTTGAGGATTGCAAGAACGGGTTGTTAAGTTGGAGGATGATACCGAGTGTTTGATGAGTGTAGATGTCTCTTGTGGTGGAAATAGCGAGGAGGAATTTTTTGCTTATAAAGGGGTTACTTTCAACGAAAAAGATAAACCGGACATTAAATAGTGAATAGTGCAGCGTGATTATTGAATAGTCAATGGTGATTAGTGTCGACACTAATTAACGGTCAAGATATTGCCGACACTAAATTAACGGTCAAGATTCCCGACAGTAAATAGTGAATAGTGAATATTAAATTAAAGGTGAAAGTTTCTTTACAAAGAAATGGAGACATACGCCACTCTCTTGGAGCCGCTGCCGACAATGCCCAAGAGAGTGTCGTATCAAGAGAGTGGCGTATGTCTCTGTTTCTTGGTAGAGGTGTGAAGACGAAGAAGGGGAGAAGGGGGAGAAGGGGTTTATATAGGAGAAATGAAGTCAAACGGTCAAAAGGTAGCATCCGCCGGAAACGGTGGTTACGGGCGGATTTATGGGCGTTGCGGCGGAGCTAGGGGATTTGCGGCGGACTTAGGGGGATTTGCGGCGGTTTTGTGAAATTCAAAATTGACAAATATCCACCGCAAATAACCTTACCGGCGGATTGTTAAAATCTCGTAAAAAAATTTATTTTTATAATCTCAAATCCGCCGCAAAATCCACAAGATCCGCCGCAAAATCCACGGCGAAAACAGATCCGCCGCAAAATCCACGGAGTCCGCCGCAAAGTTTGAGGCGGATAAAATCCGCCGGTAATCCCCCTAATCCGCCGGAAAGTTTGCGGCGGCTCCGAAACCGCCAGAAATTCAACATTTTCTTGTAGTGATTTTGATGCACTTACTCATAAGATATGGACAACACGCGACAATGAAATAGGGAGAAATTTTTATTTTCATACATTTTTTGAATTGTTTTTATGCATGAAATGCAATGCAATTTCCTAATTTGTATTTATTTGAAGGAAATATGTCATGCAACTTGGGGATTAACTATGCGACTTGTTTTATTTACTCATGAAAATACATACAACATGCAAGAACAATTTTTTATGTATATGCCAAGAAAAAATGAAATGTGGATAATTTTTAGGGTGTTATGCTATGAAAGTGTATGTATTGTTGTTATGCACGCAAGTATTTATCCTAAGAAGTGACAGTCAAAACTCATGCAAGTTTGAAAGAGAATAGGCCGTGATGAATGATGACTGACAATGTGATTTTTTTTATTTACCTATGAGAATGCAAAAATATTTTTTTTTCCTAGAATTTATTTCATGAAAAATATTAAATGTGGAGGAAATTATACTTTTCAGAAACACTCGATCTAATAAGAAAAGACTATATTTTTTTTTGACATAAAATGCCTCTCTATATGCAAACATTTTTTCTTAGAATGCGACATGATACTTTATGGATGAAATGTAATGCGATTTTCCTTTTTTTCCTCTTCTGCAAGGAAATGCTATGAGGATTGACAAATGTATTTTGTTTTATTCACTAATGAAAGGATGCATAACATGCATAGATTTTTGTATACAAGCAAAGAAAAAAAATGAAATATGGAGAAATTTATGAAGAATGACGATGCAATGAAAATGCGCACCACATGCAGAAAAATAATTTTTTTTTTCTAAAAACTCATGCAAAGGAAAACGCAAATAAATTTATGCTTTTCAATGACAAGCGGCATAACGCAAGATGAAGTGCACCATTTTTTATACAACAAATGCGACATGATTTTTTTTATGCTTTTTATGCATGAAATGCGATATGATTTTTATTGATTTTTTTTGCCATTGAAGAATAAACCGTATGAGAGAAAGAAAAAGGATGTACAACCAAGAATAAGGATATGAGATAAAATAACTCCCTTTGTGTCCTATGACAGGTTGCCCATACTATTGGTTTTTTGACCTTATAGATCTAATGCTTCTTCTACAGTGAACTCTCACAAAAGTTGGTTGTTATAACCTATGGATGTTCAAAACCGAACCAAACCAATAGAAAACCGCAAACCGAACCAAACCAAACCGAAAACCGCAAAAAACCGCTTCTTATTGGTTTAGTTCGGTTCTTTTTTTCATTGCACCGCGCGGTTTGGTTCGGTTCGCGGTTTTGATTATAGAAACCGAACCAAACCAAACCAAACCGCAAGTAACACTAAGACTTATTGACTTACAACCTTCCTTACTAACTTACTAGCCCAAATGCAACTAAAACTCAACTCTCACTCACTTACTAGCACAAATACAATTAATTCTTTGACTCACTTACAACAATCTATATTGTTATGCTATATTTAAAAATTACAATAAAATATTTAATTCAAATTCTTTTAAACATTGTCTTAACTATATTAAAAGAATTAAAAGAGCGTAATTTATATACTACATATATTTGAGTAGATTTTTTCTTAAAGATTTATGTTAGCCATTTTTTATGTTAGTTAATTTTAACTTCGTTTTAAATTATGTTTTGTCTTGGAAAAAACCGAACCAACCGAACCAATCCAAACCGCATTAGTTTGGTTTGGTTTGGTTCGGTTTTATTTTAGGAAGCCAACCGAACCAAACCAAACCGCATGTAGTTTTACCTTGCGGTTCAGTTCACTTTTTATCTCAAAACCGAACCAAACCGCACCGCGAACACCCCTACTCTCTAGAGTCAAGTACTCTTTTGGAAGATGGACCACAATAGGATGTACATCCAAAATGTGGATATCTGCACAGAAGAATCGTACTCTAGATGAGGAATTCATGGAAGTCACACAGGATGTACATCCGAAATGAGTTCCACTACACATCCTCGTTCTAACCTATGTGTTGTTCGGGCTCCGGTATGAGTCCAACTCTCAGTGTGTGCTCAAAGTGTAAGTGTAGTGTGTGAAGGGAGCATACAAACCTCAAAGAATAAGTAAAGGCAAAATACCAGAAGCAACAACCCGATAATAGTATCAAGTGTCTTCTACCCTAGTGTTTATATCAAGCATAATATAAAATAAATATATACGTAAAAAAAAATTAAAGAAGTAAACAAAAGTAAAGAGGGGTAAACAAATGCACATACCTTATAATCTTTTGCACAACCAAATATACCAGGCTTGACTCTCACCCAGTCCCCAGCGGAGTCGCCATCTGTCGTGACCGTGATCCCGGCGTAAACGGCTCAAAATTTTGATAGTTTTAGGAGTCGCCATCCAAGTTATTTAATAGGAAAAACTTAGAAAAATCTAATTAGAAGTTATTGGTCTACGTATACCAGATTGTGTTCAGGAGTCGATTATGCATAGGGAATAGCGGAAACTTAATCCCACTGCACCCCTAGTACATCTTTCATAAGACAGTTACCCTAAATCCGATTGTGCAAATACTAATAAATTACGAGTTATTTGTTTACCCCAAAATCAAGTAAAAAAGAATTATTTAGAAATAAATAAAATAGGGACCAATTTAAGAAAATTTAATTTTGACTTGACGGGGAAGCCCCGCTCCTACGTACCCTCCGGTGCAATGAGGAACTCAAAAGTCACGTAGTTTTTCCTGAAAAAAAGTTTGTTGGTTGGTTGATTTTAATTTTTTTTGAAGGGGTTTAGGATCACCAAGCTGTACAGCTCAGGCGTCTTAAACCAGGATTGCGAGGTTGACAAGATGTACTTCTCAATCAAGCTCATTTTTTAGTTTTTTGGGAAATAGGTGTTAAAAAAGATTGATCATTTATTTGAGATAAATTAATTTAGCTTGACGGAGAAGCCTCGCTCCTACGTATCTCCGAAGCGGATAATCAAAGGCTACGTAGTTCTTCTTGAAGAAAAATTTGTCTGTTGATTGGTTTTAATTTTTGAAGGGGGTTTGAGATCACCAAGTTGTACAACTCAGGTGTCTTAAACCAGGATCGACATGATGTCGCATCTCAACCAATCCCTTTTTATTTATAGCAGACAAAAGGTGTTAAAGAAAATAGGAAGTGCAATTAGTATATTGGACATGGACTAGGCCCAAAACTTAAGTTGATGAAACCTTTATTTTTTGCAAAAGAGGAGGGTGTTGTTGAAGTAAAATGGGGTGCGATTAGCATTCTGGGCTTTTAATAAAATAAAAACGAAATGGGATTGATATAAGTAAAACTGGGGGTGTGAAAATCGGTCTGAACTAAAAAAAATAAAACAGAAAAGGGGAAGGGGCGCATACATTAGGATGGAGGGTGTGAAAAATAAAATTGATACACAAAAATAAACAAAACAAAGGCAACAGCACTGGCCCTTTACATACCCATAACCCTAATCTTTTATCAAACTCACGGCGCCGCTCCCACCTCTGGGGAGAGAAAACGAAACTTCAAAAAAAAAAACAGAACAAGGAAAGAGAGAGAAGAAGGAGGAACGAAGAAACACGCAAGGGAGGGAGAGAGAACGAGGAGGAGACCGAAGTTCAGAGGGTGGGTGAACGGAGAGGGGGGTGAGATGGTGTTTGGTGGTCTTTGGTTGTGAGGAGAAAGAGGATGGGTACGGTGGTGGTTGTGCGAAGGGAGAGAAACGCGGACGGAAAGGAGAGAGGGCGGTGGTCTGTGCGAAGAGAGAGAGGGTGGTGGGCGGTGGTTCTCCGGCGGCGATGGAGCCGGAGCGGCGGTGGCTGCGCGACAGCGGTGGTGCATGATGGCGGAGATGACGGCGGAGCATAAGGGATTGGAGGCTTGCTTGCTCTCACTCTCTTTTCGTGTAACATTCCTTTCTTTCTCACCTCTGTTCTTGTATTATGTTGTCTTCCCTTTTGTTTGTCTTTTGGGGTTCCACTGAGTGTGGGTATGATATGTATATATGTGAGAATGAGAAGCATTGCACACATAGTATTTGACAGAATGTTCCTATGGTGAGGCTATGGATTATGAAGTTGTGATTCACTCTCTCTCTTTTTGTTTCGATTTTTCCCTTTCTTTTTTCAGAACCGTTTTCTTCTATTTTCTACATTGTGCCCCCTTTACAATTTTGATCTAATCGATCCCCCCTCCTCTTTGATTCTGTCTGTTGGTTTTATATTGCTAGCAAATTAATGGGACAAAATACTCTGTTATGCTTTTGCAGGGTAGTGAAGCAGAGGATTGAAGCCCTTTGGAGACAAACTCTGAAGGACACAACAAACAGCACCAAGGTGGTGGTACTGTTGCTGGCTTGTTGGTGCAAAAGTGGAAAAAAAAACAAGGGAACAAGAAGAAGGAGAAATTGGCTCCATTCTCCAAGCAGCGAAGGCGCTCCACTCTCATTTTTTGTTTTATTTTGATTTTAATTTTTGTACCTTTTTTGTATTTAATTAATAATTTTTTTGTGTACTATTTTGCTTTTAATTAATTTTTTTTGTCTATATATGTGTACTAAAGTTGACCTCTTTGGTTGTACCATTTTTGTAAAAAAAACTGATTATAATAATAAAAAAACATTCATTTGGTTTCTCAATAACAACAATAATAATAAAACAAACTAATAACAATAACTATGATGATCCCATTATTAATGGCTAAATCGCCAACAATCCCGAAATAACACGTGTAAACACTAAAAATCTAAAAGTGCAAAAAACAATGATATTTTTGAGATTTTTGAAAATAATGTAAAATACCGGTTAAAATTGGGTGTTCACATTTCTACTACTAGTGACTTCATCAGTACCTTTACAAGTATGGCGAGTTAGGTGTGAAGTCCCATAATTTTGGCCACTGACGGGGTTTCTACCAACTTTATAAGCATGACTACAATTATTACACATAGCCCTTTCATACCCCTCCTCATCTTTACTAATTCTAGTAAAGTTCTTCCACACATTTGATCTGCTCCTAGGAGTCTCGCCACCTCCACCTTCTTTCGTAGGAGTTTCTCACATAACTTCATCATCTACATTCACGGTGCTTTTATGCGTAGACTGTTAAAAGGCACAAAAGCAAGAAATGAAGATTAAACATGAAGCTAAGCCCAACTCTAGTAATCAAAACAGTTTATAATCAAATCTTAGATATATAGTGCTTTCAAAAAAAATTAAACACATTACAAGAGAGGTTCACAACTCAATAGCTTGTTTATTAGCAGAGTTAGAATACTAATTATTAGCAGAATACCAATCAGAATCAAGTGAAGTTGCATATACCATTTTCGTAGCAGCTGATCAACACTAACAGGAACAAAAATGGAGCTCCTGAGAGAAGAAATTACACTTAACTAAATACCCAAAAGCATAAAACTCATTCAGATGAAGAACAAAGAAAACCCATTACCATAAAACTCACAAAAATAGAAATCAATACCAGAAGAATCGTACATCAACGGAAAAGGTGCGATGGAATCGTAAATCAATACCAGAAGAATCGTAAATCAATACCATACTTACAGAAAGCGAAGAATCGTGAATCAGCAAGAAGAATCGTGAATCAACGGAATCAAAATCGTCGCAATCTTCAATAGAATCGTGAATCGGTGGAAATCATGGCGAGATGATGAAGAATCGTAGAGAAAATCGTGTAGAATAATCGTGAAGAAGAATCACAAAGACAATCATATGAAGAATTGTGAAGAAGAGATGAGTGAATCACTGAATCGCAAGAAGAACCGTGAAGAATAGATATAGTGAATCGCAATCGTGTATCGTGTGAAGAAGAGGTATTGTGAAGAAGAGGTATCGTGAGTGTCTGAGGCTCTGAGTGAATCATGAGTGGTAAAGTAGATGAGTGTGATGGGCTGACCCGAGAAACCCTGGCCCTAACCCCACCAAAAAATTTTAACATGGGCTGGGGCCAAAAAATACCCCACTTAATTAGGGGCTGAAACCTTAGGGGCTAAATAGGGAGCTTAGGGGGCTGGGCTTGGGGCCAAATTGACACCTCTAGATGGACCCTAGATCAGAGAGAGAGACCAGCGAGAGATCAGAGAGAGAAGATCAGAAAGATTGAGTAATCTTATCCAAGTAGTAGCTTAGTTGGCGAGCTAAGGGCACCAAAGGTGCAAGAAGGAGGTCTCGGGTTCAAACCCGAGAAAACTAACATTTTCCCCACCCTCACTAACATTGCCTATAAAAAAAGAGATTGAGTAATTTTCTTTTAAGAACTAACTAGTCAGCAAATTAAATAAAAGAAAAATAAAAAGTAATCACATGGAAAGCCAAATAAGACTTAATCAATGCCAACATGTAACTCTGTTAGCCACTCAGCGGATGACTAGCAGAAATTTAACGGAAGGGCATATTTAAAACAAATTTTTTTTGCAGGAACTTATTTAAAAAAAATATTTTGCAGGGACTTATTTGAAAAAAACTATATTTGCAGAGACGAAAAACATGTTTAAACCATAACTTAATATTTGTTCGCTTATCAAAAACTTTATTTATAAGCCACCAACAAGGGTTGGTCAAAGTGGTAATTGGACTTGGATCCCACCAATGACATGGTAACAAAAAAAACATTATTTATAGGCCCTCACTTTTCCCACATCCCCTCCTACTCACCCCACACCCCAAACCTTGTGAAATGACCAATATGCCATTAATGAGGCACGCGCTTCGTGTTTTTTTTCGAAAATTTTACCGGTTCGGTTAGGGCCAGTCGAATACTTACGGTTAGGCCCACCCGAATGTGTATTTTTTGACACACACCCCTCTTTAACAAGTTCGGGGCACCCCTACCGAACGGGTTCAGGGCATCCCTACCGAACACCCCCCTTTAACCAAGGTCACTTAATTTAACCAATCTTCTAACTTATTAACTAACAATAATGAATGTACTTAACCAATCTTCTAACTGATTGACTAACAATAATAAATGTACATTGGACTAGTTTCAGCTTAGTTAATATTGGTTGAAAAATGAAAATGTTCCCTTGTACTCCATCCTTGATTGAATAATTACATTTTTCACTTTTGCTCTGCAAATTGTGAAATGTTAATACATGGCGTGACTTTGTTTTTGATTTTAATGTTGTTGATGAGTTTGTGACTCTGAAGCATGTGTATCAGTTTGGTGTAGTTCATGACATTTTGGATGGGGACAATTTGGTATCAGTTCAGAACTTTGAACAACACACCCCTTGTTATTTTTTATAACGTTCGGTTGGCCTTAGCCGAACATATTCGGTTGGCCTCAACCGAATCACGCGTAAACACGTCATCTACTTAAGAGTATTTTTGGAATATTTGGAGTTAGGGGGTGTGTGGTGAGTAGGAGGTGACGTGGGAAAACCATGGGCCTATTTATAAGTCAATCCAGGCCCAAAGTTTAAAACAAGAGAATCACTTTTACAAAAAAAGTTACCAACCATCATAACTTTTTCAAAAGGGTTTTTTTTTTGTACCCCCGTCAACTTTCATCTACCCCCATCAGCCCTATGAAAATACCAAAATACCCTTAAAATTTTGATAAAATTACAAAACATTTACCATTTCTCACTTGCATCCGTTTGACCAGGAATTTTCTAGAGATTATCGGATTTACCCTTCAGAGATACATCCGATTTCCCATCGGACTTACGCATCAGAACTACGTGCATCCGATCCACAAAGTTTCCTGCGCAAACAAGTAAGTCGGATTTAGCTAAATCCGATTTTCCCATCGTATGTACCTATATCCGATTTCCCATCGGATATAGGTAGATCCGATTTGATTTTTATTTTTTTAAAAATTTGTTTTTTCAGTGTCAAACAGGTATCGAGGGGAGTCTTCGTCTCGGGCATCGCCAGGTGCTTCGAGTACACGCACCCGCCACAGGATTGCGGGACATGCGTCTGCCCGCCATACATAGTCACACAAGTAATAAAGTGATAAGAAAGGTCGAACCCACAGGGATTATGTATTGTAAATTTTTGTAGTTCAAAGTGTACACTTAGTGTGTCTACACTATTCAGTATTTTTGGTTTGGAGTTTTCAATGTAAGTAAAAATAATGATAAGCAATAAAATGTGTGAGAAATCAGTTGGAAAAAGTAGTTGAGATGTTTTCACCAAGTACTTTACTTCTAAGTGTTTTAATGGAGTATGTAGTGTGGGAACACTGGATGTAGGTGCATCAGTTTGTGCCTTTCAGCACTTCTCTTTAGAGTTTCATTACAAGCTCTTATGATCTTTGTTTTTTACAGTAAAGAAAGGTTTGTCAATTCCTCCATTGCCTCCTAACAATGATCCAAGTTGCTAAATAGGTTCACTCTTGTAATTTTATTATCCTAAGGACTATGCTATCCTATGTCTAGGTTTTAGCATGTATTTAACAAAGTTTCCTTTATTAAATACTTGTCCCTATTAACTCTTGAGTTCATAAATGTAGCCCATGTCTGCTGCTACAAGTTTTTACCTATTCTAAAGTGATCAAATCCAGAATAAGTTGAAAGAAGTATTATGCAAGAGTTTAAAGTGTTTACACTACATAAACCATAATAACATATTTAGAAGTTTATTACAAGGTTAGAACATCTCAACTTAAGGGAATTTAGCTCATGTTACTCATGTTATAAAGCAAAGAATATGCAAAGAACATAAGTAAATGAATAATAAAGCAAAAGAACTTAAAAGAGTAGAGATTACTTGAATAGAAGATCTTTTGCATTAAGTTCCCAAGTTGAAGTACAATAAGGATTTCTTACACGAATTTCTTCAAAGTAGAAGTGAAGGGAATGGTTGTCGAGCACTTCCTCACCTTCCTCTTCTTAGAAACTTGAAATGAAAATAAACTAAATCTAAACTAAGCGATCCTTTCAGAAAACAAAATGAAGAATTACAAATGAAAGATGAAGGATTATTGAATATCGATTAAGTGAAGATATGACTTCTATTTATAGGCTTGAAAGCTTTCCTCTTGCAAGGGGTTTCCTTTGGCGTGAAAGATCAGCTGAGGGGACCAAACATGGTTAGTTGTAGACAACCAATCAAGCAAGCTGCACAGGTTTGGTCGCTTGCATGCATAACAAAAGATGAGGTTCATTGGAGAAGTGCCACATGTCTTTTAGATAAGTTGAGTCTTGCAACTTGATTTTTATGTGTATCGCCGACTTCTGCAAGTGGCTCAGCTCTAGGTGACTAGGCATGACGTCACAAATCAAGTGTGGAAGCATTGAAAAAGTCTTTGGATGTTTTGGTACAAACTGCAGAATTTAGCAGGTGTTGGCAGTGTTTCCACTCCTAGTGTTTCCACTCCTGGTGTTGGCAGTGTTTCCACTCCTGCAGTAGCTGCACTGAACAAAAACATCAAACCTAACAAGATTTGTGCATTTTGCCTAGATCATTGCCCTTTATCCATTTGAATATTTAGAATGTTTGTTCCTTGATAATTAAGCTATAAATATATATCAATGTTCTTGAAAATAAGCAATAACTCAAGCTTAATTGTATGAATAACTCTATATAAAATAGAGTTATCAGTCACCACTAATCAGGCCATCCACCTAGCACATGTTTATCTAGGTGTGACTATAGAGGAGGCGGGGATGGAGTGTCGAGCTTCATCTGGCCCGTATTACCGTTTTGAGTGGCTGCAGGAAATTGTTACTAGAGGGTCCATAGAGGATGACATGCGTCCTGCTGTCAGGGCCTTTATCCTTCTGATCCTGAGCTGGTCCATCTTCACGGTCAAGACCGGCGACAGGGCTGAGGCTAAGTGGCTGCTGCTACTTGAGGATGTCACTGCAGCTAGAGTCGCCTTCTGTTCATAATTAAATTGTCAAATCGGATTTATCTGTCATTTTGATAGATCCGATTTGACTTATGCATCGTATTTAAAGCTAATCGGATTTACCTTCAATTTAGGTAAATCCGATTTCCAGATTAAGTGGTCCCCCACCAGAGAATCTTTCAAAAGTCAATTTTTGTAATTTATGTCAGGGGTATTTTTGGAATTACGATTTTAGGTGGGGGTACATGGAAGCTGATCGGGGTAAAAAAAAAAACCCTTTTCAAAATCACGTTTGAACCTTACAAATCCTTGGTTTGTTTTCAAACACATTCTTGCCACGTACGTCCATAACTCTTCTATTTTTTTTTTGACAATATAACTCTTCTATTAAAGAGGGTGTATTTGTTGATTTTATTCCCGCGTGTGAATGAAGTGACTCACCTTGATCCTCAGTAGAAACAACATTGAATCAAAAATGGCGCGAGGGAAGACGAAGAAGAAAGCGAGAGAAGGCGAAGAAGGAACGGAAGCTTCAAACCCAGAAGCCATAGAGCGCAAGAGACTCAAATCCCTAGCTTTTTACAATGAGATGCTCTCTGAGATCCCAGCTAGAAGTTCAATCCACTTAAACCCTTCTTCAATCGTCGTCAAGCATCACGGGAAAGACATCATCAAGAAATCTCAGAGGAAGAGTAGTAGGTACCTGTTCTCTTTCCCTGGTCTCTTTGCTCCCATTTCTGGTGGCAAGATCGGTGACCTCAAGGATTTGGGAACCAAAAACCCCATTCTCTACATCGATTTCCCTCAGGTTCTTATCCGTTTCTCTTTTAAGCATAAAATTTTGGAGGGTCTTGGTTCGTTGTTTTTACTTTTTTTTGGGTTTTAAGACATGATTGGAAATTGGATTGAGTTTAATTAACATGCAGCCTCTGTGTAAAAGTTTTTTTACACGGTGAACTAATAAATTCATAGTATGTGGGACTTCAACATGTCTAGGGTAAAATTGAATTATCTTATGTGTCATTGGTTGCTAGTGTAAAAAATCTCTACACTATCAATGCAGAGTGTCAATTTCTGATTGGTTGCTAGTGTAAAAAATCTCTACACTATCAATGCATACTAATTAAATCAATTGAGTATTTGAGTTTACTTTAAATTTTTTATAATGATGGTTTTGTTGTTGGGAGTGTAACTCTGCTTGCAATTTGGTCATTTTAGTTTTGGTTTATCAGTCAAAGCCCTCTTTGGATAGCATAAGAGCTTATAATGTAACTACTTATGTATAAGCTATTTCTGTGATAAAAAAAGAAATGAAATTAAACTATTTTCATATAAGCTGTAGGTTGTTTGCATAAACTATCCTAGTGAGCTTATGAAAATAAGCTGAAAACGGCTTATGTACGTGTCAGCTGTTTTTGTAAGCTCTTCTAAATAGTTTCACAAGTACTTATGTTAGTAGATATGCCAAATAAGCCAATCCAAAAAGGCATTGATTAGGCTCAGTTTGGATTAGTCTCTAACTTATGGGAGTTGCCGAGTTGCTGAACTAAAATGAATTTGAGGTTCTTCACTTACAAAATGTCCTTGTATTGTACACTGGTGTATATGGAAAAGTTGAATGAGAACTTATGCAAAATTTGAGGGACACAAATTAGTTTCTACTTATATGAGAAGTTATTGTGTAAAAAACATATAATTATTTTTTTAGTAATTTTTCCCTAAGTACTTGGGATGAAATTTATCCATTTAGCTTTGGTATTCCCTTCACTTGGGGCAACCACTTTGATCTTGGAGTTCCTACCCGGCGCTAGTGCTTTGCCTTCCGTGTTGGCTCTTAAAAGTTCTGATAGACTCACCTGAAGTGGTATGCACAACTTCTCGTTGTGACTAGCAAAATTGATTTGGTACTTAACTCAGCATAAATGACAACTTGTCAATCTAAATCTTGCTTGAAGAGAATGGAAAGCATTGGAGGAAATCTTTGTCTTGATATATCTATAGCTTCTTTTATTCATTTGTCATTTAATTTTTTGAACAGTTTTAGGACTTCTGATTTGACATGTGCATTGGTAGCTGATGATGTGCATTTTCATTTTCGCTTAACAGGGCAGAATGAAATTATTTGGGACTATTGTGTATCCAAAGAACAGATACTTGACTCTCCAGTTCTCCAGAGGTGGAAAGAATGTGATGTGTGAGGATTATTTTGATAACATGGTTGGTTTTTTTACCACTTATTGTTATTTTTGTTTGTCTTTGATACATGAACTAGAGGAAGGTAGACTAATATTCAAATTATAAGGGGACTCGGTCAAAGAAGGTAGACTAATTCCATTTTTGGTTGAATAGGTGCCTGGATAATAGTGCTATTAGTATGCGTGCCTTCTTAATTGTTATATTCTCCGCTGCGTAATATTAAGAGCCCTCGGTGAATTGTAGTATGTAGGATGGATGGAACGGTGCATTTGTCTTGCACAATATAGAGCCAAGTAGCAAAAATAACTAAGCTGCAATTTTAATTCTTATGGTAGTAGAGTGAATGTTTTCATTACCAATTTCTTTCTCCTTTGTAATATACACGTGTCTAGATCTATAATGCTCGCGTTCTTCCCATTACTCTTCCAATTATGACTTTTTGTTGGTCTAGGAATAAAGATTTTATGCATTTTTTGCTTCTTCATTTACAATTTTTTATCTTCTTGGCTCTGCCTTTGATCTTTTTGGGTATAATACATGTGCTCCTTAATCCTTATTTATGAGCAATATCTTGATTTTACTAGATTGTGTTTTCGGATGCATGGTGGATTGGGAGGAAAGATGACAACCCAGAAGAAGCCAAACTGGAATTTCCTAAGGAATTGTATGAGGTTAGGCACTTTTTTGAATGTAATAGTTACCCGGTTATAGAAGCAACCTTTGTTTATCACTTATTTGGCATGAAGAGAAACTAAAGTCTTTTTTCTTTCTTTCTGATCAACACTTGGAATGTCATTTGATTTCAGGGACAACCAGCTGAATGCAACTTTAAAGGGGGTGCAGGTGCAGGTACAGCTTCTGTAATTAATAAAGATGTTCCCAAGTCAAAGATTCAACGTGCAGAGCAAGAGTCACCAATGACACCTGTTGAAGATGATTTATCGGACAGTGAAACCAACTCAAAAGACACAAAGGAATTAATTCCAGTCCGCCATTCAGCACGAGCTGCAAACAAATCATACAAGTATTAGCCTCTTCTATTTAGTTTACTTGATGTGTGTTGCTTTCCAGAATAAAATCATGAAAAATTATTATGTTTTGTGTAACAAAGCATTATTTGTCATATGATGAAAGAGCAAATGGCCCATTTTGCCTAAAATTTTAATGTTTTGTTTTTGCGTGACTTTTTCGTTGAGGTATTTAACTTTGAATGGGACGTCTGATGTACCAAAAAATCGTATCATTTATGACTGAAAGTCATATTCATATAGTTCTTTTGTTGGGCCAGATTTGCTGAAGTTTCTTCTGGTGATGATTTTGGTGAAAGCAGCCCCAACCTTTCTGAACATGAAGAAAAAGTCGTAGCTGATACTGTTGTTAAGGCTCATGATAGCTCAAATATCCTTATAGTCAATCTGGTATCCCCTTAGTACTGGGGGTGAGAAATGGAAGCTGTTTTTTCTTGCAATTTTTCATATAAAACCCGCCCTTGAATTTTCCATTTAATTTTATAGATAAAACAAAAGGATCCTTACAGTTTATAAGCTGATTGGATAGCAGTGTTCGGCTTTATTTTTATTTTCATTTTTGATATTATTGATCACCAGTCAACCTGAAGTTGACTTCATTAATCTTATATTCTATATTATCAGTGAATTTGTATTTTATCTTCCTTAATTCATTAGTACAGAAAAAAACTGTAGTTGTTGACACTGTTGACGAGGACGATGCCCCAGGAGATCAACTCCCCAAGGACAATAAAGAATCTGCTTCAGGGTCAAAACCCAAAAAAGGTTCACTTGTTCAGGCTACTATAGCCACATTATTCAAGAAAGTGGTAGAAAAGGTGTGCTTTTGAAATTGTTTACGCAAGATCCAGACACTCTGCTTTCAATTTGTTGCATCTTTTTGATCAAACCATTCTAAGGATACATAAGTGGTTCATGGGTTGTTTATCTCTATTACATATTTCTTCGTGATTTGGAAGACCTTAGTTTCACAATATTTTTTCCTTGTTAAAATGGATCTGAATCATCTAATATACTGCCTGGTATTGTTCAATACCAGTCAAATTAATTATCTCACAATCTTATAATTTTCAGAAGGCTTCGAGCATTTCGAGGAAGTCTCCATCATCAAAAGGTTCTCCATTTTCCTAATTTCTTTATATTATTATGGGAAAGATTATGAAAATTGAATACTAAAAAAATGTTGATTCTTGTCAGCCTCTGGTCAGAAGTTGCAGCTTGCTGGTTCGAAAAGAAAGATTGATCTGGTTGATATTTTTTAACTTAATTTCCTGAATCTCTTTTTCTTCATATTGAGAATCTTTAGTTGGCGATAAGTGTTCATGTTGGATTAAGACACAGGCTGAGTTACTGGCTTTTGTTGTAGGATGAAGGTTCCAGGAAAAGGGCAAGAAAGATCAAGGAAAAAGATCCTAGTTAATATTCTTCCTTCCTTTTGATTTGACTACCTGTCTAAATACTTAAATAAATTTGTATCTAGCCATGTTTTCCTCTTTTCAGTTGATTACGAATCCACACTTGTTACATTTTTTCTTAGAAGTTGTTGCATAACTGAAACCTGGGCAAACTAACCATGTGTGTAAATTTTTAGGTGAAAAAATCACGGTGAAAAGCAAGAAACGCGGTGTAAGTTTTTCTCGTTCTTGGAAATCCATGCTTTTTTCTTGTGTCTGGGTTTAGTGGTTGAATATTCTTTCAATGGGTTCTTATGTTTCATGCATAATCAAAAATGCTGACCAACCAAAAAACTTTGGGAAAGAAATCTGTGAATTATTTGATCATTTGGCTTCTCTCATTATTTCAGGGAATCAGGTTTATTTTTCATAATTGCTACCACTAAATGCATTTCATCATCTCACAGTTTAGTTTTTTAGTTTTATACTTTAGTTTATTTCTAGGAATTAGAAACACTTTTTATAAGTAAACATGTTATTCCTTTACCATTTATTTATATGAAATCATACTCTATCTAGAATTTTTTTTTGACAAGAATACTCTATCTAAAATTTTAACATCTGTTCAATATAATTAATTGGTGCTCTTAAATATCTTAGAAAATAGGAACTTTGCATCAGACTGATAATTTTCTTTGAGTTGGTAGTTTGACATCTACATAATCACTGTAGGTTGAAGCTGACGACAACGACGTTGACAATGATGATATTGAAGAATTTTCAAATGCTTCAGAGGTAATTTTCCGGACTTTACACATTCACATGCATGCAATCAATACCTTGAAGACATGAAGCAAGATTTTTACTGATGGTAGTTTATAGCAGGCACTGCATTCAACCTTTTTTTTTCTTCTTATTACTGATTATGCTTGTCTATTTATAGGATTCCAATGGAAGTGATGAAGACTGGAATGGTTGAGAATATGATCAGATTTGTGGCTACTAAGCATAGAGATGAGAAGGGGCATACCCCATAACCTTTGATGTGATGCCCTTTGACTGGTTTAGATGAACCATGATGACTAAGCTTTGCATACCCGATAATCTTGGTGCATACATGAATAAGATATACCATGGGGATATGGTGGAGAAAGGATGAAATTTGTCACCTTTTACCAAATTTGTATCTCAAGGATGGCTCACCAGATAATAGATACACTGCTATATTGTCAATTCTCTTGTGAAGAGTATTTACAAGAATGCATATGTTCTAAAGAATGATGTATTTTAGGATATGAAAAAAGTGTGATTAATAGCATACCTCGAATTTTAAGGACATGCTTGTACTTCGATAAATGAATTAGTGCTTACTTGATTACATTTTTAAAAACGCTTTTCTGTTTTTGAAAAGTTAACTAAGAATAAAGTCATTCCTTCTTATCCTTTAAAAACAAAAACTTTCAAAAATTGTTATCGAAGAGAGTGCTTGAGTGAGGCAACACTCGCTCCATTATTAGGCCAAGGTTTGGATTCCCTGCAGTTGGGAAAGCCAAAGTCAATTATGTTGGATTGTTCAATTTTAATCTGACAGGTCATAATGTAAGATATTGTATACCACCAACGACGGTTGGTCCAAGTGGTAACTGGACTTGGATCCCACCTTAAGGTCTCGAGTTCGAATATTGGGTGTGACAAAAACTTTGTTGGGAAGAGAGAACCACACGGGCCGGCAAAGTCGGAAACTCGTAGCCAGTTAGGTTCTCCGGCGTAGATTAGTCACCAGCAAAGCCAGTGAAAACTACGCCCGAATGAGATGGTAACAAAAATAATGTAAGATATTGTATTTGATTTTTAAATCTCACTTTTTAAAGCTTATAGTCTATGGGAGTCTGATTTCGATTGAACGATATTGATTAACATTTGATGGCTGGCATTAATTTTATTTTGTTTTTAAGCAAAACATGCAAAAACATAACAAAATGAGACCATTGTTAGGCACCAAAAACCTCAACTATCATTACACGTACGTTTGGTTTCGCGTTTTCTGCAATTCTGAATTGTCTTTTTCTACTGTGCCACCAAAACCAAATAAATAGTATAAAACATTGTATATTAGTTAGAACAAGAGCATGAGAGACCAAGAGAAGAAACCACAAAAGAAGCTCATTTAGATTTATAATTAGGAAGACTAAGTCAATTACCACCAAATGCATCGCAAATGAAATTAGAAATAAAATTCCAATAAGTGAAGTCGGAATGGTCAATACCATAAGAAGTTAGCTTGTATCAACACAATATTTTCTTTCTCCAAGAATATGAGTGACTCTAAACTCCATCTAAGGAAAATAAGCAAGTAGTTTCTCCAACAATTCCATAATTGCAAGTTAAGCTACACAAATGAGGAAGTTTCAAGAGATTGATTGTGTACATTGAAAAATATGGCATGTTGAAAGGAATATAAGATACATGATACTTTTTCTGTTGAACTATAAAGCTGCTGAAAAATTAGAACTGCAATCTTGAAGTATCGGGGCTTCATCAATTCATCATCAAATCTTACCAACCTTTATAATTAAGTTTGTACAGGTCCTATAAACAATTCAAAGAAAAATTTAAGATAAAGTTCTCTTCCAAAACTGCAAAATCAGAAATTATGCAGAAAATATAACCGTGCTTCCTATAAGCATTAATTAATGTTCTAAATTCCAAGATGTGTTTTTAATGACCAAACAATTTTAAGACTTATCCAAATGTAGAAATTTAATTATGCAGCTGAAGTGGGACTTAGTTACTAACTATGCAACTGATCAATGGGGAAATTTTATTGAAATTTAGGGAAACATAGAAAGAATCACAATCAAGGTAACTGGTTTAGAGTTCCAGCTAGAACTTCACAATTTCTGTTTACAATTTCTTAACTGCCTAAATAGCAGCATAACAGTTCCTATTTATACCTTCTGTTAGTATGGAGATTACAATTATACCCCTCTAGCTAGAATTTACATTTCCCTTTCTTCTATAGTACACCCTTTTCACTAGGGGTCTGCTATCAATACTCCCCCCTAAAGCTTTCACCTTGTCCTCAAGGTGAAGGTCTGGAAAAGCTTCCTGCAGCTTCTCTGCTAATTCTCAGGAGTTCTCACATGGTGGCAAGTCTTTCCACTGTACTAAGACTTCTGCTGCTCCTGTAGAATTGTATCTGAGTTCCAACAGTTCCTCCACACATGGCTGCAATACTCCCTCTTTTGTTAGTGCAGTGGGCAGTGGTTGTGGTTGGTAGTTCCCTGGAACTGTCTTTTTCAACTTGCTAACATGAAACACTGGGTGAATTCTGCAGTGTACTGGCAGTGCAAGTTTATAGGCTACTGATCCTACCCTCTCAATGACCTGGTAGGGGCCATAATATCTGGGACTCAGTTTCTCATTTCTTCTAGCAGCCAGTGTTTTCCATCTGTACGGACATGCCTTTAAGTACACCCAATCATCAACTTCTAGCACTACATCCCTCTTATGTTTATCTGCTTGTCTCTTCATTCGATTTTGCGCCACTGTCAGGTTATGTTGCAACTGTCCTAACAAGGTATCTCTGACCTCATATAGCTGATTCACTGCTTCCACATTAGATGGAATGGCAGGACCCTTAATGATAGGATTGGGATCCCTCCCATACAAGGCCTTGTAAGGAGTCATGCCAATTGACGCATTATAGTTGGTATTAAACCAGAATTCAGCCCAACAAAGTCATTTAGGCCAAGATTTAGGACAATCCCCCACAAAGTATCTCAAGTAAATCTCCAAACACCTGTTTGCAACCTCTGTTTGTCCATCTGTCTGTGGGTGGAAGGCAGTGCTATACTTCAATTTAGTGCCAACTTGTTTAAACAGTTCCTTCCAAAATTGGCTTAGGAAGATCTTGTCTCTATCAGAGACAATGGCCTCTGGAAAGCCATGAAGTTTGATGACTCCTGAGATGAAACAATTTGCTACATCAGTTGCAGTGTAAGGGTGCCCCAAATGGAGGAAATGGACACTCTTAGTGAGTCTATCAATCACCACCAGAATGGTATCTTGCTTGCCAACTCTAGGTAACCCACCAATGAAATCCATAGTAATTTCTGACCACACCTTGGTAGGCAAAGGAAGTGGCTGTAACAATCCAGCTGGTGCTAATGTCTGGACTTTGCTTTGCTGGCACTGTTGGCATTGCATAATAAAATTCTTGATGTCCTGTTTCATCCCTTGCCAATAGAACACTCCCCCAATTCTTTTGTAGGTTCTAAAGAAACCACAATGCCCTCCTTGTAGAGAAGCATGAAACTCATGTAAAATGGTGGGAATTCTTGAGAAATTCCTTGGGAGGACCAAGCTATTTTCTCTGTAGAGAAGACCTTGTTTGATTGAGAACTTGCTATCCCCTACTGCCTATAACACAACCTTCTGTATCAGTGCCTGCAGATCTGGGCACTGTCGAATTTCATCCTCCCATTCATTCCACTCAGGCAATGTCACTCTTGAGATTGCAGCAAACATCATTTGTCTAGATAAAGCATCAGCCACCCTATTTGAGCTGCCAGTTTTGTATTGGACTTCAAAGTCAAAGCCTAGCAGTTTGGAAGTCCACTTGACTTGTTCCCCACCCAATAGACCTCGCTCAGTGAGGAATTGGAGACTTTGTTGATCTGTTCTCACTATGAAATGTTGACCAAGCAAGTAGTGTCTCCATTTTTGAATTGCCAACACCATAGTCATTAATTCCCTTTCATAAGCAGACTTATGTTGTGCCCTCACAGACAACTTTTGGCTGAAATAAGCAATAGGCTTCTCACCTTGCATCAACACAGCCCCCACACCTTTGCTTGATGCATCAGTTTCAATGACAAATTGCCTAGTGAAATTAGGCATCACCAAGACTGGCAGTGTGCACATGGCCTGATTAAGCTCTTGGAAAGCCTTCTCTGCCTCATTGTTCCAATTGAACTTATCTTGTTTCAACAGATCAGTTAGTGGTCTTGCAATAATACCATAGCCCTTTACAAACCTTCTGTAATATCCTGTCAGACCTAGGAACCCCCTCAAACCTTTGAGGTCCTTTGGAGTTGGCCAATCAGTCATTGCATTTACTTTCTTAGGGTCTACACAAACCCCCTGTGCTGTCACCACATGCCCCAAATACTCCACCTTGTCAACAGCAAAGTCACACTTCTTCTTGTTTACTACAAGGTGATTCTAGCCAAGTGTAGAAAAATTTTCCCTCACGTGCTCAGCATGCTCATTCATCCCCTTGCTGTAAATGAGGATGTCATAAAAAAAAAACTAAGGCAAATTTCCTTAGGAAGGGTTTGAGTATTTCATTCATAAGTGCTTGGAAGGTGGAAGGTGCATTTGTCAATCCAAAGGGCATTACCATGTACTCATAATGGCCCTCGTGTGTCCTGAATGGCGTCTTTGGGATGTCATCTGCTTTCATCCTAATCTGGTGGTATCCAGATTTGAGGTCCAATTTGGTGAACACTGTGGCACCAGTGAGTTTATCTAGCAGCTCATCAATTAGGGGAATTGGGAACTTGTTAGGGATAGGGAGCTTATTCAAAGCCCTATAGTCTACACAAAATCTCCAACTACCATCCTTTTTCTTAACAAGTATAATAGGGTTGGAGTAAGGACTAGTGCTAGGTCTAATGATGCCTGTCTTAAGCATATCAGCCACCAATTTCTCAATCTCATTCTTTTGGTAATGAGGATACCTATAAGGCCTGAGGTTAGGGATGTTACCACCTTCCTTGAGGACAATGGCATGGTCAATAGGTTTACTAGGGGGTAATTGGCTAGTCTCATGAAATAGGAACTCAAATTCATCAATAACAGCTTGAATTACCTCAGGCAATGTGGCTTGCTCTGTCTCTGTCAATGCCATGCTTCTGCAGTCAACAATGAATATTTCTTCTGGTTCATGAAGCTCCAACAATAGCTATTTGGCATTCACCTCTCTCCTAGACAAAAGAGGGCCCTCTTCAGGCACACCACCTCCCCATTCACCTTCACCTTCAGTGTCATGTACCTGAAGTTGGCCTTGATCTCTCCTAGCTTTTCTAGCCAATCAATACCCAACACAATGTCTTCTCCATCCAGGGGAAAAACATAACAATCTACTGTAATTGGCAGCCCTTGCAAGGTGATTTGCACCCCTCTACAAACTCCTTTAATCAAGATTCTTTCACCATTACCAATTTTTACCCAACATGGAGGGGTATCCTCCACTGTCAAGCCTTGCCTTTCCACCAATTTGTTAGACACAAAATTGTGGGTGGCACCACAATCCAACAACACCAGTATCTCCAGTAGCCCTATGACTCCTCTTAACATGAATGAACACTTAGAAGATAGCCCTGCCATGCTGTAAAGATGCAAGCCCTTCATAGTAGCCTCCCAAACAATTTCCTCCTCCTCTTCCTCTTTCTTTTCCTCCTCTTCATCAACTACCTCTTCCACATACAACAACTTCAGTACCTTATTCTTGCATACATGGCCAGACACATACTTCTCTTCACAAGTGAAACAAAGGCCCTTCTTGCGTCTCTCCTCAATCTCCTTACCTCCCATTGATTTTGTACTCAATGGCCCAGAAATTTTTCCTGCATCGGTGCTCTTGGCAGTGTTGCTTGCCTCTGCAGTGGGTTTGTTATGAAATTCATCTTTACCATTCTTGAATCCCCCAAAATTACGTCCTCCATATCTTCCTATAGCGCCAATTTTCTCCTCTGCGAGCAAAGCTATGTCCATCATCTCTGCGAGATTCTTGGGTCATTGGAGACGCACCTCTGCCCTTATATCCTCCCTGAGACCATTGGAAAACATCCCAGTGAATAAGGACTGATCTTGGATCTTGATATGGCTTGCAATCGTCTCAAATCTCTTGCGATAATCCCTCACAGTGCCTTCTTGCTTCATGTTCACCAGCATTTCGAATGCATTATTCACCACCGTGGGTTGAAAACGGCGAAGTACTGCATCCTTGAGGACACTCCACGAAAGTACCTCCGTGTTCGCCTCCCACCACTGCATCCACGCCATCGCTTCACCCTCCATCGCCATTAACGCCGCGTCTAACTTCTCTCCTTCTTCAATTCTTTGAACCTTGAAGAAACGTTCAATCTTGGTGAGCCAACCGGTGGCGTCGTCGCCGTTGAACACCGGAAGATCAACCTTGCGAAGTCTTCGTTCCCCGTCGCCATTGAATTGCTTCTCCTTCGTTTTTGGGTCGCCCGGGTCAAATTGACCCGAATCCTTTGATTGAATGACCGCGAACATTGCTTCCATACGAGCGAGCGTCTCAGTGAGACGTTGTTGATTGCGCGTCTCTGCTTTTTGAATCTTTCGTTCCAACTCTTCAATTTTGGATTCCATCGTGGTTGAAGATGACTTCTTGCGCACCATGAAAAGGCCGAAGATCGAATTGCTTTGATACCAGTTGATGCAATCAACTGATTCAATGGGGAAATTTTATTGAAATTCAGGGAAACATAGAAAGAATCACAATCAAGGTAACTGGTTTAGAGTTCCAGCTAGAACTTCACAATTTCTGTTTACAATTTCTTAACTGTCTAAACAACAGCATAACAGTTCCTATTTATACCTTCTGTTAGTATGGAGATTACAATTATACCCCTCTTGCTAGTATTTACATTTCCCTTTCTTCTATAGTACACCCTTTTCACTAGGGGTCTGTTATTAGCTGCTGAAAAATTAGAACTGCAATCTTGAAGTATTGGGGCTTCATCAATTCATCATCAAATCTTACAAACCTTTATAATCAAGTTTGTACGGGTCCTATAAACAATTCAAAGAAAAATTTAAGATTCCCACGGAAGGCAAAAACTCTACATGGGGAGTAGAGAAGGTCATGAGTGCAGTGCTGGGGTAGCCTATGTTACAAAAAAATGCGCCTTTTTTTTGTAACATCCTGGGCCCTTTTCTTTCTAGTAGGCTACCCAGTGATGCACTCATGACATTCTCCACTCCCCGTGTAGAATTTTTACCTTCCGTGGGAATCGAACTATGTACCCTGGGGCTCAAGTACATACTCAATGCATTCCCACTACCATTGATCTACAGGGGAAGTAGAGAACGTCATGAGTGCTGGGGTAGCCTACTAAAAAAAAGGCCTAAAATGTTACAAAAAAAGGCTCAACATGTAGAGGGTGCAGCAAGTTACTGCACCGTTAGATCTAGAGAGAGAAAGTTATTGCATCGTTCTCTCTCTAGATCTAACGGCGCACCAACTTGCTGCACCCTCGAGATGAGGATTCAAGCGGAAAGAAAATAGGTGCAGACTGCATAACCCCTTTTCTCGACAACATCTTTCTCACTCACCCCCATACACTCAAAATCGGAAGTTCCACAAAGAAAGTAGGAGGCAGATTTGTATTGCTGCTGGTGCTGCGTAGTTCTTCTTGGAGGAGGAGGAGGAGGAGATCGACAATCAGAGAGAGCCGAATTTGAAGGTGCAAGAGTTCGAGAGCATGAGATGTTAGGGATTCTAGGGTTGTTCTGTGTCTAATTTGAAAAAGGTGTGTTCTTTTAGACTTTATCCATCAACCGAAAAAAGAACATGTTTTTTTTTTTTTTTATGAAGAACACCGTCTTGCCGCGCCCGTTGCGGCCGTAACGGCATTTCGCCGCGGCTGTCACGACCGTAACGGCGTGTCGTCGCGTTTTTTCATTCACGTGATTTTCATTCACTCTGCTGAAGCGGTGGAAAACGGAAACGGAGGCTACCGTGACCGTTTTGTCACGGCCGTTTTTGCGGTTTTGTTCCGTTTTTTCAAACCTTGTGGATAGCAAAATTTAGGGCTGTAGGTCGGAATTACGGAGCGTAATTTTTGATGAGATGATGATAATTGATCATTAGGAGAGTGAGGAGCGAGGAGGAGGAGCGAAAGAAAGAATGCCGAAGAGGACAACACATACATACTCAAGCGAGGATGCAGCTCCGGAGGGCCCACACTCCGATCTCTTCGTTTATTACTGCAAGCACTGCGGATCCCATGTTCTCATCACTGGTTCGTCTCCTCTCCTTCCTTCTTAAACTATGTATGTCTTAATCTGAATATTGAGTTTAACTTCATAATTATTTTGTAAAAAAAAAAAAAGATACCCAATTGCAGAAAATGCCCAGAAGGAAGACTGATAGAGCTTACGTATTGGACAAGACCAAACATCTTGCCCGATTCAACATTCACGAAGCAGGCAATGTTCTCTTAAAGCGAGGGCAAGGCAAAGTTGAGAAACAATTCCGCATGAATTGTATCGGCTGTGGTCTCTTCGTTTGCTATCGTTCCGAACAAGATTTTGAAATTTCCTCTTTCATATATGTCCTTGATGGTGCTCTCAGTACTGTGGCTGCCGAGACCAACCCACAGGATGCACCCGTTCCCCCCTGCATATCCCAACTTGAAGGAGGATTGGTTCAAGTTGCTATTGAAGTCGAGGATCGTGCACAGCGTTCCGCAATCACCAGTCAGTAACCCTTTTCCTTACTTCTCTCAACTCTTTCTCATACTCAAGTTATCTTATTTTTCTCAACTCTTTATTTTTCTATTACTTTCTTCAACAAACACACAAATATCCACTCACATACTATTTGTTTTCTTAAGTTATATAATAATAATAATAAGAAAGAATGAGGGCATCTTTTTGGATTGTGTCATTAACTCATTATAGTAAGGATAATCCAAGGATTCAAGGAGGGTGGATGACATTGGCTATAGAAAAGTACCACTTAAGCAGAAAGGAAAATGGCACGGCAAAATGATTAGGTTTTGTTTGGGAGTTTGGAGGAGATGGAAAGGCAGGGGAAGTCTTATGACTAATATTTCCCTCATTTGAGAGTATTATAAAAAGAGGGAAAATATTTGGGAAGTTAATCAAAGCTCTCCAAAACCCTCCCAAGTCCTCCCTCCCCCAATCCATTTTGAGTTCCTCCAGATTGGGGGTTTAGTCCTATATACAAAGGTGGATGAATATTTTCCCAAACAAACCTTTTAGACTTGCAATGTTGTGTGAGATCGAGTATTGGGTGGTAAAGAAAGCCATAGAGAGAAAGATGGGATAACAACTAGTGTTGTCCAAAAAATGAAGTCTCGTCTTAAGAGGTTTGGGTATGCGTGTAGAACACTTATAGATACGTGAATAAGGAGGGTAGGCTAGATGGAAGATGATCCAATAGTTAGAGGTAAATGGAGACCAAGGAAAACTATAAGCCAACTCATTAAGAAGGATTTGGATTTAACTGGTCTGTTATTAGACATGGTTCACCAAAGAAATTAGTGGCATTGTTTGATCGGACCTCATCTCTCGGGGAAAATATTTTAGTTGTTATTATCTTTTTTTGTATCAGTGAAGATCTCATTTGTCCAATGTGACACAAGGGGTACAGTCTTAGAGAACACTTGTTTCAAAGGTCTTAATTGGAACAGAAGAGGTAAAAGGTGAATGGAAGACAAAGAAATGGTAGAGTAAAATGAAAGTTTTCTAAGAAATGGTGAATGATACAGTTGAATGGTTGTTACCCCCGTAACCATTTTCTTTTTTATTTTGACAAACCATAGCCATTTTCCATTTTTCTGGCTACCATCTTTTCGTCAATCACAACATTAGAACATAAAGGCGCAACTTTGACTGAGAAATGGTGAGCTGACATGATAGATCTCTTTGTCTTGTCCATTAGGAATATATTTGGAGCGGAAATTCCTAATAACTTTTTTAATAAAATCATCAAGGATCTTGATAATTAAATTTCTATTTTGTTTTCATTCTGTCAGGAGTAAATGCTGATGATGTTCGAGTCACTGTAGCTGCTCCCGCAGCTCGTGGAGAAGCTAACAATGAACTTTTAGAGTTTATGGGAAAGGTATACTTCTACGCTCTTTATTTCTCTTTTTGTTGGGATTAGCTTTTGCCCAACATTAAGGTTGTTGCCTAGTAAGCTTGTGGTCGTGGGATCCAATTGCAAAGACAGCCACTTTGTTCATGAGAGCAAGGCTGCCTACACATGATCCTCCCTATACTCTCTCGTGCCCTGGGTTGATTTTTTTTGGGCATTATGTCTCCTGGTTCATTCTTTTCTCTTTGGGCAAAGACAATCAGCACTGACAGCATACAAATATGCTTTTTTGACATAGGTTTTGGGTTTAAGATTGAGTCAAATGACTCTTCAGAGAGGATGGAATAACAAGTCAAAGCTTCTTGTGGTGAGTTACATAACTGTCATTTATACCTTCAAGTTAAGCATCCACATAAATACCCAAGTTCAA
Organism: Astragalus membranaceus; assembly: GCA_039519185.1. Taxonomy (NCBI): domain Eukaryota; kingdom Viridiplantae; phylum Streptophyta; class Magnoliopsida; order Fabales; family Fabaceae; genus Astragalus; species Astragalus membranaceus. The sequence continues at coordinate 36,647,251 of CM076853.1, read as the reverse complement.
TTTGGGCATTTTCTTTCTAAATGGTGCTAATTCTCAATAATCAATTTTTGCTAGTGGTTAGCGAGCATAATTTTTACTAATTCCCTCCGATAGGATTTATACCCCCGTTTAATTAATTTACTATCGTTTCAGGTGGAAGACTTGACTGCCAGACAAGTTTATGAGAAACTTTTGGAGGCTGTGCAACCCTGATGCCTTTCTTTTAGCTGTATTATTATGCATATCTGGTTTCTGGGATGTGAGGGTTCTTGACTTCTTGTGCACATTCCATAGTAGGGTTCTTGACTTCTTGCGCACTCTTAACTCTATTATTAGGCTATAGAGTTAAGAGTTTTCTATGGTTCTTTTCAAATGTTGTGTTCGGCAAGGACAAAGTTTCAATCTTTTTAAGACAGATTTTGCAGGATTAGGGTTTCTTCTATGTTTTAAATTAATGTAATTTAAGGGTTTTTCATGTTAAAATATTAGATGATTTAGATTGGGAATGCAAACTATCATTTTGTTGAATCGCTTACCACATGCATGTCACGTGACTTAAAAGTTTGTGTAGCATAGTTTGGGTGGAGCATTGTTTTCAATTTGACAAATAAGGACTAACTTGATTACATGGACTAATGTTGCAAATAACGAATTTGTGAAAACAAAGTTATTTAGAAAAATTGTAACGACAAAAGTTAACCTTGAGATATTTATAGAGAGCAAAAACACATTTAACCCCATAGATGATTCTATAGACTTTGGTATGTATCCTATAGAAGCATAAAAGCCTTCCTAGAGGGTTTTCTCGACCCAATAAAGGCACCACCACTAGGTAGGGTTTGCCAAGCTCTTCTCAGCGAGAAGAAGCGACTAAGCTTCGATCTTCCTTCTGTTCTTTGCTTCACTTGTAGCTTAGATCCTTCTACCTACTTCTCTCTACCTCCCCATCACGTGGAAAAGGCCCATTACCTTTGAATCTCAAGTGACTACGACCCTTCCTTCCTAAATGAAGTGACAATGCACGAGGGGTGGGGCGGGGTGGAGGAGATCCTTCTGTTTCATGTCCTTCGCCTAGACCATCAGATCGTTCTCTCCCTCTCAACCATTCAGTTGATCGGCCTTCTCGCAAAACACCAGATGGCTTTGTAGCAAAGTCCATGTCATTGTCGAATCTCATATCATTTTTGTTTCTCACTCCAGATGCCTCCTTGCAGTTTCTCACCTCAAACCCTTATCCAGATTTTTCGTCAATAGACCACTAAAAATTGGCTTATTTTGCTACTTAGGAGTGGTGCAAAGAATATCTCTCGGCTGATTGGCCATTAAATACAAGGGAGGTTTTAGGTCGTTATTGTCTTCTCCTTCTACTTTTCTTGTGGATCTCCTTTATGTATTCCTTTGGTGCCATTGATCTGAGCTTTTTGTGGAGGTCGTTGCTAACATCTTCTTAGTGCTAGTTCTACCACACTTGGTAGAGCATATTTTAGATGGGAATTTTAGTACTTTGTGCAAGAGAGGTTGAGGTCAGGTCCATAAGTGTTCGACAGTAGGTTATTAGGAGTTGTTTGTGCGGATTTAGGATGTCCATCTTAGAGTGTGTGTGTGTGTGTGTCTATATATATATTTGATAAGCATAGTGTAGTGGTTAGTGGGTTAGATGTTAGTAGTTAGAGGGGTGGGGAGTATGGGAATCGAACCCCAAATCTCTTTCATATAACTCCTTCTGAAATGTCCCTTTGGCCACCAGACCAACCCATCAGGGACAATCTTAGTATTAGTTATAGTCAATAGTTAGGGTATGTATAGAAATGTGGGGGTGTGGAACTATCTTACATAAGCCATTGATCAAGGTACCATAACAAACATGGTCCAAGTGAAACCCAGTGATAATACTTTGTCATGAAAACACATTGCTTTCTGAACCTCACCCTTAAGACATTGACCTTTGATGAGTGTAGTCAAAGTTATGGTATTTGGGTGATAACCCATCTTGAGAATCCTGGAGAACGCAGAAAAAGCAAAGGGAATATTATCGACATTATAGAAACAATTAATTAGGATGCTGCAAGTGACAAGGTCAGGTGCAATTCCCATCAATTCCATTTTTCGGTGAAGGGAAATAGCAGTGGTGTAATGCTTGCGCTTCACAAGGGAACCTAAAATCTTGCCAAATTCGATTAGGGGTGGGGTAGGATTCATATAGAGCATGCGATTGAACAGCGAAACGGAGAATCACCTTGAGGTTTTAGAGAAGAAACAAGGATGCAAAGAAAAATGGGATTGAAAACAGAGATAACACACCTCAAACTTGAAAACGACATTGTTGTCGACAAGAACCTTGGAATTGATTGAGCAAACAGAACCACGCTGAAATTTCGAAGCTTCAATGTCTCTCTCGGTGTATGGAAACTATCACTAATTTTTTTGATTAACAAACTATCACTAATGATTGTACGGTAAGCGTAGAGTGGGTAAGCGTAGAGTAAAAAAGTTTGATCTTTGATATTTGTAACATTATTTTTCTGGACTGGGCCGAAGCCCAATCCGGCGCAAGACCGGCTGTAACCGGCCCAATAGTAAGACAGAAAGGAATGACCTAAATCCACTAAGGTCAACGGCTCAGATCAACCCTCGCTGAGGCTCGCATGATCAACGGTCGAGATCGACTACGATGATCTAATGGCCAGTGCTGCCCCTCTGACACTATATAAAGAGGCATTGTTCCCACTAACAGAGGCAGGTATTTTTACCCATATTGTTATTCTGCTCACACTCTTATTCCACTGACTTGGGCGTCGGAGTGACATTGCAGGCACCACCCGGGCATGACTCTGCGTACGACCAGATATCGTTCATCCAATCAACTCATACATTCAGACTCAAGACTCGACTGCTCGTTCCCGCTCCAAGGTCGAGCACCTCAGTTCAATTATCAATATTTATTATTTATAAAAAAAACATTATCAATATTTATTTATTTATATAATTTCAATAATCTGGTTTGCTGTAAAAAAAAGTTAATCTTGTTTGTGCTTGATTGAAATTAAATTGGCAATGTTAGTAATGCCAAGTTCTCAAGGGCTGGTCTAGTGAAGCATGACAGGAGATTCTAAATTCAAATCTTAACTAGTCTTTTTGGGTGAGATTAATGTAATTACATTCGTAAGTGCTCACTAGAAAAAATTTGTAACAATGAAACCATCGTTAAACACCAAAGTTTTTTTAGTCCAATGGGTCATAATGTAAGATATTGAATTTGATTTTTAAATCTAACTTTTTTAGCTCGAGTCTAATTTTGGTTGAACGATCTTGATTCGTATGAATATGGGTTTTAGAATCACAAAAACGTAACAATGAAACCATCATTAAACACCAAAAACTCCAACAAACATCTATGCGTATCATTAAACACCAAAAACTCCAACAAACATCTATGCGTATGTTTGGTACGCGTTCGACAAATCAAACCTGCATTTAGTGGCTCTTCCACCATGGAAAAACATAAGCTAAAAAACCAAGCTTATGCTTAGACGAAAAAACTTGTCGCAATTATGATTTGTTATTTCTATCGTGCAACCAAACAGGCACTACAGAAATTATTTATGAATATTTAGCAAGACTAAGTAAGCGTACACATTTGGAAAACCAAAAAGTCAGGGTGAGAAACCACGTCAAACAAGAAGTTAGTATTTGTTGCTTCTCATTTCCACCATAAAATCAGCATAATCATAGGGTGCGGTAGAACCATTGCTCCCCCAAACATGTATAAATTATGACCAAAAGCATCACAAATGAAGTTAGAAATTAAATTACACTCGGTAAAGTCATGATAGATAATAATAAGTCATGATATTTGTTGAGAGTTTGTCACCGTGACTTTGTCGTTTGTCTAAAATCTAGTTATTATAGTTAAATTTTATTTTTCACGAGCCTATTAATTTTAAGCTGAAAAAAAGTTGGCTTGAAGAAAACCTCGACTCAATTTTGTAGTAGGCCTAAAGAAGTATCAAAGTTGCATCTGTTGGGAAATAAGCAATTAGTAGATATTCAACCCATTGAGAATCATCTTTAAAGGGAGTTTTCAAATCCACAAACATAATCTATTACCTCCAATCACACTTGTGCTTGAATGCACATACGCAACAAATAGGGTGGCGAAGAGCATTATTAGTTTAAGTCAGAAAAGAAGCAACACTTAATATCTCTTTTTTTATCTAAAAAAGTATTATGAAAAGAACAAGTATCCTAACAAAAATTGCTAACGAAATCTGATTAGACATGCATGTATAGGAAACTCTTCATATATGTGCATGATCAGTGATAGAGAAGGATCTAAGAATAGATAGTTCCTCCACTGGTGCATTCATGAATCCATTTTAACAATTGTCAGATAAACCAAATTGGTGACCAATTTCAAGAAGCTGTTGAATTAGCAAACCTGCTTTTATTTCTACTATGTCAATGATGTAACCGTTTAGATTACTAGGGATATAAATCCAGTAATAATCTGATCTCACTTCCGGAATATCAATGAAAGAATGACATTCGGAGAAGATGAACCATTGTGAGTATAACAGAGAGTTTTTAGGGATAAGAGATATTTTGATTTGTAATGATTGGTTGTCCATCTTTAATTAAATTCTGCCCACAAATAGGCCAATGATTGGTACAACAATCCTAGGAATATTCTGCTGTGATGGTTACATCATTTTGACACCGAATACAATTCTAGAAACATCCATAAAGGACAAAATAACAGCTAGAAATGAAAGGCAAAAACAACAATGTAATAAAACAGTAAAATTCCTAAATTACTGTGACCCTGCTGTCATAAATGACCACAGTAAGGGTTGGATCATTCAATTGAGAACTCCAAGACTGAGTGCAAATGAAGTGTCAAAGGGATTGTGTAAGATAGAGTTCAGCTACCTCTTTTGAACATGAATTAACAGGTTGATCAATTAAAGTCAGCAGAGAGTTACATACAATTGTGAACTTCTGAATTCCATTCCCTCAATAATATATTAACAAGTCAATCTATTAAGCATATAAAATGACACAAAATTTTGATAAGCATCAATGTTCTAAATTCTAAGTTGTGCTTTTAACGACCACAAACAATTTTAAGACCTATCCAAATGTAGCAATTTAATTATACTAGCTGCAATGGGACTTAGTTACTCACTATGCAACGACTTAATTTAGCATTAAGATTCTCTCTCTATCCCACCTCTCTTCCCTATTTCTCCTCAACTAAACAAGTCATAACTGAACTGGGGATGGTCCACATCATAAGAAGTTAGTTTATGGGCCCGTTTGGATTAGCTTATTTGCACATGCTATCAATAATTGCGGTGTACATTACCACAGTAGGTTGAACCAATTTCCCTTCGATGTGCCTCAACAATTACATTGCCACTCTAGTTTCTCCTATCTTACATAACCCATTTACTAACTTGGTTCAAATGAAACCCGAGTGCTACCACCTTGTCATGAAAGCACAGTGCTTTATGAACCTCAACCTTAAGACACAAACCCTTGATGAGGGTATTGAAAGAGTTGAAATATGTTGTAAATAGTAGATTTATTTGTATGTGTATTCGGCCCATTAACCAGACCCGTTAGGTTTACACTTGAATAGCCTATTTAAGTTCATTAGTTCTTGTACTCAATACACAATATTCTAATCATTTCAACATGGTATCAATAGCCTATGATCACTAGGCCTGAAAACACTGAAACCTTCTCTCTCAGTTCCCTCACAGTTCAAACCCTAACTGTCCCGTACTAAACTCCAAGTTAGACGGCCCTAGGTGGTACGAGACCCCCACCATCAGATTCGCCTCAGTCAGACCGGCCCACCGCTGAAACGCCGCCGCCGTCAGGCGCCCTCACTCGAGCTAATAGTCAGAACAGCCTTACCGACGCGTGCAGTCCATGCGCCGCCTTCCACTGCTCCGTTCGACGCGCCGCTTGTCCAGTTCAGCTCGGAATCTTCAGATCTATCTGTTCTGACAACGTTTGGTCAGTGGATCCCACGATTTCAGGTGTTATCTTTCTATTTTGTTTTGTGAACCATTTTTTACATTTTTCAAGTTACTGTTTTTACGTTTTCTGGTCTGTACTGTCACTATATCTATTCTATCATCTTTCTACTGCACTTGGTTCTCTTGTCAATATCAAAGATGAGTTCTAGTTCAGAAAAGGACCAAAACAAGTCTGGATCTTCAAGTAAGAGTATTGTGTCTTATGTTTTCTCTGGTAATCCCTCTATTACAACGGAGAAACTCAATGGTGATAATTATTTGAATTGGTCTGCATCGATTAAAATGTGGTTTATGGGACAAAGGCTTTTAGATCACCTCACTAAGAATTCTTCAGATATTGATAAAGATTTGCGTCAAGATTGGGAACAAGCAGATTGCCAATTAGTCTCTCTTTTGTGGCAAGCCATTGAACCCTCCTTGCTAGTCCACTATCGCTCATACACTACTTGTTATGATATTTGGCATAAGGCTAAGAATGTTTATTCTAATGATATCCAGCGTCTCTATGGTGTTATTCATAATTTAGCCACCCTTCAGATGACAGAAGACAACATCATGTCATATGCTAATAAAGCTCAGTCAGCAGTAAATGAGTTCAAGCTCCTTGTGACCGACAATGACCCGAAGAAGGTGCTTGATGTAACACCCCCTTTTTCTAACCTTTAAAAGTGGTGCTACACTTAACTAATATTCTCATTTCTAATTTCTTTTGAAAATATATTGATTCAAAGTAGATGTGAATTTCGATTCTCAATTTACGTAAAAATAATTTTCTAAATGTGTGAGAAGCATAAAGGATTAGTCATATCATACAACATCGAAATATATATAAATATGCATCATACATTGATCACTAACAGTTGGATCATAGTCATGCCCTTGGGCTTACATAGGTTATCGTCTAAGTACCACGTCACAAAGATGTCCCAAAAGGTGGTACGGTCTATAAGGTTATATATATACCATAGGTTAGGCTGAAAACTAAGCAGTCAAGCTAATATACTGAAACACCTAATAATCACTGTATAAAAAGGTAGAGTTATAAGAGATTACAAGCCATACTAAATCCCAAAAAAAACTCTTATACTCTAAGTAGAAACCAAAAGAACCAACTTCCAACAACCACTAATGATATCCATTGGGGAGATTCCCAACTGTACCACTACTACCGGAGCCATTAGACGGCTCCCACTCAGGTACGACAGGTACATCAGGAACCACAACATCCTGAACTACAGCCCCAGGCATTGCCACAGGAGGAAACAAAGCCTCTATCATACGGTTCATAGGCAACTCGATCTCTAAAGTCTGATGAGCAGTAATAACAGTCATGGGTACTCCCTGTGCCCCATCAGTGGTCTGAGTCACACCGGTATAAGTAATGGTCTGAGCCACTGGGTCGATCTCCCAGATGGGATCTCCCATATCCTCCAGAAATCTAATCTTCCTGTGCCCAGAGTGTCCGAGAGGCTCCCCCGATGTCATCTGAAATGTAAGGGGTGAAATACTCGTACACAAGTTTGCAGCACGATGGTTACACAAGTTACATATAATAGGATACAGTCATAAGTAATAATAATATATAGACGTAATAAGTGATCCACATCAGACTAATTCAAAACCAGGCATTTAACCACACACAATCATCAAGTCCTGCAAAAACATGACTAATAGCCTAGTGAAAACAATTATCGATAGTTAGTTAAATACTAGACATCATACTTATCCTGTAATCCATCAACAAAGTTAGTCTACTAACTAGAATAATATACTCAACCTACTCCATGGAGATCTCTATCATCTTGAGCGTAAGGACGTTTCAACTACCATAACATGATTGTTTTGCAATGAGCAGATATCCAATTTAAACCCCAATCATTCTGGCCCGAGCACTGCACCTTATTATAGATAGTTCTGTACAGTCAGGCTCACCGTGTCGGGTAGTACGATTTCCCCCAGCCAAAGTTGCTACAACCGACCATTGGTAGGATTTCGAAACACAAGTGCTCCCAGAAGGTCTGTAGTCGACCCAACCGAACCCATCCTCAGTCTTATATACTTGATAGTATTATAAGAAACAACCTGTAATAGCTCTTAGTAAAATTATCAGTCTTACTAATCTAATCCATAATCAACTTGACAATTCAGTCCTTAGAATCCATAAAACAACTTGTGAGATATACTTTAACTAATTAATCCTCATAGGCCATATCCCTAAGTAACTAGTCAACTAATACTCTCGACCAAATTCACAATGTACTTATTTTGATACATTTGTAAATAACTCAAACAAATCAATTCACACAAATCACCTAAGAATTATTTAAATAATATATATACAAGCAACACACAATTTGTTCCCATCAACTTATTATTAGTATTTTCCCTTACCTTGAATTGGTTCCAAAAGAGTTTGTTGATCAGCACTTGCTTCGTTTGATACCTTATTTTGATACATTTGTAAATTACTCATTAAAACAACTATGTCTTAATACATTATAACCATAACTATATCATAACTAAAATATTTTGTTAGAACCCTATTTTAATTTTGTCTTTCAAAATGCAAGGTAATAGTTCTTAAGGAAAAATAGAAGACATCAGGAAAACAAAATCAACGAAAGTATTCTCAGCTCATGCATTTAAACTATGGTTTTGTTTTTCATAAAATAGGCAACATCAAAACTAGCCCTTTCTGTAGTTGATCTATTAACTAATTATCTTTGTATTTTCAAAACAAGTGCCCTTAACATAATTAACTAATATTGAAGTAGATTTGAAATATAACTAAGAATTATAAACTGAAAGTTGTTTTAGCATAAAAAATGGGAATGAGTTTTGTTTAATAGAGAAATATATATATATATATATATATATATATATATATATATATATATATATATATATATATATAGAAAGAACAAGATGTTCTACTAGTAAGAGGTTCTAATTTTCTAGAAATAAAGCATCAATGGATAAGAGGGAAAAAACAATTTTAAAAGAACAATGAAATCAAAGGAAAGAGAGAGAGATCAGAGTGCATTCTAACCTGTTTGAGAGCTTTTTGAAAGTTTTGTGAAAGTAAAGTGAGGGGTTGAGTTTTATTTATAGTGGTAATAGTTGGTGATTTAATCCTCCAGGGAGCAAACACGTTTCAGTGATAGAACCTTCTGTTTACACGTTTCCGTGAGTAAGAAATGGACCATACGTTTCCCTTTTCTTTTTTTACTAGTTACTTATTTGCTATACTGGTAATAATAAAAGACGTATTTTCAGGTAAATAAAATTCTGCAGATATAATTTCGATCTTTATATTTTATAGGAATTAACGAACTAAGTTTCAAAATTTTTTGATAAGTTTGGACTTTTTAGTGTCGTACCGATGTACACTTACAGATACTTTTTAGCTATAATTTGATAGAGTTTTAAATTCAAATTTTTTTTAGCCTTCTATAACATTTCTCTTTAGTTCTACAAAATTATTTTTCTTAAAAACACTCTCTAGATACTAAACTAATTATTATTTCAATTAAAGTAAATACACAATTATAATGCATACAAAGAAAGTAAAAATTCAGGGTGTTACACTTGAGAAACTAGATAATGTGTGTATGATCTATGTTCTTCATGGTCTCCATCAAAAGTATGAGTCAGTATGGAGCAACATTCTTTCTGCATCAAACATTCCCTCAACAGAGGATCTTATCAGGTGTCCCATACGTCTTCCTGGATTGGAAGGATCTGGGGGAAACGGATTTCAGACTAACATAGAGTCCTCTGCTTTTGTTTCAAATTTTGCAGGTCGTGGGGGACACGGTCGTGGTCGTTGGGGGGGGGGGGGGGCGAGGAGGTCGTGGTGGAGGCCGTCCTCAGTGCACTTATTGTAAGAGACTCGGTCATACTGAAGACAAGTGTTATTCCCTTTATGGCTTTCCAAAGAAACCAGTAAATGTGACTCAGTCTAACAATAATGGAAATGATTCTGAACAGAGAAACAATAAACAAAATATGTTATCTGATGAGGAGTACAAGGCATACCTACAGTATAAGACTTCCCAGGCTTCATCATCGGCAACAATTGCTCATTCTGGTAATTCTACAGTCTGTATCTCTCAATCATCGTCTGTTAACTCTTGGATTGTGGACTCCGGAGCTTCCGATCATGTGGCTGGTAATCCATCTCTTTTATCCAAAATATCCCAACCTAACACCCCACATCACATTATCGTTGCCGACGGATCAAAAGCTAAAGCTAGTGGCATTGGTGAAGCCACTCCTCTTCCATCCTTACCTCTTGACCATGTTCTTCATATTTCCAATTGTCCATTTAATTTAATTTCAGTTAGTCGTCTGACTCGAAGTCTAAAATGTTCTATAACTTTTGATGATGATTATTTTGTTATACAAGATCGGAGTACGAAGTGGACGATTGGTACAGGATATGAGTCACATGGACTTTACTACCTCCAGCCTTCATCTACAATTGCCTCCACTTCTACCACAGTCTCCAAGTCTTCTTCATCGTCGGTTAGGTCATCCAAGTCTCAAGAAGTTCAAAGTTATGGTTCCTCATTTGTCTCACTTGCAGTCTTTAGATTGTGAATCCTGTCAGCTTGGGAAACATGTTCGATCTTCCTTCCCTAGCAGTACTCAGTCACAAGCTCGTTCTCCTTTTGATGTCATTCACTCAGATGTTGTTGCGCCCGAAAAATCCGGTTTGGGACTTTTCGTTTGACAACGTGGAAAAAGTTTGGAGCCGCCACCAATATTTTTATTTTAAGACCAAAACATTGAAAAAAAGTCTTTTGAAAAGGCGGGTGGTCTTTTGAAAACGCAGAGATGTAGGTTCGGGGGTCGGTTAGGTACGGGGAAGGTATTTGCACCCCGCACCTCCTTTCTACCGAAAGGGAACCATTAACTTGATGTGTGGTTTAGACAAAAGTTCGAGTTGAAAGCAATTTATTCTACTTCTTTTCTTTTCTTTAAGGTTCGTTTTATTGAAAACAGGAGGGAAGAAGAATATTTTTGGTTATCTTTGATAATCAGGACAAAACAAAGATTTTTTAAGAGTGTGCTTGACCCCGCTCCTACGTACCCTCACTGGAAGAGGGATCAAAGCTACGTAGTTCTCGACTTTTGGTTTTGAAAAAGGATCGAGCTTTCGCGAAGACCGAACAACAAGGGTTAGAATGGTCTCGCTACTAACTCCTTTTGAAAACAATATCATCATTAACAACCTAATCGGCAACGGCGCGATTGGTGTTTAATGACGATTGATTTATTTTTGAGAAATGAATAAGTTTTCGAAAATGGGATAGAGCTTTTGCGAAGACCGAACAACAACGGTTAGAATGGTCTCGCTTCTAACTCCTTTTGAAAACAATATCATCATTAACAACCTAATCGGCTACGGCGCGATTGGTGTTTAATGACGATTGATTTATTTTTGTTTTGAAAGTAAAAGTTTCTTTTTGTTTTGAAATGATTTTAGGAAATGGGTTTTAGAAAAGGAGTAGAACATTTCAAGTCAATTCTAAATCCATAAACAAATGCAAATGAATGAATAATACTCAAGCAAACATGAACATATCATTCATTAACCAAGATTAAACATGCCCATACAATCAAAGGATTCAATTATTAAAGATGCAAAACAAAGTTCTCAAAGTAATTGTGTGTGTGCAAGAAGGATTGTATTTACCCTAATGGCTCTATGCTACAACATGCATGTAGACTTACGTCTCCATTAGGAGGTCATACAAGTGGAGAGGAGGGCACACAATCAAGTCAAGACATTTACATGGCATCAAGAACAAGTGAATACAATTGATTGTAAACATAGAGTATTCTAAGTTAAATGATTGAATAGGTAAGCAAGGATGCATGATTAGGTAAGCATGTAAGTGCATGAGTGTACAAGGAATGGAGACATAGCACTTTATTTATGAATGGATGGCATACAAGGATGCATAAGAGGATGCAAGAGATATAAGCATATGAGGATGCATGAGAGTGTCACATAAACTAAGTATGAATGAAGATGCATGAATGTGAAAATGTTTTGGGTATTTTTGCAAGTTGATAAGTTGTAAAACTTTAAGTAAGAAGTTAGTGAAAAGTAAAGTAAAAATGCATGAAGTAAATGGTAATTATTTAACGAGATGGTAAGGTAAAAATGCATGAGGTAAATGGGAAGTGGTAAAATCTTTTTATGTTTTAGTAAAAAAATTAATGAAGTGGTAAAAACCAAAGTAGTAAAATATTTTTATGTTTTGGTAAAAAGTTAATGAAGTGGTAAAGTAAAATGGTAAATAGTAAATAAACACTAAAACCAAGTTGAATCATATAGAGCAATCCTCTCACTTTGAGAAAAGTGCACTAGGCACTAGTGAGAATCAACTTGCCTATCATCAACAATTTACAATAAGCAAACTAAGACACAAGAATAAGTGGACACACAAACTAAATTGAGTCATTTCTAGCACTCTTCACCACTTAGGTCAAGGTGCACTAGGCACTAGTGGGAATCATATTGCTAGATCATCAACCAATAACAAAAAAAAATAACATCTAACACTAAAATAAAATATTAACAACAAGATTAAACATCATCAAGCAAAGAACAACAACAAAATCAACTTGGAAATATTTTTAGATCTATAAGCATGCGAACCAAAGGAAACATAGATCCACATTTTATTTAATAAAAAAAACACCAAAATTAACACAAAGCAACATAGATCTATTTTTTGCAAGGATTCATATGATTAAGCAAGGAAGTGCAACAAAATCATATCAACCCTAACTTTTTATGATATGCGAAATGCTAAAGCCCATAAACAACAATTTTATTTATGAAATCTAGTGCAAAATATGTAAAGATGCAAGAGAAATTATTCAAAGAAGAATAACTCCTTCAAGGCCAAGGACCTATCTCAAACACCCAAAGCTCCCTAAGTCTTTGTCAAAATGTTTGAAATGGATCCTCAAAGCAAACAAACAATCAAGAAGGAGTTTGGAGTAGAGGAGAGATTATGCAAGAAAATTAAATATAAGGTGCAAAGCTTCAAGGATTACCTCAAAACTACAATGAAATGAAGAAGGAGATGATAAGCTCAAAAATTGCTAGCTCTTAGCAATTTGATGATGCAACCTTGAAAAGAATGGAAGGAATGATGGTGATCTAACAAGAAATGGAGGATTTGATGGTTGATTTTTGAAGAAAAATGGGTGAGGGAGAAGAGGATGATTTCGCAAGAAGAGAGGAGAAGGGAGAAGCTTTGGTGTGCTAGGGTTTTGTGTAGGAGAATGAGAGGCTAAAGGATCAAATGAGAAGCCAAAAAAAAGGATCCTTAGGTGTGGGAATGAGGGAGGTATTTATAGGATGAAACTAGGTCTAAGGGTAATTTAGTCTTTGTGCTTTTAATGTGCTCTAGGATTGAGCTTCGATTTTGAATGGAGGGTTGAGATCACTTATCACATGGATTGAGGGTGGAGAGAAAACACAAAATGGGAGTGAGGGAGAGAGAGAAAGGTGTCGCATATGGAGAGGAAATAAAAGAAAAAAAATGAACTTTTATTTATTTTGGGAATGGAATTCTCATGTGTGGTAGGGTTAGGGGTATTATTGAGATGGATTGTTCTCAAAGAGGAAAATTTGTGTTTTCTTATGAAGATGTTAGTGTAAGTGAGTGAGGTAATTTACCAAAGAGGGCATGACTCTTCATGAGAGTGAGTGAGAATTGGTGATATGCACCAAAGGAGAAGGTTTAAGGATGGTACAAGGCATATTCCTTCAAGATAAGGAATAATAGTACAATAGAAGAGTGTGGAAGAATTTTGTGAGAGGGAGAGAGAGAGGGGATTTCGAAATTGTGGGGGGGAGAGAGAGAGAGACAGAATTTCGAAATTGTGGGGGGAGAGAGAGAGAGGAGAAAAAAACTTGTTTTTGGTGTTTTGTCTTATTTGAAGACACTTCCTCATTTTGCTTTTTGAATTTGAAATTTTTGGGCATGGGAAATAATGGGAATGCAACTATTGAAAATGTGTTACATGCTTTTGGGCACCATAAAATATTCCCTCTAGTCACCCATGACAATAAAAATTGTCACTTAAGAATTGAGGAATATTTAATGGTCCTTTTTTATTTTTCTATGCACTAAAAATGAAAAAAAACATTTTTTAATTATTTTTGACTAGGGTTTTCTTTCTAAAAATTGTACAAAAATTATCCTTGATAGAATAAAAATGTACTTTTTGTGGATGTGCATTTTTGGCGAGAAAATCATCTTTTTGCGAAAAATGACCAAAATGTCCTTTTTGACCCTAAAACCCTAATTTGCCTAAAAAGTGCATTCCAACCCTAAAAATGATTTTAAAGACCTTGGAATGACTTCTAGGACCCAAAATGCAATGCATGATGCTCTTCATTCTTCAATTTATTTATTTTTTGTGGAAAATTAGGGTTTTGACCTAAGCCGGACAAACTTAGGGTATGACAGCTGCCCCTCTTTATCTGAACTTTAATGAGGAATATGAATTGGCCGAAACATATTCCAAGGCCAAATGAAGATAAAGAATTCAGAAATTATACCGATTTTGTCTACTTAGGGAAACCCGAATTTTCCTCTTTTTTCTTTTTCTATTTTTATTGGGTGTTAGCCCGAGGTGAATGCAATGGATGAATCGTCAACTCTCAGTAAGCAGGAAACTAAATGGTGCCAACCCTCAATAAGCTAGCGGAAAGCAATAAAGAAAGCAATAAAAAGGGAATCAAAAAGGGTGCCGGCCCTCGCTAAGCCGGCGACGGAGGCTGCCTAAAGCCTTTTAACGAATCGCGAATGATCCGAGCTTGCACTTGGGCCTGGGAGCACGTGGGCTCCAAAGGGGTGGTCTTGCGAGCGACCAGGGGAGGGTACTATATCAAGTCCGGATCTCGATATTTCCCTAGGACTGCGCCATGTTTTAGGCTAAAACAGCTATCCTCTTCGACTGGACCTATTGAGGTCAGGGGGACTTACCTGCAGCTCGAATACAAGGTGAAGTCAATCTTGCTGGGGACACGTGGGTCTAGAGGGGATTCCAAAATCCAGTTGGTTTCCTTTAGTCGGTTAATGCTTCCACACCGATCCAGGATGCCTGCTCAGGTTAGCGGACTTTTCTTCAGCTTTCTCTTGATTGATGATCAATACCATTGCACTGATCCAGGATGTCTGCTCAGGTTAGCGGACCTTTCTTCAGCTTGCTCTGATTGATGATCAGTGCCATTGCACTGATCCAGGATGTCTGCTCAGGTTAGCGGACCTTTCTTTAGCTTGCTCTGATTGATGATCAATGCCATTGCACTGATCCAGGATGTCTGCTCAGGTTAGCAGACCTTTCTTCAGCTTGCTCTGATTGATGATCAATGCCATTGCACTGATCCAGGACACCTGCACACGTTAGCAGATGCAAGACATGGTGCATGGAATATGAATGCATGCTATGCAAAGTCCGTTATGCGAATGCATGTCATGTGAGTGCATGCGATGTGATGATTTAGTGGAATGATGAATGCAATGGGATGCTATTCTTGATTCTTCGTTTCTTTTGTCAGCTTTCTTTTTTCTGACTGTTTGTTTTTTCTTGGCTTTTTCATTCTTTGATCAGCTTTCTTTTTCTGATCGTTTGTTTTTTCTTTTGCTCTTTTGCTCTTTTGGCTTATTTTTGCTGGTTCAGCCAACCCGCGACACTCATGGCACGAGACTGAGGAACCCACTGGAATTGCGGGGCTCATGGGCCGAGTGTATGTTGGCTTTGACTTCGCCGTTTGAAGCAATCGTGAGTGCAATCGCTTTCTCTTGCATGATTAACTGGTTTTGGGGAATTGCTTTTTTTCGCGACCTTTAGGGACTTTGCAATAATTGTAATGCTCCATGATTTATGCACATGTTTTACAGGTCATCATCACCATCATTATAAAACGTTTATTTTGAGCAAAAAAAGCAGAAAATAAAAGAGTGAACAGATATGAGAAAGTTGAACTTTATTAATGTGGAAACCAGTCGCACAAGAAGTTACGCCGATTGTTTATTACACTTGAAAGTTTAAACTATAAAAAGACACGAAAAAAGAGAGAAGTTAAATTCTGACTGTCCGTCTCTGTGGAACAGTGCTAAACATTTATGTCTTTGACCTTGATCACTCCCTCATCCAAGTCTTCAGAGGAGTTGTATGCCTTTCTTTACTTTTCATGCCCAAGTTTTCTGACCCTAATTTTTGCCTGGATCGCCCTTTGCGGGTTTTCAATCCACCGGGTCGCTCTGATTTTGCCTAGGCCGCCCTTTCGGGTTTTCAACCTAGCGAGCTAACTCTTACTTGGCTTGTCTTTCTCTTTTTTCGTCTATTTCTTTCAGGCATAATACTTCTTCACTTGATCGGAATTGACTGGGTTCCTTAAATCCTTTCCGTCCATGTTCGTGAGTATCAGTGCTCCTCCAGAAAAGGCTTTCTTGACCACATACGGGCCGTCATAAGTGGGTGTCCATTTCCCTCGGGGATCAGTCTGGATGGGCAAGATCTTCTTAAGCACCAAATCTCCCTGCTTGAATTCACGGTGCCGGACTTTCTTGTCAAAAGCTGTTCTCATTCTCTGTTGGTACAGCTGCCCATGACACAAAGCTGCAATTCTTTTTTCCTCAATGAGGTTTAGCTGATCCAGACGAGCCTGCACCCACTCTGCTTCTTCCAGTTTAGCTTCCATGATTACCCGTAGGGATGGTATCTCAACCTCGATTGGGAGGACCGCCTCTGACCCGTATACCAGAGAGAAAGGAGTTGCCCCAGTTGAGGTACGCACTGAAGTACGATAGCCATGCAAAGAAAAGGGAAGCATTTCATGCCAATCCTTGTATGTGACCACCATTTTTTGCACAATCTTTTTGATGTTCTTGTTAGCTGCCTCCACTGCTCCATTCATCTTGGGCTGACAGGGGGAAGAATTATGATGCTGAATTTTGAACTCTGCGCACAGGTCTTTCATCATTTTGCTATTCAGATTGCTGCCGTTATCAGTGATGATCCTGTTAGGAAGACCATAACGGCAAATCAGATCCTTCTTCACAAATTTGGCAACCACTGAACTGGTTACACTGGAGTATGAGGCAGCTTCAACCCACTTCGTGAAATAGTCAATGGCGACCAAGATGAAGCGATGCCCATTTGATGTTTTGGGTTCAATGGGACCGATGACATCCATTCCCCACATTGAAAACGGCCAGGATGCAGTCAGAACATTCAATTTGGCAGGCGGCACATGAATGTGGTCAGCGTAGATTTGGCACTTGTGGCACTTTCGGACAAAGCTGTAGCAGTCACCTTCCATCTGCAACCAGTAATAGCCCGCCCTTAAAATCTGTCTAGCCATGGTACGCGCACTGGAATGAGTTCCGAATGAGCCCTCGTGTACATCTTTCATGATTCTTTCAGCTTCTTCTTTAGCAACACACCTTAAGAGGACCATGTCATAATTCCTTTTATAGAGAACCTCACCGCTGAGGAAGAAATTCCTTGGCAGTCGCCGAAGAGTTCTCTTGTCATTTTCAGATGCCCCAGGAGGGTATTCTCTGCTGATGATGTACTGTTTAATATCATGATACCAAGGCTTGTCATCCGGCTCTTCATCTATGGCTGTGCAGTAGTGATGCGCAGGTAGACTCCGGTGCTGGATAGTGACATGAGTCAAGCTTTTATCACAATTGATATTGAACATGGATGATAAAGTTGCCAATGCATCAGCCGGCTGGTTTTCGCTTCGAGGGATGTGTTTGAAAGTGATTTCGTCAAAAGACTCCATCAACTCTTGCACATAAACACAATAAGGAATCAGTTTGGGATATTTGGTCTCCCAATCGCCTCTTACTTGATGAATAACCAAGGCTGAATCTCCATACACATCTAGCCTTTTAACTTTCCATTCTAGGGCTGCTTGAATACCCAAGATGCACGCTTCATACTCTGCTATGTTGTTTGTGACATAGAAGCTCAACCTTGCAGTGACAGGAACGAAGCGATTGTCAGGAGATATTAACACAGCACCTGCCCCATGCCCCCATACATTTGACGCGCCGTCGAAGATCATTCTCCACCTTTCACTTTCTTGGGACTTCCCCTCATCAAACAGTGCCATGATATCTTCATCAGGAAAATCATGCTGCATTGTTTGGTAGTCTGGAATCGGTTGACATGCCAAATACTCAGCAAGTGCACTACCTTTAACTGCTTTTTGTGTGACATACAGGATATCGTATTCTGATAATTGCATCTGCCAACGGGCAATTCGTCCTGTAAGAGCTGGCTTCTCAAATATGTACTTGATTGGATCCATTTTTGACACCAACCAAGTGGTGTGACTCAACATGTACTGCCTTAAACGGTGAGCAGCCCAAACTAGAGCACAACAAGTCTTTTCCAGCATAGAATATCTTATCTCACAATCGGTGAACTTTTTGCTAAGATAGTATATGGCATGCTCCTTTTTCCCGGATTCATCATGCTGCCCCAACACACAGCCCATTGAATTATCTAGCACTGTAAGGTATAAGATGAGAGGCCTGCCTGACACAGGCGGCATTAAGACTGGTGGATTCTGCAAGTACACCTTGATTTTCTCAAAGGCAGCTTGACACTGGTCATTCCACTTCAACTCTTGATTTTTGCACAGCAGTTTGAAGATCGGCTCACAAGTAGCAGTCAACTGGAAGATGAATCGGGAGATGTAATTCAACCTTCCGAGGAAACCACGGACTTCTTTCTCTGTTTTGGGCACCGACATCTCGAAGATGGCTTTTACTTTGTCTGGATCCACCTCGATTCCCTTCTGGCTGACAATAAAGCCTAACAACTACCCTGATCTCACCCCAAACGTGCACTTGGCCGGGTTTAACTTGAGTTTATATTTCCTCAACCGTTCAAAGAGTTTCTACAGATTGACAATATGCTCCTCGTCGGTTTTAGATTTTGCGATCATGTCATCCACATAAACCTCAATCTCCTTATGCATCATGTCGTGAAACAGCGTGACCATGGCCCTTTGGTAGGTTGCACCAGCGTTCTTTAACCCGAATGGCATGACCTTGTAACAGAACGTTCCCCAAAGCGTTATGAAAGTTGTCTTTTCCATATCTTCGGGGTCCATCTTGATCTGATTATATCCCGAATATCCATCCATGAAGGAGAATAACGAGTGTTGAGCTGTACTATCCACTAAGACATCAATGTGAGGCAAAGGAAAATCGTCTTTAGGACTAGCACGATTCAGATCTCGGTAGTCAACGCACATTCTGACCTTCCCGTCCTTCTTCGGAACCGGGACAATATTGGCAACCCACTGTGGGTATTTGGCTACTGCTAGGAATCCGGCGTCAAACTGCTTTTTTACCTCATCCCTAATCTTTAGGGACATCTCAGGCTTCATCCTTCTAAGTTTCTGCTTCACAGGCGGGCATTCAGGTTTGACTGGCAACTTATGCATCACAATGTCAGTATCCAACCCAGGCATATCTTGGTAGGACCATGCAAACACATTCATATAATCGTGCAACAGCTGAACCAACTTCATGCGATCCTCGTCATTCATGGCGGTACCCACTTTGACCTCTTTCTTGCTCTCAGCTGTACCCAAGTTGATCACTTCAGTAGATTCTCCGTGTGGCTGAATTACCCTTTCTTCCTGTTTCATTAACCTCATGAGTTCTGGAGGAGCTTTCCAGTCTTCCTCAACATCCCCCTCAGCTTGATTAATAGGGTGATCAAAGTCAAAATATGGACTGTTGGCACTGTTATTTTGGGAGACAATTGCTGTGGATCTGCATTTTGCCGAAGCGAAAAAGCAGAATGAAAGGCGAGACAAGCAAGCAAACAATAATAAAGCGAGGAAAAGACACATGAAATGAAAATGATTGATTTTTATTGATTGAAATTCAAAAACAACGTTTTTATTAATGATGATGATTCTGAAAATAAAAACATGCTCGCCCCTAACAACTTGTCCTATGGCCTTGGGCAGAGCCATAGGGTTGCATTACAAATGATTACTTTAAATTAAAAGTCACAGGAAGATCAGCAGCCTTCCAATTCTTTAATTTCTCGCTGGCACCGCAACGTCGAACCAAACTTGCACCACCCTCTTCAGACTCAGAACCATCCTTGATGACAGCAACTTGATTGGGATCCAACAAACCAGCACTCACAAAACTTTGACTGATGTCGCAAATTGGAATCCTCTGGGGCCATGGATCCTGGCCTTTGGACTTGGCCAACCATCTGTCCCTTCGTTCATCTGCCATTTTTCTTCTTTCTTTCTCACTTGGGGTGTATCCCAGCCCGCAACGGTCCTTGTTTTCCTTCAGTTGAATGGGAGCTAGAATTCCCTGACCAAACTTTCCCAAGCCAGAACCAACCTTATATCCTTGGGCTAACATGATCTTAGCAACCATCTCCTCCTCCTTGGTCCTCTCAAATACTACATTGGCGATCTCCAAAGACTGAAAGGCTGTTTCCAAAGACTCTTCGGCAGCTTCCACATATTTGAACTCTGATGGCTTATTAACCAGAGTCTCTTCCTCACCAAATACTACCACGACCTGGCCGTCAACCACGAATTTGACCCGCTGGTGTAAAGAAGAAGGGATTGCTCCAGCCATATGGATCCATGGTCGGCCCAGCAAACAACTGTATGAGGACGTAATATCCATGATTTGGAAATTGATGTAGAAAACTTCGGGACCAATCTGGAAGGGAAATTCCATTTCCCCTAGAACTTCCTTTTTGGACCCATCAAAGGCCCGCACCAGTGTCGAACTCGGCTTCATGTAGGAGCAATCAACCTCTAACTTATCCATAGTTGACTTCGGCATCACGTTCAATGAAGACCCATTGTCAATTAGTACTCTGGCCAGCACATAGTCTCCACACTTTACCGAGATGTGCAGAGCTTGATTGTGTTCTTTTCCGCTTGAAGGCAACTCATCATCGGCAAATGTTAGGTGATTTGCAGCCACTGTATTCCCCACAATCCCATCAAACTGATTCACTGTGATATCCTCTGCAACATGAGCCTCGTTGAGCACTTTCATCAAAGCTGTTCTGTGTGCTTCCGAGCTAAGCAACAAGGATAGCATGGATATCTTGGATGGAGTTTGCTTTAACTGATCAACCACTCGATTATCACTCTGCCGGACGATCTTCAAGAATTCATCTGCTTCTTTTTCCGTCACTTTCTCTTGAGCAACCTCTGGCTCTTTTCCTTTTTCCTTACGGCCCCTCTGTTCGGCCTCCTTGGAAGTTTCAGCTCGGAGAGTCTCAGGAGCATATACTCTTCCGCTTCTTGTGATCCCACTTGATCCCCCTATGTTGGTTACGGTAGGAGCACTTGGGGAGCATTCGACTGTAGATAGTGCAGTGTACTTCCACGGAACTGCCTTGTCCGACTTATAGGGAAAAGGAGCTGGAACTTCAATCACTATTGGTTGGGCGTTTGCCCGCACCAATCTGGGATTGTAATTGTAAGGAATTTCGACAGGTCTTCTGGGTCCTCTACTTTTATCGGAATGTAGAGTCAACACTTCTTCTTCAACATCATGGGTTCCTATCTGGACCACACACCGATCCATCAGGTCCTGCAGGATCATCTCAAAGCTTTCACAATTCCCCACGCACGTGGAGTCAGCACACCCCTCTTCATGGCAACACCCCTTCTTAACCACCCCAACATGGCATAACTCAGAGTAAATAACACCCAACGGGGTCTTGATCTTCTGTACATCCTTTACCAATTGCCCAACGGAACTTTCTATAGCATTGATAGCTGGCCTCTGATGACCTGGCAATGGATTAGTTGTTGTATTCGGGCTGCTCTGCTTGAACGAGATCCACCCAGCATCTACTAGGTCTTGCACCACATTACATTCCTCCACAGTATGACCGACCCCGTTTTCGTGGAAACTGCAGGTAGCATTAGCGTTGTAACTTCTGGGAAATGGCGGCTGCAGGGCCTTCATTGGCCGAGTATTGATCAAGTTCTTGGAAGTCAAGTGATCAAACAATTCAGTGTATGTCATTGGTATTGGATCAAAACTGGTCCATTTCTTGTACTGATAACCCCGAGCCCTGTGACTGTCACTGCCTTGCTGGGATGGCACAGGAGCAGAAAATGGAATAGTTTGTGGTGGAGGGGTACCAAAGGATGAACTTCCTCCCGAGATTACATTTGTTTCGCCTTCCTTCTTCTTCGGGAAATGGGAGTGAGGCTTCTTCTGATTGCTTGAACCACCAGAGCTTCCTGCATTACTGAGGTGATTCGAAATCTTCCCACTTCGGAGACCATGTTCAAGTCTTTCCCCGAAGACTATCATATCGGAGAAGCTAGTTGAAACACTTGTAATCAGCCGGTCATAGTAAATTGCTGGCAGAGTTTCCAAGAACGTGTACACCATTTCTTTTTCAGTCAAAGGAGGTTGGACCTGGGCGACTAGACTTCGCCATTTCTGGGCATATTCTTTGAAAATCTCCCTTTGGCCCTTACTCATGTGTTGCAATTGTGACCTGTCTAGAGCCATGTCCATGTTATACTTATATTGTCTCATGAATGCTTCACACAAATCTTTCCAACAACGAATTTTAGAGGATTGCAGTTTCATGTACCAATCTAGAGGAGCTCCAGCCAAACTGTTTTGAAAACTGTAAATCAACAGTTTGTCATCATTGACGTAAGGACCCATTTTTCGGACAAACATCGTAACATGGCTCTCCGGACAGCCTGTTCCTCTGTATTTGTCCACTTCGAGAGCTTTGAACTTTGGTGGCAAAACCAAATCTGGGACTAAACACAGCTCACGAGCTTCCTTGGCTCTGACACCAACACCCTCCATTGCCTTTACTCTTTCTTCAAGTGCACGAATCGGGTCATTTGGCTGTGATCCCTCAAACATATGTCCTTGGGGGTGACTCCCCATACTGTAATAATACCCTCCAGGCTGAGGAACATTGTGAGGGTGTGCTGCAAGCCCCGGAGTAGGACTGAGCACAGCATGAGGACTAGGAGTTTGGATCTGCGGTCCTCCGGCAGCTCCCCCGGACACGGCGGCAGTGACCTGATTAGGCGCAACCATACTGACGGGGATAGGTCCAACAGTTCGCGGCATGTACTCAGCAGGCATACCCTAAGGATATCTTTGTGAAGTGTATTGATTCGGCCCATTCATTCCTGAAGCAAAGACGGGAGGACTGACCCCGGATCCCGGAGGAACTGTGGCTGATATTGGAGGAGGAACGAAAGAAGTGACATCATCTGGACCCACGACGGCGACACCTTCAGCAGCTGTCCCACTCTTTAAACTTTGCAGCATGACCATCATCTCATGCATCTGGGCCTCCATTGCCCCAACCTTATCCTTAAGCACTTGGTTCTCCTGAGCCAGCTGCTCAGGATTCAGAATTTGTACACATTATGCAGACACACATATTTCACTTCAAGCTTGTAGGTCTTCATCACTCGATGCAGTCCATTTAAGTGAGAAGATATTCGTTGCAACATAATGGAACTGAATGTACGAAAAAGGAGATTTACGAGCATGGGAAGATATTCGTTGAATAGTTATTTCGTTTGAGGAGTAACAATATGATATAATACATCATAGTAGGACATTTATAGTCCATTTAAGTGAGCATGCAAACCTACTCTAAATAAACTAATATTTTCACCTCATAAGGGAGCATGTTACAAGAAATTTAAATATTTTTATAAGAATCAGCGAAAGGTCAGCATTACAGAACCACACAGAAACACTATCAAAGCAACAAAGAATCAAGCTAAAACCCTTATCTTTATACGCAACAAATTTAGAAACTTTCTACTACATCAACTCAAGTTTGCCAAATTAATATAACTGCTTTAAATGATTTCCAACTTTAGGCAATTTCATTCCAATTTGGTCATATAAGCCACTTGTGTTGTGGAACTAGAAAAGTATCATACCTAGTTTTAGTCTTACAGTAAACCTCTCACAATCATTTCGCGAATAAGTTTCTCAGCTTTATCATTTTCATCTTCTCCAAAGAGGAAAAGAATAATTATTTCATAAGTTTTAGCATTCGAAATGACACAATTTTCTTCCATTTCTGATAGCAAAGACAACGCTTCATCAAACAAACCATTGTTACAAAATCCTTGGATCATAATAGTATATGTATGGACATCCAATTTGTAGCCTTTGAGCAAAAGATCCTGAAAAACCTCTTGTGCATTCTCAAGTTTTCCACCTTTGCACAATCCAGCAATAAGAATAGTGTATGTGTGCACATTTGGTTGAATACCATGTTGATCTTTAAGTTTTGATAATAATGCAATTGCCTCGTCAACATGACGGTTTTTGCAAAAAGCATCTAATATAGAATTGTAAGTATATATATTAGGTGGTTGACCTCTATCACGCATCTCATCAACAAGCTCCCAAGCACATACAATTCTATTCGATTTGCAAAAACCATCAATCAGAGAACTGTAAGAAACGGTATTGGGAATGATTTTTTTGCAACGCATTTCCTTAAAGAGATCCATGGCTTCATCCACCATTTTAATCTTGCATAATCCATTAATCATGATATTATAGCTACAAACATTAGGAATCACTCCCATTTGCTCCATAATGTTAAAAATCTTCTTTGCCTTGTTCACTTCATTAACTAGACAATATCCATCCATTAAAGTGTTGTAAGTGACAGTATTAGGTTTCACCCTTTCTTTAATCATCATAGCTAACACATTTGCTTCTTTCACATTTCTTTCCTTACAAAAAGCATCCATCAATGTAGTAAAGGTATACACATTTGGATTGATGTTTTCCAATTTCATTTTATTTATCAAATCGATTGCATCTTTCAATTGACCCACAATGCAAAATCCATATATTAGACTACTGTAAGTGACAACATCAGGAGATATTTTCTTAGCATGCATTTCAGAATATAAAATACTAGCCTCATTAACCAGTTTATCCTTTGACATGCTATTTATAATTGTGTTGTACATTACCACATTAGGCCGAACCAATTTCCCTTCGACGTGCTTCAACAATTGCATTGCGGCTCTAGTTTCTCCTATATTACATAACCCATTGATCAAAGTGCCATAACTAACTTGGTTCAAATGAAACCCGAGTGCTACCACCATGTCATGAAAACACAGTGCTTTATGAACCCCACCCTTAAGACATAGACCCTTGATAAGTGTAGTCAATGTGATATATTTATGATATAAGGGCAAATCATTCCCACTCCAATATAGAGTGCAGAAAAATCAAAATAAAACCTGCAAATAAGTAAAGTTAGATTAACACCCCAAGTCTTTTATTAAAACAAAATGGCATGCATAGGGATCACTACACTGCATGACATCCCAATTACGGTGGCACCTCAGGCAGCAACAATACTGATGGGACTAATTTGAAGTATCTTGCTATTATATTATTTATGCATGTTTTCATCTCAAGATGAATAAAGTATATTTAAAGTGAAGGGTATGTGACAAGTAACATACTTGTTTTCATATGCTTTGAGTCCTAATGAAGGGAAGGCATGAAACCCACACCCCTCACTAGCTGTATAGAACCATTGAAAGAAACCCCACAGGAAACAAATACTGAAAATTTTTCCTAACACTTTCACTTGCTTCCTGGAAGTGTAAAAACAAACCAAAAATGAAATTAGTATGGAACTTGGAAGTCCAGTTCCTTACATGCCAAACTAGTAAATTGGGGTCCGTATGAGAGGGCTTACTTTGCTAGTTTGGCTCCTTGAGGAGTGTGGAAACTGTTGATGAGATGAGCAGTTACTGTACCACTTGGATATGTCAATTTGAAGTCAATGACCATAATCTACATACAATAATAAAAGCAACATTTAATCAAGACACTAACAAGTAAAATAAAAGGGCGACCGTCTGCACGAGACTCCCACCATGGAGTTTCTACTTCCAAGGATGGAAGTAGAAAAATCAGCAGTCGTCATAGTTTCAAACTAATTTTCAAGTACCAATCCACGTGGACCACCTAGAACCCACCTTCCTTTCACGTGTATAATATAACATAATCTCATTCTAGAGTTTTTGTTTGTCTTAAAATTCCTATTATCTAGAGGGATATAACAAACCATCAACTATAATATAACATAATCTCATTCAACCAGATTAACCAGTTTGTAATACTTCATTCCAAGATGAGATACAAAATTTTATGATAAAACATAAATTAAAACTTCTGCTGATGAAGTTAATAGAATACATCAACTTCTTACTCCTTAGTCAAACTCATCAACGTTACAGAGAATTTATCCTTGGTTCACAGAGTGATTTGACTTGTATATTTTGTACATGGCCCAAAAACACCATTCAAAGCGATGGTCTTTGTCTAGAATCTAGATGTCATTTTCAGATGTCCAAAAAATATAGCTAACCAACCCAAACTATATTTTATTTACACATACATACACACTCATTTTAATCATCAAAGCTAAAACATTAGTAGAATTTGTCTTCTATGCTTCTGCCCAGCCCCCTCTCATATTTAAGCAAAATTAAACTCTCCCAAAATTTGGTCCAATAATTACAACCTTATCTTTTTCAAAGATTTTGGTATAAGTTGAAATATGACAACAAAAGAAAAAGTCATATCTTTTCAAGGCAGGACAAAATTGTTGACTTTGAAGCTTATTTCCCTGTTGCTATTCCAAGTTCCATATATTCCAGAAGAGAAGACAGTGCCTAACACTGAAAGATAGTAATCTTTGATAACAAAATATTGTGATGAACTTTCAGCCTCAAATCTTCAATTTATCCAAACAAAAAGAGTTGACACAAATGTTTACCATAACACAAATATAACCACTGGAGTAGAGTAGTTAATTGACTACATGATGTGATTTAAAAGTTGATTATATACTGATTAATTAAGCACTGTATTAGTCATAGAATTTGGGTTGGGCCTAACTCAACTCTACAGAATCGGTTTGTAGAGTGAGGGATACCTCTCACTTATAAACTCATTTTCAGGCCATATCACATTTGATGTGGGACTCTTAACACACCCCCTCACACCCAGGACTGGGCAACTCAAGTATGACCCAAGTGGCCCGATAGCAGTTGATACAACAGATTTTGGATAGGCTCCGATACTATTATATGGGTTGAGAGCCTAACTCAACCCTACGAAACAAGCTTGTAAAGTGACTCTCACTTATAAACTCATTTCCAGGCCATATCACATCATCTGCTGTGGAATTTTTAACAATTGGTTAACATATTTATGCTTTGTAATACTAATCAAATTTTCCCTCTTGAAATTTTTTCTCGCTTCAACACTAGAAACCCCTTTTAGCTCAAATCCATATCCCCCACAAATTAGCAAACTGTCAAATCTAAAACTGTGCCCCCAAAAAAATTCCAAATCTTAACAATTTCATGTCAATTTCAAAGATAAGAAACATACTATTAACCAAATTAAACACATAAATTTAAACTCATGAACTTGAAAAAGAACAAATTCAAAGAGATAAAGAGAGTGAAAAAAAGAAGAAACTAACCATTAAAGGCTATGTCAGAGGAAACAAGACAAGTTTGAATAACAGTATTCCCTTGTCTTGTAAAAGGTTGTTTCAACATATTAGATTTTTCCAAAAACTTAGTCCAAGTCTTCACAGAGAAGAATCCCAAAAGACCAGCAGAAACATTGAGTGAAGGTATAATCCCAGTTGTGAGATTAAGTTTTGTAACAATGAAAATAAATAACACACTTAGAAAAAAACTAACTGCAAAAGCTCTCACTGTTAATTGATTCCTCCATGATGGTACCAATAGATGTTGAAATACTCTCTACACTGAAACCTCTTATTCTTTCAATCTAGTACTTTCTTCATTCTCATTTTGAGCCATCTTTTCAGTTTCTCTTGGAAAGTGGAAAGATTAAGATCTCACTATGGGTTCAAATTCTTTAAGGTTATTATGAAATGAAACTTTTTTCTATGTACTTTGGCCACTATGTTTGATGTTGGTGTATATGATAGGACACCTAGGTATATTCTAGAAGGAAGTGGGGCCATAGGGAGAGAAAGAATGAAAGTTAGTTAATGAGAAGGCATAATATTCCATGTGATTCTGTTAGAGGGGTATATTAGGGATGGGTAGGATGGTTATGAGATTATTCAAGCTTTCGGTGAGGAGAGATACTCAATGGAAGGAGCTCTAAGCTCTGGTAGTTTTTCATTTTCCATTGTAATTGAGATACGGCTCTTCTTTTCTTAGTAATATATACACCAGAATTCCAATTTTGTTTTCACGGTTTCTATCCGTATACCTTTATATTATTCACAAGGTTGAAGTTGAAATATGAATAGTTTAGTAAATATTATAAACATTTATGGATGGACATTAATATCATCATTACTGTAAGATATGGAGACAGGCATAAGGTGCACATGTGAAATGTGAATGTGATAAATAAGCAAGTAGTTTCTCCAACAATTCCATAATTGCTAACCATAATTTATTCCTATCCTTTTTGCAAAAACATTCATTGCCAAACACAATTGCAAAGGAATACCGTGAAACTTTTGGAAAAACATTCATGAATTTGTATTTATAGTTGCTTCGTTAATTTGTCTCTAGTTCCTAAGCTGTGATTTATGTAGTTAAGTCTTTGAGTCATTCTTAGACTAATATTATCTCTCTTCCACCTTCCTTGGAGACCATAACTATAGCTGCAACATGCAAAAAGAACAAAATATGCAGACAGAAAAATTTCAGCACCCTCACACACACATACAAAATCCCATTCTTTATTACCTCACTTCAAGCTTGTAGGTCTTCATAACTCGATGCACTCCATTTAAATGAGCACACAGAGCTATTTTCTGCAGAATCCAATAATAAGAATGTGGAACTTGTAGCCAAACACAAGACAAAATAAGCAATATAGTTTAAAGAGCATTAGTTCCAACTAAAGCCTCAATTTTCATGATCCTTTAGGTGCTAAATATTTATCTTCAACTTGAGGGTTATACGTCATAAGAGAGGATATTACAAGAATATTTTTATAAGAATCAGTGAAAGGTCAGCATTACAGAACCACAGGGATACACATATCAAACCAACAAAGAGTCAAGCTAAAACCCTTATCTTTGCTATTGTTTGGTGCCAATTATGAGCAACAAATTTCAAAAATTTCAACAACATCAACTTAAGTTTGGAAGATTAATATAGATAACATTATTAAATTTGTAATAGAATAATTTGGTGAAACAAATAAAAAAGGGGTAAATAAAATAAACAAACCTTGCTCACAAAACTAAGTGCAAATGGAAATCGCAATTTGTGAGCTACTTCTGCTTTAACTGATCTCCTGCTTTAGGCACATTCATAAGCCACTCTGAAGAAATATTTTGTGAGACAAACAGATAAAATTACGTTTTGGTATCTAAGTTTAAATTTTAGTTATCTGAAAATAAGATTTGCTCTTCTACCTGAGTAGCTTTTGATAATATACGGAAGAACTTGTTAAAGGCTTTACATCAATCTATATATTTATACAGCCACTTCTACTTAAATCCTAAAACTAAGCCAAACAAAGAGTGCATTTTAAAGAAGCTCTATTTTTATAAAAAGCAACAAAAGAACGACATATGCTATCAAATAGTATGGCACAAGCAATTGATTCACAAAAATCATTTGTCAATTTCAAAAGTAGTAGCATAACTCCTTACATGTTGTCAGTATATATTGGACTGAAGTTTATGTGTTAGGAGCTCTTCAGTAAACTGTATTTCTGTATTAAGAAGCAAATACAGAAAGTTTTTGTATTTAGGGTAAATAGAGTTAAACTATATAGACATAAAATATTGCAAAAAATCATGCCAGTTTCAGCTTCGTTGTTTCTAACCCACTAAAAATAAAAACAAATGTAAGTAAATGAGCAGTTCAATTGTACACTGGGAAGTAAGAAGAATAAAGATAGTTATATTAAGACTGCAAAAATCAGCAATTTTTATGGTTAGAATATAAAGACGAACCTTAGCAACAAATGACTTACATTAAAACCCAATGTGACAGTTAGTCCACCGGATAGTTCGCCTTCATTCTTATAAGTAAATATCAAAAAGAAGAAATAGACTAGATCAAAGTCATTAAAATTCAATATAACAATGTGTGACAACTGACAAGAAAAGTGTCTTACCTATTTTGAATCATACAACAGACCTCTCGCAATCATTTCACGAAGAAGTTTCTCTGCCTTATCATTTTCATTATTTTTAAAAAGAGAAAGAATAATAATTTCATAAGTTTTAGCATTCGGAATGCAACCATTTTCTTCCATTTCTGATAGCAAAGACAACGCTTCATCAAATAAACCGTTGTTACAAAATCCTTGGATCATAACAGTATATGTATGGACATCCAATTTGTAGCCTTTAATCAAGAGATCTTCAAAAACTTCGTGTGCATGCTCAAGTCTTCCACCTTGGCACAATCCAGCAATAAGAATAGTGTATGCGTGCACATTTGGTTGAATACCCTGGTCTTTAAGTCTTGATAATAATGCAATTGCCTTGTCAAGATGACGGTTTTTGCATAAAGCATCTAATATACAACTGTAAGTGACTATATTAGGTGGTTGACCTCTATCACGCATCTCATCAACAAGTTTCCAAGCATATGCAATTCTACCTGATTTGCACAAGCCATCAATTAGGGAACTGTAAATTACCTTATTGGAAATGATTTTTTTGCAATGCATTTCCTTGAAGAGACTCATGGCCTCATCCACCATGTTAATCTTGCATAATCTATTAATCATGATGCTGTAGCTATGAACATCAGGAATCACTCCCCTTCGAATCATACTATTAAATATATCCTTTGCCTTGTTTGCCTCATCAACTAGGCAATATCCGTCCATTAAAGAGTTATAAGTGACAACATTAGGTTTCACACCTTCTTTCATCATCATAGCTATCACATTTTTAGCTTCTTTCATCTTTCCTTCCTTACAGAAAGCATCGACCATTGTATTAAAGGTATACGCATTCGGGTTGATGTTTTCCAATTTCATTTTATTTAACAAATGGATTGCATCTTTCAATCGATCCACAATGCAAAAACCATATATTAGACTAGTGTAAGTGACAACATTAGGAGATATTCTCTTGGCATCCATTTCAAGATATAAACGACAAGCATCGTTAATAAGTTTATCTTTGCACATGCTATCAATAATTGCGGTGTACATTACCACATTAGGCTGAACCAATTTCCCTTCGATGTGTCTCAGCAACTGCATTGCTACTTTAGTTTCACCAATTTTACATAACCCATTGATCAATGTGCCATAACTAACATGGTTGAAATGAAACCCGAGTGCTACCACCTTGTCATGAAAACACAGTGCTTCATGAACCTTACCCTTAAGACATAAACCCTTGATGAGTGTAGTCAAAACTATAGTATCAGGTTGATAACCCATCTTGAGAATCTTGGAGAATGCAGAAAAAGCAAAGTGAATATTACCCATGTTACAGAAACAATTGATTAGGATGCTGCAAGCGACAAGGTCAGGTGCAACTCCCATTAATTCCATCTGTTGGTAAAGAGAAATAGCAGTGGTGTAATGGTTGTGCTTCACAAGTGAACCTAAAATCTTGCAAAATTCGTTTAGGGGTGGGGTAGGATGCATATGGAGCATGTGATTGAACAGCGAAACGGCGTCGTT
Source organism: Astragalus membranaceus (assembly GCA_039519185.1). Lineage (NCBI taxonomy): Eukaryota > Viridiplantae > Streptophyta > Magnoliopsida > Fabales > Fabaceae > Astragalus > Astragalus membranaceus. The sequence continues at coordinate 36,615,435 of CM076853.1, read as the reverse complement.
GTCGTTAACAGAATGATATAATTGCTTTGATGTTGAAGAGAAGAAACAAGAATGCAAATAAGGCAAAATGCGATTGGAAACGGAGATAACACACCTCAAACTTGAAATCGACATTGTTGTCCACAAGAACCTTGAAACAGATTGAGCAGCAAGAATCATGCTGAAATTTAAAGTTTTGATGTCTCTCTCCGTGTGTGAAATCTATCGCTAAGCACCGCTTTTTGCAACTGAAGACTCCACAAGTTATTATACTCTTTTCAGTCTTTTGTTTATCAATATTTTCATATCGTAACATTATTATCAATATTTTCAAATGATTTGTGTAAGTATTTTTAAAAAAATTATTTGTGTAATTTCAATACGTTAATACGAACATTGTTAAAAAAAAAGTTAATCCAGACATTGTTAAGCACATTGACACCCTTTGTTACAACTATTTTTAAAAAAATAATCACTATTTAAAATAAAAACAATTATTTTTAGAGGTTTTTTATCCATTTGTTATTGTTCTTTAAGAAATAAGAATGTAAAAATAATCTAAAAATCGCTTGTTTAAGTAGCTTCTAATTGAAGTCATTTTTCAAATAATATTTTTTAAAAAAACAATTGATTTTCATTATGTTACATGAATACAAAACAACTATGTATAATCTTAAAAATCTTTAAAAGTTAATCTCTAAAATATTTAACAATAAAATCACTTATTTTTAGTCAATAACAAATGGGCCTATTTTCTCTAAATAGTTTGGTCTAAGTTGATAATGTCACATATCTTTGAAATTAACATATGTTAATACCCAAAATAAAGTAAGTTGTTCGCCGATGGGAAAATGAAGAATCTAGGGCTAGGGTAGGACCGGGGATAGTTATGAAGACACTAGGGCCTGGACAATTAAGTACTTGTCAGATTACAGGGAAAGCTCAGTTTGGAAGCATGAATAGGCATATCAAGAACACTGAGTCCCCAAGGGAATAATAAGGATCACTAGGGTATGGTGAGACTCAATTGGAGGGTGCCTGGACCACAGGATGACTCAGCTAAGGCACCAACGGCCGAAGACTAAAATGAGACATGATCGAGGAAGGTTGTGGCCGAGGCAAGGAATGCTTGCTTGGAGCGCAAATATTCAATGCACGTGGACACAACATTAGAGGGGTTAAGGTCAGCGAACAGAAGACGTCGTGGAAATATGAGTGACTAGGGTTTACCCCACTAACTCGTGCTAGTGAGGTCGTGGAGGATTGACTCCAAGTTTCTAGGGATTAGGATTAATTATAACCCTTGATCTAAGTTAATCCAACGGTGAGCAGACGGCTCGGATAGTGGCCAATGAAGGCTCATGTGTGTGTGTAGTAGCACTTGTACATTTCAGAACACACATCAATCAATCAAACTACTCTCTCAGTTCCAAATCTTTTGATGTTTTAGCAAATGCACATGGAATAAGAAAACACTAATTAGGTAAATTTTAGTCTAAAATACCCTCATTTAATATCTTGTTCTCCACAACTTTGTTTTAGTAAATGCATTCTTCATAATTAATACAACATATTGTTAAGGGTAAAGTTGGAAGGAAGTAGTTAAAATAACACTAGGTTTATAAAACATCAAAAGTTTTGGAACAAAATTTGAAGGCTAAAACATTCAAAAGATTTGGAACGGAGGGAGTACTATTTTTCCTCGTAATTTACTTTATCCTTTTTAGTTTTCTTTATGTTTTCTTAGTCTTTAGATAATCTAAGTCACACGTCCCTCTCACCTAACCTAACACTCTTTGGAGGAGTTAGGGAACCCATAGCCGAGGAACAGAGTTCCTTCCTCGATGCAGTTGCTTGAAGAAACAGAGGAATCAAAATTGTTCAAACCTCTGGCTGATCCCACAGCTAGGAACAAAGTGTTTGACAACAACAAAATTGGCACGCCCAGTGGGATAGACATAGGTAAACAAACGTTGGATTTTGATTTGCATGGTTTGGATTATCATTGGCGTATGTACTTGCGCTCTGGTCGAAACCTAAGCATGGAACCAAATTCCGCATCCAAAAAGACGGCTACCCCTAAGGCTAAGAACATGAAGCCGACGAGTACGTTGGGGGCCGCGCCTCACACGGCGGTTACTGAACCCAATGATTAATCGCATCTGGTTGATGAAGAGCCCCATGGTCATGACCATGTTGTTCATTCGGCAGCAGATAGACATGGGAATTTATGATATTATGTACCAAATCTCCCAGTCATTGGCTGACATAGTCAAACCTATGGCACACAACGAAGTACAGCAGGCCAAGGAACTGGAGCAGAGACGTGCTACGCAAGCTAGTAGTGCGATGAGCCTTGGTGTCCCCAGCCAACCACAAGGAGGACAACCAAGCCCAATGGGGAGGGAGCGTGCAACAGGCTCCACCATACGCTAGTGTGGCGGGACCTCAGCAGGCACCTTCTCATACCCCAATGGGAAGCGTGCAACAGGTTCCACCATATGGCAATATGGCCGAGCCTCGGCAGGCACTTTCTCATCATAAATCCTAACCCTATATTTCCCCAACCTTGTAATTATGCCAACGCAAACATTGAGGGGAAATTTATGGTGAATGTTACTAATACATCTAATCTTCAACACGGACACGTGTAGATGCCCAGGAGGCCACCCTAGGCTACATGATCGATAGGTTTACCGCAGGGATCATCCTATGGGTGTCATGTGACGGCTAACCATCAACCTAACGCAGAGGAAAATTTATGGCGAATGTTATACTCTTTTGTTTAAGATACAAGTAAATAACTAGATCTCTCATATGAGTTAAAAAAATTTGGTCTCTCATATCGTAACATTATCAATATTTTCAAATGATTTGTGTAAGTATTTTAAAAAAATGATTTGTGTAATTTCAAAAAGTTAATGTAGACATTACTGAAAAAAAAGTTAATCCAGACATTGTTAAGGACATTGAGACCATTTGTTACAACTATTTAAAAAATAATAATCACTTTTAAAATAAAAAGTTATTTTTAGACGTTTTTTATCCATTTGTTACTGTTCTTTAAAAAATAAGAATGTAACGGTCAACAACTTACTTTATTTTGGGTGTTAACATATGTTAATTTCAAAGATATGTGACATTATCAACTTAGAACAAACTATTTAGAGAAAATAGACCCATTTGTTATTGACTAAAAAATAAGTGATTTTATTGTTAAATAATTTAGAGATTAACTTTTAAAGATTTTTAAGATTATAAAAAGTTATTTTGTATTCGTGTAACATAATGAAAATTACTTGTTTTAAAAAAAATTGAAAAATGACTTTAATTAGAAGCTACTTAAAAAAGTGATTTTTAGATTGAAGAATCTAGGGCTAGGGTAAGGCTCGGGCAAGTTATGAAGACACTAGGGTCTGAACAATTCAGTACTTGCCAAATTACAAAGAAAGCTCAGTTTGGAAGCATGAAGAGGCATATCAAGAAAACTGAGTCCCTAAGGGAATAATAAGGATCACCGAGGTATGGTGAGACTCGATTGGAGGGTGCCTCGACCACAGGATGACTCAGCTAAGGCACCAACGACCGAAGGCCGAGAATGATACATGGCCGAGGAAGGTCGTGGCTTATAATCTTGGTAATAGTCAAGTTTGAGTTATAATCTTAAAAGTTATGACGAAGTACTAAATTAAAATACTTCTTTTGAATATGAATTAGCAAGTTGATTAATTAAAATATGAATTAGCTATGTCTTCTTCTACTATATGGCTGCTGAAAGTTTAGAATTGCAATCTCAAAGTGATATTTGACAGACTTACAAGGCAAAAACAAGCTCTCAGACTTTCACAAAATACCAATTCCAATTCAAACTTGCCCTTAATTCCCTAAGAAAGTATCTACTCTAGCATTTGTAGCCCTTGACAAAAACTTCATGCAAATTGGTGGCTTAACTCCAATAAGTGCAAGTATTGAAGCAGGTAGAGTCCATATTCCATCTCCACATATCAAACCAGAAGCTACGGCTGGTGCAAAAGCATCTCCCTTAGTCTTACTAACCTTTTCCCAAACAAACAATATCAAACTTCCAACACACATAGTAGTGGCAAAATAAGGTCCTAAATAGAAAGGTATTGCCATAGCCATTGGAAGTGGTATAAACCTCCCCACCTTACCAACTACATCTTTAATCAAATTTATCACAATCGCGGCGCCAAAGAATAAATAACAAAGTAAGAGACAATTTTTCGGTAAAGAACCAAAACCTTGTACTCCCAAAATCGCCATGTTGTGGTACACAATTGCGTACGGTGCAGGGTACTCACTTGTACGTGTTCCGAGATCATGAAATGCTTTGTAGAAAATCCAAAACACACAAGGAGAAATTACACATCCCATTGTTATTCCATGTATTTGACTAATAAACATGGAACGCGGCGAGGCTAAGGTAAGGTAGCCGATTTTAAAATCTTGCATAAGATCAGAAGCTGTGGAAACAATATTCATCATAACTCCACAGGCTGCTAAACTAGCAAGAACACCACCATGTGATGCACCAGCCCATGCACCAATTGTAAAAATAGCAAGTTTTCCATATGTGGATGCCAGGGACCAATCTGTTAGTCCAGTACCATAAGAATTGCAAAATGCTAAGGTTGGAGCAATTAGATAGATAACAAGTACGTAATACCATTTGAGTTGAGGGAATAGGTGTGGAAGTGTGGCAATAGATATAGCAGCAATAGCAACATAGGCTCCAATTGCAAACCATGTAGGAATTTGATCTTTAAGAAAGAGTTGTTTGCGGCGCTGATTGTCGTAAGATAGTTGAGGACTTAAGGGAGAGTCTTCTTGACCAGCAACGGGAAGAACATTGTCCCTTTGTTGTTGGTTCTGGATTTTCACTAAACAAATCCAATAATATATGAGTTAGCACCTTTACAAAGTTATATAAACCATCTCCCAAAATCATGGCAATTGCTATAAATACCTGATATCATAGTGTAAGGTAAATTGATAGATTTTAAAAAGTACTCCCCTCGGACCTATTTATATGCAAAAATATAGTTTTAGGTTTATTACATCAGTTATTCAGTGAACCTAAAGGCTAAAACTATATGTTTTGCTTATAAAAGTATGCAACATATAGTGGCCAGTGTTGTCAATGACGGATGGCGGTTCATGGCGGCGAGCCAAAAATCCGCCATAAACATATGGCGGATGGCGTAACGGCAAATGGCGGACCCCATGGCGGACCAATTTTTTAAAAAAATTAAAATATATATATACTAATACACATACAAAAAACACTATAAAAATAAAAAAATAATCCAAAAGTCTATCAATAAATGTCAAAAACCATAGACTTAATTAGTAGAAAATATCATCAGTTCACAAATAAAGAAGAATATGCATTCATAGACTTAATTTAAGTAAAGAATAATATGCACATGCTTGTATAGAAGCTCACAAATATATGCATTCATTACAACCAAATGCACCAATAAATTAAAACAAAAACAGATGCACAAACAGAACAAAAAAAAATTGTATAAAAAAAACAAAACAGAATTTTTTTTGTATAAAAAAAACAAAAAAAGTAAAACATGAAAAACCAGAAACAGAACAAGAAAAAAGAGAAACAGAACAAGAGAAACAGAACGAAAGGGCTGCGACTTTGCTGGTGGTGGTCGCGGTTGCTGGTGGTGGTCGCGCAGTCACTGCTGGTGGTTGCCGTGTTTGTTCGTGAAGTGAGGTCGCTGTTGGGGGAGAGAGAAGCCCGTGTTTGAAGAAGAAGAAAGGCCATAACTTACGTGGAAGAACAACGGCACAGTGAAGGTGCAGCAGAATCAGTTGCGAATGGAAGAAGAAAACACATTGCGTGCGTGCGTTATGGAAGGGAAGAAGAGCGATAATTTAGGGCTTTTTCTCATTTCCCTTAGCAAAACGCATCGTTTATAAATAAAGTACCAGGAAATACCAAAAATACCCTTAATGAAACACTGCGTTTCGAAAAATTAGGGTTTTTTCGCTGCTAATTCATCTTCAACCTAGAGCTGCGCCGCAAAGCCTGCAATCGAACCCGAAACCCAGCATTTTGACCCGAACCAGCACGACGCTTCCCCGTTTTATCCGATATGGGCCGCCACGCCATTACGCTTGCCACGCGAATAGCGTCCGCCATGACGCCGCCTTTGGCATTCCGTTAAATATCCGTTTTTGTATGGCGGCGCCGCCAATTTCCGCCACGCCATACCGCCATGGCGCCGCCATAACCGATAATTGACAACACTGATAGTGGCACTAGTGGTGCTTTGTGTTTTGCATAAGATAACTTACCCTATAACCTTGGATGCCATGAAGGTTGGTTTCACCAAGATTTTTATCATACCAATGACCCTCTTTGGTTTTTATGAGAGGCCACATTACTCCCCAAGAAAGTATTCCTCCAAGGAGAAATATTAGTTTCCTGGGTTTGAACCCGGGACCTCATTCTTGCACTCATTTGGTGCACTGCTACCTTCTTGGGATGCACTGATATATTTATGATATAAGGTCAAATCAGTCTCACTCCAATATAGAGTGCAGAAAAATCAAAATAAAACCTGCAAATAAGCAAACTCAGATTAATACCCCCAATTTTTTTTAAACATAATGGCATGCATAGGCATCATTATTCACAACACTCCATGACATCCTAACAATGGCACCTCAGGCATCGACAATCATTTGTAGCACACCAATGAGACTAATTCGACATATCTTGCTATTATCTTTATGCATGTTTTCACCTCAAGATGAATCAATTTTATTTAAAATGAAGGGTATGTGACAACAGACATGTTTTCATATGCTTTGAGTCCCAATGAAGGGAAGGCTTGAAATCCACACCCTTCACTAGCTGTATAGAACCAATGAAAAAAACCCCACAGGAAACTCATACTGAAAAAATTTCCCAACACCTTCACTTGCTTCGTGGAAGATTAGAAACAAAACAAAACAAAACTGAAATTAGTTTTGAAGTCTAACTTCTCAGATGTTAAAATAGAACATGGAGTCTGCCTACTTTGCTAGTTTGGCTCCTTGAGGAGAGTGGAAGCTGATGATGAGATGAGCAGTTGCAGTACCACTTGGATATGTCAAATTGAAGTCAATGACCATTATCTACATACAATAATAAAAGCAACATTTAATCAAGACACTAACAAGTAAAATAAAAGGGCGACCCTCTGCACGAGACTCCCACCATGCAGGGGCAGAGCTAGCATAAATTTTATGAGGGGACTAAATATTAATGGCCAAAAAAAGGCAAAAAAAACAATTTGAGGAAAAAATGAAATACTAATGGATAGTGCAGTCTAAAATATTTCAAGAATTTGTCATACCTTACGAAGAGGTACAACTGAGGAGGCCAAGAAAGCTAACAACAAAGAGAAAGAAATTAGGAAGTTCGACTTTGAATCTTAGAAACTAACATTTTTCTCCTAACTAATTGACCACTAAAGTATACTTTGTAATACAAATCAAATTTTCTCTCCTGAGAAATTAGCCTTTTATTACCTCCCTTCCACCTTCCATAAGACCATAACTATAGCTGCAATGCAACATGCAAAAAGTAAACATTGTGCAGAGACAAAAATTTCAGCCTTACACACATACAAAACTTCAAACCTGACTTTTCATGATCCTTATTCCTTTAGGTGATAAATATTTATCTTCAACTCAGTTGGGTTATACAAGAATTTTTACCTCATAAGAGAGCATATTACAAGAATTTTTTTTATAAGAATCAACAAAAGGTCAGCATTACAAAACCACACGGATACACTGATCAGCAAAAAAGCCACTCTGAAGATATTCTGTGATACAAACGGATAAAATTACTTTTTGGTTTCTAAGTTTAAATTCAGCTAACCTGAAAACAAGATCTGCTCAAATCCTAAAACTAAGCCAACCATACGCTATCAAATAGTATGGCACAAGCAATTGATGCACAAATACGATTTGTCAATCTCAAGACTAGTAGTATAACTCCTTAAATGTTATTACTATATATTAGACTAAAGTTTATGTGTTAGGAACTCTCCAGTAAACTGCAAAAATCAACCATTTTTATGGTCAGAATATCAAGACGAACCTAGCAACAAATGACTTACATTAAAACCCAATGTGAGAGTGAGTCCACGGCATAGTTCTCCTTCATTTTTATGAGTAAATACAAAAAAGAAAAAAAACTAGAATAATGCCATTAAAATTCAATATAACTGTGTGACAACAGACAGGAAAAGCATGTTACCAATTTTGAATCTTACCAACAGAGACAACGCACCTTAAACTTGAAAACGACATTGTTGTCGACATAACCTTGAAACAGATTGAGCAAAGCTGAAATTTCAATGCTTCGATGTCTCTATACAGAGAATCAGGAATGTTAGTTTCCTCACTTCCGGGGACAAATAGTTGTCTATGAAATTGTAACATTATCAATATTCAATGTAATTTCAAAAATTTAATCTGGTTTGCTGTCCCAAATCAAGTTAATTTGGCTTGTGCTCGATTGAAATCTATACCGTATTTATATAACTAAACTACATACGATTTTATCAAGATTTGAAATCTACACTATATTTATACAACTAAACTACATATACTTTTTTTTACACTCTCTATCTTCATTTTCACTTTTCTTTTACACTATCTTTCTTCATTGTTTCCTTTTACTTTACTTTTCCCATAAATAATTATTCTTTCTCTTATCACTTCACTTTAATTCTTTTAACTAAATTTCTAAATTTAGACGAACACTAATTTAATTAAAAATTATGAAGACTACTACTATAAACCTACTATCTAAAAAACAAGAAGACTTAATGACTATTTAAACTAGTAATTAATATTTAAAACAAATATTTCTTATTGATAATCTAATATCTAACTTTTATTATCTACTATAATCTACTAATCAATTGAAACTTTGAGATAACTGCACTGATAAATAAAAAAACACGGGATAAATATAGTGATTAATATTTACCATTGATATTTATAAATTTTTTTTGACAATTTATAATTAAAAAAACACGGGATTAATATTTCATTGATATTTATAATTTTTTTTGACAATTTATAATTAATATTTACCATTGATAATTATAATTTTGGAAAACTACTATAAACCTACTATTTAAAAAAACAAGGATAACTGCAATAATCTACTACAATTTACTAATCAACTCAAATAATCTAATATAAAAACACGGGATAACTGCAATAATCTACTATAATCTACTAATCAAATAAAATAATCAATTGAAACTATGAGATAATTGCAATGATATATAAAAACACAAGGGATAACTACACCAATATATAAAAAACACAGGATTAATATTTGTCATTGATAATTAATTTTTTTTTGAAGACTACTATAAACCTACTATCAAAAAATAATAATATTTAATGACTATTTAAACTACTGATTAATATTTAAAATAATATTTCTTTTTGATAATCTATTATCTCTCTTTTACTATCTACTATAATCTACTAATCAACTAAAATAATCAATTGAAACTACGAGATAACTGCGCTGATATATAAAAAAAACACGAAATTAATATTTGTCATTGATAATTAAATTTTTTGAAGCCTACTACTACAAACCTACTATCTAAAAAATAAGCAGACTTAATGGCTATATAAATTACTAATTAATATTTAAAACAATTATTTTTTATTGATAATCTACTATCTAACAAATTTACTATCTACTATAATCTACTATCAACTAAAATAATCAATTAAAACTACCAGATAACTGCACTGATATATATATAAAATACACGGGGATAACTGCAGTGATATATAAAAAAACACGGGATTAATATTTGTCATTGATAATTATAATTTTTGAAAACTACTATCTAAAAAAACAAGAAGGCTTAATGACTATTTAAACTGATTAATATTTAAAACACACGTGACAAATATTTGTCACTAATACCTAAAAAACACTGGACAACTACACTGATATATAAAAAAATACAGGGATAACTGCAATGATATATATATATATATATATATATATATATATATAAAAACACGGGATAGTTGCACTGATATATAAAAAAAACATGGGATAACAACATTGATATATAAAAAAACACTACACTGATATATAAAAACACACGGGATAAATTAAATGCACATATTGTTTTTAAATAATACTTTTACCTTTTTAGTTTTAATATTTATCAATTTTTTATTTGAAACTCCTTTTTTATCTACTTTAAATTTTTCTTTATTTTCACGGGGTAATGTTCAGACTATTTAAATACTGTCTAAATTCATTCATAAAAAGAACACGACAGCACCTGTCTGTATGCAAGTCATCATCTATATTTTACAATTGATTTTAGATTAATGAGATTTCAAATTAACGTTTCTATTTGAGGTAATCGTATCATGTAACGCGATCGGCCCGTGCGGATGCACGAGTATAGTACTAGTTAAGAGAAATTGGCAATGCTAATAATACCGGATCAAGTCCTCAAGAGTTTGTCTAGTGGAGCATAACAAGAGGTTATGAGTTTAAATTTCCACTTGCCTATTTGGGTGAAGTTAATGTAATTTCCTTCGTAAGTGCTTAGAGGTTATGAGTTTAATAACAAGAGGTTATGAGTTTAAATTTCTACTTGCCTATTTGGTTGGGGTTAATGTAATTAGTTTCGTAAGTGCTTAAAGAGTCTGAAGGTCTCTTACATTGGATTGAGGCGCCATCCCTTCAACAAAAAAATTGTAACCATTTTTTTAATCCAATGAGTCATAGTGTAAGATATTTAATTTGATTTTTAAATCTAACTTTTTTTAGCTTATAGTTTTGATCGAACGATCTTGATTTGCATGAATATGGGTTTAGCAATCAAATGTTTTCAAATTTGATGTTGGCATTAGTTTTAATTTTTTTTAAGCAGACCGACATGCAAAAACATAACAATGAGACCATAGTTAAACACCAAAAACTTCAACAATCATCTATGCGTGGCAACTCAAACTCGCATTTAGGCTCTTCCACCATGGCAAAACAGAAGCTAAAAAACCAAGCTTATGCTTAGAGAAAAAACTTGTTGCAATTTTAATGTGTTATGTCTATCGTGCAACTAAACATTCACTATAAAAATTATGAATATATTATGTAATTTACATTGATAAATAGACCCCTCTAATTCATTTTCTTATATATAATTTAATTTATCTATCGATAAAAGGTCTCTTATTTTTTGTCAAATAGATAGGAAGTCACGATATTTGTTGAGAGTTTGTCAATGTGACTTTGTCATTTGTCTAAAATTTAAGTATTATAGTTAAATTTTATTTTTCAAGAGCCTATTAATTTTAAGCTGAAAAAAAAAAGTTAGCTTTAATTAAGAAAACCTCAACTCAAACTTTGCATTTGTCCTAAGGCCATTACTTTCCCCACATCCCCTCCTACTCTTTCACACCCCCTAACTTCTAAAAACCCTAAAATACCCTCAACTTAAAAAAAAAAAACACACACACACTCACACCCTCACACCCCTCACTCCTCTCACTTTCCCTTTCACTCTCCCTCTCATTCGAACCCTATCTTTCACTCTCCCTCTCACTCAACTTCTCACAACTCACTCAATCTCACTCAATCTCCCACTCAATCTTCTCCACAAACACCCTCAAGACCACCTGGGTTTTGTTCGCCTCCTCTCACTCTCTCTAATCGTTCCATTTTCATTCAGGTAACCCTCTCTCCCTTCTGTACATTTGGGTTTTTTTTTCTGTGCATCTGCTGTGTTCGCATGACCTCATGCGAACACGTGAAAACGAAGGTGTTCGAATGAGGCCATGCGAACACCGTTCGAATGAGGCCATGCGAACACCTGTTCGAATGGGGTTGTTCGAACAGGTGCGAATGATTCTGTTCGAACAGGTGCGAATGATGCTGTTCGAACAGGTGTGACAGTATTGTTTCTGTTATTTTGCTGGTTATGTTGCTTAATTGGTTTAATGGTTGTTGTTTCAGATATGGTGAGGCATCGTGGCGGTAGTTTGCAACAGCCGGAGCGTAGGCCACCCCCGACGGCTTCCGAACGCAAACGGAGGCAAGATAGAGCTGAACCTTCCCGGAGGGGTAGGCGTAGGGACAGATTAGACGTCCCTCCTCCCCCACCGGAGGTTGATGATATTGGCCGGGATATTGAGCGTGATGCTCAATTTCCGGCATATGAGCTGGCCGGCCCTTCTGGTCATGCACATGAGGAGGTTGGTGCTCAACATGAGGAGGATGTTGAGCCTCAGGAGCCTGTTGCTGCTCCTAGGGCTACATTCTCATTCCCTGGTGGACCTGTTGATGGTTCGGTCTTGCCCACATACGGGTCTCATATTTTGACTGAGTTCTATGCTGGCCGGGTAAGTTATTGTTATATAATAGCGTGTTGTCAATTTTGTTTCTTATTTTGTTGAACATATTGGCTTATTGTGCCTGTGTCATTTGTCAATGCAGGTTCGGCCGGACATAACTACGATTCCACATGGACCGGTTAACCTTGTGGTCCATGCTAGGATCAGGGAGACTCTTATCCTATCGGGGTTGTTCCCTCTCATAGGACTTGGTTTTCCCCTCACTCATAAGGGGCTGCTGAACGCATTCATAGAGCGTTGGCAGCCGGATACATCATCATTCCACCTTCCTGTGGGTGAGATGTCTATCACCCTTGATGATGTATCCCAGCTGCTACACATCCCCATCACGGGCTAGTTCTATGACATGCCTGACTGGACTTCGTGGCAGGGAGAGCAGCTGCTGATTGACTATTTGGGGGCCACCCCCCAAGATGCTGCTGAACAGACTTCTGCGCGAGGGTTGTCAGTTGGTCTTGTATGGCTGAGGGATCATGTCTACCACCCAGCCATAGCTGAGCAGAGGTGGCATCATGCTGCTAGGGCCTATTTGCTCTATCTTTTGGGTTGCACATTGTTCGCAAACAAGTCAGGAAGCAAGGTTAAGCTTGGCTACCTAGGTATGCTTCTTGATTTGAACAATGTTGGAGACTACTGCTGGGGGGCAATGGCCCTTGCCCATCTTTATGATCAGCTGAAGGATGCTTCAAGAAAGAAGACGAAGAAGATGGCTGGTCATATGGCTCTACTACAGGTATAAAACTCACTCTTTTTTTTTTTTATAAGTTTGCTTTAGGTTTACTTTCAGATTTATAATCAACCAATGATATGTTCATTACAGGGTTGGATTTTTGAGCACTTCCAGAGTGCCAATTTTACATCTTGGGTGGTGCACCGTTTAAATTCTATCCGTTCAGACACATTTTCCAAAGGGATTGACCTCCACTCCTTTATCTGACACACATTTGACTAATTGTAAGCCGTTGATCAAAACTGTCGGTGGAATCTGAGACGTCCAATATCTGTCGCTCTGCAACACTGGTTCGAACAGCCTCATGCGAACCTATTCGCATGACCCCATTCGAACCTGTTCGCATGACCACATTCGAACCTGTTCGCATGACCCCATTCGAACAGGTGAAAAACACCCAAGAGGGTGTGTCCCCATATTTAACACACGCGAATGGCCTCGTGCGAACCTGTTCGAAGGCCCGTGTTCGAACAGGTGAAAATTCGTGAAAAAAAAGAGGTTTGGCCTGGCCTTTTGGTCATTTCACACCCTTATGGGGTGTGTTTCGAGTAGGAGGTGTTGGGCCGGCCCAATCAAAATTGCATTTGTTGGGAAATAAGCAAGTGGGTTTTTTTTGTACCTCTCCACACCTTCACTTTATACCCCCACAAAATTTTTTATTCTAAAAATACCCCTGATAAAAATGTTAATAACGAATTTACATAAACCACACATAAATCCGTTTTGAAAAAAATAACAAAATGGATTTAAGTTTGGTTAGGTAAATCCGATTTTACCAAAATTTTGCCGTCGGATATATTGAATAAAACATAAATCTGTTTTTATGATTTTTAAAAGACGGAATTAACTTTTTTAATCATAAATCCATTTTTGTTACCGGTTGCTAACGAATTTACCTGATTATAGGGTAAATCCGTTTTGTTATTTATGAAAACGGATTTATTTAGGTTATAGGTAAATCCGTTTTTAACGGTTATTTTTTGATGAATTTATCTATTTATCGTCGTTTTTAACCGTTATTTTTTAACGGTTTAGATTGCACCGACCAAATTTTTTTATCGGTTTAGATTGCACAAAAAATAATAACGTGAAAATATAATAAAAAAACAATACTAATAAGAAATAAATAAGTCTAACGTGAAAATATCGTACAATACAACAACCAAAAAAATCAACCACGCCCCTCTACCAAATCAAGCAACCTCATGAGCCATCTGTACGTCCGAGACTCAGGATGAATGTCTGTGGACGCAAGCGCCAACTGCAACTGCTCGCTCACAATCATCAGTCTCTCCTTAGATCCCCTCACACCTGGTGCTCGTGCTGCTGCTGGTGGCGATGGTGGTGCTGGAAGGAGACTAGGAACTGATACCCTAACGTGCCATGTCAAGTAATCACGATGAACCTCACCCACCTCTCTGGCAGCAGTAGTAGTGCTCATAACCTCCCAAACACTGTCCCTCCATCTGGTCATACGCATCATGATGTCAATATACGCTGGACGACCGTGAAGCGGTCACGAGGGATGACCTGAAGGTATCCTAATTGCCGGAGGCACCTATCCGGCATGTAGGGAACGGTGATGTCCTCGCAGGTCAGGAAACCCTTATATAATGAGATCTCGTCAAAGGCTCTTTCGTGCCGGTGGCCCTCAAATGGTCTCCAGATGACATCGTCAGGTGTCAAAGCATCAATCCTCCTGCGATACTCCTCCAGCTTCACCTGGTTCGTCTTCCTCCTCTTTCAAAACCAACATCGTGGCCCGACTGTGGTCCCAGTCTCCCCCCGCAAATCTAGCCGAGGGAAGTACTCAAAGATCCATGACTGAAATGCACAATAAAACAATATCATTAAAAATAAAATATATAACATTAAAACAAACTCGTTAAAAATAGTTCTTGGGCACAATTTGGTGGCTCTGGCGTGCGCGTAACATGGTATGTATCGTGGGTGAGACTATTAACAGTTTTCAAGTGCAGTTACATATCTCAAATTTTGTTCCCCTATTGGAGAAGCTTTTCCCGATTAGCCCTCAGGTCGATGCCCCTCCTCGTCTTGTCAATTGGCATGCTATTGGTGATTCCAATGTGGTGTTAAATGTTGATGGTAGTAGTTTTGGTAACCCGGGGGCTTCGGGGTTTGGAGGATTATTGCGCAACAGTGGTGGTGATTGGCTCCATGATTTCGCTGGCTCTTTGGGTCGAACAAACAGCTTGCATGCTGAGCTCGTTTCTCTTCTCTACGGTTTGACTCTCGCCTGGGACAAAGGTTATTGCAGCATCACGTGCTATTCTGATTCTAGGAACTCCTTACAGCTGGTCAAGGACTCGCTGAATGATTGGCATGCCTACGCCTCTATCATCCAAAGTGTGAAGGAATTACTTGGTCGTGATTGGACTGTTTCTCTTGAGCATACATTGCGTGAAGGGAATGCTTGCACGGATTTCCTTGCGAAGTTGGGAGCATCAGGATCGAGCTCTAGGAGTTATTTTCAGGACCCCCTTCTGGTATTGAGCCTCTGCTCTAGGCAGATGCCTCTGGCGTCAGTTTTGTAAGGCCATAGTGCCATCCTTTCTTTTTGTTTTTATTTTCACAACTACAAAAAAACTCGTTAAAAATAAAAAAAAAATAAACTTACCATGAACAGGGTCGCATACCCCACTAACTGACTGGTATCCTGTAGGCAGACAAAGTTTAACTGGTCATTTAAGAAAGCTAATGCTGCTGGACCCTATGCCCATCCGCCCACTCTGGTGACGTCCTCCAGTAATAGCAACCACTTTGCCTCAACTCTTGTGCCAGTCTTGCTACAAAAAATGCTCCACCCAAAAATAAGCAAGATAAATGCCCTGACACCACAAGTCTTGTCCTCCTCTCCTACGACACACCTACATATATCCAGTAGCCAATCAAAGCGGAAATATGGCCCCCTACTGGCCAGTGTCTCCTGTGTCGCTGGTGGTACTGCTACTGATAATGATGGTGGTACTCCGGCTCCGGGTGGTGATGGCCCTGCTGGTAGTCATCTACAGGCTGCTGATACACATCATCCTCCTCCATCTACTGCTCCTCACCCTCCACAGCCTGCTCCTGCTCCTCCACAGCCTGCTCTCGTCTCCGGGCGCGCCTATCCTGGTGAGACGCATGTCCCGCAATCCTGATGCTAGGAGCAAGAATTTCTTTCGGGTCACCACCACCAGACCGTGATGAAGACTCCCCTCGCAAACTCGGCCGTGAAGAAGTCTCCCCTCGCAAAATCAACCCCGGTGAATCACGGGGGATTCGGCCACCGATCCTCTGACAAGCCACTGAAAAAGATAAATAAATAAATAAATAAATACAAACGAAACGGATGAAACAGATCTATGTAAATCCGTTGAGGGTAAACGGAAGTACTTACTTCCGTGCGACGTAGATGGATCTAACTTGGACAAAACAGATGTAGCTAAATCCATTTGCTGGAAAACAGATGTACGTAGGTACTACAAAATGTTTAAGCACGTTTGTGTCACATATAGTCTCCTCATCAATTAATAAATTAGATATTACAACATGATAACAATCTCACCTTGCTAGCCACGTAAGGCTAAGAAAAATTGAAAATTGTACCAAATCACAAAATAGAAGTTATCAATCAAATTTGCTTTGCAAAAATAGTCAAAAGGCGTAATATTCATAGGAGTTAGTAATCAATGGGTATAATCATCGTTAATCACATGAAAATACCCATGTCAGCACCTATGGTAGTAGTTGATAAAAAACATGATAATAATTTAGCATATCATTGAGAACCTGTGAAACTAAAAACAAATAAGTACTTTAAAATAAACAATGACAAAGAAAAGTGTTTTTTTTTTGTGGGAGACAAAGAAAAGCGACACAATATCTATGTTCTTTTGATCAGTATCGTCTTCCTAAATCTGAACTCTGCAGTCTTTCGCACCTCTTCGGTTCCCCTATAAAAATCCACATCAACGAATACTCAAATGGATACTCAACGCCATTAGAAGAGCTTCATCAAATTCAAATCTGTAAAAGATTTTACAATTCATAACTATCATAAAACTATCATGTCAAATAGTTACATAGAACAAAACATGAAGCCTTAGATAGTGACTTTTTTTTTATAAAACATAAACATAGTGATTTTGATTAAGGGGTTAACCACCTATTTGTAGAGTTAAGTTCAAAGAATGATTAGCTAGCTGTGAAAAAAAAAGTTTGTTTCTGAACCAAATAACTAAATACAACAAGCATAAACAATTCTAGCCACATACTTCTACCAGAAAGGCTAACAACAGTATCCCTAAAACAAAGGCTATTTTACAAAGTGAGTGATCAAAACAAATCAGCAATGAATCGCACACCTCTCTTCTGTCTTTAATGTGACATTCTCACACACACACACACACATATATACTATTAATTAAAAGACAAGTAATGATATCATTACAAGAACTCACCTGATGAATCAGAACAGTGGAAGGTGTTATTCCAGGCACAGTGTTGACCTCAAAACCTACAAAATTTGAATTGGTGTATCAGTAAGACGATGATAAGTCATTGATACACAAATTCCCATATGAGAGGACTAAGTGTTTGTTTTCATTTCAACAATGAGCTGATGACGACATTCTCCTAAGAATAGAATCTCACAATAAATTGCAAGGCACCTAACAAGGATGTGTTTATCAGATCAACATATGAAGGGAATATTGAAATAATCTTCACAGCCGAAATATGTGACAGTAAATATTTATATCAACAGATTTTTACAATCCTTCTAAGAAGCTTCAAATAAATTGAGTAATAGGTATGCTTGTTTGAGTCTAAGGAAGGAAAACAATGAAAATAAAGTGAGATAATTTTCCTAGATATGGTTGCAGCTGTTTTTATGGTTGCAGCTGTTTTTATGAATGCCTGTAAAAGGATAGTTCATATTTATTAAAACCGCCATATAGATGATTTTCTTAGATATTCAACCCATTGAGAATCATTTTTAAAGGGAATTTTCAAATCCACAAATATAATCTATTACCCCCAACCACAATGGTGCTTGAATGCACATACACAATCAGTCATGTTCACAACAAACAGGGTGGCGAAGAGCATTAGTTTAATTCAGAGAAGACGCATCATTGCAGAAATTAGACCAAATTGGTGACCAATTTCAAGAAGCTGTTGAATTAGCAAACCTGTTTTTATTTCTACTATGTCAATGAAACTTCTTGAGATACCACTAAGCTATACATTGAAAAATATGGCATGTTGAAAGGAAGCATATTCGAAACAAAGATGTTTTAGGAACCCCCCCAAATGGCAATCTAAACATGCAAACATATACCTTCTTTCTAATATATCTGATATATCCGAAAATTTCAGCACTCTCACTTCAAGCTTGTAGGTCTTCATAAGTCGATGCGCTTCATTTAGATGACCACCCAAACCTATTTTCAGCAGCATCCAACAACAAAAAGAATACAGAACTTGTAGCCAAACACAAGACAATATAAACAATCAAGTTTAAAAAGCATTATATATCAGGCCCTCACTTCAAAATTTAACAAATAATGCCATCAGCTGTCTTAGGAACAAATGAAACTTGTTGAGATACCACTAAGGTATACATTGAAAAATATGGCATGTTGAAAGCAAGCATATTCGAAACAAAGATGTTTTAGGAACCCCAAATGGCAATCTAAACATGAAAACATATACCTTCCTATAAGCATTCATGTACTTAATTCTAAGTTGTGTTTCTAATGATCAAACAAATTTAAAACCTATCCAGTTCCCTAATATGTAGCAGCAAGGGTACTTAGTTACTCACTATGTAGCAATTTAATTTAGCCATAAGAAAGATGCCAAGTCCTTCGTAGCTCACATCAATTAAGTGCTAAGCTTGTGTACAATTCGGGTCCTAGAAATTCAACCTTAAGCTTAGCATTCCAAGAAAACAGAGTTGAAGTTACTTGTTATGTACCGATAGCTAGGGGTGTTCAAAACCGAACCAAACCAATAGAAAATCGCATACCGAACCAACCCAAACCGAAACCGCAAAAAACCGCAATGAATCAGTTTTGTTCCGTTTTATTTTCTCACCAACCGAGCGGTTCGGTTTGCGGTTTGTATTTCAGCAACCGAACCGAACCAAACCGAACCGCTAAAATACAAATAGAGTATATTTGTTTATTATTCCACATAGCCCAGCCCAGCCCAATTACTCACACACTCTCATGGAACCAAATCAGCCCAATTAATCACAACTCACAAAGTCACAACCTAAACCTATTCTTAGTCACTCTCACTCTCACCGCCGCATTATTCTCTTCCTCTCAGACTCACTCTCACTCTCACTCTCACCGCCGCATCAGAGTCTAAAATTAGAAACCCTATCACTGAAGAACGCGCACAGCTCCAATTACTGAAGAACGCGCACTATCTGAAGAACGCGGGGGGATTTGCAACTGAAGAACGCGCACTATCTGTGGAGAGCTCGGAGGTAGAAACCCTAAAACTATCTGTGGAGGTTTGCAACTGAGGTTTGCAATTTGTGAGCTGCTTCCGCCTTCGTTTGCGCTGCTTTAACTGATATCCAGCTTTAGGCAAGTTCATTTTCATCGCAATCAGTCCTGTAAGCCACTCAGACGAAATATTCTGTGATACAACCAGATAAAATTACTTTTTGGTTTCTATGTTTAAATTCGGGTTACCTGAAAATAAGATCTGCTCTTGTTAAAGGCTTTACATCAATCTATATGTTTATACAACCACTTCTACTCAAATCCTAAAACTAAGCCAAACAAAGAGTGCAGTTTAAAGAGTACAAAAGTAACAAAAGAACAACATACACTAACAAAAATTGCTAGACAAGCAGTATAGGAGACTCTTCACATATTATTTTACATGGAGAAATCAACTAACAAATGGCCGTTTCAAGCAAGCTAGTTAGCATGTTTGTGGGCAAAAACCAACCATATAAAACAAAACTCAGGTTTACATAACTTTGCAATACCAAAGATGCTCTGTGCGACAAAAAAATACCGAAAACAGAACGGTAAAAGATGATGGTTGAACAGCTTAGATTTATCTTAGATTCATCTTCTTCGGGCACCATTCTACCATTGGAGTCCCTAGAATGAGTCCATGACTGTTCCGGTTTATCCCTTGCAGTTGAAACCCTCACAATAGATAGTTCCTCCACTGAGGCATTCACGAACCCGTTTGAACAATTGCCGAATAAACCAAATTGGTGACCAATTTCAATAAGCTGTTGAATTAGCAAACCTGTTTTTATTTCTACAATGTCAATTACCACAGTAAGGATAGCGTCATTCAATTGAGAACTCAAAGACTGAGTGCAAATAAAGTTTCAAAGGGATTGTTTAAGATAGAGCTCAGCCACCTCTTTTGAACATGGATTAACAGGTTGATCAATTAAAGTCGGCAGAGTTACAGCAACTCTGAACTTCTGAATTCCATTCCCTCAATAATATATTAGACATTCCTTTCTCTAAGGACTTAGTTTGGCTTACTTGGGAAATAACCGTATTAACAAGTCAATCTATTAAGCATATAAAATGAATAAGTTTCACCTGACACCAGATTGTAACAATTTAGCTCAATGCAAGTTTGTGCTGCTTATTGTGTACAACCCTGGCTTGTGCCTATTGTGTACAACTCCGGTCTTCGTTATTCAACCTTAAGCTTAGCATTCTAAAACAGTTAAACTCCATAATAAGATTAGAATGATTATGTACAAGTATTCCAAATAAACAGAAATGAAGTTACTTGTTATGTGCCAATAGCTCACTTCGTTAGCCCTTAACTCAAGCTCAACTAGCCAAATCTTTATCAACATAATTTTCTATTACCAATACCTCTTCTTATGTTCACTTAATGGGCACCAAATTGTGTTTAGAGACTGTATTTGGACATATCTTCTAAGCATGTTAACAAGCAGTTTGAGTAAAATTCCTCACCAAAACCATGAAATATTCTGCACAAAACAGAAAACACCATTTCATGAATTTCTATAATTTATAATTGCTTCATTAATTTGTTTCTAGTTCCTAAGCTTTGATTGATGTCGGTAAGTCTTTATGAGTCATTCTTAGCTTTTTATTACCTCCCTTCCACCTTCCTTAGAGACCATAACTATAGCCGCAACATGCAAAAAGTACACATTATGCAGACACACATATTTCACTTCAAGCTTGTAGGTCTTCATCACTCGATGCAGTCCATTTAAGTGAGAAGATATTCGTTGCAACATAATGGAACTGAATGTATGAAAAAAGGAGATTTACGAGCATGGGAAGATATTCGTTGAATAGTTATTTCGTTTGAGGAGTAACAATATGATATAATACATCATAGTAGGACATTTATAGTCCATTTAAGTGAGCATGCAAACCTACTCTAAATAAACTAATATTTTCACCTCATAAGGGAGCATGTTACAAGAAATTTAAATATTTTTATAAGAATCAGCGAAAGGTCAGCATTACAGAACCACACAGAAACACTATCAAAGCAACAAAGAATCAAGCTAAAACCCTTATCTTTATACGCAACAAATTTAGAAACTTTCTACTACATCAACTCAAGTTTGCCAAATTAATATAACTGCTTTAAATGATTTCCAGCTTTAGGCAATTTCATTCCAATTTGGTCATATAAGCCACTTGTGTTGTGGAACTAGAAAAGTATCATACCTAGTTTTAGTCTTACAGTAAACCTTTCACAATCATTTCGCGAATAAGTTTCTCAGCTTTATCATTTCATCTTCTCCAAAGAGGGAAAGAATAATTATTTCATAAGTTTTAGCATTCGGAATGACACAATTTTCTTCCATTTCTGATAGCAAAGACAACGCTTCATCAAACAAACCATTGTTACAAAATCCTTGGATCATAATAGTATATGTATGGACATCCAATTTGTAGCATTTGAGCAAAAGATCCTGAAAAACCTCCTGTGCATTCTCAAGTTTTCCACCTTTGCACAATCCAGCAATAAGAATAGTGTATGTGTGCACATTTGGTTGAATACCATGTTGATCTTTAAGTCTTGATAATAATGCAATTGCCTCGTCAACATGACGGTTTTTGCAAAAAGCATCTAATATAGAATTGTAAGTATATATATTAGGTGGTTGACCTCTATCACGCATCTCATCAACAAGCTCCCAAGCACATGCAATTCTATTCGATTTGCAAAAACCTTCAATCAGAGAACTGTAAGAAACGGTATTGGGAATGATTTTTTTGCAACGCATTTCCTTAAAGAGATCCATGGCTTCATCCACCATTTTAATCTTGCAGAATCCATTAATCATGATATTATAGCTACAAACATTAGGAATCACTCCCATTTGCTCCATAATGTTAAAAATTTTCTTTGCCTTGTTCACTTCATTAACTAGACAATATCCATCCATTAAAGTGTTTGTTGTAAGTGACAGTATTAGGTTTCACCCTTTCTTTAATCATCATAGCTAACACATTTTTAGCTTCTTTCACATTTCCTTCCTTACAAAAAGCATCCATCAATGTAGTAAAGGTATACACATTTGGATTGATGTTTTCCAATTTCATTTTATTTATCAAATCGATTGCATCTTTCAATTGACCCACAATGCCAAATCCATATATTAGACTACTGTAAGTGACAACATCAGGAGATATTTTCTTAGCATGCATTTCAGAATATAAAATACTAGCCTCATTAACCAGTTTATCCTTGCACATGCTATTTATAATTGTGTTGTACATTACCACATTAGGCCGAACCAATTTCCCTTCGACGTGCTTCAACAATTGGATTGCGGCTCTAGTTTCTCCTATATTACATAACCCATTGATCAAAGTGCCATAACTAACTTGGTTCAAATGAAACCCGAGTGCTACCACCATGTCATGAAAACACAGTGCTTTATGAACCCCACCCTTAAGACATAGACCCTTGATAAGTGTAGTCAATGTGATATATTTATGATATAAGGGCAAATCATTCCCAACTCCAATATAGAGTGCAGAAAAATCAAAATAAAACCTGCAAATAAGTGAAGTTAAATTAACACCCCAAGTGTTTTATTAAAACAAAATGGCATGCATAGGGATCACTACACTGCATGACATCCCAATTACGTTGGCACCTCAGGCAGCAACAATACTGATGGGACTAATTTGAAGTATCTTGCTATTATATTATTTATGCATGTTTTCATCTCAAGATGAATAGTATATTTAAAGTGAAGGGTATCTGACAAGTAACATACTTGTTTTCATATGCTTTGAGTCCTAATGAAGGGAAGGCAGGAAACCCACACCCCTCACTAGCTGTATAGAACCATTGAAAGAAACCCCACAGGAAACTAATACTGAAAAAATTTCCTAACACTTTCACTTGCTTCCTGGAAGTGTAAAAACAAACCAAAAATGAAATTAGTATGGAACTTGGAAGTCCAGTTCCTTACATGCCAAACTAGTAAATTGGGGTCCGTATGAGAGGGCTTACTTTGCTAGTTTGGCTCCTTGAGGAGTGTGGAAACTGTTGATGAGATGAGCAGTTACTGTACCACTTGGATATGTCAATTTGAAGTCAATGACCATAATCTACATACAATAATAAAAGCAACATTTAATCAAGACACTAACAAGTAAAATAAAAGGGCGACCGTCTGCACGAGACTCCCACCATGGAGTTTCTACTTCCAAGGATGGAAGTAGAAAAATCAGCAGTCGTCATAGTTTCAAACTAATTTTCAAGTACCAATCCACGTGGACCACCTAGAACCCACCTTCCTTTCACGTGTATAATATAACATAATCTCATTCTAGAGTTTTTGTTTGTCTTAAAATTCCTATTATCTAGAGGGATATAACAAACCATCAACTATAATATAACATAATCTCATTCAACCAGATTAACCAGTTTGTAATACTTCATTCCAAGATGAGATACAAAATTTTATGATAAAACATAAATTAAAACTTCTGCTGATGAAGTTAATAGAATACATCAACTTCTTACTCCTTAGTCAAACTCATCAACGTTACAGAGAATTTATCCTTGGTTCACAGAGTGATTTGACTTGTATATTTTGTACATGGCCCAAAAACACCATTCAAAGCTATGGTCTTTGTCTAGAATCTAGATGTCATTTTCAGATGTCCAAAAAATATAGCTAACCAACCCAAACTATATTTTATTTACACATACATACGCACTCATTTTAATCATCAAAGCTAAAACATTAGTAGAATTTGTCTTCTATGCTTCTGCCCAGCCCCCTCTCATATTTAAGCAAAATTAAACTCTCCCAAAATTTGGTCCAATAATTACAACCTTATCTTTTTCAAAGATTTTGGTATAAGTTGAAATATGACAACAAAAGAAAAAGTCATATCTTTTCAAGGCAGGACAAAATTGTTGACTTTGAAGCATATTTCCCTGTTGCTATTCCAAGTTCCATATATTCCAGAAGAGAAGACAGTGCCTAACACTGAAAGATAGTAATCTTTGATAACAAAATATTGTGATGAACTTTCAGCCTCAAATCTTCAATTTATCCAAACAAAAAGAGTTGACACAAATGTTTACCATAACACAAATATAACCACTGGAGTAGAGTAGTTAATTGACTACATGATGTGATTTAAAAGTTGATTATATACTGATTAATTAAGCACTGTATTAGTCATAGAATTTGGGTTGGGCCTAACTCAACTCTACAGAATCGGCTTGTAGAGTGAGGGATACCTCTCACTTATAAACTCATTTTCAGGCCATATCACATTTGATGTGGGACTCTTAACACACCCCCTCACACCCAGGACTGGGAAACTCAAGTATGACCCAAGTGGCCCGATAGCAGTTGATACAACAGATTTTGGATAGGCTCCGATACTATTATATGGGTTGAGAGCCTAACTCAACCCTACGAAACAAGCTTGTAAAGTGACTCTCACTTATAAACTCATTTTCAGGCCATATCACATCATCTGATGTGGAATTTTTAACAATTGGTTAACATATTTATGCTGTGTAATACTAATCAAATTTTCCCTCTTGAAATTTTTTCTCGCTTCAACACTAGAAACCCCTTTTAGCTCAAATCCATATCCCCCACAAATTAGCAAACTGTCAAATCTAAAACTGTGCCCCCAAAAAAATTCCAAATCTTAACAATTTCATGTCAATTTCAAAGATAAGAAACATACTATTAACCAAATTAAACACATAAATTTAAACTCATGAACTTGAAAAAGAACAAATTCAAAGAGATAAAGAGAGTGAAAAAAAGAAGAAACTAACCATTAAAGGCTATGTCAGAGGAAACAAGACAAGTTTGAATAACAGTATTCCCTTGTCTTGTAAAAGGTTGTTTCAACATATTAGATTTTTCCAAAAACTTAGTCCAAGTCTTCACAGAGAAGAATCCCAAAAGACCAGCAGAAACATTGAGTGAAGGTATAATCCCAGTTGTGAGATTAAGTTTTGTAACAATGAAAATAAATAACACACTTAGAAAAAAACTAACTGCAAAAGCTCTCACTGTTAATTGATTCCTCCATGATGGTACCAATAGATGTTGAAATACTCTCTACACTGAAACCTCTTATTCTTTCAATCTAGTACTTTCTTCATTCTCATTTGAGCCATCTTTTCAGTTTCTCTTGGAAAGTGGAAAGATTAAGATCTCACTATGGGTTCAAATTCTTTAAGGTTATTATGAAATGAAACTTTTTTCTATGTACTTTGGCCACTATGTTTGATGTTGGTGTATATGATAGGACACCTAGGTATATTCTAGAAGGAAGTGGGGCCATAGGGAGAGAAAGAATGAAAGTTAGTTAATGAGAAGGCATAATATTCCATGTGATTCTGTTAGAGGGGTATATTAGGGATGGGTAGGATGGTTATGAGATTATTCAAGCTTTCGGTGAGGAGAGATACTCAATGGAAGGAGCTCTAAGCTCTGGTAGTTTTTCATTTTCCATTGTAATTGAGATACCGCTCTTCTTTTCTTAGTAATATATACACCAGAATTCCAATTTTGTTTTCACGGTTTCTATCCGTATACCTTTATATTATTCACAAGGTTGAAGTTGAAATATGAATAGTTTAGTAAATATTATAAATATTTATGGATGGACATCAATATCATCATTACTGTAAGATATGGAGACAGGCATAAGGTGCACATGTGAATGTGATAAATAAGCAAGTAGTTTCTCCAACAATTCCATAATTGCTAACCATAATTTATTCCTATCCTTTTTGCAAAAACATTCATTGCCAAACACAATTGCAAAGGAATACCGTGAAACTTTCGAAAAACATTCATGAATTTGTATTTATAGTTGCTTCGTTAATTTGTCTCTAGTTCCTAAGCTGTGATTTATGTAGTTAAGTCTTTATGAGTCATTCTTAGACTAATATTATCCCTCTTCCACCTTCCTTGGAGACCATAACTATAGCTGCAACATGCAAAAAGAACAAAATATGCAGACAGAAAAATTTCAGCACCCTCACACACACATACAAAATCCCATTCTTTATTACCTCACTTCAAGCTTGTAGGTCTTCATAACTCGATGCACTCCATTTAAATGAGCACACAGAGCTATTTTCTGCAGAATCCAATAATAAGAATGCGGAACTTGTAGCCAAACACAAGACAAAATAAGCAATATAGTTTAAAGAGCATTAGTTCCAACTAAAGCCTCAATTTTCATGATCCTTTAGGTGCTAAATATTTATCTTCAACTTGAGGGTTATACGTCATAAGAGAGGATATTACAAGAATATTTTTATAAGAATCAGTGAAAGGTCAGCATTACAGAACCACAGGGATACACATATCAAACCAACAAAGAGTCAAGCTAAAACCCTTATCTTTGCTATTGTTTGGTGCCAATTATGAGCAACAAATTTCAAAACTTTCAACAACATCAACTTAAGTTTGGAAGATTAATATAGATAACATTATTAAATTTGTAATAGAATAATTTGGTGAAACAAATAAAAAAGGGGTAAATAAAATAAACAAACCTTGCTCACAAAACTAAGTGCAAATGGAAATCGCAATTTGTGAGCTACTTCTGCTTTAACTGATCTCCTGCTTTAGGCACATTCATAAGCCACTCTGAAGAAATATTTTGTGAGACAAACAGATAAAATTACGTTTTGGTATCTAAGTTTAAATTTTAGTTATCTGAAAATAAGATTTGCTCTTCTACCTGAGTAGCTTTTGATAATATACGGAAGAACTTGTTAAAGGCTTTACATCAATCTATATATTTATACAGCCACTTCTACTTAAATCCTAAAACTAAGCCAAACAAAGAGTGCATTTTAAAGAAGCTCTATTTTTATAAAAAGCAACAAAAGAACGACATATGCTATCAAATAGTATGGCACAAGCAATTGATTCACAAAAATCATTTGTCAATTTCAAAAGTAGTAGCATAACTCCTTACATGTTGTCAGTATATATTGGACTGAAGTTTATGTGTTAGGAGCTCTTCAGTAAACTGTATTTCTGTATTAAGAAGCAAATACAGAAAGTTTTTGTATTTAGGGTAAATAGAGTTAAACTATATAGACATAAAATATTGCAAAAAATCATGCCAGTTTCAGCTTCGTTGTTTCTAACCCACTAAAAATAAAAACAAATGTAAGTAAATGAGCAGTTCAATTGTACACTGGGAAGTAAGAAGAATAAAGATAGTTATATTAAGACTGCAAAAATCAGCAATTTTTATGGTTAGAATATAAAGACGAACCTTAGCAACAAATGACTTACATTAAAACCCAATGTGACAGTTAGTCCACCGGATAGTTCGCCTTCATTCTTATAAGTAAATATCAAAAAGAAGAAATAGACTAGATCAAAGTCATTAAAATTCAATATAACAATGTGTGACAACTGACAAGAAAAGCGTCTTACCTATTTTGAATCATACAACAGACCTCTCGCAATCATTTCACGAAGAAGTTTCTCTGCCTTATCATTTTCATTATTTTTAAAAAGAGAAAGAATAATAATTTCATAAGTTTTAGCATTCGGTATGCAACCATTATCTTCCATTTTCAAAAGCAAGCCCAAGGCTTCATCAAACAAACCCTTGTTACAAAACCCTTGGATCATGACTGTATATGTATAGACAGTTAGTTTGTAGCCTTTAATCAAGAGATCTTCAAAAACTTCGTGTGCATGCTCAAGTCTTCCACCTTGGCACAATCCAGCAATAAGAATAGTGTATGCGTGCACATCTGGTTGAATACCCTGGTCTTTAAGTCTTGATAATAATGCAATTGCCTCGTCAAGATGACGGTTTTTGCATAAAGCATCTAATATACAACTGTAAGTGACTATATTAGGTGGTTGACCTCTATCACGCATCTCATCAACAAGTTTCCAAGCATATGCAATTCTACCTGATTTGCACAAGCCATCAATTAGGGAATTGTAAATTACCTTATTGGAAATGATTTTTTTGCAATGCATTTCCTTGAAGAGACTCATGGCCTCATCGACCATGTTAATCTTGCATAATCTATTAATCATGATGCTGTAGCTATGAACATCAGGAATCACTCCCCTTCGAATCATACTATTAAATATATCCTTTGCCTTGTTTGCCTCATCAACTAGGCAATATCCGTCCATTAAAGAGTTATAAGTGACAACATTAGGTTTCACACCTTCTTTCATCATCATAGCTATCACATTTTTAGCTTCTTTCATCTTTCCTTCCTTACAGAAAGCATCGACCATTGTATTAAAGGTATACGCATTCGGGTTGATGTTTTCCAATTTCATTTTATTTAACAAATGGATTGCATCTTTCCAAGCATCGTTAATAAGTTTATCTTTGCACATGCTATCAATAATTGCGTTGTACATTACCACATTAGGCTGAACCAATTTCCCTTCGATGTGTCTCAGCAACTGCATTGCCACTTTAGTTTCACCTATTTTACATAACCCATTGATCAATGTGCCATAACTAACATGGTTGAAATGAAACCCGAGTGCTACCACCTTGTCATGAAAACACAGTGCTTCATGAACCTTACCCTTAAGACATAAACCCTTGATGAGTGTAGTCAAAACTATAGTATCAGGTTGATAACCCATCTTGAGAATCTTGGAGAATGCAGAAAAAGCAAAGTGAATATTACCCATGTTACAGAAACAATTGATTAGGATGCTGCAAGCGACAAGGTCAGGTGCAACTCCCATTAATTCCATCTGTTGGTAAAGAGAAATAGCAGTGGTGTAATGGTTGTGCTTCACAAGTGAACCTAAAATCTTGCAAAATTCGTTTAGGGGTGGGGTAGGATGCATATGGAGCATGTGATTGAACAGCGAAACGGCGTCGTTGTCGTTAACAGAATGATATAATTGCTTTGATGTTGAAGAGAAGAAACAAGAATGCAAATAAGGCAAAATGCGATTGGAAACGGAGATAACACACCTCAAACTTGAAATCGACATTGTTGTCCACAAGAACCTTGAAACAGATTGAGCAGCAAGAATCATGCTGAAATTTAAAGCTTTGATGTCTCTCTCCGTGTGTGAAATCTATCGCTAAGCACCGCTTTTTGCAACTGAAGACTCCACAAGTTATTATACTCTTTTCAGTCTTTTGTTTAAAGATACGAGTAAAAAGCTTGGTCTCTCATATCGTAACATTATTATCAATATTTTCAAAATGATTTGTGTAAGTATTTTTAAAAAAATTATTTGTGTAATTTCAATACGTTAATTCGAACATTGTTAAAAAAAAGTTAATCCAGACATTGTTAAGAACATTGACACCATTTGTTACAACTATTTTTAAAAAAATAATCCAGACATTGTTAAGAACATTGAGACCATTTGTTACAACTATTTTTAAGGCACCAACGGCCGAACATGATCGAGGAAGGTTGTGGCCGAGGCAAGGAATGCTTGCTTGGAGCGCAAATATTCAATGCACGTGGACACAACATTGGAGGGGTTAAGGTCAGCGAACAGAAGACGTCGTGGAAATATGAGTGACTAGGGTTTACCCCACTAACTCGTGTTAGTGAGGTCGTGGAGGATTGACTCCAAGTTTCTAGGGATTAGGATTAATTATAACCCTTGATCTAAGTTAATACAACGGTGAGCAGACGGCTCGGATA
Source organism: Astragalus membranaceus (assembly GCA_039519185.1). Lineage (NCBI taxonomy): Eukaryota > Viridiplantae > Streptophyta > Magnoliopsida > Fabales > Fabaceae > Astragalus > Astragalus membranaceus. Next base: position 36,585,092 of record CM076853.1, on the reverse strand, counting down.
GTGGCCAATGAAGGCTCATGTGTGTGTAGTAGCACTTGTACATTTCAGAACACACATCAATCAATCAAACTACTCTCTCAGTTCCAAATCTTTTGATGTTTTAGCAAATGCACATGGAATAAGAAAACACTAATTAGGTAAATTTTAGTCTAAAATACCCTCATTTAATATCTTGTTCTCCACAACTTTGTTTTAGTAAATGCATTCTTCATAATTAATACAACATATTGTTAAGGGTAAAGTTGGAAGGAAGTAGTTAAAATAACACTAGGTTTATAAAACATCAAAAGTTTTGGAACAAAATTTGAAGGCTAAAACATTCAAAAGATTTGGAACGGAGGGAGTACTATTTTTCCTCGTAATTTACTTTATCCTTTTTAGTTTTCTTTATGTTTTCTTAGTCTTTAGATAATCTAAGTCACACGTCTCTCTCACCTAACCTAACACTCTTTGGAGGAGTTAGGGAACCCATAGCCGAGGAACAGAGTTCCTTCCTCGATGCAGTTGCTTGAAGAAACAAAGGAATCAAAATTGTTCAAACCTCTGGCTGATCCCACAGCTAGGAACAAAGTGTTTGACAACAACAAAATTGGCACGCCCAGTGGGATAGACATAGGTAAACAAACGTTGGATTTTGATTTGCATGGTTTGGATTATCATTGGCGTATGTACTTGCGCTCTGGTCGAAACCTAAGCATGGAACCAAATTCCGCATCCAAAAAGACGGCTACCCCTAAGGCTAAGAACACGAAGCCGGCGAGTACGTCGGGGGCCGCGCCTCACACGGCGGTTACTGAACCCAATGATTAATCGCATCTGATTGATGAAGAGCCCCATGGTCATGACCATGTTGTTCATTCGGCAGCAGATAGACATGGGAATTCACGATATTATGTACCAAATCTCCCAGTCATTGGCTGACATAGTCAAACCTATGGCACACAACGAAGTACAACAGGCCAAGGAACTGGAGTAGAGACGTGCTACGCAAGCTAGTAGTGCGATGAGCCTTGGTGTCCCCAGAACCACAAGGAGGACAACCAAGCCCAATGGGGAGGGAGCGTGCAACAGGCTCCACCATACGCTAGTGTGGCGGGACCTCAGCAGGCACCTTCTCATACCCCAATGGGAAGCGTGCAACAGGTTCCACCATATGGCAATATGGCCGAGCCTCGGCAGGCACTTTCTCATCATAAATCCTAACCCTATATTTCCCCAACCTTGTAATTTTGCCAACGCAAACATTGAGGGGAAATTTATGGTGAATGTTACTAATACATCTAATCTTCAACACGGACACGTGTAGATGCCCAGGAGGCCACCCTAGGCTACATGATCGATAGGTTTACCGCAGGGATCATCCTATGGGTGTCATGTGACGGCTAACCATCAACCTTACGCAGAGGAAAATTTATGGCGAATGTTATACTCTTTTGTTTAAGATACAAGTAAATAGCTAGATCTCTCATATGAGTTAAAAAAAATTTGGTCTCTCATATCGTAGCATTATCAATATTTTCAAATGATTTGTGTAAGTATTTTAAAAAAATGATTTGTGTAATTTCAAAAAGTTAATGTAGACATTACTGAAAAAAAAGTTAATCCAGACATTGTTAAGGACATTGAGACCATTTGTTACAACTATTTAAAAAATAATAATCACTTTTAAAATAAAAACAGTTATTTTTAGACGTTTTTTATCCATTTGTTACTGTTCTTTAAAAAATAAGAATGTAACGGCCAACAACTTACTTTATTTTGGGTGTTAACATATGTTAATTTCAAAGATATGTGACATTATCAACTTAGAACAAACTATTTAGAGAAAATAGACCCATTTGTTATTGACTATAAAATAAGTGATTTTATTGTTAAATAATTTAGAGATTAACTTTTAAAGATTTTTAAGATTATAAAAAGTTATTTTGTATTCGTGTAACATAATGAAAATTACTTGTTTTAAAAAAAATTGAAAAATGACTTTAATTAGAAGCTACTTAAAAAAGTGATTTTTAGATTGAAGAATCTAGGGCTAGGGTAAGGCTCGGGCAAGTTATGAAGACACTAGGGTCTGAACAATTCAGTACTTGCCAAATTACAAAGAAAGCTCAGTTTGGAAGCATGAAGAGGCATATCAAGAAAACTGAGTCCCTAAGGGAATAATAAGGATCACCGAGGTATGGTGAGACTCGATTGGAGGGTGCCTCGACCACATGATGACTCAGCTAAGGCACCAACGACCGAAGGCCGAGAATGATACACGGCCGAGGAAGGCCGTGGCTTATAATCTTGGTAATAGTCAAGTTTGACTTATAATCTTAAAAGTTATGACGAAGTACTAAATTAAAATACTTCTTTTGAATATGAATTAGCAAGTTGATTAATTAAAATATGAATTAGCTATGTCTTCTTCTACTATATGGCTGCTGAAAGTTTAGAATTGCAATCTCAAAGTGATATTTGACAGACTTACAAGGCAAAAACAAGCTCTCAGACTTTCACAAAATACCAATTCCAATTCAAACTTGCCCTTAATTCCCTAAGAAAGTATCTACTCTAGCATTTGTAGCCCTTGACAAAAACTTCATGCAAATTGGTGGCTTAACTCCAATAAGTGCAAGTATTGAAGCAGGTAGAGTCCATATTCCATCTCCACATATCAAACCAGAAGCTACAGCTGGTGCAAAAGCATCTCCCTTAGTCTTACTAACCTTTTCCCAAACAAACAATATCAAACTTCCAACACACATAGTAGTGGCAAAATAAGGTCCTAAATAGAAAGGTATTGCCATAGCCATTGGAAGTGGTATAAACCTCCCCACCTTACCAACTACATCTTTAATCAAATTTATCACAATCGCGGCGCCAAAGAATAAATAACAAAGTAAGAGACAATTTTTCGGTAAAGAACCAAAACCTTGTACTCCCAAAATCGCCATGTTGTGGTACACAATTGCGTACGGTGCAGGGTACTCACTTGTACGTGTTCCGAGATCATGAAATGCTTTGTAGAAAATCCAAAACACACAAGGAGAAATTACACATCCCATTGTTATTCCATGTATTTGACTAATAAACATGGAACGCGGCGAGGCTAAGGTAAGGTAGCCGATTTTAAAATCTTGCATAAGATCAGAAGCTGTGGAAACAATATTCATCATAACTCCACAGGCTGCTAAACTAGCAAGAACACCACCATGTGATGCACGAGTCCATACACCAATTGTAAAAATAGCAAGTTTTCCATATGCGGATGCCAGGGACCAATCTGTTAGTCAAGTACCATAAGAATTGCAAAATGCTAAGGTTGGAGCAATTAGATAGATAACAAGTACGTAATACCATTTGAGTTGAGGGAATAGGTGTGGAAGTGTGGCAATAGATATAGCAGCAATAGCAACATAGGCTCCAATTGCAAACCATGTAGGAATTTGATCTTTAAGAAAGAGTTGTTTGCGGCGCTGATTGTCGTAAGATAGTTGAGGACTTAAGGAAGAGTCTTCTTGACCAGCAACGGGAAGAACATTGTCCCTTTGTTGTTGGTTCTGGATTTTCACTAAACAAACCCAATAATATATGAGTTAGCACCTTTACAAAGTTATATAAACCATCTCCCAAAAGCATGGCAATTGCTATAAATACCTGATATCAAAGTGTAAGGTAAATTGATAGATTTTAAAAAGTACTCCCCTCGGACCTATTTATATGCAAAAATATAGTTTTAGGTTCATTACATCAGTTATTCAGTGAACCTAAAGACTAAAACTATATGTTTTGCTTATAAAAGTATGCAACATATAGTGGCCAGTGTTGTCAATGACGGATGGCGGTTCATGGCGGCGAGCCAAAAATCCGCCATAAACATATGGCGGATGGCGTAACGGCAAATGGCGGACGCCATGGCGGACCAATTTTTAAAAAAAATTAAAAAATATATATACTAATACACATACAAAAAACACTATAAAAATAAAAAAATAATCCAAAAGTCTATCAATAAATGTCAAAAACCATAGACTTAATTGGTAGAAAATATCATCAGTTCACAAATAGAGAAGAATATGCATTCATAGACTTAATTTAAGTAGAGAAGAATATGCATATGCTTGTATAGAAGCTCACAAATATATGCATTCATTACAACCAAATGCACAAATAAATTAAAACAAAATCAGATGCACAAACAGAACAAAAAAAAATTGTATAAAAAAAACAAAACAGAATTTTTTTTGTATGAGTCATTCATAGACTGTGATTGATGTAGGTAAGTCTTTATGAGTCATTCATAGACTAATATTATCTCTCTTCCATCTTCCTTAGAGACCATAACTATAGCTGCACCAAGCAAAAAGTACACATTATGCAGAAACAAAAATTTCAGCACTCTCACTTCAAGCTTGTAGGTCTTCATAAGTCGATGCGCTTCATTTAGATGACCACGCAAACCTATTTTCAGCAGCATCCAACAAAAAGAATACAGAACTTGTAGCCAAACACAAGACAACATAAACAATCAAGTTTAAAAAGCATTATATATCAGGCCCTCACTTCAAAATTTAACAAATAATGCCATCAGCTGTCTTAGGAACAAATGAAACTTGTTGAGATACCACTAAGGTATACATTGAAAAATATGGCATGTTGAAAGGAAGCATATTCGAAACAAAGATGTTTTAGGAACCCCAAATGGCAATCTAAACATGCAAACATATACCTTCCTATAAGCATTCATGTACTTAATTCTAAGTTGTGTTTCTAATGATCAAACAAATTTAAAACCTATCCAGTTCCCTAATATGTAGCAGCAAGGGGACTTAGTTACTCACTATGTAGCAATTTAATTTAACCATAAGAAAGATGGCAAGTCCTTCGTAGCTTACATCAATTAAGTGCTAAGCTTGTGTACAATTCGGGTCCTAGAAATTCAACCTTAAGCTTAGCATTCCAAGAAAACAGAATTGAAGTTACTTGTTATGTACCGATAGCTCACTTCATGAGCCCTTAACTTAAGCTCAACTAGCCAAATCTTTATCAATCTATTTTTCTATTACCAATACTTCTTCTTAAGATCACTCATGAGTACCAAATTCTGTCTAGAGACTGCAGAGCTTATAATTATGCAGCAAAAAAAAATTGCTGCATAATAGAATAATTTGGTGAAGCAATTTTAAAAGGGGTAAATAAATAAAGCAAACCTTGCTCACAAAATTAAGTGCAAATGCAAATTGCAATTTGTGAGCTGCTGCCGCCTTCGTTTGCGCTGCTTTAACTGATATCCTGCTTTAGGCAAGTTCATTTTCATCGCAATCAGTCCTGTAAGCCACTCAGACGAAATATTCTGTGATACAAACAGATAAAATTACTTTTTGGTTTCTATGTTTAAATTCGGGTTACCTGAAAATAAGATCTGCTCTTCTTAAAGACTTTACATCAATCTATATGTTTATACAACCACTTCTACTCAAATCCTAAAACTAAGCCAAACAAAGAGTGCAGTTTAAAGAGTACAAAAGTAACAAAAGAACAACATACACTAACAAAAATTGCTAGACAAGCAGTATAGGAAACTTTTCACATATTATTTTACATGGAGAAATCAACTAACAAATGGCCGTTTCAAGCAAGCTAGTTAGCATGTTTGTGGGCAAAAACTAACCATATAAAACAAAACTCAGGTTTACATAACTTTGCAATACCAAAGATGCTCTGTGCGACAAAAAAATACCGAAAACAGAACAGTAAAAGATGATGGTTGAACAGCTTAAGGTAGGTGATAGAATCTCGAAACAAGGGAAGTAAACGGAAGTAATTCCTTGTATTTCAATTCAATTCATAGACCCGTGAGGATTGATAAAGGATCCGCTTGGATCTATAGAATACCCAGGGAATAGATGATAAGGTTGATTGCAAGGAAACTGAAATGAAATGAAAGAAACGGTAAAATGGCAACAGACAATTGCCGAGTCCCAAGCCCAATTCCAATCCCAACCCAAGTCTATGGTAATACTTGCCTGCCTCCCCCTTCGATACTACCCTCCTTTTATTCTTAACAGCAACTACTATGTGTGATGTTTCACCTTCTGAATCAGTAACTCATCAAAGTCAGTTACAAAAACCCTTCCACTACTTTGTGCCAATTACCCTCTTGCCCTTCCTAACAAATACTTTACCATATCTGTTTTTCTTTTTAGCTGTACCAGCATTCTCATCAATACTCCCCCCTATGAAATTCACCTTGTCCTCAAGGTGAAACTCAGGGAACTGCTCATTCATGTCTTCTAAGTCTTCCCAAGAGTTCTCAAACTCTGGTAAGTGCTTCCATTTGACTAGCACTTCTAGGGTCTCAGCAGTACTCTTTCTCACAGCAAGTGCCTCCTCAGTCAGTACTTGTAATTCCCGATTTTCATCAAGACACGTTGGTAAGGGCTGCACTGGTACCTCAGCAGAATGGCTTTCTTCAACAATGAAACATGGAATACTGGATGTATTCGGCTCTCTGGTGGTAGCTTGAGCTTATAAGCCACTGTGCCTATCTTCTCTAGCACTTCATAAGGCCCATAAAATCGTGGACTCAGCTTTTGGTTGACTCTTTTGGCTAACAGCTTAAGCTTATATGGCTGAATCTTCAAGTACACCAAGTCACCCTCCTCAAAACTGATTTCTCTTCTGTGTCTATCTGCATATTGTTTCATTCTGTTTTGGGCTTTACTGAGTTGATCCCTCAGTTCAGTTAACAATTCATTCCTTTCTTGGGTCAACGCTGTACTTCATCAACAGATGTTCTGTTCTCAGTTCCTCTAACAAGAACTGGTGGTTTTCTGCCATACAAGGCTTCAAAAGGGGACATCTTCAAGGATGAATGGTAATTGGTGTTATACCAATATTCAGCCCAGGAAAGCCATTTAGGCCACTGCTTGGGTTTGCTGCCTGTTAGACACCTCAGATAAGTCTCCACACATCGGTTTACCACCTCAGTCTGACCATCTGTTTGAGGATGGTAAGCTGAGCTCATCTTTAACTTGGTGCCTGCTGCTTTAAATAGCTCATTTCAGAAAGTACTGATAAACACACGATCTCTGTTAGATACAATTGAAGTAGGAAAGCCATGTAACTTCACAATCTCCTTCATGAACACATTAGCCACATCCTTAGCAGTATAAGGGTGAGAGAGAGCAATGGAGTGTGCATATTTTGTCAACCTGTCCACCACAACAAAGATGGTATCCACTCCTAAAGCCTTGGGTAATCCTTCCACAAAATCCATAGATATGTCACTCCACACCTATGTAGGTATTGGAAGTGGTTGTAGCAAACCTCCTGGACTTAGGTCTTGATACTTGTTCCTTTGACACACTGAACAAGCATCCACATACCTCTGAATCCTCCCCTTCATTCCTTCCCAATACACCACGACCACATTAGCAATTCATTTATAAGTTCTCAAAGCACCAGAATGTCCACCCATGGCAGAACTATGAAACTCTTCCAAAAATTTTACTAGTCTAGGAGAATCTTTAGGAATTACCAACCTGTTATTGTAGTACAAGCGACTATTCCTCACAGAATAGCCTACATGATCAACTGCCTGTGCCACTAGATCCTGCACAATCTGTCCTAGCTTGCTATCTGCGTGAATCTCCTCTTCCAATCCCTCCCACTCTTGGCATTGTATGGTAGAGATAGCATTGTGATTGAATTGTCTGGTTAAGGCATCAGCAGCTTTATTTTCAATCCCTGGTTTGTATTTGATATCAAAATCATAACCTAGGAGCTTAGTCACCCACTTCTGCTGCTCCTCTCCCATTAGTCTCTGATCAGTCAAGAATCTCAGACTTCTCTCGTCAGTATGCACTATAAAATGTCTACCAAGGAGGTAGTGTCTCCACTTTTGAACAGCTATCACAATTGCCATCAATTCCCTTTCATACACAGACCTGTTTTGAGCCCTATTAGATAGAGTTTGGCTCATGTAAGCCACAGACCTCCCTTCTTGCATGAGAACAGCTCCTAACCCCTTCTTCGAAGCATCAGTTTCCAGAATGAACTCCTTTGAAAAATCTGGCACAACAAGTACTGGTAATGTGGTCATGGCTACCTTCAACCTCTCAAATGCAGCTTGAGCACTTTCATTCCAAGCAAAACTATCCTTCTTCAGTTGCTGTGTGAGAGGCCAAGCAATCTTACCATAATCTTTCACAAACCTCCTATAGTAGCCAGTCAAGCCAAGGAATCCTCTAAGCCCTTTCACATCTTTCGGTGTTGGCCAATTCATCATAGCTTCCACCTTAGAAGGGTCTGCTGCCACCCCCCTGCCAGAGATCAAATGACCCAGATATTCTATCTGCTTTTGTGCAAAAGTGCACTTCTTTTGATTAGCAAGCAATTGATTGCTCCTCAGTATACTCAACACAGTCCTCAAATGTTCCTTGTGGCACTCTAAATCCTTGCTGTATACGAGTATATCATCAAAGATAACCAATACATACTTCCTCAAAACAGGCTTTAGAATTCTGTTCATTAAAGCTTGGAATGTAGAGGGGGCATTGGTCAACCCAAAAGGCATCACCAGATATTCATAGTGACCCTCATGAGTCCTGAATGCAGTATTGTGGATGTCTTCACTCCTCATTCTAATCTGGTGGTATCCAGATTTCAAGTCTAGCTTGGAAAATACCATAGCATTACCAATCTCATTCAACAATTCATCTATGATAGGTATAGAAAATTTATCTGGCACAGTGTACTTGTTCAAGACCTTATAATCAATACAAAACCTCCACCCTCCATCTTTCTTCTTAACTAATAGCACAGGGCTGGAAAATGGGCTCACACTAGGTCTAATAATGCCAGCAGACAACATTTCATTAATAAATCTCTCTATTTCATTTTTTGATAATGTGGGTACCTGTAGGGTCTGATATTAGGTGTTGGTGCTCTAGGTTTGAGTTTGATGGCATGATCTTGCTCTCTCATAGGTGGCAACTCCTTAGGCTCTTGGAACACATCATCGAACTCCTCCAGAATGTGTGCAAATTCTGGGCCCACCACTGCAGTTTCTGTGCTCGGTTTCATCTGATAGCAGTGCACCATGAAACACTCTGCTTCCTGCTGTATAGCCTTCACCATAGTCTTTAGTGAAGCTTGATGTCTGCTCAATGAGGGTTCTCCTTTAATTTTGAATCTCTGTCCTCCTCCCTTCCATTTAATCACTGGGTTCAGGAAATTAGCCTTAATGTCTCCAAGGCTAGCTAACCAATCCATACCTAGCACCAATTCTGTTCCAGCAAGAGTCATCAAGAAGAAATTCTGGGTAAAGTTAATTCCCTGCACCTGCAACTTGAGTCCCACACACACTCCTTTGTGGGTTATTTTCTCTCCATTTCCCATCTCTATAGTGTACTCCGAGGTCTCTTCCAGCTTCATCTGCAACTCTTCCACCAGTTTATAAGAGATAAAGTTGTTGGATGCCCCTGAATCAATCAATATCAGTACCCTCTTCCCATTGATTATCCCCCAAACCTTGAAAGATTGATTTGAGGTTAATCCATCTTTGCTCTTGAGAGAGAGAAACAGAGTTTTCAACTCTACAGTAGCTTCTGCCAAGGTTGTAAAAATCGTGATACAACTCGTAACATCGTACGATATTGCGACTTTACAGCCCCTCCCCGTGCTAGATCAGTGACAGAATCGTAAATCAGATGGATCGTGTAGAATCGCCGTGAAAAATCGTGGAATCGGTGGTATCGGCGATGCTGAACGATGTGATTTAGGCGTTTGATTTTCCGGGTTGGATCCGTGACCCGGTTTCAGAGGCGCGCGACCCGGTTTCATCCGGCGTGAAAACGCTTCGTTTCTCGCGCAATCAGAAGCAACGCTTCGTTTCTCGCGCAATCAGAAAAATTAAGCCTAAAAAACGCTGGAAACCTAAAATTAAGCCTAAAATTAAGTGTATCTTTAAATGAGCAGTTATTTCACCCCAATTTTTTTGCTGAATAGTTATTTCAAAATTAATTTGCAAATACAATAACCTAAAATTAAGCTTAAAAATTAATCAAAAAAAAATTTAAGCGTAGAAAACCTGGAATGGTTCTATTTTTAAACTAAATGAGCAGTTATTTCACTATTTATTTGTAAATACATAGAACCTAAAATTAAGCCTAAAAATAAATAAATAAAATTAAGCCTAAAAAATGCTGATGCTTATGCTTGTTTTACACTTAGTGTTATGGATTTGGTTATTTGGAGTTTTTTAAGTTATGAAAATGTTATTTTGTAGGCATATTTTTGATCTTTATGCTTAGATATATGATTTTGAGAAATTGGTAGAATCTTACGATTCGTGTTACGAACCTCTGATTCACGATCTTGTGACCCCTTCCCGATTCTACCTAGAATCTCGATTCTGACAACCTTGGCTTCTGCTTCCACCTCCTCTGTTCCTTCCACCTCCTCTGTTCCTTCCACCTCTTCTGTTTCCTCTTCCTCCTCTTCATCAATCAGTTCCACCCTAAAATGCTTCATCTTACAAATATGGTCACGTCCCCACCTTTCTCCACATTTAAAATAGAGTCCCTTTCTACTGAGATCTCTTAATTCTTCTTGAGATAGCTTCCTCCCATCCCTTGTTTCTTATTCACGCCCCCTGTCTGCGTTTTGGTCTCATTTGGGCTTCCACTGCTCACCCCAGCATCAAATTTGGGCTTAGCAATGAAAACTCTGTTCCTACCCGCTTCATGACCCGACCCAGACGATCCGGGTTTCCACCTATTGCCATCATTTTTCTCCTTCATCGCATCACTGTCACTCCTCAGAGCTTTGTTTCGCTCTTCAATCAAAAGAGTGCGATCCATCAACGCATTCAATCCCCTAGTGTTATGCAATTTGAGCTCCGCTTGGATCTCTTCGCGCAACCCATTCAAGAAAATGCTCTCGAGCATCACACGTTCATCGCGTTTCAACGGAGCGATGAGCATTTCAAATTGTTCCCTGTATTCCATCACCGTTCCAGTCTGCTTTACATTCAGTATCGGGCCTAACGGGTTTCGCAACAAAGCGGGTTGAAATCGCCGGATCACCGCCTATTTGAACTCGTCCCAGCTGGGTTCAGGATATTGCTCTTCCCACCATTGGTACCAATTCAAAGCTCTTCCATCAAGAGCAATCACCACCGCTTCTAACATCTCATTCTCCTCTACTCCATTAATTTTGAAGTAGCGCTCCACCTTTACTAACCACCCGTACGCCTCTCCTCCTTCGAACACTGGGATTTCCAGCTTCCTGCCACGGTAACGATGACGTGGTTTAGAGCTTTCCTCGCCTGAAGATCCAGTTTCTGTAGACGAATTCCCCCCCCCCCCCTTCGTCTCCGTTTTCGTCTTCCACCATACTACTACCAGCACGTCGACGACGTCGCTTCTTTTGTGTCTGTAGTTCCATCCACTCTCGGAGCTCAGCTGCGTGAGTTCGGAACTCCAGTGTCAGCCCCTCGAGTCTCTGCTCAAGTCTCTCTGTGCGTTCCTCCAATGCAGTCTTCTTCACCATGATTCAAGCTCCAGTGGTTCTAGAGCTTTGATACCAATGATAGAATCTCGAAACAGGGGAAGTAAACGGAAGTAATTCCTTGTATTTCAATTCAATTCATAGACCCGTAAGGATAGATAAAGGATCCGCTTGGATCTATAGAATACCCAGGGAATAGATTATATGATTGATTGCAAGGAAACTGAAATGAAATGAAAGAAACGGTAAAATGGCAACAGGCAATTGCCGAGTCCCAAGCCCAATTCCAATCCCAACCCAAATCTATGGTAATACTTGCCTGCCTCCCCCTTCGATACTACCCTCCTTTTATTCTTAACAGCAACTACTATGTGTGATGTTTCACCTTCTGAATCAGTAACTCATCAAAGTCAGTTACAAAAACCCTTCCACTACTTTGTGCCAATTACCCTCTTGCCATTCCTAACAAATACTTTACCATATCTGTTTTTCTTTTTAGCTGTACCAGCATTCTCATCAGTAGGTTTATAATAATATTTTATGTCTGATGTGGCAAAAGTGTGTTGATTGATTGACACGTGATAGAGAAGGATCTAAGAATAGATAGTTCCTCCACTGGTGCATTCATGAACCCGTTTGAACAATTGCCGAATAAACCAAATTGGTGACCAATTTCAAGAAGCTGTTGAATTAGCAAACTGTTTTTATTTCTACTATGTCAATTACCACAGTAAGGATTGCGTCATTCAATTGAGAACTCCAAGACTGAGTGCAATTGAAGTTTCAAAGGGATTGTGTAAGATAGAGCTCAGCTACCTCTTTTGAACATGAATTAACAGGTTGATCAATTAAAGTCAGCAGAGTTATGTAAGATCCAGAAAATAACAAACTGAAAAGGTGATTTAAAGAGGGTATTTCATTCACTTTCTCAATAACACAGTACACAGAAGTACGACTAATGTGAAATTGAGGAAAACTAATATGGAAAGGGTCCCATTTCTTACAAGTACTATATGGAGCAAAAGTAAATTATACTGAAAGGATAATAAGGAACCAAGAGAGGAATGTAAGAAATTCCTTCTCAATTCACACCCAATACCATCAGCAGGCCCTCATTCTTATGCAACCAATTCATCATATCTGTTGCTGGCCTTTCTCTCTCTTGTTCCCCTCCTGATGTGTGCCACGTGTCCATCATTCTCAACAGAATTTTTCCTTTTCCTTGCTGTCTCTGCAGTACCATTGCTACTCATAACAAGTTACAGTCAACTGTGAACTTCTGAATTCCATTTCCTCAATAATATATTAGACATTCCTTTCTCTAAGAACTTAGTTTGGCTTACTTGGGAAATAACCATATTAACAAGTCAATCTATTAAGCATATAAAATGAATAAGTTTCACCTGACACCAGATTGTAACAATTTAGCTCAATGCAAGTTTGTGCTGCTTATTGTGTACAACTCTGGCTTGTGCCTATTGTGTACAACTCCGGTCTTCGTTATTCAACCTTAAGCTTAGCATTCTAAAATAGTTAAACTCCATAATAAGATTAGAATGATTATGTACAAGTATTCCAAATAAACAGAAATGAAGTTACTTGTTATGTGCCAATAGCTCACTTCGTTAGCCCTTAACTCAAGCTCAACTAGCCAAATCTTTATCAACAAATTTTTCTATTACCAAGACCTCTTCTTATGTTCACTTAATGGGCACCAAATTGTGTTTAGAGACTGTATTTGGACATATCTTCTAAGCATGTTAACAAGCAGTTTGAGTAAAATTCCTCACCAAAACCATGAAATATTCTGCACAAAACAGAAAACACCATTTCATGAATTTCTATAATTTATAATTGCTTCATTAATTTGTTTCTAGTTCCTAAGCTTTGATTGATGTCGGTAAGTCTTTGAGTCATTCTTAGCTTTTTATTACCTCTCTTCCAGTTCCACCTTCCTTAGAGACCATAACTATAGCTGCAACATGCAAAAAGTACACATTATGCAGACACACAAATTTCAGCACCCTCACACACATATTTCACTTCAAGCTTGTAGGTCTTCATCACTCGATGCAGTCCATTTAAGTGAGAAGATATTCGTTGCAACATAATGGAACTGAATGTATGAAAAAGGAGATTTACGAGCATGGGAAGATATTCGTTGAATAGTTATTTCGTTTGAGGAGTAACAATATGATATAATACATCATAGTAGGACATTTATAGTCCATTTAAGTGAGCATGCAAACCTACTCTAAATAAACTAATATTTTCACCTCATAAGGGAGCATGTTACAAGAAATTTAAATATTTTTATAAGAATCAGCGAAAGGTCAGCATTACAGAACCACACAGAAACACTATCAAAGCAACAAAGAATCAAGCTAAAACCCTTATCATTATACGCAACAAATTTAGAAACTTTCTACTACATCAACTCAAGTTTGCAAAATTAATATAACTTCTTTAAATGATTTCCAGCTTTAGGCAATTTCATTCCAATTTGGTCATATAAGCCACTTGTGGATCTAGAAAAGTATCATACCTAGTTTTAGTCTTACAGTAAACCTCTCACAATCATTTCGCGAATAAGTTTCTCAGCTTTATCATTTTCATCTTCTCCAAAGAGGGAAAGAATAATTATTTCATAAGTTTTAGCATTCGGAATGACACAATTTTCTTCCATTTCTGATAGCAAAGACAACGCTTCATCAAACAAACCATTGTTACAAAATCCTTGGATCATAACAGTATATGTATGGACATCCAATTTGTAGCCTTTGAGCAAAAGATCCTGAAAAACCTCTTGTGCATTCTCAAGTTTTCCACCTTTGCACAATCCAGCAATAAGAATAGTGTATGTGTGCACATTTGGTTGAATACCATGTTGATCTTTAAGTCTTGATAATAATGCAATTGCCTCGTCAACATGACGGTTTTTGCATAAAGCATCTAATATAGAATTGTAAGTATATATATTAGGTGGTTGACCTCTATCACGCATCTCATCAACAAGCTCCGAAGCACATGCAATTCTATTTGATTTGCAAAAACCATCAATCAGGGGAACTGTAAGAAACGGTATTGGGAATGATTTTTTTGCAACGCATTTCCTTAAAGAGATCCATGGCTTCATCCACCATTTTAATCTTGCATAGTCCATTAATCATGATATTATAGCTACAAACATTAGGAATCACTCCCATTTGCTCCATAATGTTAAAAATCTTCTTTGCCATGTTCACTTCATTAACTAGACAATATCCATCCATTAAAGTGCTGTCAGTAAGTGACAGTATTAGGTTTCACCCTTTCTTTAATCATCATAGCTAACACATTTTTAGCTTCTTTCACATTTCCTTCCTTACAAAAAGCATCCATCAATGTCGTAAAGGTATTATTTTAATTATTAAATTAAACGGAATTTACTCGAAGTTACAAAAAGATCAAAAAGACTACTCAAATAAAAGTAAAAGGGGAGTAATATCAACACATTTGGATTGATGTTTTCCAATTTCATTTTATTTATCAAATCGATTGCATCTTTCAATTGACCCACAATGCAAAATCCATATATTAGACTACTGTAAGTGACAACATCAGGAGATATTTTCTTAGCATGCATTTCAGAATATAAAATACTAGCCTCATTAACCAGTTTATCCTTGCACATACTATTTATAATTGTGTTGTACATTACCACATTAGGCCGAACCAATTCCCCTTCGACGTGCTTCAACAATTGCATTGCGGCTCTAGTTTCTCCTATATTACATAACCCATTGATCAAAGTGCCATAACTAACTTGGTTCAAATGAAACCCGAGTGCTACCACCTTGCATGAAAACACAGTGCTTTATGAACCTCACCCTTAAGACATAGACCCTTGATAAGTGTAGTCAAAGTGATATATTTATGATATAAGGGCAAATCATTCCCACTCCAATATAGAGTGCAGAAAAATCAAAATAAAACCTGCAAATAAGTAAAGTTAGATTAACACCCCAAGTCTTTTATTAAAACAAAATGGCATGCATAGGGATCACTACACTGCATGTCATCCCAATTACGTTGGCACCTCAGGCAGCAGCAATACTGATGGGACTAATTTGAAGTATCTTGCTATTATATTATTTATGCATGTTTGCATCTCAAGATGAATAAAGTATATTTAAAGTGAAGGGTATGTGACAAGTAACATACTTGTTTTCGTATGCTTTGAGTCCCAATGAAGGGAAGGCATGAAACCCACACCCCTCACTAGCTGTATAGAACCATTGAAAGAAACCCCACAGGAAACTAATACTGAAAAATTTTCCCAACACTTTCACTTGCTTCCTGGAAGTGTAAAAACAAACCAAAAATGAAATTAGTATGGGTTCAAATTCTTTAAGGTTATTATGAAATGAAACTTTTTTCTATGTACTTTGGCCACTATGTTTGATGTTGGTGTATATGATAGGACACCTAGGTATATTCTAGAAGGAAGTGGGGCCATAGGGAGAGAAAGAATGAAAGTTAGTTAATGAGATGGCATAATATTCCATTTGATTCTGTTAGAGGGGTATATTAGGGATGGGTAGGATGGTTATGAGATCATTCAAGCTTTCGGTGAGTAAATGTTAGGAGAGATACTCAATGGAAGGAGCTCTAAGCTCTGGTAGTTTTTCATTTTCCATTGTAATTGAGATACCGCTCTTCTTTTCTTAGTAATATATACTCCAGAATTCCAATTTTGTTTTCACGGTTTCTATCCGTATACCTTTATATTATTCACAAGGTTGAAGTTGAAATATGAATAGTTTAGTAAATATTATAAATATTTATGGATGGACATCAATATCATCATTACTGTAAGATATGGAGACAGGCATAAGGTGCACATGTGAATGTGATAAATAAGCAAGTAGTTTCTCCAACAATTCCATAATTGCTAACCATAATTTATTCCTATCCTTTTTGCAAAAACATTCATTGCCAAACAAAATTGCAAAGGAATACCGTGAAACTTTCGAAAAACATTCATGAATTTGTATTTATAGTTGCTTCGTTAATTTATCTCTAGTTCCTAAGCTGTGATTTATGTAGTTAAGTCTTTATGAGTCATTCTTAGACTAATATTATCTCTCTTCCACCTTCCTTGGAGACCATAACTATAGCTGCAACATGCAAAAAGAACAAAATATGCAAACAGAAAAATTTCAGCACCCTCACACACACATACAAAATCCCTATCTTTATTACCTCACTTCAAGCTTGTAGGTCTTCATAACTCGATGCGCTCCATTTAAATGAGCACACAGGTATTTTCTGCAGAATCCAATAATAAGAATGCGGGACTTGTAGCCAAACACGAGAAAAATAAGCAATATAGTTTAAAGAGCATTAGTTCCAACTAAAGCCTCAATTTTCATGATCCTTTAGGTGCTAAATATTTATCTTCAACTTGAGGGTTATACCTCTCTACAACTCAATTTTTCATCTCATAAAGGAGCATATTACCAGAATTGTTTTAAAAAGAATCAGTGAAAGGTCAGCATTACAGAACCACACGGATACACTGATCAAACCCTTATCTTTGCTAATATTTCGTGCCCAATTATAAGTAACAAATTTCAAAACTTTCTACTACATCAACTCGAGTTTGCAATTTGCAAAATTAATATAGATAACATCATTAAATCTATATTAGAATAATCTGGTGAAACAATTTAAAAAGAGGTAACTGTAAATAAAATAAACAAACATTGCTCACAAAATTAAGTGCAACTGCAAATTGCAATTTGTGAGCTGCTGCTGCCGTCTGCGCTGCTTTAACTGATCTCCTGCTTTAGGCCAGTTCATTCCAATCTGGCCCTATAAGCCACTCTGAAGATATTCTGTGATACAAACAGATAAAATTACTTTTTGGTTTCTATGTTTTTTTTTATCTAAGTAAATTTGATTTTTGATAAAAATGTTTCAACTTTCAACAGCTAATGTATTTAAAGCATATCAGTCCAGCCAATATAGGTAACCTTTCAAGAAGCAATGTAAAATGAACAAAAATAGCATTGCAAACTAATCAAGTCTGCTTTATTTGCCAAGATAGAGTGCTCTTTGCACCACAGAATTAAATGTCCAAAAATTAAATCTCCAGAATTTCAAAAGCATAGTGCATATAACTGCTAACTGAATGTATGAAAATTCTATCACTTTGAAGTGGCATCTTTCAGATATGCAATTAGATCAGCACGATCCTGAGGTTTCTTAAGACCAGGAAATACCATCTTTGTCTCGGGAATGTACTTTTTGGGGTTAAGCAAGTAATCGTACAAGGTTTTTTCCTCCCAATTCACAGCCATGTTCTTGTTAGCTGCAGAATAGGAGTATCCAGGAGTCGTGCCAGATTGTCTTCCAAACAAACCATTCAGATTGGGTCCTTGCTTGTGACCGGCACCTTTGTCGACGGTATGGCACTGAGCACACTTGGTCCTGAAGATCTTCTCGCCGGCAGCTGGGTTTCCAGGCGGTGCCTCGTCGAACGACGCCATTTGAGAAGCTTCCAGAAACGTATGGAGAAAGAATGAGAAATGAAATTTCAAATATAATGAAAATATTTTGGTTTCTAAGTTTAAATTCGGGTTACCTGAAAATAAGATCTGCTCTTGTACATGATTAGTTTTTGATAAAATCAGGAAGAACTTGCTCAAATCCTAAAACTAACCCAACCATACGCTACCAAATAGTATGGCACAAGCAATTGATGCACAAGTATGATTTGTCAATCGCAAGACTGGTAGCATAACTCCTTACATGTTATTAGTATATATTGGAGTGAAGTTTATGTGTTAGGAACTCTTCAGTAAACTGTATTTCTGATTAAGAAGAAAATCCAGAAAGTTTATGTATTTGGGGTAAATAGTCAAACTATATAGAGATAAAATATTGCAAAAAATCATGTCAGTTTCAGCTTGGTTTGATTCTAGCCCACTGAAAATAAAAACAAATGTAAGTAAATGAGTTCAATTGTGCATAGGGAGTATGAAGAATAAAGAAAGTTATGTTAAGACTGCAAAAATCAACCATTTTTATGGTTAGAATATCAAGACGAACCTAGCAACAAATGACTTACATTAAAACCCAATGTGACAGTGAGTCCACGACATAGTTCACCCTCATTTTTATGAGTAAATATCAAAAAGAAAAAACAGACTAAATCAATGTCATTAAAATTCAAAATAACAATGTGTGACACCTGACAAGAAAAGCATCTTACAAATTTTGAATCTTACAACAGACCTCTCGCATTCATTTCACGAAAAAGTTTCTTTGCCATTTTCGTTACTTTCAAAGAGAGAAAGAACAATAATTTCATAAGTTTTAGCATTCGGCATACAACCATTATCTTCCATTTTCAAAAGCAGGGCCAATGCTTCATCAAACAAACCCTTGTTACAAAATCCTTGGATCATAACCGTATATGTATAGACATCCAGTTTGTAGCCTTTAATCAAGAGATCTTGAAAAATCTTTTGTGCATGCTCAAGTCTTCCACCTTTGCATAGTCCATCAATAAGAATAGTGTATGTGTGCATATTTGGTTGAATAGCCTGATCTTTAAGTCTTGATAATAATGCAATTGCCTCGTCAACATGACGGTTTTTGCATAACGCATCTAATATAGAATTGTAAGTAAATATATCAGGTGGTTGACCTCTATCACGCATCTCATCAACAAGCTCCCAAGCATATGCAACTCTATTCGATTTGCACAAACGGTATTGGGAATGATTTTTTTGCAATGCATTTCCTTGAAGAGATTCATGGCTTCATCCACCATTTTAATCTTGCATAATCCATCAATCATGATACTGTAGCTATAAACATTGGGAATCACTCCCCTTCGAGTCATACTATTGAATATATCTTTTGCCTTGTTCATGTCAGCCAAACAATATCCCTCCATTAAAGAGCTATAAGTGAGAACACCGGGTTTCACACCTTCTTTCATCATCATAGCTAACACGATGTTAGCTTCCTTCACATTTTCTTCCTTACAAAAAGCATCAATCAATGTAGTATAGGTATACACATTTGGCTTGATGTTTTCCAATTTCATTTTATTTATCAAATCGATTGCATCTTTCAATCGACCCACGATGCAAAAACCATATATTAGACTATTATAAGTGATAACATCAGGGGATATTCTGTTGCCAACCATTTCAGAATATAAACGACAAGCATCGTTAATAAGTTTATCTTTGCACATGCTATCAATAATTGTGGTGTACATTACCATATATTACATAACCCGTTGATCAAGGTGCCATAACTAACTTGATTCAAATGAAACCCCAGTGCTTCCACCTTGTCATGAAAATGAAGTGCTTTATGAACCTCACCCTTAAGACAGAGACGCTTGATGAGTATACTCAAAGTTATGGTATTTGGTGATACCCCATCTCGAGAATTTTGGAGAATGCAGAAAAAGCAAAGTATATTACACATTACAGAAACAATTGATTAGGATGCTGCAAGTGACAAGGTTAGGTGCAATTCCCATCAATTCCATTTTTCGGTGAAGGGAAATAGCAGTGGTGTAATGTTTGTGCTTTACAAGTGAACCTAAAATCTTGCCAAATTGGATTAGGGATGGAGTAGGATTCATATAGAGCATGCGATTGAACAGCGAAACTGCGTCGTTATGGTCGAAAGAGTGAGAGAATCGGCTTGAGGTTGAAGAGAAAAAGCAAGGAAGCAAAGAATGAAAAATGGGATTGGAAGCGGAAACAACGCACCTTAAACTTGAAAACGACATTTTGTTGTCGACATGACCTTGAAACAGATTGAGCGAACAAAATTACGCTGAAATTTCAAAGCTTCGATGTCTATCTCTGTGTATGAAAACTATCTCTAAAGCTAATGATTATTATAGGACAGACCCGCTCGCTCTCTTGAGTTTTTGTTTAAGATAGTTTGGTCTCTGAAATGTAACATTATAAATATTTTTTTGTCAAAAAAAAATTTTATCAATATTTTTTTTTTGATTGAAAGATGCCCGAAGCCCGAAGAGATTACATCGGAATTACACGAGGAGTAGTGACTCCAATAATATCAGCTAAAACTAACGGTTCCACCTGGGGGAATAGAAGTATATCGACTAAAATGACACTCTTGCGTACAAGCTATATTTGCAAGAGCATCTGCACAAATGTTAGCCTCACGGTAACTGTGAAGAAAGATAAGCTCTCAGTCATTCTGAATAAGGCGATGTATCTTACGCAAGAGGCCCCATCCATCAGCACTACCCAAATTTTCTTTGTTGATGCTATTAATAACAAGCTCAGAGTCAACATTGACTTCTACTCTTCAGAAGCCCATTTGCAGAGCAAGATTCAAACATTCAAGCACTCCCCAAAGCTCGGCTACATAAGCACTACACGAGCCCAATTTCTTGGAAAACCCACATATCCAACTACCATCATGCCTCCGAAGTAAACCACCACACCCTGCCACTAGAGTGCCATTTTTGCTAGCACCATCGGTATTAAGCTTTACCCCACCCATATTTGGTGGATTCCACTTTATGTGAGAAATAATTTTGTGCTTTGCGTTCCTATCATGTAGATTCAATTTCGTCCACCTATATTGAGTCGAGGCTTCAATAATTGACTTCCACGGGTGGATGGGTCGACTATACTCCTCATCATGTAGCTCCTTGCTACACACATTAGTAACTATCCAGCTATTAAGATCTGCATTAAAAAACTCCTCCCTATCATCACCTGCCACTATATGCATCCATATTGCTAGTGCTTTCGGACAATCTCTAAGCACATGTAAAATTGTCTCAATTTCTCCAGAACAATAGGAACAATATGGAGAGCCAAGGGACATCTTAGCAAGCCTCTCATTGGTGATCAAACGGTCGTGATATACCAACCACACAAACAAACGAACTCGTTCCTTAACAACCAATTTCCATATGAACCCCCACACCTCATGCCCAGTAGTGTTTTGAAAGCCACATAACAAACTATACGTTGTTGATATAGAAAATTTACCTTGTGCTAAACTTATCAAAATTAGGCCCAAGCTTACACAAAGCCTTCCACAAACTAGAATCAGGGCCCTTAGAGTTCCATCTTTGTTCAATAGGTAGATTTCGGCCATACTTGCCATGAAGGACCTCAAACCCACAATTTGGTGGAACCACAATGAACTTCCCAACCCAACTTCATTAAGCACGCATTATTCATAGTAGGAAGCCTTCTAAGACCAAGACCCCCCATAGCTTTAGGACGAGTAACGACATCCCAATTCACAGCATGGTGCTTGCGACCATGTTCATCATCACCCCAAACAAAGGCTCTTTGCACTTTCTGAATGTCAAGAAGCACACCCTTAGGGATAGCTGCTGTCATCATAGGATAAATTGGCATAGCTTCAATTACCGACTTTGCCAAAGTTACTCTATCGGCCATGGAAAGTTGTTTCGCCTTCCACGTACTAAGCTTGGATTTCACTTGATCCAACAAATAAAAACAATCTGCTCTTTTAGGGGCTCGACCAAGTAGAGGCACACCAAGATATTTGCCCAAATCACGAACCTCTCTAAAACCGGAAAGCATAGTAAGACGTTGTCTAACCCCCGGTGCTACATTCTTGGAAAACATAATACTAGTTTTCTCAGAACTCACTTGTTGTCCTGACATGCTACAAAAATGTGAAGAACATCCATCACGCATGGCATGGTGGTATCCGATGCGTGACCAAATAACAAAAGATCATCAGCAAACATTAAATGGCTAATTGTAGGGCCATTACGACCAACTTGCATACCCTTTCAATTTCCTTGTTGAACTTGCATAGAGATCAAATGCGACAATTTGTCCATGCAAAGAACAAACAAATAAGGCGAGATGGGATCCCCTTGACGAATCCCTCTCTGAGGGGTAAAATACTCAGCACGGGATCCATTCCAATTAACATTAGATTTCACACTAGTAACCGAAGACATAATAACGTTGAGGATTTGAGTTGGAAGACCAATTTCCTCAAGAATTTTCTGGATGAACGCCCAATTAAGCTTATCATAAGCCTTGGATAGGTCCACTTTAATAACAAAAAAGCCATTCCTCCCCCTCATCTTAACATTATCAATATTTAAGAATGTACCAAAAAGACATTTTTTTTACATTCCCAAAAAGACATTATCAATATTTATTTATGTAATTTCAAAAAGTTAATCTGCTTTGCTCCCAAAAGAAAAAAGTTAATTTGGTCTGTGCTTGATTCAAATTAAATTGGCAATGTTAGTAACTTAGGTGACGCATGACAGAATTTGTATTTGGTAGGTCTTGAGTTCAAATCTCTACTAGTTTTTTTTGTCTAGGGGTCTTTGACCCCCTCCGGTATCCAGGAGAAAGAGGCCCTGAATAATCCAGAGTTCGGTCGGGAGGTAGTTTCTTTGAGGTTAGGTAAATGTGATTAAGTCTTTATCCCCACCCTAAAATTTTGTAACCAAAAAAATTGGTAATGTTAGAGATATTTGTGAAACTAACTAAATAATTCCAGAATGCATTTTGTTTTTTTTGAAAGGTAAACATCTTCTTTCATTAGATGAAATTAAAGAGATTACAACTGAGATAATCGGCAGCTAGGGCATTCCCTATCCACACCTTAGAGATGATTCTAGTAGTCTGAGCATCCAAATTAATTGGATCATTACATAAAAGTTTTGGCCAAAGTAAAATTACATCAAACCAATCATCTAATCCTATCACCAAAGCTAGCTTCTTCCACACATAGTTAGAGGCCAAATGAGATGAAGAGACCACACAGTCTTTGAATCTATCCAGTTACGGATCATTTTTTGGACTAATGCAAGCACGAATCGACTATAATAGGTCTCAGATTGGTACACTTCAAACACAAGCATGGAAGTCACTTGCCTGTCATAAAATAGGAGGACGTTGATGAGAACCCTAGCTCTGACCTTGCACTTCTCAACTGTAACATCCCCAAAATAATTAAGTTAATTATTTGGATGTTTAACCCAATTAATTTAATTTAGTGCTTGATTAATAATTTTGTTAATTGAGTGTTAGATTAATTATTGATTGGTGTAGGGTTTTTAAGTGAATAGTAGATAGAAAAGGGTATTTATGGGATATTAGAGTTAAGTGAGAGCATAGAGGTAATTTCACCCCCACACCCTCACTTAAGTTGTTTAAAATAAAAAGAAAAGAATAGAAAGTGAGAAGAGAAAGAGAATTCGAAGAAGAGAGAAAAGAAATGGAGAAAGAAGAGAGAGAGGGAGTCGCAAGAGAGAGAAGAGGAGGAAGGAAGAGAAGAAGCTTGAGCTTTGAGTGAGGTTTTGTGTTAATGGAGTCAACCCATCTTCCTCTTTCCATTGGTGTTCTTGATTTCATGATATTCCTCCCCAAACTCCTTCTTCCATGATGAACCCTAGAGAGAGAGAAAGGTAAGCTTTGATCATTTGAATATTAGGATGTTGATTAGTGTTCCATAGAAGCTATATTGTTGATTAGGAAGTTAATCACTAAGGTTTTGGGTTATTTTGGAGAATCAATGATTAGGGTTTCAATTTGGGGTCTTGAGATGAGCTTGAAGTCATAGGAGCCTAGGTGCCTCTGTGTGAATTGATTCCTGAGCAAGGATTTCTCGCGTGTTGCGTGTTAGAATCGACAACCGAGGTGAGTTCTTCGATTAAGTTGAGGTTTCGCAAATTGTTGGAAGTTTATGAGTATTGCGAAATTGGTTTCCAACTTGAGGTTTAATTGATTGAATGTCATGAATTGATGTGATTTGGTTGCCAAGTGATGTTTGTTTGGTTGAAGTATTAATGTCTCGGTTTGTTGTAAGTGTTGATAAATGTTTTCGCGTAAAAACCGTTAGAAATGTATTCGATGTCATATTCGTTTTTAATTGTGTGACGGATATGATTGATTGTTTATGATTGATTGGACATGTTTTTGAAGTTGTTTTGTACTGTGATTAAGTTAGGAATCGAGAGGAACGAGTATCAGAAATTGATCGAAATAGCGGATTTCATGAAAAAGGCAATTTTTCCAATGCTGATAGGAGGGCCGGGTCCGTGCACCCCCAGGCCCGGACCGTGCGCCCCCTGCTGATAGCTCACTTTAAAAGTTTAATTGTGAGCCCGGTCCGTGCGCCCAAGGGCCCGGTCCGGGCCCATACCTCTGACACCGAATTTAAAAGTGTCCGAAGCTATTCCTTTCGATTCCAAACCTCTCCCGATCTTTTCCTTAACCCTTCCTATTGATGATCGAATGTTTTTATGCCTTGAATCTCTTAGTTATCTTGGTACAAAACGAGAAATGATATGTTATGTATAAACATAAACCGAATAGTTTTGTATCGAGAGAGAATACAAGTATCAAGAATAGATCTAAAAGTCTAAGTTGATGTAATAATTAAAGAATACGACTCCATGTCGAGTAACACACTTAATGTCCAAGAGGATAAGAATACGATTTCGTGTCAAGTAACAGACTTAATGTCCAAGAAGTTAATAAAAGATATTGAGGGGGATGACGATCCAGTTCGTGAAGCATACCTAGCTGAGGGGAGTCATGAATCCAAAGCTAGGGCCCTGACATTATTCATATAGCTATATGAATTGGGGTTTCCGTTGATATTGGGTATTCTAGAATATCTGGCATTATATCTCGGATTATGCTAAGCCACAGACAAGATTAAAAAACAGATATGTTAATTCACAGACAAGAATGAGGTATGAGCAAGAACTGCTCATAAGACAAGGAAAACACCGAGAGGGGAGACGTGAGGGGGTGTGAAAGAATTCACTGAGATTTATAATCTCACTGTATATGTTGTAGGGACGGCAAAGGAGTATGAGGAGAAGTGGCGTATGCTGTAGCTGCTATGTTCGAAAGAAGATCCTTTGGTGATCTTTACGATGTATTTTCTTCTTCCCTTCTCATGTATTATTTTAAGTTTAAATCCTTGAATATTAATCAAGGTCATGTAGCGTTTATAACCGTGTCTTGTAGATGGATCATAGTCATGTATATTTTATCGAATTTGTACTTGTTGAGTACTTATTCAGATATTGTATTTGAGAAATATTTTATCTCAAAGTTATGTAAGTGGTTGTAATCCGCTTTAGTTTTATTTGGTCCATTATTATGAGCAGGTTATACTCTGATGTTTATGTTTATGTTTATGTTTATGTTTATGTTTATGTTTATGTTTATGTTTATGTTTATGTTAATGCATTTTTGATCACTATGTGGTGAAAATGAAGGTGTTACATCAACCGTTAACAGCTCTTGATACACAAACCGACACCAGAGCCCCAACAACCAAACTAGTTTCATCCACGCACGAAAAGTGGCAAGAGGACCTTCAGTCTTTAAACCCATCCAATTACGGATCATTTCTTTGACTTCTGCAAGCACATTTCGACTATTAATGGTCTCAATGTTAGCCAAAATCATCTCATGCATAGAAATCATTTGAGAAGCTGAGAGGAAACTGAAATTGGTGATTGTCCCAATAGTATCTGGTTGTAGAAAACCAGTCCCAAAAATCCAAAGATGTAGAGGCATTTCAACAAACCCCCTTAAGGCAACCTTAAAACAGGCTACCGACAGGCACAGAACCACAGAGCAAAAAGCTAGCAACACAAACCGAACATAACATAGCAGAACACACGGTAAATAAGGATCAGCAAACATAAAGACATAATACTTAAAACTTAACCAGATCGCTAGCAGAGAAGAGCCGGAAAACAGCCATGAAGGTTTCGGAGCTGGGCGATCCCGAGTCAGATCTGCAGTTGGGCATGTTTCAGTGAAGTTGAAGGGCAGAGGCTCTGGCGGTGGTCGTGGGTCTGGAGAAGGAGTCGTCGTGAGGAATGAGGTAGCAACGGTCACGGCACGGCACGGCAGCAGCAGTGAGGAAGGAGCAGAACATGCACAAGGTCATCGTTTTGTCGCCGATCTGGGTTGTGGGAGTGTTGGTTGCTCGCGACAGTTGATGAGGAGAGAGGTGGAGGGAACAGTGGAGGGGTTTTGGTGGTTAGGTAGGGATGGGTTACAGTGTGGTGAACGGAACGTCGGTGGAGGAAGACAGGAACAAGCCCCAACCGGTGGGGGGGAGGAGAACCTCCATGGTGAAGGGGATAGGAACCTCCATGGCGGATGAGGTAGGAGCCTCCATGGTGGAGGGAAGAGCCTCCACTAACCCTAGGGTTAGGAGGAGATATTTTGGTTTTAGAGAGAAGGGAGAGCTTCTCTCTCTACATCTCGCGATATGTCACATCAGACCAGATGGATTCCATAATGCATTTGTTAATAGGTTCAAACTAAGGAATAAATTGATTAGCATTTTATAATCATTGAATCAATTTAAAATGTTGATAATGAGGAAGACTAAAATATAGTTTTGGTCATTTATTTTTCACTCTCTATATATAAGTCACCGTTTCATCGATTTACTTGTTTTATTTTTTTCTTTAAAATGACCGATTAAACTAACTAATTATGTATTAACGATCACCATCCTTGCAAATTTAACTTTCGTCACTTTTGTTCTATTTTGATTTTCATTATTTTTAAATTTATTATTCAATAGTCAGTCTTCATTTTTTATATACATTTTTGTCTTTTTTAATACGCGTTAACAAAATAAACATTTTAGTTAACTGTAAAAAATATGACGTAAACGAACATTTTAAAAAAAGATAAAGGACGTAAATGCATATTTTAAAAAAGATAAATGACGAAAAAAAATAGAAAACATAGTTAGCAACCACTTATTGGAAGGACCATTTTAATTAACTATGAAAAGATAAAGGATGTAAACAAATATTTTATAAAATATAAAGGACATAAATGAATATTTTAAGAAAGATTAAGGACGTAAACGAAAATATATTTAATGATCTAACACCATTGTCAGTTGCTTATGTGGCTAATTTATCTATGTCATTGTCCACATAAGCCCTAATTAACAGTCACTTAGCGGAATGACCATTTTAATTAATTTTGAAAAGATAAAGGACATAAACGAACATTTTAAAATAGAAAGGACGTAAACGAGAACAAAAAGTGAAAGGTAAAGGACCAAAACCGTATTTTGCAAAGAAGAAAGGTCATTAGAAAAACACCTGAGTATTGCAGCATACCTATCACAAAATTCTCACAACATGCATCATCATGGCCATGAGTTCCTCTAGCTAATCCACTTGTATTACATTTAACCCAACTACAAAGAGGAAGATGTCAAACCATTAAGTTGAAAAATGAGATTTATCTGTATCATCCTTGATAGAGAAAGATCTAAGAATAGATAGTTCCTCCAATGATACATTTAAAAATCCATTTGAACAATTAGCTGTAAAGGAAACTGCTGATGTAACCAAATTGGTGGTCAATTTCAAAGAAGTTGTTGAGCTAGCAAACCTTTTTTTCTTTCTAATATACCAATTAATGACTATTGTAGGGATGACATCCTTTAATTGAGAACTTCAAACTGAATGCAATTTTGGTAATAGTAAAGTTTGACTTGCAAACTTCAACTATTTTTGCTTCTTATTTGACTAATTTATCAAATGTTGTCATCTAAGCATACAAGTTGTAACTAAGAACTAATTAATATACTTTTTGGAACATCAATTATCAAGTTGATCAATTAAAATAAGGCATTTTCTTAAAATTAGGTCTTACATGATGCCTTTTGCTTTATACAAATAAAAAATGATAAAACATGTGGCTTAAAATATGCGGTTTTAGGAAAAAAAAATTGTCTAAAATTAGTTGTCACTTTAGAATTTCACGAGAGAGAATTAATTATTTTTTTCCAATAACACCATTATTAATTAGTATCTCAACTATTTTATATTAACTATTTATTCCACCTAACTTCAATTATAACAAGAGTATTTTAGTCAACATAACCTACTTTACCTTCAAAATGAGTATAATAAATGATTTTCTTAAGAATAGTACATAAGCTTAAGAATTGTGCTACTTATAACATACATAATCTTATTACCCTACGCTTAATTAGTTGAAAAAGACATCATATCTTGCCCTCATTTCAAAATTCAATAAATAATGCCATCAATTGTCATAGTAACAAATGGAACTTCTTGAATCATACCACAAAATTCAATAAATAATGCCATCAAACATATACCATCTTTCTAAATGGCTGTTGAAAGTTTAGAATGGCAATCTCAAAGTGATATTTGACAGATTTACAAGGCAAAAAAAAGCTCTCAGACTTTCACAAAATACCAATTCCAATTCAAACCTGACCCTTAATTCCCTAAGAAAGTATCTACTCTAGCATGTGTAGCCCTTGACAAAAACTTCATACAAATTGGTGGCTTAACTCCAATAAGTGCAAGTATTGAAGCAGGTAAAGTCCATATTCTATCTCTACATATCAAACCAGAAGCTACAGCTGGTGCAAAAGCATCTGCCTTAGTCTCCATTTGCAAACCGTGTAGGAATTTGATCTTTAAGAAAGAGTTGGGGCGCTGATCGTCGTATGATATTCGAGGACTTGAGGGAGAGTCTTCTTGACCAGCAATAGGAAGAGCATTGTCTCTATTTTTGTTCCGGATTTTTACTAAACAAATCCAATAAGGTATGAGTTAGCACTTTTACAAAGTTATATAAACCATCTCCCAAGATCATGGCTATTGCTATAAATACCTGAATAATTATGGCTATTGCTATAATTAATAGATCTTAAAAAGTACTCCTTTGAACCTATTTATAAGCAAAAAATACAGTTTTATGTTCACTGAATAACTGAGTTATCTAGTCTATATAGACCAAATACATTAGTTATTCAGTGAGCCTAGAACTAAATTTTTTGCTTATAAATAGATCATAGCGAGTATGCAAGATATAGTGGCACTAGTGGTGCTTTGTGTTTTGCATAAGATAGCTTACCATATAATCTTGGAATTGGATGCCATGAAAGTTGGTTTCACCAAGGCCTTTATCATACCAGTGACCCTCTTTGGTTTTTATGAGAGGCCACATTACTCCCCAAAAAATTATTCCTCCAAGGAGCACCGATATATTTATGATATAAGGGCAAATCTTTCCCACTCCAATATAGAGTGCAGAAAAATCAAAATAAAACCTGTAAATAAGTAAAGTTAGATTAACACCCCAAGTCTGCATGCACAGGCATCACTATACCGCATGACATCCTAACTACGTTGGCACCTCAGGCAGCGACAATACCAATGGGACTAATTTGAAGTTTCTTGCTATTATATTTATGCATGTTTTCACCTCAAGATGAATAAATTTTATTTAAAATGAAGGGTATGTGAGTGACAACATACTTATTTTCATATGCTTTGAGTCCCATTGGAAGGAAGGCTTGAAATCCACATCCATCACTAGCTGTATAGAACCATTGAAAAAATCCCCACAGAAAACTCATACTGAAAAATTTTCCCAACACTTTCACTTGCTTCTTGGAAAATTAGGAAAAAAAAAGAAAAGAAAAATGAAACTAGTGTTGGAAGTCTAACTTCTCAAATGTCAAAATAGTAACATGGAGTATGCATGAGTGCATACTTTGCTAGTTTGGCTCCGTGTGGAGTGTGGAAGTTGTTGATGAGATGAGCAGTTGCAGTACGACTTGGATATGTCAATTTGAAGTCAATGACCATAATTTACGTACAATAATAGAAGCAACATTAAATCAATGAAACACTAACATAGACACGGACATCGGACACGTAGACACCGGTTTTAATTTGAAATATATAAATAATTGAATTGTCGGTGTTATCGTGTTGGACACCGGAGACATCTTCAACTAGAAGTGTCAATGCTACGGAGCATTAAATCAAGACTCTGGCAAGTGAAATAAAAGGGTGGCCTAGTGCATGAGGTTCCCACCAGGTAGAGTGGCCTAGGTAATGTTACTCTGACTAGTGAATTACTGATCATATATAGTTATATACTAAAGAGGTAAAGGCAGTGTTATCAAACTCAGGCCGAACCGGCCGGTCGGACCGGTTCGATTAGGACTCGGGCACTTGGACGGTTCGGGCAGCTTGTTAGATAAAATGCATAGTTGGGGTTCGAACCCCCTCAATGTTGCTCAAATTTACGTGTTTCTCAAGCAATAGACCAACGATGCTAGTTGGTACTTTTAAGCGTAATCTCTTATATTTAAACCATGAAAAAAAAACCATGACCCTTTTTTTATTTCTAGCATAAATATCCCATACCTTTTCTCCACATACATACAAATATTTAGTAGATACTCTCTTACCTATTATATCTATTTACTATATATTTTTATATTTGTTAAGAGTCCCACATCGGATGTGACATGGCCTGAAAATGAGTTTATAAGTGGGAGACATCCCTCACCTTACAAGCCGGTTCTGTAGGGTTGAGTTAGGCCTTAAACCACATTCCAACATGGTATCAACAGCCTATGATCAGTAGGCCTGAAAATTTCAAAAACCCTAGCCGTCACGCTCAAAAACCTAGCTGTCCCGTTGGAAGTTCACCCTCAACGGCCCTAGGTGCTGCGAAAATCGATCGGTTCCCTCATTCTTTCCTTAACCCCGTGAAAATCAAAACCCACTCCCTCAAGCCTTCAAATCGACCTCCTCTTAATTCTCAAGCCTCCCAAATCTATCGGTTCCTCTCAGATCACCGATCGAAGAGCTTCTACATGCACCGTGCATTGGTAACTTCTCCGTTAAACCCTAATCTCTTCTCTCTCCGCTTCTATTCCACGTGCTATCACCCTAATTTCATATTTGCCTTTAAAATTTCCAATTAACTTGGATCCAATTTCGTTTGGTTGCAGGATTCTAACAATCTCCGGGACGCTTTGATTCAATTTTGATCGTTGCAGGAATCTGTGAGTTTCGCTTTCAGATCCACCTTCGACTTTTGTTTTGTTTTTTTGTTCCAGAAATTGCTTGTTCTATTTCTTTGATACACGCTGCTTTTATGCTTTGCTTCTTTTTAGCAAAATCCATGTGTTGAAACTATACTTTTTTGGTGATAACATGGTTCACCTGTTCAGCTTCTGATTGAGGCAGAACCACACGGTTCTGATTCTTGCAAGTTGTCAACTAAAGATGTAATTATCTTTTTTTCTTTCTAGACAAGTAGTTTGTAGATTCAATCTTTTTTTTGCTTTTATTATGCTTCTTCTTATTGCTACTTCCTTTCTGATATATACTATTTTGAGTTTTGATTTTTTGTAAAATTTTAATATCAGTTAGTTTGTTCTCCCACCTTTACAGTAATGTACATATAGTATATATGTTTTATAGGCCCACACTAGTAGTTGAAACTATGCTTTGGCTTTCCAAAGGGTCTTTTGGTGTTGCTGAAATTGATCTCTCCTCATTGAAAGTTGTTGTGGACCCGACTGTGTAAATAGGTTCTTATATGCTTATATGCTATATCCCAGTCAATCACTCCTTATATGATTAGAATATGCTTAGAATCACTGCTTATACACTTTGCAAATAGAATTGGAATGAAGTTACTTTTAATTGCATTCATTGATATATGCAACTTCTACTAAAAGCATAGCCAGCGTGCACAACATAAGTCCTTTGTTAAAAGTGGAAATGTTATTTAGCTCCTCTGCTAGTGGTCTACCTTTTCATCCTACAACTAATTGAAACTGAACCATTCCTTCATTAACACAATTATTTCCTGGTCTCTCCACTATCATTTCCCTGCTATTCCCTAAACCATTCCTTTACTACCATTGTCAGCTTGAATTTCATTTTGAAGTTTATGACTGAATGCTACTATATTGATATCACATTATATGTTGATAATCGAAGTTGTAATTTTCAAGAATAGGATCCGTTTCACATTATTTGATAAGATTGCTATGAAAAAATGGAAAGATTACAAATGTGAATTGAGATGCATGTACTTATATGACGAAGTACAAGACCAAAGATAGCTTACTCAAAAATCGACCAAATCGTATACCAAGAGACCAATATGGACTGGTCTTGTCACATATTGGGTTTCTGGCAAAGGAAAGGTAGAATTTCATAAAATGACTTGAAAAACATAAACATATACATTGTTTCCTTGTGTGAATAATTTTAATGATGTTGCATTTCTATAACAGAGGCATAGCCAAGCAAATAGAAGCAATAGGACAATGATAAAGATGCATCATACAGGAGGATCCAAAAGCTTTGGAACCTTGATGGATGAAAAGGTATTTGTTTTATAGTATAAAACTTTGTATTATGAATTACATTTGTCTTAAAAATTGTTTGACTTGATTCAACACTATCAGGCTAATGATGGAATAGAGCCTATACGAGCAGAAATTTTTATATTAACTCACAAGCAACGTAAAGATGGTAGGCCGAGACTAGTAAGTTTATTTTTCTCACTAATGGAGTTATGTATGTCTGATGGGAAAATGTTATACAAATTATGAATCTTTGTTAAGTTGATACTTACAACGTTTACTTTTTATGGTGTTTGTTTGGGGGCTATCTTTTCTATTTCTTCCTCCGAGGACAACCCCTTTGTAATCTTCCTGCCCTTATGTAGGAGTGCACACCTATTTGGAGATGTGTAGCATTCAACTGTCAGCACTCTTGAAACAGAGGTACCTTTTGTTCATACTTCATATTATATATTGATTCCCCAACTCTTATAGAAAACAGTAGTGGTGAGTGCTTCTTGATATATTTATAGTTATCAACTTATCATTTATTGAAATTTTGATCAACTTAGCATTGATTTTTTTGCCTTTAAGCATTTATTGATGGTCTAGTATTATTTTATGAAATCTATTGCTTATTTTAACAAAACCTACAATGTAGTAATGAATTAATCCTTTTTTTGGATTCATAATGTGGTTTATTGGTGCCTTTCATACATTTTTTTGTATCTATATGTTTTTTTGTCGGTGCTTATATTCTTTCACCTATGTCTGTATTTTTATGTTCACTTTTTAGATGATAATATGCCCGTTACAGTTTTTTGTTTTGTTTGATTTATATGCTTATCATTTTGAGATTCTTATGAAAATAGTTGAAACGTTTAATTCCCTAAATATCTGACATATGGCATCTTAGTTTTGCAGATGATTTGTACCCTTTCATATACATAATTTCATGTTTAGTTGAGTTAATGGTAATATTTCCTTATGCAGCTGGCCAGTTAGTCGACAACAAAATAAGTTGGAGAGGGGATTCGGCTCTTACGGATGGAAAACAAGCAAATGTAGATCTAACAAAAGGATTGTTTGATGCCGGGGATACAATGAAGTTTGGTTTTCCAATGGCTTTTACTGCCACGGTGTTATCATGGGCGATTCTGGAATATCAGTGCTCACCCTTCTGAGAACGTTCTTTATATTCAGGTTGCTGCTCTTTACAACTGCCATTTGATGCAAGCTTTATATTCAAGTTAGCTAGTATGCATGCATGCATAAGTTTATTATCTTATCTCTTGTTAGAAGAAATGGACACTCTAGGTGCTCTCCATCATGTAGTTAGACTATAGGATTTGATTTTTATCTACAGACTGTGTAAAAGCCTAACCATATGATGCCATATGTTTGAAAAGCAATTAAATTATTTCACTATTAGTTCAATATTTCTTAATTACAATGATGTCGCGGCACATTCTTGTTTCCTTGCAGAGAAAAACTGTTAGTTGATAGTAGATCAAATTTAAAATAAAACTACATTGCGGCTCTTCCGGAGTTGGTTTTCGTAGCGTTATTGGCATGTTTGTGGTGTTAATGCCAGGGCAGGCCATGAGTTAAGATCATTGATCTTGTTCAGGAACCTATTGGTTTGGGATTTTCTAAACTGACTTTTTTACCCTATTTTCCTTGATCTTTTTACTTCAATACTTTGTTGTATGTGCATATGGTGATTGAATAACCTTGGATCTATCATGCTACAAATGATGATTCTTACCTTAAGTATGTGACTGGCCAAAATGGAGAAGACTTTGCTGAATGGGGTAGCCCAACCTGATTCAGTTGGGACAACAAGCTTGCTGGAACTCAGGTATCTAGAACTGCTCAATCTTTGTTCCAAATTATAAGTCATATTGCTATAGAAAATGGCTTTTCATATTTTATTGCAACCTAGTTATGACAAAGAATTGACAGAATTAACTTAAGTTTCCGTCTACTGAACTGAGTTGAGCTAAATCAAGCCTTGTGGCATTATCCCAGACGATGCTTATTGTTAATTAAATTACAATGGTATGTTTTCATGCATATATTTCCTGTGATAAATCTGTCTTCTTGATGCAGGTTTTGTTATCCAGATTAAGTTTCTTTAAGGGAAAGGGCATTTCAAATTCGTATGGCTCTGGCCGAAAAGTACCGGAAATCTGCTGAGGCTGTAATGTGTGGCCTTCTTCCAGATTCTCCAACAGCTACAAAAAGCAGAACAGATAGTAATATTCTATTTGAATTCTATAATTTGACTGGATTCTTATACCTATAATCTTCTTTTTACTTGTCTCACTTCCCATTCTATTGTTCAGTTCATTTTTTTTATGTATTTCACAAATCACCTCTCTGTAATCTCTTACGTTTTGCTTACTATGTTTATTACTCCCTTTGCTAAAATGTTGTATATAGATTTGTTGGTCTTGAATTCTGATACAACAGCTAGTAGAGAAGGGCAAAGTAGGAAATATGGAAAGAAATATGAAAGGAAGAAGTGGAAACCAATTGCTTGGGGACCACTCTCACACGATCACTGATTCTGCCTAGCTGAGGAATGAGAATAGTCTTCTTCATAATTAAGTACTAGTGGGGAATAAGATTGGTCTTTATTAATTAAGTAGTAGTGGGGGGAATTGAATGTTCAGAGTTATGGAATAGCAAGAGGTCAAATTAAAGAATAAATAGAGTTGGATAGTAGTAGAGAAGCAGGCTGGTTTTGAGAATAGTTAGGGGCTGGGAATTGGGCAGTTGGACTGCTCTCTATGCACTGTTCCATTCCTTTTTCCATTTCTACTCTTGTACTCACTTGTACCTTAAAGAGATCCTCTAAGGTTACATCAATAATACTACCAGTTTTTTCATACTACATTTACTCTGTTTTCTTAGTTGTATCAAGTGGTATCAGAGCAGTCGATTCTGTGGTGTATGGTCTTCACGCGAAACGCCATGGAAAAACGCATTGATGGCATCGAGCAGCAGCTAGCGGAGTTGAAAAACTTGTTCATCGAACGTAGTCGTTCACGCAGGGGACGCACGAGGAAGCGACGTTCACAACGTCGGCGAAACCCGACCCGGAATGCGAATGAACCAGTCGATGGTGAAATCGAAACCGAAACAGAGGACAGTTCACGTTCGCGAACACGAAGCTCCAGTCGTGACTCGTCTCGTGATTTTGGAGGTAGGAAGCTGAAGATTCCTATATTCCGAGGTGATGATGCCTATGGGTGGATAGTTCGAGCTGAGCGTTACTTCAAACTCAACATGGTAGACGAAGTAGACAAGCTTGACGCGGTGGTGATTGCTTTGGAAGATAAAGCGTTGAATTGGTACCAATGGTGGGAGGAACAGAACGAAGAATTGACTTGGGAGAACTTCAAGGCTGCTGTGATTAGAAGGTTTCAACCTGGGCTGGTACAGAATCCATTCGGTCCCTTGTTGAGCATTAAGCAAACGAGCTCGGTCATGAAATACAGAGAGAAGTTTGAAAGGGAATCTGCACCTCTCAAGAAGGAAGAACGTGTGATGCTCAAAGGAATTTTTATCAATGGTTTGAAGGAAGAAATCCAAGCTGAACTGAAGTTACATGCTACTGGTACATTGGATGAGTTGATGGATAGAGCTTTGCTGTTGGAGGAAAAGAATAATGCTCTAAGGAAGGGAGGATTGATGGCTTTGGAGAAGAAGAACAGCAAGGATAATGATAGATCCTATGTTAGGAGCCATAAGGGGTTTACTAGATGGGAGAAGGGAGGTAATAAGGAAGGATCCAGTAGCAAATCGGCTGGAGGTGAAGGTACAGAGAAGAGTACAGTAGGGGGAGGAAAACTCTCTCAAGCTGAGTTAAGAGAAAGAAGCAGGAAGGGTTTGTGTTTCAAATGTGGAGAGACATGGGGGAGGGATCATGTGTGTAAGTTGAAACACTACAAATTTGTGCTAATTGAAGAAGCACAAGGAGAAGAAACTGAAGAAAGCTCTAGTGAGGAAGAGCAGGCAGTGACTTTGACTGCCAATGTGTTGCAATTATCTTTGAATAGTAAGGAAGGTTTGACATCCAACCAATCCTTCAAAGTGACTGGGAAGATTGGAGGGGTAGAAGTGCTAGCATTAGTTGATTGTGGAGCATCTGCAAACTTCATTTCCAAGAGGATAGTGGAACATCTCCACTTGGCTGTGAGCACCACCGAGGAATTTGAGGTAGAAGTAGGCAATGGAGCTAAGGTGAAGAACAGGGGAGTGTGTCAGAAGTTGATGATTGAAATACAAGGAGTAATGATTGAGCAACATTTTTTCATTATGGAGTTGGGAGGGACAGATGTAGTGCTTGGAATGGACTGGTTGGCTAGTTTGGGGGAGGTGAAGGCCAACTTCAGACACTTAGTGTTGAGCTGGAGGAATAATGGAGAGAAGAAGATGTTGAAGGGTGATCCATCTCTATGTAAAGCAAGTGCATCATGGAAAGCAATGATGAAGGCTTTGAGTAATGAAGGTGAAGGTTACATGCTCTCTTACCAACTCACAGAAGGAGAGAGGACCGAGGACAGTGAAGTGCCAGACTCAGCTATACATCCAGTTTTGGAAGAGTTTGAAGACTTGTTCAGAAACCCTACTGACTTGCCACCAAAAAGAGGGTGTGATCATGCTATCATTCTTAAGGATGGTGCAAATATACCTAAAATACGGCCCTATAGGTATCCTTATTATCAAAAGAATGAGATTGAGAAGTTTGTGAAGGAAATGATGGCTGCTGGTATTATTAGGCCAAGTAATAGTCCTTATAGTAGCCCAGTGATATTGGTGAAAAAGAAAGATGGAGGATGGAGGTTTTGTGTGGACTACCGAGCCTTGAACAAGTTGACTGTGCCTGACAAATTCCCAATACCTGTCATTGATGAGCTCCTTGATGAGTTGGGGGGTGCACAGATTTTTTCCAAGCTTGATTTGAAGTCCGGGTACCATCAAATACGCATGAAGGATGAGGATGTACCAAAGACAGCTTTTAGGACTCATGAGGGGCATTATGAGTTTCTAGTGATGCCATTCGGCCTCACCAATGCTCCATCAACATTCCAATCCCTTATGAATCAGGTATTGAATCCCTACTTGAGAAGATTTGCTCTAGTTTTCTTTGATGATATACTTATATATAGCAAGAGTCTAGAAGATCACATTAAGCACCTGAAAACTGTGTTACTGGCCTTAAGGGATAATAATCTGGTGGTGAATAGAAAAAAGTGTTCATTTGGTAGGAGAAGCCTTGAATATCTAGGGCATATCATTTCTAGTCAAGGGGTGGCAGCTGACCCGGCTAAGGTGAAGGCTATGATTGACTGGCCGATACCTAAAGATGTCAAAGGATTGAGGGGTTTTCTTGGTCTCACAGGATACTATAGGAAATTTGTGGAAGGATATGGAAAGATTGCTTGGCCTTTGACTCAACAGTTGAAGAAAGATCAGTTTCATTGGGATGATACAGCTCAGGCAGCTTTTGATACTCTTAAGACAGCTATGATACAAGTTCCAGTGCTAGCGGTGCCCAATTTTGAGAAGACATTTGTGGTAGAGACCGATGCGTCCGGGAAAGGTATAGGAGCTGTGTTGATGCAAGAAGGCAAGCCAGTTGCATATATGAGCCAAACACTCTCTGAAAGATCCTTGAACAAGTCTGTGTATGAGAAGGAATTAATGGCAGTGGTACTTGCCATACAGAAGTGGAGGCACTATCTCCTTGGAAGACATTTTGTGGTTCATACCGATCAAAAGAGTCTGAAGTTTTTGGCTGATCAAAGGTTGATGGGAGAGGAGCAACACAAATGGGTCTCTAAGTTGTTGGGGTTTGATTTTGAGATCAAATACAAGCCAGGCATAGAGAACAAGGCAGCTGATGCATTGTCCAGAAAGTTGCAGTATTCTGCCCTATCTACAGTTCAGATTGATGAGTGGGAAGGGTTGGAACAAGAAGTGGAAGCTGATGAGAAACTGAGAATAATAGTGCAGGAGCTGTTAGTGAAGGAAGGAGATCACCCTGGCTACAGGTTACTGAATGGC
Source organism: Astragalus membranaceus (assembly GCA_039519185.1). Taxonomy (NCBI): domain Eukaryota; kingdom Viridiplantae; phylum Streptophyta; class Magnoliopsida; order Fabales; family Fabaceae; genus Astragalus; species Astragalus membranaceus. The sequence goes on along the minus strand of CM076853.1, from coordinate 36,546,305 downwards.
AGGTTGTATTATGATGACAAATTAGTAATTCCACATGCTTCGGCCAGAGTTGCTGCCATACTCAGGGAATTCCACGATACAGCTGTGGGAGGCCATTCGGGGTACTTTAAAACTTACAAAAGAATCTCTAATTTATTCTTTTGGGAAGGCATGAGGAAAGACATTAAAGATTATGTGCAAAGGTGTGAAATTTGTCAAAGAAATAAGTCCCAGAACTTAAGTCCAGCTGGACTGATTCAACCATTGCCTATTCCGAAGCATACATGGGCTGATATATCGATGGATTTCATCGGAGGATTACCTAAGGCAGGCGGATTGGATACTATCTTAGTTGTGGTGGATAGATTCACGAAGTATGCTCATTTTTTAGCTTTAGCACATCCTTATAGTGCTAAAGAAGTAGCTGAATTGTTCATGAAGGAGGTTGTCAAATTGCATGGCTACCCGGAGTCCATAGTTTCTGACAGAGACCGAGTCTTCATCAGCTCTTTTTGGACTGAATTGTTCAAATTGTCAGGAACTAAGTTGAAGTTCAGCTCTGCTTATCATCCACAGACAGATGGCCAGACTGAGGTGGTCAATAGATGCTTAGAAACTTACCTGAGGTGTGTGACTGGACACAAACCGAAGCAGTGGAATAAATGGCTTTGCTGGGCGGAATTTTGGTATAATACCAACTACCATGAGTCTACAAAGATGACACCATTCAAGGCTTTATATGGAAGGGATCCTCCTCCAGTAATTAGAGGAGATGTTCATGCGACAGCTGTAGATGAAGTAGATTTGCTGATACAGGACAGAAATGAGATGCTTGCTGCCTTGCATGATCATTTGGTGATGGCTCAAAATAGGATGAAGCAACAAGCAAACAAGCATCGTAGAGAGGTTGAATACAAGGTGGGTGACATGGTTTTCTTGAAGATTCAGCCCTACAAGCTAAAGAAATTGGCTCAAAGACTCAATCAGAAACTGAGTCCAAGGTTCTATGGACCTTATGAAGTGTTAGAAAGGATTGGAGAGGTAGCCTATCGATTGAAACTACCTGAGGATAGTAGAGTTCATCCTGTATTTCATGTATCTCTGCTAAAACCTAATGTTTCTGCCACTGTGAATATGCAACCGTTGCCCAAGTGTGTTTCTGAGGAGCTAGAGCTGCAAGTTATGCCTGAAGAGGTACTGGCTGTGAGAGGGGATTCTGTTCAGACTTGTGAAGTTCTCATCAAGTGGAAGAACATTCCAGATTGTGAGAATTCGTGGGAGTCATATGAGAAACTGACAGAGACTTTTCCGGAGCTTCACCTTGAGGACAAGGTGAAATTTGAAGGAGGGGGTATTGATACAACAGCTAGTAGAGAAGGGCAAAGTAGGAAATATGGAAAGAAATATGAAAGGAAGAAGTGGAAACCAATTGCTTGGGGACCACTCTCACACGATCACTGATTCTGCCTAGCTGAGGAATGAGAATAGTCTTCTTCATAATTAAGTACTAGTGGGGAATAAGATTGGTCTTTATTAATTAAGTAGTAGTGGGGGGAATTGAATGTTCAGAGTTATGGAATAGCAAGAGGTCAAATTAAAGAATAAATAGAGTTGGATAGTAGTAGAGAAGCAGGCTGGTTTTGAGAATAGTTAGGGGCTGGGAATTGGGCAGTTGGACTGCTCTCTATGCACTGTTCCATTCCTTTTTCCATTTCTACTCTTGTACTCACTTGTACCTTAAAGAGATCCTCTAAGGTTACATCAATAATACTACCAGTTTTTTCATACTACATTTACTCTGTTTTCTTAGTTGTATCAAATTCCCTTTGTCTTGGTCTAGATTTGTTGGTCTCATGTGTGGTTAATGCCTAAAACTTGAAATATGACTCCATGGCCCAATGGATAAGGCGCTGGTCTACGGAACCGGAGATTCTGGGTTCGATCCCCAGTGGAGTCGTTTTTAATCACATTGAGAAACATGTAGTACTTTTAAGAAATTTGTATAACTTTCAAGTTTAATGAATTGGTGAAATTTTGTGTTTGTAGTACTTTTAAGTTTAGTGACGGATTTTTTCCTCTCTGTTAGAGAAGGAAAAATCCGTCACTAATAGAGAGGGAAAAATCTGTCGCTAGTAGAGAGGGATATTTCCGTGGCTAATAGAGAGAGAATTTTTCCCTCTCTATTAGCGATGGATTTTCAAAATCCCTCCCTAAAAATTTAATGACGCCAAAATTAGTTACGAATCTAGGTTCGTCACAAATTTCGTCGCTAAAATCGTTAGTGACGGATTTTTGATGGTTTAGTGGCGAATTTGCTCCCTCTCTAATTTTGATTTTTCTAGTAGTGCGCAGTGTCACGCGCCGTTACTACACCGTGAGGCTCGCCGGCGCGTGAAGCCCACGCGCCACCCTCCGCTGCTCTGTTTGCCTCGACGCTTGCACCGTCGTGTTCGCCGGCCTCTCCTCTCTCCGTTTTGGCACTGTTGGGTCAGTGGGCCCCACTCCTTTGGTGTGTTTGTCCCTGTTTGGTCGTTTTTTGTGTTACAAATATCTTGTTTGGTCAGAACAGCCCCTGTTCCACGCCTTTTTCACTGCTCTAGAAGGTTTCTGCTCTTCTCTGATTGTGGTTGGCCTTCCCGTCGTCGTCAAAGATGAGTTCAACTTCAGAAAAGGACAACAACAAATCTGGGTCGCCAGGTAAGAGTCTCGTGTCTTATGTTTTCTTTGGTAATCCCTCTATAACAACAGAGAAACTCAATGGCGATAATTATTTGAATTGGTCGGTATCTGTCAAAATGTGGTTTATGGGACAAACACTTTTAGATCACCTCACTAAGAATTCTTCAGATATTGATAAGGATTTGCGTCAAGATTGGGAACAAGCCAATTGTCAATTGGTCTCTCTTTTGTGGCAAACCATTGAACCCTCCTTGCTGGTCCATTATCGCTCATACACCACTTGTTATGATATTTGGCATAAGGCTAAGAATGTGTATTCCAATGATATTCAACGTCTCTATGGCGTTGTTCATAATTTAGCCACTCTTCAAATGACAGAAGACAACATCATGACTTATGCTAATAAAGCTCAGTCAGCTGTAAACGAGTTCAAGCTCCTCGTGACCGATAATGACTCGAAGAAGATGCTTGAGAAACTGGATAATGTGTGCATGATTTATGTCCTTCATGGCCTTCATCAAAAGTATGAATCAGTACGAAGCGGGCGATTGATACAGGATATGAGTCACATGGACTTTACTACCTCCAGCCTTCATCTACAATTGCCTCCACTTCTACTACAGAGTCTCCAAGTCTTCTTCATCGTCGGTTAGGTCATCCAAGTCTCAAGAAGTTCAAAGTTATGGTTCCTCATCTAAATTCTCCTTGCGACAGTCATTGGGATGCCGTTGTTAAAATCCTGAGGTATATCAAAGGAGCTCCTGGAAAAGGTCTTCTTTACACGGATAGAGGTGATTCAAATGTTGTCGCTTACACAGATGCTGATTGGGCTGGTTGTCCCTTTGATAGAAGGTCCACATCTGGGTATTGTGTTCTTATTGGTGGAAATCTAATTTCATGGAAAAGTAAAAAGCAAAATGTTGTTGCCAGATCCAGTGCTAAGGCTGAATATCGAGCTATGGCACTTACCACTCAGGAGCTCACATGGCTGAAACATCTTCTCCAAGAGTTGTGCTTTTGTAAAATAGGCACTATGAGTCTCATTTGTGACAATCAAGTAGTCCTACATATTGCGTCCAATCCAGTCTTTCATGAGCGAACTAAACACATTGAAATTGACTGTCATTTTGTTCGTGAGAAGATTGTGTCCGGCGACATTGCTACTTCATTTGTTGGTTCTAATGATCATTTGTTGGTTATATGATTAAAATAATAGATTTATTTGTATATGTATTCGGCCCATTTACCAGGCCCGTTAGGTTTACACTTAGAATAGCCTATTTAAATTCATTAGTGCCTGTACTCAATACACAATACAATATTCTAATCAGTTCTAGATTGTATCAAAGCCAGTCCAAGATCTGTTGGGCCACCCGCTATCGGGCCACTCGGGTCACGCTCTAGTTGTCTAGTCCTGGGCGTGAGGGGGGTGTGTTAAGAGTCCCACATCGGATGTGATATGGCCTGAAAATGAGTTTATAAGTGGGAGGCATCCCTCACCTTACAAGTCGGTTTTGTAGGATTGAGTTAGGCCTTAAACTACATTCTAAGAATATTTTTTTCATCATATTCCATAGATTTAAATTCTATATGTTCATCTATTAAAATATTATTGAATTTGAACTATTATTCATTTTAAAATATATTTTTTGATAATCAATTAATTCAAAATTGACTTGTTATATTTTATATTTTTCAAATTCTCATATTAGTTTTAGCATAAATTTTATTTATACCGGGTCATGCGGTTCAATTAATGACCCTTCGGTCCGACCAGTGACCCACTGACTCGATACCCTGATCGGTCCAGGTTTAATAACATTGGGTAAAGGTAAAGCATTCGGTCCAGGTTTAATAACATTGGGTAAAGGTAAAGCATTTCACTATTTAATAATCAGTTTGTGCAATGCATTTTCTAGCTATTCAATATAGAAGGAAAAAAAAGCAAAAAAACAAATTGTGACGAAACAAATGAGATACTAATGGATAATGCGGTCTCAATATTTTTTGAAGAATTTGTCATACCTTACGAAGAGGTACAACAACTGAGAAGAGTCCAAGAAAGCTAACAACAAAGAGAAAAGCAATTCTCCATCCCAATTTTGGATCCTTAAAATCATTGGTGCTGAGGATTGATTGGCTACATGTTCACTCATTCCAAAGCGGTAACTCCCAAATCCACCTGTCCAAACAAGTGAACCACAAAAACAAAATTTCACCTAATTGAGTTAATCATGACATAAGCCAAAAAATGTTCCTAGATTTATAACAAGATTAGATTTCCATTCACAGCAAATTCTAGGATGGACCATTGTGGACAGATACTTGAAAAATCGTTTGAAACTTTGACGATGACCGACGTCACATCCCAAAAGCAGAAGCTCACAATCCTCCATGTCATCACAGCTAAGACAGTGACTCGATGAGTGTTGTTTCGACAAAAACAAGGAGAAATGAATAAGTGCGTCAAAACTCAAGTTACGTTCGTTTTCACTTGTTTTTTGTCGAACCGACATTGATTAGGTCATTGTCTCAGCCGAAGGATGAAGATGACCATGAGTTTCTACTTCCAAGGAGCAAAATTAGTAGTCGTCATAGTTTTCACTTGTAGAGTGAGAGATATCTCTCACTTATAAACTCATTTTCAGGCCATATCACATTTGATGTGGGACTCTTAATACACCCCCTCACACCCAAGACTGGACAACTCAAGTGAGACCCAAGTGGCCTGATAGTGGGTGACCCAACGGATTTTGAATATGCTCCAATACTATTATAAAATTTGGGTTGAGCCTAACTAAACCCTACAAAACAAGCTTATAAAGTGACTCACTTATAAACTCATTTTCAAGCCAAATTAAATCATCCAATGTGGAACTCTTAACAATTGGTTAACATCTTTATGCTTTGTAATACTAATCAAATTTTCCCTCTGGAAATTTTTTTCTCGCTTCAACACTAGAAACCCCTTTTAGCTCAAATCCATATCCCCCACAAATTAGCAAACTGTCAAATCTAAAACTGAGCCCAAAAAATTCCAAATCTTAACACTTTCATGTCAATTTCAAAGATAAGAACCATACTATTAACCAAATTAAATACATAAATTTAAACTAATGAACTTGAAAAAGAACAGATTCAAAGAGATAAAGAGAGAGAGAGTGAAAAAAAAGAAGAAACTAACCACTAAAGGCTATGCCAGAGTTAATACCAAATAGCGTAGCGTAGCGGCTGACCCCTTAAGGGCTATTGCGGTGTAGCGGGTAGCGCTACGACCGCTACGCTGAAGTCTAGGCAAACAATATGCCGGATTTATACCATACACATACAAAGGCTAAAACACATAAGAATACTAAAAAATGAACACATATTCATAAGTAATCATCAAAGTTCATTGCTACTAATACTTAGACATAACATAAACCAAAATAGTAAGCAAGTTCTAGCCTCTACGGCTCAAAATAGCACATCTAAAACATTTAAACAAGAACAAATCAACAAAATAGTAAATAAGTCTTAGACTCTAAGGCTCAAAATAACACATCTAAAACATTTAAATAGTATCACTAAGTGTTTGCTCATCCTCATCATCTTCAAGCTCTTCTTCATCACCATGTTCAAGCTCTTCCTCATTATCATCATGTGCAATCCACTAGGGGCTGTGTTGTTCACAGGTTGTTGAGACTGAGAAGATGATGCCATGATAAAAACAGAGGAGAGAGCAAGAAAAACAGAGGAGAGAAGAGAGAGCTGTGAGAGCAAGAAAAACGGAGGAGAGAGCTGTGCTACAAGAAGGTCTTCGTGAAGGAGAAGCAGAAGCAGAACGAGAGCTGTGAGAGCTCTGCGTTTTCGGTGAAGGAGAAGGAGAGCTGTGAGAGCTCTACGTTTTCGCTGAAGGAGAAGAAGAGCTGTGAGCTCTGCGTTTTTTCTTCTGTTAAACGTTAAACCGTGTGTGAGTGACTTAAAAGTGTGAAGGAGAAGATATGTTTTGGGTAATAGGTAAATGGTAAAGTTAATAACTGGTAGGTAATAGTGTAAACGGACATAAAATTAAGGGCATTACCGTCTTTTCGCATTTTAAAATAAGGGCAAAATTGAAATTTCCGCTGGAAAACCCTAAAATATCATCTTCTTCGCAACCGGGTCTGATACGACCCGCAATTGACCCGCAAACTCACCCGCAACAGTGCCGCAACCTCCGCAAGACTAAACTGCAACGCAATGGTGGTTAGCGTGGGGGCGGACCGGCGCGACGCAACGCACCGGCGCAATCGCGGCCGCCACCGCCGCATTTAACTACAGAGTGCCGGAGGAAGCAACAACACAAGTTTGAATAACAGTATTCTCTTGTCTTGTAAAAGGTTGTTTCAACATATCAGATTCTTCCAAAAACTTAGTCCAAGTGTTCACAAAGAAGAATATCCCAAAAGACCAGCAGAAACATTGAGTGAAGGTATAATCCTAGTAGTGACTAGTGAGATTAAGTTTCATAGCAATGAAACTAAAAAACACACTCAGAAAAAAACTAACCACGAAAGCTCTGACTGTTAATTGATTCCTCCATGATGGTACCAATAGATGTTAAAATACTCTCTCCACCGAAACCTCTTCTCCTTTCAATCTAGTACTTTCTTCATTCTCATTTTTAGCCATCTTTTCAGTTTCACTTGGAAAGTGGAAAGATTAAGATCCCACTATGGGTTCAGATTCTTTAAGGTTATTATGAAATGAAACTTTTTTCTATGTACTTTGGCGACTTTGTTTGATGTTGGTGTATATGATAGGCAGGGGCGGATCTTGGTAGGAGCCGGGGGATGCCACGGTACCCCCGAGATTTTTTTCTAATCGATTCATATACATAGTATAAAGTTAATGTTAGATGTTATATACTAACTATTTCGCTGAAGATGCATACAGATGCGCTAGTAAAGTGGTATAACGCTAGCCTAATGAGCTTGTATTCGGCAGTTCGACTCTCTCTGAAGGCATTTGGGTAGTTTTTTTTGTATTTTACGATATTAAGTGTAATTGTTTTTGCAAAAAAGTGCTGAAACTAAGATTTGAACCATGTACGTGTGGTAAATGATAAAAACCAATTTAACTCCATAGATAACTGTTAAAATACTAGTGAAATATTTTATATTTATTATTTAACATTTTGGTACCCCCAAAAATTATTGTCAAGCTCCGCCACTGATGATAGGACACCTAGGTATATTCTAGAAGGAAGTGGGGCCATAGGGAGAGAAAGAATGAAAGTTAGTTAATGAGATGGCATAATATTCCATGTGATTCTGTTAGAGGGGTATATTAGGGATGGGTAGGATGGTTATGGGACCATTCAAGCTTTTGGTGAGTAAATGTTAGGAGAGATACTCTCTGGAAGGAGCTCTAAGCTCTGGTAGTTCTTCATTTTCCATTGTAATTGAGATACTGCTCTTCTTTTCTTAGTAATATATACACCAGATATCCAATACTGCTCTTCTTTTCAAGAAATTGTTGAATTAGCAAACCTGTTTTTATTTCTAATATGTGAATGACCACATTAAGGATTGCATCATTCAATTGAGAACTCCAAGACTGAGTGCAAATGAAGAAAAGCTACACAACTGAGGAAGTTTCAACAGGATTGATTGTGTAAGATAGAGCTCAGCAAGAGAGACCTGTAGCAATTTTTAACTACAATCAGTATATACTGCACTTAGGTCCAAATAAAGTCATTGAAGTCCTTATTACATGATTCTAAATAATCTCAGATTCAGTTATGCTACTACATTTTGCAAAAACATTCATTGCCATACACAATTGCAAAGGAATACCGTGAAACTTTCGAAAAGGCACCATGAAATATTCTGCAGAGCAGAAAACACCATTTCATGAATTTATATTTATAGTTGCTTCGTTAATTTGTCTCTAGTTCCTAAGCTGTGATTTATGTAGTTAAGTCTTTATGAGTCATTCTTACACTAATATTATCTCTCTTCCACCTTCCTTGGAGACCATAACTATAGCTGCAACATGCAAAAAGAACAAAATATGCAGACAGAAAAATTTCAGCACCCTCACACAGACATACAAAATCCCATTCTTTATTACCTCACTTCAAGCTTGTAGGTCTTCATAACTCGATGCACTCCATTTAAATGAGCACACAGAGCTATTTTCTGCAGAATCCAATAATAAGAATGCGGAACTTGTAGCCAAACACAAGACAAAATAAGCAATATAGTTTAAAGAGCATTAGTTCCAACTAAAGCCTCAATTTTCATGATCCTTTAGGTGCTAAATATTTATCTTCAACTTGAGGGTTATACGTCATAAGAGAGGATATTACAAGAATATTTTTATAAGAATCAGTGAAAGGTCAGCATTACAGTCCAGAACCACAGGGATACACATATCAAACCAACAAAGAGTCAAGCTAAAACCCTTATCTTTGCTATTGTTTGGTGCCAATTATGAGCAACAAATTTCAAAACTTTCAACAACATCAACTTATGTTTGGAAGATTAATATAGATAACATTATTAAATTTGTAATAGAATAATTTGGTGAAACAAATAAAAAAGGGGTAAATAAAATAAACAAACCTTGCTCACAAAACTAAGTGCAAATGGAAATCGCAATTTGTGAGCTACTTCTGCTTTAACTGATCTCCTGCTTTAGGCACATTCATAAGCCACTGAAGAAATATTTTGTGAGACAAACAGATAAAATTACGTTTTGGTATCAAAGTTTAAATTTTAGTTATCTGAAAATAAGATTTGCTCTTCTACCTGAGTAGCTTTTGATAATATACGGAAGAACTTGTTAAAGGCTTTACATCAATCTATATATTTATACAGCCACTTCTACTTAAATCCTAAAACTAAGCCAAACAAAGAGTGCATTTTAAAGAAGCTCTATTTTTATAAAAAGCAACAAAAGAACGACATATGCTATCAAATAGTATGGCACAAGCAATTGATTCACAAAAATCATTTGTCAATTTCAAAACTAGTAGCATAACTCCTTACATGTTGTCAGTATATATTGGACTGAAGTTTATGTGTTAGGAGCTCTTCAGTAAACTGTATTTCTGTATTAAGAAGCAAATACAGAAAGTTTTTGTATTTAGGGTAAATAGAGTCAAACTATATAGACATAAAATATTGCAAAAAATCATGCCAGTTTCAGCTTCGTTGTTTCTAACCCACTAAAAATAAAAACAAATGTAAGTAAATGAGCAGTTCAATTGTACACTGGGAAGTAAGAAGAATAAAGATAGTTATATTAAGACTGCAAAAATCAGCAATTTTTATGGTTAGAATATAAAGACGAACCTAGCAACAAATGACTTACATTAAAACCCAATGTGACAGTTAGTCCACCGGATAGTTCGCCTTCATTCTTATAAGTAAATATCAAAAAGAAGAAATAGACTAGATCAAAGTCATTAAAATTCAATATAACAATGTGTGACAACTGACAAGAAAAGCGTCTTACCTATTTTGAATCATACAACAGACCTCTCGCAATCATTTCACGAAGAAGTTTCTCTGCCTTATCATTTTCATTATTTTTAAAAAGAGAAAGAATAATAATTTCATAAGTTTTAGCCTCCGGTATGCAACCATTATCTTCCATTTTCAAAAGCAAGCCCAAGGCTTCATCAAACAAACCCTTGTTACAAAACCCTTGGATCATGACTGTATATGTATAGACAGTTAGTTTGTAGCCTTTAATCAAGAGATCTTCAAAAACTTCGTGTGCATGCTCAAGTCTTCCACCTTTGCACAATCCAGTAATAAGAATAGTGTATGTGTGCACATTTGGTTGAATACCATGTTGATCTTTAAGTCTTGATAATAATGCAATTGCCTCGTCAAGATGACGGTTTTTGCATAAAGCATCTAATATACAACTGTAAGTGAATATATCAGGTGGTTGACCTCTATCATGCATCTCATCAACAAGTTTCCAAGCATATGCAATTCTACCTGATTTGCACAAGCCATCAATTAGGGAATTGTAAATTACCTTATTGGAAATGATTTTTTTGCAATGCATTTCCTTGAAGAGACTCATGGCCTCATCCACCATGTTAATCTTGCATAATCTATCAATCATGATGCCGTAGCTATGAACATCAGGAATCACTCCCCTTCGAATCATACTATTAAATATATCCTTTGCCTTGTTTGCCTCATCAACTAGGCAATATCCGTCCATTAAAGAGTTATAAGTGACAACATTAGGTTTCACACCTTCTTTCATCATCATAGCTATCACATTTTTAGCTTCTTTCATCTTTCCTTCCTTACATAAAGCATCGACCATTGTATTAAAGGTATACGCATTCGGGTTGATGTTTTCCAATTTCATTTTATTTAACAAATGGATTGCATCTTTCAATCGATCCACAATGCAAAAACCATATATTAGACTAGTGTAAGTGACAACATTAGGAGATATTCTCTTGGCATCCATTTCAAGATATAAACTACAAGCATCGTTAATAAGTTTATCTTTGCACATGCTATCAATAATTGCGGTGTACATTACCACATTAGGCTGAACCAATTTCCCTTCGATGTGTCTCAGCAACTGCATTGCCACTTTAGTTTCGCCTATTTTACATAACCCATTGATCAATGTGCCATAACTAACATGGTTGAAATGAAACCCGAGTGCTACCACCTTGTCATGAAAACACAGTGCTTCATGAACCTTACCCTTAAGACATAAACCCTTGATGAGTGTAGTCAAAACTATAGTATCAGGTTGATAACCCATCTTGAGAATCTTGGAGAATGCAGAAAAAGCAAAGTGAATATTACCCATGTTACAGAAACAATTGATTAGGATGCTGCAAGCGACAAGGTCAGGTGCAACTCCCATTAATTCCATCTGTTGGTAAAGAGAAATAGCAGTGGTGTAATGGTTGTGCTTCACAAGTGAACCTAAAATCTTGCAAAATTCGTTTAGGGGTGGGGTAGGATGCATATGGAGCATGTGATTGAACAGCGAAACGGCGTCGTTGTCGTTAACAGAATGATATAATTGCTTTGATGTTGAAGAGAAGAAACAAGAATGCAAATAAGGCAAAATGCGATTGGAAACGGAGATAACACACCTCAAACTTGAAATCGACATTGTTGTCCACAAGAACCTTGAAACAGATTGAGCAGCAAGAATCATGCTGAAATTTAAAGTTTTGATGTCTCTCTCCGTGTGTGAAATCTATCGCTAAGCACCGCTTTTTGCAACTGAAGACTCCACAAGTTATTATACTCTTTTCAGTCTTTTGTTTAAAGATACGAGTAAAAAGCTTGGTCTCTCATATCGTAACATTATTATCAATATTTTCAAAATGATTTGTGTAAGTATTTTTAAAATAATTATTTGTGTAATTTCAATACGTTAATACGAACATTGTTAAAAAAAAGTTAATCCAGACATTGTTAAGAACATTGACACCATTTGTTACAACTATTTTTAAAAAAATAATCCAGACATTGTTAAGAACATTGAGACCATTTGTTACAACTATTTTTAAGGCACCAACGGCCGAAGACCAAAATGAGACATGATCGAGGAAGGTTGTGGCCGAGGCAAGGAATGCTTGCTTGGAGCGCAAATATTCAATGCACGTGGACACAACATTGGAGGGGTTAAGGTCAGCGAACAGAAGACGTCGTGGAAATATGAGTGACTAGGGTTTACCCCACTAACTCGTGCTAGTGAAGTCGTGGAGGATTGACTCCAAGTTTCTAGGGATTAGGATTAATTATAACCCTTGATCTAAGTTAATCCAACGGTGAGCAGACGGCTCGGATAGTGGCCAATGAATAAGTTTCACCTAACACCAGATTGTACAACTCTGGCTTGTGCCTATTGTGTACAACCCCGGTCTTCGTTATTCAACCTTAAGCTTAGCATTCTAAAACAGTGGCCAATGAAGGCTCATGTGTGTGTGTGTAGTAGCACTTGTACATTTCAGAACACACATCAATCAATCAAACTACTCTCTCACTTCCAAATCTTTTGATGTTTTAGCAAATGCACATGGAATAAGAAAACACTAATTAGGTAAATTTTAGTCTAAAATACCCTCATTTAATATCTTGTTCTCCACAACTTTGTTTTAGTAAATGCATTCTTCATAATTAATACAACATATTGTTAAGGGTAAAGTTGGAAGGAAGTAGTTAAAATAACACTAGATTTATAAAACATCAAAAGTTTTGGAACAAAATTTGAAGGCTAAAACATTCAAAAGATTTGGAACGGAGGGAGTACTATTTTTCCTCGCAATTTACTTTATCCTTTTTAGTTTTCTTTATGTTTTCTTAGTCTTTAGATAATCTAAGTCACACGTCCCTCTCACCTAACCTAACACTCTTTGGAGGAGTTAGGGAACCCATAGCCGAGGAACAGAGTTCCTTCCTCGATGCAGTTGCTTGAAGAAACAGAGGAATCAAAATTGTTCAAACCTCTGGCTGATCCCACAGCTAGGAACAAAGTGTTTAACAACAACAAAATTGGCACGCCCGGTGGGATAGACATAGGTAAACAAACGTTGGATTTTGATTTGCATGGTTTGGATTATCATTGGCGTATGTACTTGCGCTCTGGTCGAAACCTGAGCATGGAACCAAATTCCGCATCCAAAAAGACGGCTATCCCTAAGGCTAAGAACACGAAGCCGACGAGTACGTCGGGGGCCGCGCCTCACACAGCGGTTACTGAACCCAATGATTAATCGCATCTGATTGATGAAGAGCCCCATGGTCATGACCATGTTGTTCATTCGGCAGCAGATAGACATGGGAATTCACGATATTATGTACCAATTCTCCCAGTCATTGACTGACATAGTCAAACCTATGGCGCACAACGAAGTACAACAGGCCAAGGAACTGGAGCAGAGACGTGTTACGCAAGCTAGTAGTGCGATGAGCCTTGGTGTCCCCAGCCAACCACAAGGAGGACAACCAAGCCCAATGGGGAGGGAGCGTGCAACAGGCTCCACCATACGCTAGTGTGGCGGGACCTCAGCAGGCACCTTCTCATACCCCAATGGGAAGCGTGCAACAGGTTCCACCATATGGCAATATTGCCGAGCCTCAGTAGGCACTTTCTCATCATAAATCCTAACCCTATATTTCCCCAACCTTGTAATTTTGCCAACGCAAACATTGAGGGGAAATTTATGGTGAATGTTACTAATACATCTAATCTTCAACACGGACACGTGCAGATGCCCAGGAGGCCACCCTAGGCTACATGATCGATAGGTTTACCGCAGGGATCATCTTATGGGTGTCATGTGACGGCTAACCATCAACCTTACGCAGAGGAAAATTTATGGCGAATGTTATACTCTTTTGTTTAAGATACAAGTAAATAGCTAGATCTCTCATATGAGTTAAAAAAAATTGGTCTCTCATATCGTAACATTATCAATATTTTCAAATGATTTGTGTAAGTATTTTAAAAAAATGATTTGTGTAATTTCAAAAAGTTAATGTAGACATTACTGAAATAAAAGTTAATCGAGACATTGTTAAGGACATTGAGACCATTTGTTACAACTGTTTAAAAAATAATAATCACTTTTAAAATAAAAACAATTATTTTTAGACTTTTTTATCCATTTGTTACTGTTCTTTAAAATATAAGAATGTAACGACCAACAACTTACTTTATTTTGGGTGTTAACATATGTTAATTTCAAAGATATGTGACATTATCAACTTAGAACAAACTATTTAGAGAAAATAGACCCATTTGTTATTGACTAAAAAATAAATGATTTTATTGTTAAATAATTTAGAGATTAACTTTTAAAGATTTTTAAGATTATAAAAAGTTATTTTGTATTCGTATAACATAATGAAAATTACTTGCTTTAAAAAAAAATTGAAAAATGACTTTAATTAGAAGCTACTTAAAAAAAGTGATTTTTAGATTGAAGAATCTAGGGCTAGGGTAAGGCTCGGGCAAGTTATGAAGACACTAGGGTCTGAACAATTCAGTACTTCCCAAATTACAAAGAAAGCTCAGTTTGGAAGCATGAAGAGGCATATCAAGAAAATTGAGTCCCTAGTGGAATAATAAGGATCACCGAGGTATGGTGAGACTCAATTGGAGGGTGCCTCGACCACAGGATGACTCAGCTAAGGCACCAACGACCGAAGGCCGAGAATGATACATGGTCGAGGAAGGCTGTGGCTTATAATCTTGGTAATAGTCAAGTTTGACTTATAATCTTAAAAGTTATGACGAAGTACTAAATTAAAATACTTCTTTTGAATATGAATTAGGAAGTTGATTAATTAAAATATGAATTAGCTATGTCTTCTTCTACTATATGGCTGCTGAAAGTTTAGAATTGCAATCTCAAAGTGATATTTGACAGACTTACAAGGCAAAAACAAGCTCTCAGACTTTCACAAAATACCAATTCCAATTCAAACTTGCCCTTAATTCCCTAAGAAAGTATCTACTCTAGCATTTGTAGCCCTTGACAAAAACTTCATGCAAATTGGTGGCTTAACTCCAATAAGTGCAAGTATTGAAGCAGGTAGAGTCCATATTCCATCTCCACATATCAAACCAGAAGCTACAGCTGGTGCAAAAGCATCTGCCTTAGTCTTACTTACCTTTTCCCAAACAAACAATATCAAACTTCCAACACACATAGTAATGGCAAAATAAGGTCCTAAATAGAAAGGTATTGCCATAGCCATTGGAAGTGGTATAAACCTCCCCACCTTACCAACTACATCTTTAATCAAATTTATCACAATCGCGGCGCCAAGGAATAAATAACAAAGTAAGAGACAATTTTTCGGTAAAGAACCAAAACCTTGTACTCCCAAAATCGCCATGTTGTGGTACACAATTGCGTACGGTGCAGGGTACTCACTTGTACGTGTTCCGAGATCATGAAATGCTTTGTAGAAAATCCGAAACACACAAGGAGAAATTACACATCCCATTGTTATTCCATGTATTTGACTAATAAACATGGAACGCGGCGAGGCTAAGGTAAGGTAGCCGATTTTAAAATCTTGCATAAGATCAGAAGCTGTGGAAACGGTATTCATCATAACTCCACAGGCTGCTAAACTAGCAAGAACACCACCATGTGATCAACCAGCCCATGCACCAATTGTAAAAATAGCAAGTTTTCCATATGTGGATGCCAGGGACCAATCTGTTAGTCCAGTACCATAAGAATTGCAAAATGCTAAGGTTGGAGCAATTAGATAGATAACAAGTACGTAATACCATTTGAGTTGAGGGAATAGGTGTGGAAGTGTGGCAATAGATATAGCAGCAATAGCAACATAGGCTCCAATTGCAAACCATGTAGGAATTTGATCTTTAAGAAAGAGTTGTTTGCGGCGCTGATTGTCGTAAGATAGTTGAGGACTTAAGGGAGAGTCTTCTTGACCAGCAACGGGAAGAACATTGTCCCTTTGTTGTTGGTTCTGGATTTTCACTAAACAAACCCAATTATATATGAGTTAGCACCTTTACAAAGTTATATAAACCATCTCCCAAAATCATGGCAATTGCTATAAATACCTGATATCATAGTGTAAGGTAAATTGATAGATTTTAAAAAGTACTCCCCTCAGACCTATTTATATGCAAAAATATAGTTTTAGGTTCATTACATCAGTTATCCAGTGAACCTAAAGGCTAAAACTATATGTTTTGCTTATAAAAGTATGCAACATATAGTGGCCAGTGTTGTCAATGACGGATGGCGGTTCATGGCGGCGAGCCAAGAATCCGCCATAAACATATGGTGATGGCGTAACGGCAAATGACGGACGCCATGGCGGACCAATTTTTAAAAAAAAATTAAAAAATATATATACTAATACACATACAAAAAACACTATAAAAATAAAAAAAATAATCCAAAAGCCTATCAATAAATGTCAAAAACCATAGACTTAATTGGTAGAAAATATCATCAGTTCACAAATAGAGAAGAATATGCATTCATAGACTTAATTTAAGTAGAGAAGAATATGCATATGCTTGTATAGAAGCTCACAAATATATGCATTCATTACAACCAAATGCACAAACAGAACAAAAAAAATTTGTATAAAAAAAAACAGAACAGAATTTTTTTTGTATAAAAAAACAGAAAAAAAAGTAAAACATGAAAAACAAGAAATAGAACAAGAGAAACAGAACGAAAGGGCTGCGACGTTGCTGGTGGTGGTCGCGGTTGCTGGTGGTGGTCGCGCAGTCACTGCTGGTGGTCGCCGTGTTTGTTCGTGAGGTGAGGTCGCTGCTGGGGGAGAGAGAAGCCCGTGTTTGAAGAAGAAGAAAGGCCATAACTTACGTGGAAGAACAACGGCGCAGTGAAGGTGCAGCAGAATCAGTTGCGAATGGAAGAAGAAAACACATTGCGTGCGTGCGTTATGGAAGGGAAGAAGAGCGATAATTTAGGGCTTTTTCTCATTTCCCTTAGCAAAACGGATCGTTTATAAATAATGTACCAGGAAATACCAAATATACCCTTAATGAAACATTGCGTTTCGAAAAATTAGGGTTTTTTCACTGCTAATTCATCTTCAACCTAGAGCCGCGCCGCAAAGCCTGCAATCGAACCCGAAACCCAGCATTTTAACCCGAACCAGCACGACGCTTCCCCGTTTTATCCGATATGGGCCGCCACGCCATTACGCCCGCCACGCGAATAACGTCCGCCATGACGCCGCCTTTGGCATTCCGTTAAATATCCATTTTTGTATGGCGGCGCCGCCAATTTCCGCCACGCCATGGCGCCGCCATAACCGATAATTGACAACAGTGATAGTGGCACTAGTGGTGCTTTGTGTTTTGCATAAGATAACTTACCCTATAACCTTGGATGCCATGAAGGTTGGTTTCACCAAGATTTTTATCATACCAATGACCCTCTTTGGTTTTTATGAGAGGCCACATTACTCCCCAAGAAAGTATTCCTCCAAGGAGCACTGATATATATTTTATTTTTTTATAGGCAATGTTAGTGGGGGTGGGGGAAATATTAGTTTCCTGGGTTTGAACCCGGGACCTCCTTCTTACACTCATTTGGTGCATTCCTTCGATATCCCTTAGCTCGCCAAATGAGCTACCTTCTTGGGATGCACTGATATATTTATGATATAAGGTCAAATCAGTCTCACTCCAATATAGAGTGCAGAAAAATCAAAATAAAACCTGCAAATAAGTAAACTCAGATTAATACCCCCAATTTTTTTTAAACATAATGGCATGCATAGGCATCATTATTCACAACACTCCATGACATCCTAACAATGGTACCTCAGGGATCGACAATCATTTGTAGCACACCAATGAGACTAATTCGACATATCTTGCTATTATCTTTATGCATGTTTTCACCTCAAGATGAATCAATTTTATTTAAAATGAAGGGTATGTGACAACAGACATGTTTTCATATGCTTTGAGTCCCAATGAAGGGAAGGCTTGAAATCCACACCCTTCACTAGCCGTATAGAACCAATGAAAAAAACCCCACAGGAAACTCATACTGAAAAAATTTCCCAACACCTTCACTTGCTTCGTGGAAGATTAGAAACAAAACAAAACAAAACTGAAATTAGTTTTGAAGTCTAACTTCTCAGATGTTAAAATAGAACATGGAGTCTGCCTACTTTGCTAGTTTGGCTCCTTGAGGAGAGTGGAAGCTGATGATGAGATGAGCAGTTGCAGTACCACTTGGATATGTCAAATTGAAGTCAATGACCATTATCTACATACAATAATAAAAGCAACATTTAATCAAGACACTAACAAGTAAAATAAAAGGGCGACCCTCTGCACGAGACTCCCACCATGCAGGGGCAGAGCTAGCATAAATTTTATGAGTGGACTAAATATTAATGGCCAAAAAAAGGCAAAAAAAACAATTTGAGGAAAAAAATGAAATACTAATGGATAGTGCAGTCTAAAATATTTCAAGAATTTGTCATACCTTACGAAGAGGTACAACTGAGGAGGCCAAGAAAGCTAACAACAAAGAGAAAGAAATTAGGAAGTTCGACTTTGAATCTTAGAAACTAACATTTTTCTCCTAACTAATTGACCACTAAAGTATACTTTGTAATACAAATCAAATTTTCTCTCATGAGAAATTAGATTAAAATGGTGATGCTCAACACTAGAAACCCCTCTTAGGTCAAATCTATATCCCCCACAAATTAGCAAACTATCAAATCTAAAACTGAGCCAAAAAAATTCCAAATCTTAACAATTTCATGTCAACTTCAAAGATAAGAACCATACTATTAACCAAATGAAACACACATGAATTTAAAGTCATGAACTTGAAAAAGGGTCATAATAAAAAAAATGAGGAAGTGTCAACAGTATTGTGCAACATAGAGCTCAGCCACCTCTTGAGACCTGTAGCAAAAGTGCAGTAAAGAAAAAGGTGCTTTGAAGTCTCATCAGAGTTGCCAGAAAGGCCACACATGGCATGTTGAAAGGAAGCCCAAATGGCAATCCAAACATGTAAAATTTCTTTCTAATATATCTGATATAAGATACATGATACTTTTTCTTTGCCGTGTTTTGTTCAACTATATACCTGATATAAGATAAATGATCACAATTTCAATTGGTATTAGCATAAAAGATAACATACTAGCCAATATTACTAGATTTTCCTAGATTCTCTGATAATCAATTCATCATCAAATCACGCAAACCTTTATAATCAAGTTTATACAGGTTCTATAAACAATTCAAAGCAAAATTTAAAACAAAGTTCTTATCCAAAACTGCAAAATCAGAAATTATCCAGAAAATAGAATCATGCTTCCAATAAGCATTCATGTACTCAATTCTAAGTTGTGTTACAAATGATCAAACAAATTTAAGACATACCCAGTTCCCTATGTAGCAATTTAAATATGTAACTGCAAGGGGACTTAGTTACTCACTATGCAGCAATTTAATCTAGCCATAAAAAACATGCCAACTCATTCTTAGCTCACATCAACTAAGTGCTAAGCTTGTGCCTGTTGTGTACAACTCCGGTCTTCGATATTCAACCTTAAGCTTAGCATTCTAAAACAGTTAAACTCCATAATAAGATTAGAATGATTATGTACAAATATTCCAAATAAACAGAATTGAAGTTGCTTGTTATGTGCCAATAGCTCACATCATTAGCCCTTAACTTAAGCTCAACTAGATTATGCAGATTCTGCATAAGGTCCTTGCAGTCTGGTACAACTTCTAACTATGAGTCATTCTTAGTTAATATGTTTTAGTCCCTAAGCTGTGATTTATGTAGGCAAGTCTTTATGAGTCATTATTTGCCTTTTATTACCTCCCTTCCACCTTCCATAAGACCATAACTATAGCTGCAATGCAACATGCAAAAAGTAAACATTGTGCAGAGACAAAAATTTCAGTCTTACACACATACAAAACTTCAAGCCTGACTTTTCATGATCCTTATTCCTTTAGGTGATAAATATTTATCTTCAACTCAGTTGGGTTATACAAGAATTTTCACCTCATAAGAGAGCATATTACAATAATTTTTTTTATAAGAATCAACAAAAGGTCAGCATTACAAAACCACACGGATACACTGATCAGCAAAAGGTCAGCAAAAGCCACTCTGAAGATATTCTGTGATACAAACGGATAAAATTACTTTTTGGTTTCTAAGTTTAAATTCAGCTAACCTGAAAACAAGATCTGCTCAAATCCTAAAACTAAGCCAACCATATGCTATCAAATAGTATGGCACAAGCAATTGATGCACAAATACGATTTGTCAATCTCAAGACTAGTAGTATAACTCCTTAAATGTTATTACTATATATTAGACTAAAGTTTATGTGTTAGGAACTCTCCAGTAAACTGCAAAAATCAACCATTTTTATGGTCAGAATATCAAGACGAACCTAGCAACAAATGACTTACATTAAAACCCAATGTGAGAGTGAGTCCACGGCATAGTTCTCCTTCATTTTTATGAGTAAATATAAAAAAGAAAAAAAACTAGAATAATGCCATTAAAATTCAATATAACTGTGTGACAAGAGACAGGAAAAGCATCTTACCAATTTTGAATCTTACGGCAAACCTCTCATAATCATTTCACGAAGAAGTTTCTCTGCCTTATCATTTTCATTACTTTCAAAAAGAGAAAGAATAATTATTTCATAAGTTTTAGCATTCGGAATGCAACCATTTTCATCCATTTCTGATAGCAAAGCCAATGCTTCATCAAACAAACCCTTGTTACAAAATCCTTCAATCATAACAGTATATGTATGGACATTCAATTTGTATCCTTTGAGAAAAAGATCCTGAAAAACCTCCCGTGCATGATCAAGTCTTCCACCTTTGCACAATCCAGCAATAAGAATAGTGTATGTGTGTATATTTGGTTGAATACACTGATCTTTAAGTCTTGATAACAATGCAATTGCCTCGTCAACATGCCGGTTTTTGCATAAAGCACCTAATATAGGATTGTAAGTATATATATCAGGTGGCTGACTTCTATCACGCATCTCATCAACAAGCTCCCAAGCACATGCAATTCTATTCGATTTGCACAAACCATCAATCAGGGAATTGTAAGTTATTGTATCGGGAATGATGTTTTTGCAACGCATTTCCTTAAGAAGATTCATAGCTTCATCCACCCTTTTAATCTTGCATAATCCATTAATCATGATATTGTAGCTACAAACATTAGGAATCACTCCCCTTTGCTCCATAAAGTTAAACATCTTCTTTGCGTTGTTCACTTCATTAACCAGACAATATCCGTCCATTAAAGTGCTGTAAGTGACAACATTGGGTTTCACACTTTCTTTCATCATCATTGCTAACGCAGTTTTTGCTTCTTTCACCTTCCCTTCCTTACAAAAAGCATCAACCAGTGTATTAAAGGTACACGCATCCGGCTTGATACTTTCCACTATCATTTTATTCAACAAATCAATCGCATCTTTCAATTGACCCACGATGCAAAAACCATATATTAGAGTATTGTAAGTGAAAACATCGGGAGATATTTTCTTAGCATGCATTTCAGAATATAAAAGACAAGCATCATTAACAAGTTTTTCTTTACACATGCTATCAATAATTGCGTTGTACATTACCACATTAGGCCGAACCAATTTCCCTTGGACCTGCCCCAGCAACTGCATTGCAGCTCTAGTTTCTCCTATCTTACATAAGCCATTGATCAAGGTCCCATAACAAACATGGTCCAAGTGAACCCCCATTGCTACCATGTTGTCATGAAAACGTAGTGCTTTATGAACCTCACCCTTAAGACAGAGACCCTTGATAAGTGTAGTTATAGTTATGGTATCGGGCTGAAAACCCATTTTGAGAATCTTGGACAATACAGAAAAAGCAAAGGGGATATTACCCACGTTACAGAAACAATTGATTAGGATGTTGCAAGTGACAAGGTTAGGTGCAATTCCCATCAATTCCATTTTTAGGTGAAGGGAAATAGCAGTGGTGTAATCTTTGTGCTTCACAAGTGAACCTAAAATCTTGCCAAATTCGATTAGGGGTGGGGTAGGATTCCTATAGAGCATGCGATTGAACAGTGAAACTGCATCGTTATCGTTGAAAGAGTGAGAGAATCGGCTTGAGGTTGAAGAGAAAAAGCAAGGAAGCAAAAAATGAAAAATGGGATTGGAAACAGAGACAACGCACCTTAAACTTGAAAACGACATTGTTGTCGACATAACCTTGAAACAGATTGAGCAAAGCTGAAATTTCAATGCTTCGATGTCTCTATATGTGTGTATGAAAACTATCGCTAATCAAATGTAGTGTAAGCGTAGGACAGATCCGCTTTAGTGGAAATAAGAGAGATACAGAAAAAGGAGGGAGATTTAGGGAGAGGGGATACAAGACCAGTTTTTGTTTAGAATCAAAAAAATAGTTTGGTCTCTTTGTTTTATAAGCAAATATTAGTGGAGATGGACGCGAATCAAGAATAGTTGTCTATGAAATTGTAACATTATCAATATTCAATGTACCAGAAAAACATAAGTATTTGTTATGTAATTTCAAAAATTTAATCTGGTTTGCTGTCCCAAATCAAGTTAATTTGGTTTGTGCTCGATTGAAATCTACACTATATTTATACAACTAAACTACATATGATTTTACCAATACTCTCATTCTATCTAAAAGACACATTAAATTTTTTAGGGTAAAAATGTCATTACACTCTATTTCTTTTGAAGACTACTACTATAAACCTACTATCTAAAAAACAAGAAGACTTAATGACTATTTAAATTAGTAATTAATATTTAAAACAAATATTTCTTATTGATAATCTAATATTTAACTTTTATTATCTACTATAATCTACTAATCAATTAAAATAATCAATTGAAACTTCGAGATAACTGCACTGATAAATAAAAAAAACACCGGATAAATGTGTGATATATAAAAAAACACGGGATTAATATTTACCATTAATATTTATAATTTTTTTTGACAATTTATAATTAAAAAAATACGGGATTAATATTTCATTGATATTTATAATTTTGTTGACAATTTATAATTAATATTTAGGCTTAAATATGTTTTAGACCCCTGCAAATATAGGGTGTTTTGGTTTAAGCCCCTGCAATTTTTTTTTTTGTTAAAAGCCCTTGCAAAATGACATATTTTGTTATAAGCCCTTCTATGACTAAAATGTTAGCCTTAACATGGAATGCTATGATTGCTGGATATGTTGAGAAGGGCTTATAACAAAATATTTCATTTTGCAAGGGCTTTTAACAAAAAAAAATTTTGCAGGGGCTTAAACCAAAACACCCTATATTTGCAGGGGCCTAAAACATATTTAAGCCTAATATTTACCATTGATAATTATAATTTTGGAAAACTACTATAAACCTACTATTTAAAAAAATACGGGATAACTGCAATAATCTACTACAATCTACTAATCAACTCAAATAATCTAATATAAAAACACGGGATAACTACAATAATCTACTATAATCTACTAATCAACTCAAATAATCAATTGAAACTATGAGATAATTGTAATGATATATAAAAACACACGGGATAACTACACCAATATATAAAAAAACACAGGATTAATATTTGTCATTGATAATTAATTTTCTTGAAGACTACTATAAACCTACTATCTAAAAAATAATAATATTTAATGACTATTTAAACTACTGATTAATATTTAAAATAATATTTCTTATTGATACATATTTAAATTCCCATATGAGAGGACTAAGTGTTTGTTTTCATTTCAAAAATGAGCTGATGATGACATTCTCCTAAGAATAGACTCTCACAATAAATTGCAAGGCACCTAACAAGGATGTGTTTATCAAATCAACATATGAAGGGAATATTGAAATAATCTTCACAGCCGAAATATGTGACAGCAAATATTTATATCAACAGTTTTTTAAAATCCTTCTAAGAAGCTTCATATAAATTGAGTAATAGGTATGCTTGTTTGAGTATGAGGAAGGAAAACAGTGAAAATAAAGTGAGATAATTTTCCTAGATATGGTTGCAGCTGTTTTTATGAATGCCTGTAAAAGGATAGTTCATATTTATTAAAACCGCCATATAGATGATTTTCTTAGATATTCAACCCATTGAGAATCATCTTTAAAGGGAATTTTCAAATCCACAAATATAATCTATTACCCCCAACCACAATGGTGCTTGAATGCACATACACAATCAGTCATGTTCACAACAAATAGGGTGGCGAAGAGCATTAGTTTAATTCAGAGAAGAAGCATCATTGCAGCAATTAGACCAAATTGGTGATTGATAGATACTCAGTAACAGGGTGGGAATGAAATGAGAATATCTTTGTATTATTTACTCAAATCTGAGGATCTCTCAGATTTGGCTATGGAAATTACAAAGAAAGGAAACTGAAAACTGAGATACACAGAAATGGCGTGAACCAGCCAATTTCCCCAGCCCAATGCCTACGCCAATCCCAGATTGAAAAAACCCCTAAATGCTCTAACCGAATATATATATATATATATATATATATATATATATATATATATATATATATATATATATATATATATATATATGAGCACTCTCTCTCCAAATCAGAGAATTCTCCCCACTCCCAACTTCTGCCAGCAAGGCAGAAGTTTGTTACATCACAATGCGCGCCTTCAGGTGCTTGAGGAAGGATTCCCACGTGGTGTGCGCCTCCATTTGCCTCTCTCATAGACTTTAGTCTCTTTACTATTCTGCCCTTCATTAACTAGGTCCTCATCAATACTTCCCTCTTTGAATTTCACCTTGTCCTCAAGGTGAAGTTCAGGAAAATTCTCTTTCAGCACTTCAGCAGCTTCCCATGAATTCTCACATTCAGGAAGATTTTTCCACTTCACTAAGACTTCAGTTTCTCCTTCTTTTTGTTCCCTAACAGCCAAGACATCCTCTGGTTGACTCTGCAGCTCCAGTTCTTCAGTTATGAATGCTGGTAGTGGTTGTACTGTGACTTGAGCAGCCACAGTGGGCTTCAGCAAGGATACATGGAAGACAGGGTGTGCCCTGCTGTCCTCTGGCAGTTTCAGTCTGTAAGCTACCTCTCCAATTCTTTCTAGCACTTCATAGGGCCCATAAAACCTTGGACTCAATTTTTGATTGAGCCTCTTAGCAAGTTTCTTCAGCTTGTATGGTTGGATTTTCAAATACACCATATCTCCTACCTTATACTCTACATCTCTTTTGTGACCATCAGCTTGTTGCTTCATTCTGTTTTGAGCCTGGACTAGGTGATCCTTCAATAAGCCTAGCACTTCATTTCTGTCTTGGGTCAGTCTTGAAACTTCCTCCACAGCAGTTTGGTGAATATCTCCTCGAATCACAGGTGGGGGATCTCTTCCATACATAGCTTGGAATGGAGTCATTTTAGTCGTTGAATGATAGTTTGTATTGTACCGGAATTCAGCCCAACTCAGCCATTTGTGCCACTGTTTAGGTTCGGTTCCAGTCATGCACCTCAAATATGTCTCTAAGCATCTGTTAACCACTTCTGTCTGTCCATCGGTTTGCGGATGGTAGGCAGAGCTGAATTTCAGTTTTGTCCCTGAAAGTTTAAATAATTCAGTCCAAAATGAACTCATAAATACTCTGTCTCTATTAGAGACTATAGACTCAGGGAACCCATGGAGTTTCACCACTTCCTCCACAAATACTTTAGCTACATCCTTCGCCGTATATGGGTGAGTGAGAGCTATGAAATGGGCGTATTTGGTCAGCCTATCAACCACCACTAGTATGGTGTCCTTCCCTCCTGCCTTTGGTAATCCCCCTACGAAATCCATAGAGATATCACTCCAAGTTTGCTTAGGGATAGGTAAGGGTTGCAATAGCCCAGCAGGACTTAGAGCTTGATACTTATTCCTTTGGCAAATCTCACATTTCTGCACATACTCTTGTATGTATTTCTTCATTCCTTCCTAGTAGAACAAGGCTGCCACCCTTTTATATGTTCTAAAGTAGCCAGAATACCCACCTACAGCACTGTCATGAAATTCCTTCAAGATCAATTCAATCTTGGATGAATTTCTGGGTATCACCAGTCTGTCTTCATAGTACAACCTGCCATTATGCATTCTGTATCCTTTATGCTCCCCTCCATTCACCATTAAGTCTTGGATCAACCCTTTCAGCTTGCTGTCCTTCTCAAACTCAGCTTCTAAATCATCCCATTCATAAAAGTTCACTGTTGTCAGTGCAGCATATTGCATTTGTCTAGATAATGCATCTGCTGCCTTGTTCTCAATTCCCGGTTTATATTTGATTTCAAAATCAAAGGCCAGTAATTTAGAGATCCATCTATGTTGCTCCTCTCCCATGAGCCTCTGATCAGCAAGAAATTTCAGACTTTTTTGGTCTGTATGTATCACAAAATGCCTTCCCAGCAAGTAATGTCTCCACTTCTGCACTGCCAGTACCACGGCCATCAGTTCCTTCTCGTACACTGATTTATTCAGAGCCCTCTCTGATAATGTTTCACTCATATAAGCTACTGGTTGTCCCCCTTGCATTAAGACAGCCCCTAACCCTTTGCCTGGAGCGTTTGTTTCTACGACAAATGGTTTTTCAAAATCTGGAATGGCTAATACGGGTACTGAAATCATAGCTTGTTTCAGCTGTTCAAAGGCAGCTTGAGCCACACAGTCCCATTGAAATTTATCTTTCTTCAATTGCTGAGTGAGTGGCCATGCAATCTTTCCGTATCCCTCCACAAATTTCCTATAGTAGCCCATGAGTCCCAAGAATCCTCTCAAGTTCTTAACATCCTTTGGTGTAGGCCAATTGATCATTGCTTGAACCTTATTTGGATCTGCAGCCACTCCCTGAGCAGAAATTATATGACCCAAATACTCCAAACTACTTTTCCCAAATGAACACTTCTTCTTGTTCACAACCAGTTCATGTTCTCTCAATGCTTGCAAAACAGTCTTCAAATGCTCACTGTGACAGTTCATATTTTTGCTGTATACAAGTATATCATCGAAGAAAACTAGAGCAAACTTTCTCAAATAGGGATTGAGTACCTGGTTCATGAGAGATTGAAAGGTTGAGGGAGCATTAGTCAGTCCAAATGGCATAACCAAGAACTCATTGTGACCTTCATGAGTTCTGAAAGCTGTCTTGGCTACATCACTCTCCTTCATGCGAATTTGATGATATCCAGATTTCAAATCAAGCATAGAAAAGACCTTGGCTCCACCCAATTCATCAAGGAGCTCATCTATTACAGGAATTGGGAACTTGTCTGGGACAGTCAGCTTGTTCAATGCTCTGTAATCGACACAGAATCGCCATCCTCCGTCTTTCTTCTTCACCAGAATTACAGGGCTGCTGTATGGACTATTGCTGGGTCTGATAATGCCTGAGATAAGCATTTCTTTAACAAATCTTTCAATTTCATTCTTCTGATAGTAAGGGTATCTATAGGGTCTCATGTTAGGGATGCTGGCTGTAACGCCCCAAAATTAATTAGTTATTTATTTAATTAATTAAATAGGGTTTATGTGATAGAAATAATAAAATAATGATAATGTTAGAATATATGGGCCTATGGCTGGGGGTTAGTAGTAGCGAATCCGATGTGTTAGTGAAAAGGCTCATGATTAAATCGCATAAGTGAACGAGAAAAGCCCATGAGACCAACTAAGTATAAATAGGCCTTAGTTAGGGTTTTGCTCATTTAGAAGAATAAAAAAAAATAGAATGAGAAGTGAGAAGAAGGAAGGAGGGCGACGGCTAGAGAGGGGAAAGGAGAGGAGGCGTGATCCACCACCAAGGAGAGAGAGAGAGAGAGAGGCGTAGCACCAAGGAGAGAGAAGGAAAGCTAGGATTCGACTTCTAAAAGCTAAGGTAAGGGTGTGATTCAAACATTATAATGGGTTGTATGAGGGATTGCATGTGGGGTTAGGGTTTTGATAATTACCACATGTGTGTCATGATTTTTTATATGTTGATGTTATGTCTTGATGCCAATTTTGTTGCTAAACTCATTGTTTGGGGTGATCTGGGTATAGGTTCGGTTATACAGTAACTGGGAACAATCTAGCGGTCCAAAAATTATGTGGTTTACCTTTTCAGAAACTAGATTTAATGCTTGTTAATTTGGCACTGATTTGGTTGCATTTGGAGTTGTATAGCTCGAGTTATAGGTGTCACAAGTTAGGTCAAAATTCTGGAAGCAATC
The DNA here is from genome assembly GCA_039519185.1 of Astragalus membranaceus. Lineage (NCBI taxonomy): Eukaryota > Viridiplantae > Streptophyta > Magnoliopsida > Fabales > Fabaceae > Astragalus > Astragalus membranaceus. The sequence goes on along the minus strand of CM076853.1, from coordinate 36,517,858 downwards.
TGGATATGGGTTCGGTATTTCGTGTATAACGTTTTCGTTTGAACTCCTTTTTGAATGATTCTTGATTCATTGAAAACTACACTTAATTTGTTTCGGGTTAGGCTCAAGTCCCGTGTAATTTGACTGAGTTTTGATAATTTTAGAGGTGTCACAAGCTAGGTCATGGTGGCTGTTCTGTTTTCTGAACCTTGTTGCTTATTTACTAAAACTGTACGAATTGGACCATTATTTTGCAAAATAAAAATTATAGTCAGGAACTAGACATTCGTAGCTTTCCATAGAGGGGTCCTTTGCTAAGTTTCGATACCGTTTGATAGGTTAATTAATTCACCGAAGTAGAGGTATGTTTGTTGGAAATTGATGTTGCTGCTGTGTTGTTGGGCTACTGTTGCTGTTATTGGGCTGCTGTTGCTGCTGTGATGATGTTGCCATGTTGCTGTTGCTGTTATTGGGCTGCTGTTGCTGCTGTGATGCTGTTGCCAAGTTGTTGTTGCTGTTATTGGGCTGCTGTTGCTGCTGTGATGCTGTTGCCATGTTGCTGCTGTGTTGTTGGGCTGCTGTTGCTGTTATTGGGCTGCTGTTGCTGCTGTGATGCGGTTGCCATGTTGCTGTTGCTGTTATTGGGCTGCTGTTTCTGCTGTGATGCTGTTGCCATGTTGCTGTTGTGTTGTTGGGCTGCTGTTGCTGTTATTGGGCTGCTGTTGCTGTTGTGATGTTGTTGCCATGTTGCACATTGTTTTGTTGAGGGTATCGCCGAATGGCCCAAACTGTTTATGAATTTTTGTGTTGAAGGCCTATGGCCAGTGTCGGGTCTTATGTCGTTGTTGTGCTAAAATATGCTCTTTGTTGTTGATTGTCTCTGGTGCATTGTTCATGGTGTCGCATACATTTCATATGCATTATTTTGGTGATGAAGGCTTCGGCCTTGGAGCTATAGGTGATGATGGTGATGCTCATATAAGTGATGATGCCCATATTGGCTATTTTATTGGTGATGATTGGTACCACATGCATATACCCGTTGGTGTGGGTTGCATCTCAGTTATTTACTCATGACATTGGTGATGATTCTTGGTGATTTGTAATTTGATGTTGTTGTGAAGATATATGCTTGTTGTGCTGATGTTGACTATTGTGACGATAATGACTGTTATGTCCAAGCTGTTGTTGACCTGTTGACTGTTGTGACGATAATTGTCTGTGGTGATTATCTGATATTCTGACCTGTGTATACGGTCTTTCATACGATTCTTTATATTGTTTGATATCTCACCTCTTCTGTTTGAATGTTACCCCTATGTTGGTAACGTGCAGGTGATCTCGAATGAAGGCCATAGTTCTTCGTTAGTTCGGTGTTGTCGCTCTGATACATAGCACTCGGGGGGATGATCGCTTGATTATTTTCATGTCTTTCATTTTGTTGAATTTTAATGTTGAGAACCTTGCACATTTGCAATAAGTATTGATGACTAAACTTGTTGAGTTTTCCGCTGCGAGATAGAATAAATTTTGATGTTGATGTTCGAGTTGTTTTAGAAAAATGTGACATCCGTTTTATCGTTAAAAACTCTGAATTTACGCTAATAAATTACCGGGTAGAAATGGGTGTTACAATAGTGGTATCAGAGCAATGGTTGGTCCGTCCGGCCAAGTCGTCGAGTCGTTGTGTCGGTTAACGACGAACTGTTGTCTTTTAGTACTAACCATTGTCTACATTGCAGGTTGTTCGGATCAGGTAAACTTTTTTTTTGATTGTTCGGTCCTAACCGGACTGCTTGTGTGATTTATTGCGTTTTCTGTGCGTAAACTCTGTGCCTCTTGTTTTCAACCTTCTTGTTGTGTGAACTTGTATGTAGGCAGCCTAAACTTCTATTATTTGGTTTCAAATTGTCGTCTCTAGTTTTGCATAACATGGATATATGTTTTAAGAACAAGTTAGGCACTTTGGTAACTTTTGGTTGGGTATTGGGGTGAATCTATGAGACACCGTAGGGATAGGTGGGTGAGGTAGAATGCGAGTAATGCTTATATCTACAAGTCAGTTTATCAGAGTAGCGCAGCGGAATCATATAATAGGAAGGAGCTTTAATAGAACTTGGGGGTGATCATGTGGTACCGACACGATTACGCCCAAAACTCTATCGGGGGTCCTTGCAGAACCGTTAGAGAGTGGGTCTAATTATTATTTCCTGAAGTTATCTGGCTAAACAAGTAGGAGGGACGGCCACCCAATCACTTATCGCCGGTAATCAAAGAAATAATGATCAGCATGTTAGATAGCACTAGTTGTCGAGGTGACGTTAGTTAGTTAGTGGAAGGGTGCTCACGTCGGTAGTTGAATTTCGAGGATGAAATTCTTTTAAGTGGGGGAGAGTTGTAACGCCCCAAAATTAATTAGTTATTTATTTAATTAATTAAATAGGGTTTATGTGATAGAAATAATAAAATAATAATAATGTTAGAATATATGGGCCTATGGTTGGGGGTTAGTAGTAGCGAATCCGATGTGTTAGTGAAAAGGCCCATGATTAAATCGCATAAGTGAACGAGAAAAACCCATGAGACCAACTAAGTATAAATAGGCCTTAGTTAGGGTTTTGATCATTTAGAAGAATAAAAAAAAAAATAGAATGAGAAGTGAGAAGAAGGAAGGAGGGCGACGGCTAGAGAGGGGAAAGGAGAGGAGGCGTGATCCACCACCAAGGAGAGAGAGAGAGGCGTAGCACCAAGGAGAGAGAAGGAAAGCTAGGATTCGACTTCTAATAGCTAAGGTAAGGGTGTGATTCAAACATTATAATGGGTTGTATGAGGGATTGCATGTGGGGTTAGGGTTTTGATAATTACCACATGTGTGTCATGATTTTTTATATGTTGATGTTATGTCTTGATGCCAATTTTGTTGCTAAACTCATTGTTTGGGGTGATCTGGGTATAGGTTCGGTTATACAGTAACTGGGAACAATCTAGCGGTCCAAAAATTATGTGGTTTACCTTTTCAGAAACTAGATTTAATGCTTGTTAATTTGGCACTGGTTTGGTTGCATTTAGAGTTGTATAGCTCGAGTTATAGGTGTCACAAGTTAGGTCAAAATTCTGGAAGCAATCTGGATATAGGTTCGGTATTTCGTGTATAACGTTTTCGTTTGAACTCCTTTTTGAATGATTCTTGATTCATTGAAAACTACACTCAATTTGTTTCGGGTTAGGCTCAAGTCCCGTGTAATTCGACTAAGTTTTGATAATTTTAGAGGTGTCACAAGCTAGGTCATGGTGGCTGTCCTGTTTTCTGAATCTTGTTGCTTATTTACTAAAACTGTACGAATTGGACCATTATTTTGCAAAATAAAAATTATAGTCAGGAACTAGACATTCGTAGCTTTCCATAGAGGGGTCATTCGCTAAGTTTCGATACCGTTTGATAGGTTAATTAATTCACCGAAGTAGAGGTATGTTTGCTGGAAATTGATGTTGCTGCTCTATTGTTGGGCTATTGTTGCTGTTATTGGGCTGCTGTTTCTGCTGTGATGCTGTTGCCATGTTGCTGTTGTGTTGTTGGGCTGATGTTGCTGTTATTGGGCTGCTGTTGCTGTTGTGATGTTGTTGCCATGTTGCTGCTGTGTTGTTGGGCTGCTGTTGCTGTTATTGGGCTGCTGTTGCTGCTGTGATGCTGTTGCCATGTTGCTGCTGTGTTGTTGGGCTGCTGTTGTTGCTGTGATGCTGTTGCCATGTTGCTGCTGTGTTGTTGGGCTGCTGTTGTTGTCGTGTTGCTGTGGCAGTGCTGCTGTTGCTGCGTTGCTGTTGCTGTGCTGCCGTTGCGGTGTTGCTGTTGTCGTGCTGCTGTCGCTGTGTTGCTGTTGCTGGTGTTGTTGGTGTTGCTGTTGGTGCTGTTGCAGCATTGCCGTTGCGGTAGCCGTTGCTGCCATTGTTGCCGTTGTTGCTGTGTTGCCGTTGCTGTTGCAGTGTTGCTGCTGCTGCCGTTGTTGCTATTGTTGCTGCTGTTGCGGTTGCTGTTGCTGTTGGTGTTGCTGTCGGTGCTGGCGGTGTTGCTGTTGTTGCCGCTGTTCCTCGTTGTTGTTGTTGCGTGTTGGCGCCTTAGCGCCCATGGTTGTTGTCTCTGGTGTCGGTGGTCGTTGATGTTATGGTCAGGTTATTAGACTGTCCTATAGGCGTTGGTGTTATAGGTGATGATTGGTGTTATTGGTGATGATATAACAGGTGATGTGCCTATTTTATTGGCTAAGGTGATAGGTGATGGGTCTATGACCATTTGTTGATATTGGTGTGGTTATGTCACTTAGATGACTATTGTTGTTGATTATGTTGTTAAATGTTGTTGTTGACTTTGTTGTGGGTACCGCCGAATGGCCCACATTGTTTGGTGGTGGGTACCGCCGAATGGCCCACATTGTTTTGTTGAGGGTATCGCCGAATGGCCCAAACTGTTGATGAATTTTTGTGTTGAAGGCCTATGGCCAGTGTCGGGTCTTATGTCGTTGTTGTGCTAAGATATGCTCTTTGTTGTTGATTGTCTCTGGTGCATTGTTCATAGTGTCGCATACATTTCATATGCATTATTTTGGTGATGAAGGCTTCAGCCTTGGAGCTATAGGTGATGATGGTGATGCTCATATAGGTGATGATGCTCATATTGGCTATTTTATTGGTGATGATTGGTACCACATGCATATACCCGTTGGTGTCGGTTGCATCTCAGTTATTTACTCATGACATTGGTGATGATTCTTGGTGATTTGTAATTTGATGTTGTTGTGAAGATATATGCTTGTTGTGGTGATGTTGACTATTGTGACGATAATGACTGTTATGTCCAAGCTGTTGTTGACCTGTTGACTGTTGTGACGATAATTGTCTGTGGTGATTATCTGATATTCTGACCTGTGTATACGGTCTTTCATACGATTCTTTATATTGTTTGATATCTCACCTCTTCTGTTTGAATGTTACCCCTATGTTGGTAACGTGCAGGTGATCTCGAATGAAGACCATAGTTCTTCGTTAGTTCGGTATTGTCGCTCTGATACATAGCACTCGGGGGGATGATCGCTTGATTATTTTCATGTCTTTCATTTTGTTGAATTTTAATGTTGAGAACCTTGCACATTTGCAATAAGTATTGATGACTAAACTTGTTGAGTTTTCCGCTGCGAGATAGAATAAATTTTGATGTTGATGTTCGGGTTGTTTTAGAAAAATGTGACATCCGTTTTATCGTTAAAAACTCTGAATTTACGCTAATAAATTACCGGGTAGAAATGGGTGTTACACTGGCTCCATCCTTAAGAATGATTGCATGGTCACAAGCTCTCTGAGGTGGGAGATCATGAGGCTCTCTGAACAAGTCTTCAAACTCTTGGAGGACTTCACTCAGTGGACAATCAACCACTTCAGCAGTCTTCTCTTTCTGTCCTTCTGCTTGATATGCGTTCACATATCCTTCTCCTTCATTGTGGAGACCTTTTAGCATAGCTTTCCATGAAGCTTGTGTCTTGCTAAGGGATGGATCCCCTCTTATCATCTGTCTGCTTACTCCTCTGCCCCAACTAAGACTCAAATTTCTGAAGTTGGCTTTCACCTCTCCAAGACTAGCCAACCAATCCATTCCTAACACCAAATCAGTCCCCCTAACTCCATAATGAAGAAGTGTTGCACAATGGAGACCCCCTGTACTTCCACCTTCAGCTGTTTACACACTCCTCTGTTCTTCACCTTCTCTCCATTGCGTACTTCCACTTCAAATTCCCCTGTATCAGTCACCTTCAAGCTGAGTTTCTCAACTAACTTCCTTGAGATGAAGTTACTTGAGGCTCCACAGTCCATTAAAATCAGTACCTCTACCCCTCCAATGGTGCCAATTATTTTAAATGAAGTGTTAGAGGTCAGCCCCTCTTTGCTCTTCAAGGATAATTGCATCACTTTCGCAGTTAATGTTTCTGTCAGTTCTGATTCTGTATCACCTGCATCAGAATTCTCTTTATCTGATCCTGCCATCAATACAAACTTATAGTGTTTAAGTTTGCACACATGATCCTTTCCCCAAGTTTCTCCACACTTGAAGCATAGTCCATTCCTACTCCTTTCTCTTAGTTCACTCTGGGACAAGCTTCCACCCTTCCATTTCTTTTCAGCATTGTCCCTATCTCCACTTTTGCTACTGGACCCCTCCTTATTCCCTCCTCTCTCCCATCTAGTGAACCCTTTGGAGTTCCTTCCATGGTGCTTCTCACTTCTCTGATTATCCTTCTTCTCAGCATTCATCAGTCCTCCTTTCCTCAGAGCATTGTTTTTCTCTTCAAGCAATAATGCTCTATCCATCAATTCATCCAGCGTTCCACTTGAATGTAACTTCAGTTCTGCCTGGATTTCATCTTTCAGCCCGTTAATGAAGATTCCTTTCAGCATCACACGCTCTTCCTTCTTCAATGGAGTTGATTCACGTTCAAATTTCTCCCTGTATCTCATAACAGAGCCGGTTTGCTTAATACTCAGCAATGGGCCAAACGGGTTTTGCACCAGACCCGGTTGGAACCTGCGGATTACAACTGCCTTGAAATTTTCCCACGTCAACTCTGTGTTCTGCTCCTCCCACCATTGATACCAGTTGAGCGCCTTGTCCTCCAATGCGATCACTACCGCATCTAGCTTATCCTCTTCCTCCACCAGGTTGAGTTTGAAGTATCGCTCTGCTCTTACGATCCAGCCATACGCGTCGTCACCTCTGAAGATGGGTATCTTCAGTTTGCGTCCTCCAAAATCGCGCGACGAGTCACTGCTTCCACTTCGCGACGAAGAGTCAGTGTCCTCCGTATCCTCTGAGTTCACTACTCCTTCTTCCTCTTCTACCGGGTCGGGTCGGGTCCTGCGTCTGTGGTGAGAATGACGCTTGCGCGCACGCCCAGGGCGCGATTTGCTGCGTGAACTGAGCAGCTTCGTCAATTCTGCAAGTTGCGATTCGATCCCCTCGATGCGTTTCTCCATTGTCAGACGTGTAAATACCATGCACTATAGTTCTAGTGCTTTGATACCACTTGATAGATACTCAGTAACAGGGTGGGAATGAAATGAGAATATCTTTGTATTATTTACTCAAATCTGAGGATCTCTCAGATTTGGCTATGGAAATTACAAAGAAAAGGAAACTAAAAACTGAGATACACAAATGGCGTGAACCAGCCAATTTCCCCAGCCCAATGCCTACGCCAATCCCAGCCTGAAAAAACCCCTAAATGCTCTAACCGAATATATATATATATATATATATATATATATATATATATATATATATATATATATATATATATATATATGAGCACTCTCTCTCCAAATCAGAAAATTCTCCCCACTCCCAGCTTCTACCAGCAAGGCAGAAGTTTGTTACATCACAATGCACGCCTTCAGGTGCGTGAGGCAGGATTCCCACGTGGTGTGCGCGTCCATTTGCCTCTCTCATAGACTTTAGTCTCTTTACTATTCTGCGCTTCATTAACTAGGTCCTCATCAGTGATCAATTTCAAGAAGCTGTTGAATTAGCAAACCTGTTTTTTTTCTACTATGTCGATGAAACTTCTTGAGATACCACTAAGTTATACATTGAAAAATATGGCATGTTGAAAGGAAGCATATTCGAAACAAAGATGTTTTAGGAACCCCAAATGGCAATCTAAATATGCAAACATATACCTTATTTCTAATATATCTGATATAAGATACATGATACTTATTTTTTACTGTCTTTTGTTCAACTATATATCTGATACCATTGCCTAGGTTTTCCGAGAATCAATTCATCATCAAATCTTGCAAAAGCTTTGTAATCAAGTTCATACAAACTATATAAAAAATTCAAAGCAAAATTTAACATAAAGTTGTTATCCAAAACTGCAAAATCAGAAATTATGCAGAAAATAGAATCATGCTTCCTATAAGCATTAATGTACTCAATTCTAAGTTGTGTTTTTAATGATCAAACAAATTTAAGACCTATCCAGTTCCCTATTTAGCAATTTAAATATGTAGCTGCAATGGTACTTAATTACTCACTATGCAACAATTCAATGTTTCCATAAGAAACATGCCAAGTCATTCTTAGCTCACATCAACTAAGTGCTAAGCTTGTGCCTGTTTGGTACAACTCCGGTCTTCGATATTCAACCTTAAGCTTAGCATTCTAAAACAGTTAAACTCCATAAGATTAGAATGATTATGTACAAGTATTCCAATTAAACAAAACTGAAGTTACTTGTTATGTGTCAATAGCTCACTTCATTAGCCCTTAACTTACGCTCAACTAGCAAAATCTTTATCAACCTATTTTTCTATTAACAATACCACTTCTTAAGTTCACTTATGAGCACCAAATTCTGTCTAGAGACTGCAGATCTTATAATTATGCAGCAAAACAAATTTTGCAAGCATCCTTGCAATCTGATTCAACTTCCCTAACCCATTTTTAACTACAAACAGTATATACTGCACTTAGGTCCAAATAAAGTATTTGAAGTCCTTATTACTTGATTCTAAATAACTTCAGATTCAGTTATGGTACTACATTTTGCAAAAACATTCATTGCCAAACAATTGCAATGGAATAACATGAAACTTTCAAAAAGGCACCATGCATTTCAAGCTTTGATTACAACCAGTTTTGTGCACCAAATGATCATGAAATTCCCCCAAATTTAAGACCTGTATTTGGACATATCTTCTAAGCATGTTAACAAGCAGTTTGAGTAAAATTCCTCACCAAAACCATGAAATATTCTGCACATAGCAGAAAACACCATTTCAAGAATTTGTATAATGTATAGTTGCAAAGCTGTGATTGATGTAGGTAAGTCCTTATGAGTCATTCATAGACTAATATTATCTCTCTTCCATCTTCCTTAGAGACCATAACTATAGCTGCACCATGCAAAAAGTACACATTATGCAGAAACAAAAATTTCAGCACTCTCACTTCAAGCTTGTAGGTCTTCATAAGTCGATGCGCTTCATTTAGATGACCACGCAAACCTATTTTCAGCAGCATCCAACAAAAAGAATACAGAACTTGTAGCCAAACACAAGACAACATAAACAATCAAGTTTAAAAAGCATTATATATCAGGCCCTCACTTCAAAATTTAACAAATAATGCCATCAGCTGTCTTAGGAATAAATGAAACTTGTTGAGATACCACTAAGGTATACATTGAAAAATATGGCATGTTGAAAGGAAGCATATTCAAAACAAAGATGTTTTAGGAACCCCAAATGGCAATCTAAACATGCAAACATATACCTTCCTATAAGCATTCATGTACTTAATTCTAAGTTGTGTTTCTAATGATCAAACAAATTTAAGACCTATCCAGTTCCCTAATATGTAGCAGCAAGGGGACTTAGTTACTCACTATGTAGCAATTTAATTTAACCATAAGAAAGATGGCAAGTCCTTCGTAGCTCACATCAATTAAGTGCTAAGCTTGTGTACAATTCGGGTCCTAGAAATTCAACCTTAAGCTTAGCATTCCAAGAAAACAGAATTGAAGTTACTTGTTATGTACCGATAGCTCACTTCATGAGCCCTTAACTTAAGCTCAACTAGCCAAATCTTTATCAATTTATTTTTCTATTACCAATACTTCTTCTTAAGATCACTCATGAGTACCAAATTCTGTCTAGAGACTGCAGAGCTTATAATTATGCAGCAAAAAAAAATTGCTGCATAATAGAATAATTTGGTGAAGCAATTTTAAAAGGGGTAAATAAATTAAGCAAACCTTGCTCACAAAATTAAGTGCAAATGCAAATTGCAATTTGTGAGCTGCTGCCGCCTTCGTTTGCGCTGCTTTAACTGATATCCTGCTTTAGGCAAGTTCATTTTCATCGCAATCAGTCCTGTAAGCCACTCAGACGAAATATTCTGTGATACAAACAGATAAAATTACTTTTTGGTTTCTATGTTTAAATTCGGGTTACCTGAAAATAAGATCTGCTCTTCTTAAAGACTTTACATCAATCTATATGTTTATACAACCACTTCTACTCAAATCCTAAAACTAAGCCAAACAAAGAGTGCAGTTTAAAGAGTACAAAAGTAACAAAAGAACAACATACACTAACAAAAATGGCTAGACAAGCAGTATAGGAAACTCTTGACATATTATTTTACATGGAGAAATCAACTAACAAATGGTCGTTTCAAGCAAGCTAGTTAGCATGTTTGTGGGCAAAAACCAACCATATAAAACAAAACTCAGGTTTACATAACTTTGCAATACCAAAGATGCTCTGTGCGACAAAAAAATACCGAAAACAGAACAGTAAAAGATGATGGTTGAACAGCTTGAGGTAGGTGATAGAATCTCGAAACAAGGGAAGTAAACGGAAGTAATTCCTTGTATTTCAATTCAATTCATAGACCCGTGAGGATAGATAAAGGATCCACTTGGATCTATAGAATACCCAGGGAATAGATGATAAGATTGATTGTAAGGAAACTGAAATGAAATGAAAGAAACGGTAAAATGGCAACAGACAATTGCCGAGTCCCAAGCCCAATTCCAATCCCAACCCAAGTCTATGGTAATACTTGCCTGCCTCCCTTTTCGATACTACCCTCCTTTTATTCTTAACAGCAACTACTATGTGTGATGTTTCACCTTCTGAATCAGTAACTCATCAAAGTCAGTTACAAAAACCCTTCCACTACTTTGTGCCAATTACCCTCTTGCCCTTCCTTACAAATACTTTACCATATCTGTTTTTCTTTTTAGCTGTACCAGCATTCTCATCAATACTCCCCCCTATGAAATTCACATTGTCCTCAAGGTGAAACTCAAGGAACTGCTCCTTCATGTCTTCTAAGTCTTCCCAAGAATTCTCAAACTCTGGTAAGTGCTTCCATTTGACTAGCACTTCTAGGGTCTCAGCAGTACTCTTTCTCACAGCAAGTGCCTCCTCAGTCAGTACTTGTAATTCCCGATTTTCATCAAGACACGTTGGTAAGGGTTGCACTGGTACCTCAGCAGAATGACTTTCTTCAACAATGAAACATGGAATACTGGATGTATTCGGCTCTCTGGTGGTAGCTTGAGCTTATAAGCCACTGTGCCTATCTTCTCTAGCACTTAATAAGGCCCATAAAATCGTGGACTCAGCTTTTGGTTGACTCTTTTGGCTAACAGCTTAAGCTTATATGGCTGAATCTTCAAGTACACCAAGTCACCCTCCTCAAAACTGATTTCTCTTCTGTGTCTATCTGCATATTGTTTCATTCTGTTTTGGGCTTTACTGAGTTGATCCCTCAATTCAGTTAACAATTCATTCCTCTCTTGGGTCAACTGCTGTACTTCATCAACAGATGTTCTGTTCTTAGTTCCTCTAACAAGAACTGGTGGTTTTCTGCCATACAAGGCTTCAAAAGGGGACATCTTCAAGGATGAATGGTAATTGGTGTTATACCAATATTCAGCCCAGGAAAGCCATTTAGGCCACTGCTTGGGTTTGCTGCCTGTTAGACACCTCAGATAAGTCTCCACACATCGGTTTACCACCTCAGTCTGACCATCTGTTTGAGGATGGTAAGCTGAGCTCACCTTTAACTTGGTGCCTGCTGCTTTAAATAGCTCATTTCAGAAAGTACTGATAAACACACGATCTCTGTTAGATACAATTGAAGTAGGAAAGCCATGTAACTTCACAATCTCCTTCATGAACACATTAGCCACATCCTTAGCAGTATAAGGGTGAGAGAGAGCAATGGAGTGTGCATATTTTGTCAACCTGTCCACCACAACAAAGATGGTATCCACCCCTAAAGCCTTGAGTAATCCTTCCACAAAATCCATAGATACGTCACTCCACACCTATGTAGGTATTGGAAGTGGTTGTAGCAAACCTCCTGAACTTAGGTCTTGATACTTGTTCCTTTGACACACTGAACAAGCATCCACATACCTCTGAATCCTCCCCTTCATTCCTTCCCAATACACCACGACCACATTAGCAATTCGTTTATAAGTTCTCAAAGCACCAGAATGTCCACCCATGGCAGAACTATGAAACTCTTCCAAAAATTTTACTAGTCTAGGAGAATCTTTAGGAATTACCAACCTGTTATTGTAGTACAAGCGACCATTCCTCACAGAATAGCCTACATGATCAACTGCCTGTGCCACTAGATCCTGCACAATCTGTCCCAGCTTGCTATCTGCCTGAATCTCCTCTTCCAATCCCTCCCACTCTTGGCATTGTATGGTAGAGATAGCATTGTGATTGAATTGTCTGGTTAAGGCATCAGCAGCTTTATTTTCAATCCCTGGTTTGTATTTGATATCAAAATCATAACCTAGGAGCTTAGTCACCCACTTCTGCTGCTCCTCTCCCATTAGTCTCTGATCAGTCAAGAATCTCAGACTTCTCTCGTCAGTATGCACTATAAAATGTCTACCAAGGAGGTAGTGTCTCCACTTTTGAACAGCTATCACAATTGCCATCAATTCCCTTTCATACACAGACCTGTTTTGAGCCCTATTAGATAGAGTTTGGCTCATGTAAGCCACAGACCTCCCTTCTTGCATGAGAACAGCTCCTAACCCCTTCTTCGAAGCATCAGTTTCCAGAATGAACTCCTTTGAAAAATCTGGCACAACAAGTACTGGTAATGTGGTCATGGAAACCTTCAACCTCTCAAATGCAGCTTGAGCACTTTCATTCCAAGCAAAACTATCCTTCTTCAGTTGCTGTGTGAGAGGCCAAGCAATCTTACCATAATCTTTCACAAACCTCCTATAGTAGCCAGTCAAGCCAAGGAATCCTCTAAGCCCTTTCACATCTTTCAGTGTTGGCCAATTCATCATAGCTTCCACCTTAGAAGGGTCTGCTGCCACCCCCCTGCCAGAGATCAAATGACCCAGATATTCTATCTGCTTTTGTGCAAAAGTGCACTTCTTTTGATTAGCAAGCAATTGATTGCTCCTCAGTATACTCAACACAGTCCTCAAATGTTCCTTATGGCACTCCAAATCCTTGCTGTATACGAGTATATCATCAAAGATAACTGTTAGAATATAAGAAAATAGCATATAATATCATGATATTATGTTAGAGTATAATAGTCAGATTGGTTTCTTATCTTAGAGAATCTTAGATTATCTCTTAGGATAAGTTTTCATATTACGTCATTATTATTATGATTTGTTTCCTGATTTAGTTATTTAGGGTGAGTCTATTTATCCCTATAAATAGGGGTTAGTGTTTAGTCTTTGTAATCAGTCAATAAAACTATTATCAAATATATTCAAGTCTTTATTATTTCAACATGGTATCAAAGCAAGTTCTGATTCTGTGACCTACCTTTGTGCCTCACCACCGCTGCCGGCGGCGGCTACCGCCGCCGGCAGACACCACCTTTTAATTTTCAATTCATATCTCCTCACAGTTGCCATAACCGTATTTTAGTTTCTGTTTTCTTCCGCTGTTTTCAACTTTCTGGCGTGTCTTTTCAGTTTCCGGCAGACCCACCACCGTCAGCCGCCACGCGATTGAACCCTAGCTGTCCCGTTGATTGTTCATCCTCAACGGCCCTAGGTGCTACGAAAGTCATACAGTCCCTTTCAGTCGTACGACGTCACTGTTCATTCCGTACGACGTCACTGTTCATTCCGTACAGAAATCACTATTCATCCGTACGGCACGCTGTTTATCCGTACGACGCCCTGCTTATCCGTACGAAGATCACTGTTGTCCGTACATTGTTGCTGTTTGTGCGTACGTCGTACCGTTCATCCGTACGGTGGGTCATGTTTGTCCATACGGCGTTACTGTTCATTCCGTACCACGCCTTTCTACTGCTCCTCTCTGCTTGTGGTTCTTTTCATCGCCGGCGTCGCCTCTCTCTCCTGGTCCCAAATCTATGGTTATTTATTGAGTTTGGTCCCTGGTTATACGTGGTACAGTACAAACTGCCCTTTCTCTCTCTTGGTTTAGGCATTTTTCTGGTAGATATTGCTTGTTTAGGTACTGTTGAACAGTGTTTATACTGTTCTTGGTCTGTCACTAATTTGTTTCAGTGCTCTTGGTTTGTTTCGGGTTTGTTTCAGTGTTCTTGGTCTGTTTCTAGTCTGATTTAGTCAAGATATATCAATTCTTGGCCCTCTGTTTCTGCATTTATGTCACATCAACTGCTCAATCATTGTGTATTGCTTTCGGATTTGGTTTCACGCATCTTTTTGTTCCAGGTTGTTCATTGGTTCCAGTTTTTTGTTTGTCATCTGTCCAAGTCACTCTTATCTAATGTGCTTTCTGCCTTGTTAGTCTCTAATGGCAAGCTCTCTAGTTAACAATCCGAGCACACTATAGATAGTCTTTGGTAGTCCCGCTGTCCAACCACCGTCAAGGTTGAGTCGTCGGTCCCAATCACAGATGAAATAGTCCATTGGTAGTCCCGTTGTCCAACCACGTCAAGGTTGATTCGTCGGCCCCAATCATAGATGAAATAGTCCATTGGTAGTCCCGCTATCCAAGTTGAGTCATCGGCACCAGTCACATATGAAATGTTTCAGTTTGGACACCTTCAGTTAGGACTTCAGCTGCTGTAAGCGCTGGTCCAATATTGTTTTTGGTTAGGATCTAAGTTGTGACATTCTCCTATTTGAGTTTCAGCAATGAGTGCTGTCTCAATATTATTTAAGTTGGTTTCGAAGATGTGACACTTCCTGTGTAGGTTTCAGTTGCCAATGTGAGCACTTGCTTAATATCTTCTTTGTTTTGAAGTTGTGGCATCTTCAAGTTTGGACTTCAGCTGCCAGAGTGAACACCGGTCCAGTTTGGTTTAGTTTGATGTGGTGACACCTTCCGATTATGCTCTCAGCTGTCATGTACCGCTGGCCCAATACTGTTGCAGTTTGATTTTTCTTCTTCAAGGGCATATTTTGTAACAAGCTAAAAGCTTAATAAGCTTTAGCTTGAGGGGGAGTGTTAGAATATAAGAAAATAGCATATAATATCATGATATTATGTTAGAGTATAATTGTCAGATTGGTTTCTTATCTTAGAGAATCTTAGATTATCTCTTAGGATAAGTTTTCATATTACGTCATTATTATTATGATTTGTTTCCTGATTTAGTTATTTAGGGTGAGTCTATTTATCCCTATAAATAGGGGTTAGTGTTTAGTCTTTGTAATCAGTCAATAAAACTATTATCAAATATATTCAAGTCTTTATTATTTCAACAATAACCAATACATAGTTCCTCAAAACAGGCTTTAGAATTCTGTTCATTAAAGCTTGGAATGTAGAGGGGGCATTGGTCAACCCAAAAGGCATCACCAGATATTCATAGTGACCCTCATGAGTCCTGAATGCAGTCTTGTGGATGTCTTCACTCCTCATTCTAATCTGGTGGTATCCAGATTTCAAGTCTAGCTTGGAAAATACCATAGCATTACCAATCTCATTCAACAATTCATCTATGATAGGTATAGAAAATTTATCTGGCACAGTGTACTTGTTCAAGACCTTATAATCAATACAAAACCTCCACCCTCCATCTTTCTTCTTAACTAATAGCACAGGGCTGGAAAATGGGCTCACACTAGGTCTAATAATGCCAGCAGACAACATTTCATTAATAAATCTCTCTATTTCATTTTTTGATAATGTGGGTACCTGTAGGGTCTGATATTAAGTGTTGGTGCTCTAGGTTTGAGTTTGATGGCATGATCTTGCTCTCTCATAGGTGGCAACTCCTTAGGATCTTGGAACACATCATCGAACTCCTCCAGAATGTGTGCAAATTCTGGGCCCACCACTGCAGTTTCTGTGCTCGGTTTCATCTGATAGCAGTGCACCATGAAACACTCTGCTTCCTGCTGTATAGCCTTCACCATAGTCTTTAGTGAAGCTTGATGTCTGCTCAATGAGGGTTCTCCTTTAATTTTGAATCTCTGTCCTCCTCCCTTCCATTTAATCACTGGGTTCAGGAAATTAGCCTTAATGTCTACAAGGCTAGCTAACCAATCCATACCTAGCACCAATTCTGTTCAGCAAGAGTCGTCAAGAAGAAATTCTGGGTAAAGTTAATTCCCTGCACCTGCAACTTGAGTCCCACACACACTCCTTTGTGGGTTATTTTCTCTCCATTTCCCATCTCTATAGTGTACACCGAGGTCTCTTCCAGCTTCATCTGCAACTCAAGAAGCTGTTGAATTAGCAAACCTGTTTTTATTTCTACTATGTCAATTACCACAGTAAGGATTGCGTCATTCAATTGAGAACTCCAAGACTGAGTGCAATTGAAGTTTCAAAGGGATTGTGTAAGATAGAGCTCAGCTACCTCTTTTGAACATGAATTAACAGGTTGATCAATTAAAGTCAGCAGAGTTATGTAAGATCCAGAAAATAACAAACTGAAAAGGTGATTTAAAGAGGGTATTTCATTCACTTTCTCAATAACAGTACACAGAAGTACGACTAATGTGAAATTGAGGAAAACTAATATGGAAAGGGTCCCATTTCTTACAAGTACTGATATGGAGCAAAAGTAAATTGTACTGAAAGGATAATAAGGAACCAAGAGAGGAATGTAAGAAATTCCTTCTCAATTCACACCCAATACCATCAGCAGGCCCTCATTCTTATGCAACCAATTCATCATATCTGTTGCTGGCCTTTCTCTCTCTTGTTCCCCTCCTGATGTGTGCCACGTGTCCATCATTCTCAACAGAATTTGTCCTTTTCCTTGCTGTCTCTGCAGTACCATTGCTACTCATAACATTACTCCCCCCATTGAAATCAACCTTGTCCTCAAGGTTGAAGTTAAGACAATTTTGTTGGTTGATAATAACATGTGTCCGAGTGGTCGCATATTCAAGTGGACCTTCTGCATAGGCAATAAAGTATTCACCTGGATCCCATTGTTGGAATTTCAAGAGTCCTGTTGCATGGGAAATACAGCTAGTACCACCTGGGTCCCAATTTTTGGAGTATGCTGCTGGCTGAATAGTTTGATTGTTTCCATACACTCTATATGCAACCATGAATGCCTTACATACAGTCGTATCTGCCGCCATTTGAGCCAATAGTTATGTTGCTTCAACTATTGTTCCCAATCTTCCAAAAATGACAATTGTGCATGCGTAGTGGTCCGGGACGAATGTTGTAACATCGTTTTGATGCATCTGTTGAAAATATAAGTGACCACCACCCTTCATTGCATAAAGAATAATAATAACTTTGCAAGTAATTATGTCCTTTCTAAATTCTATATCAGCACAAATGTCGTCAAGCTTCCATCCAGTAGAGTTAGGAGCATCGATTAGTGGCTTCCTTGTAATTGTTTCAAACATCTGAACAATTGTAACCTGTCCTGATGTAAAAGTACTTAGTCTTGGAGATGCCTGGCCAAGTGACATGCAGCCAGTCAATCTAACAAAAGCTATGGCCGTAACTGCCCAGCCTCGATATCCATTCTCTATTATCATTTTCCCACCAATCCACACTGCCAAACCATATCTGGCAATGACAACAAGGTAGAGTGAACCAAATACCAAACTGGAAAATGCTACTAGATCCATTAAAAGAACCAAATGGTCATTCTGAAAACCCAGAGGAACCATATTCATGAAGAGGGCAGCTCTATGAAAATTACCACTAAGAGGCAGTCTAAATTCCAAAAGTGCAGCTGCAATTGGTGCTCTTAGAATTGCAATATGTCTACGTTTACTTTTTAGAACTTCATCTCCAGTGTCAAGAAGAATTGGTTCAAGTAAAATCACCACCGCATAAAATATGGTGGAGGTTTTTACCTCTTTGATTCGACCACCTGTGCAAGCTTGTACCTCAAGTGCTTTATCGTACTTAATCATTTTCATTGAAAATGCAAAGCTCAAGGCCATAGTTATAGGTATACCTTCAGGAAAAGCAACAATAGTTGTGAGAACAAAAGAAAAATATTCCACAGTTTCCATAACATCCTGGTGACAAGGACAAGTCCTGTAGCTCAAAAAGTGAACATGATATGGTTGAGATGCCAATTTATGTAGTTGCCGAAGGGTATTTGCAAGAACAAACAAAGCAACAGTATCACTATTCTTGTCAATGGGATTATTAGCTAGCTTTGATAAGTATTGATGTTTAGGCTTGGATATGTGCAAGAACAATGCACCGCTGAAAGTGTCATCCCAGAACAGAATATGTAGAGGGTCATAATGCCAAGGAGCTACTCCAACTTTGGAACTATGTGTGGGTACTAAACAAGTGCACACAACAATATCAGTAACTAAACTCTTAAAAGCATTGTGTGGATGAGGATGAAATGGAATGGTTGCATAGACAGAATTTGCCAAGTCCACGTGTTTATATTCTAAATATGCATTGTCATTACCCAATTGAACCATATCCATAAGGAGGGTCCAAGCTAACTTATGCCAACCAATTCTAGCGCAATCCACAATTAAACTATACCAAACGACAACAGCTTGAGCTGTCAATATCTCAAACACGCAGAATGCATTGTTATTACTTCCCTGGTTATTAGTATATAAAACAATAGCATTGCTTCTAAAAACCCCACCAAACTCACAGTCACAACCGCTTAGGATTACCACGACCGACAATACATTCTCAACCAAGGTGCTAATGATATTCCATTAAAAATAAACCTTGTGTTGTGAATCAAATAAAACATCAAGCATAATTGGGGAATTAACCGAAGCACTAACGAGAGGAAGTAGGGGATTGGAGAGGGGAAGAAGCATCGAGATTCTGTTTAAGTGGCCTTCAATTGTCAGATGAATCACATTTTCACAGAAATTGTAAATAACAAAATTGGAGTCATCCAAGCCAACAAGTATATGGTTAGTAGCAAGAGAGAAGGCATGATGATGTGTTACCGTTGGTGAATGAGGTACGAAAGTTTCTAGACTCTTGAATGTCATCCAATTAAGTGAAGAAAGCCCCCTTTCCGATGTTGACAAGAGATGTGAATCAGATTTCAACACGGCTAAATAAAAAACTGAGTCTCCATCATTTGTAATGTTTTCTCCCAGAAATGCAAAACCAGATCGTGGATGCCACAATCGCGAGCAAACGCAGGGATGCAGCGACGGTGGCGGCGGAACCGGAACTAAGTCAGGTGGATCCGGTAGAGGAATCGCAGGCAGAGTAAGCGTCACAACAAAGGTGGGAAGCCTTTGGGTCGATCACTACTAAAGAGTCCCGTCGCTTATTAACCAAATCGAGCAATTCTTCCTTCCTCCCACGGCAAACACGTTCAACGACGGCCGGAAGAGGATCTCTGAGAATGGTAGCCGCATCAGAATCTGCGAGCAGTAGTTGATGCACTCGATCATCATTGAAACCAGGAGCATCTGATGTTACGAAAGCTTCATTTAAAGATGTTGCACTTTCAGAAGGCATCAGAATCTGTTCCGAAGGCTGTAGAAAATCATCGGGAGCCTGAAGAGCAACGGTAGACGATTCAGATGCATCGATTTCCTCTTGCAAGAGGTCAATCATTCTCTTGTACACGCCGCTTTGATTTCTCGGTAATTTTCAGACA
Organism: Astragalus membranaceus; assembly: GCA_039519185.1. Taxonomy (NCBI): domain Eukaryota; kingdom Viridiplantae; phylum Streptophyta; class Magnoliopsida; order Fabales; family Fabaceae; genus Astragalus; species Astragalus membranaceus. Next base: position 36,498,294 of record CM076853.1, on the reverse strand, counting down.
TACGCAGATTAAATTGTCGCTCAGCTTCAACCATGGAAGATATGAGGAGCAAGGGACATGGAGAAGTCTCTCTAATTGAGTTCTCAGCACCATGGGAACAGTTCTCAAGTAGGACTTCCATGGTGACAATGAAAGCACCAAATGTAAGATCCAGAAAATAACAAACTGAAAGGGTGATTTAAAGAGGGTATTTCATTCACTTTCTCAATAACACAGTACACAGAAGTACGACTAATGTGAAATTGAGGAAAACTAATTTGGAAAGGGTCCCATTTCTTACAAGTACTGATATGGAGCAAAAGTAAATTGTACTGAAAGGATAATAAGGAACCAAGAGAGGAATGTAAGAAATTCCTTCTCAATTCACACCCAATACCATCAGCAGGCCCTCATTCTTATGCAACCAATTCATCATATCTGTTACTGGCCTTTCTCTCTCTTGTTCCCCTCCTGATGTGTGCCACGTGTCCATCATTCTCAACAGAATTTGTCCTTTTCCTTGCTGTCTCTGCAGTACCATTGCTACTCATAACAAGTTATAGTCAACTGTGAACTTCTGAATTCCATTTCCTCAATAATATATTAGACATTCCTTTCTCTAAGAACTTAGTCTGGCTTACATGGGAAATAACCATATTAACAAGTCAATCTATTAAGCATATAAAATGATTTAAGTTTCACCTGACACCAGATTGTAACAATTTAGCTCAATGCAAGTTTGTGCTGCTTATTAGCTGAAAAGAGACATCATATATTTGTGGCCATCAGCTGTCTTAGGAACAAATGAAGTCATTCTTAGAACTAAGTGCTAAGCTTGTGCCTATTGTGTACAACTCCGGTCTTCGTTATTCAACCTTAAGCTTAGCATTCTAAAACAGTTAAACTCCATAATAAGATTAGAATGATTATGTACAAGTATTCCAAATAAACAGAAATGAAGTTACTTGTTATGTGCCAATAGCTCACTTCGTTAGCCCTTAACTCAAGCTCAACTAGCCAAATCTTTATCAACATATTTTTCTATTACCAAGACCTCTTCTTATGTTCACTTAATGGGCACCAAATTGTGTTTAGAGACTGTATTTGGACATATCTTCTAAGCATGTTAACAAGCAGTTTGAGTAAAATTCCTTACCAAAACCATGAAATATTCTGCACAAAACAGAAAACACCATTTCATGAATTTCTATAATTTATAATTGCTTCATTAATTTGTTTCTAGTTCCTAAGCTTTGATTGATGTCGGTAAGTCTTTGAGTCATTCTTAGCTTTTTATTACCTCTCTTCCAGTTCCACCTTCCTTAGAGACCATAACTATAGCTGCAACATGCAAAAAGTACACATTATGCAGACACACAAATTTCAGCACCCTCACACACATATGTCACTTCAAGCTTGTAGGTCTTCATCACTCAATGCAGTCCATTTAAGTGAGCATGCAAACCTACAAGAAATTTAAATATTTTTATAAGAATCAGCGAAAGGTCAGCATTACATAACCACGCAGAAACACTATCAAAGCAACAAAGAATCAAGCTAAAACCCTTATCTTTATAAGCAACAAATTTAGAAACTTTCTACTACATCAACTCAAGTTTGCAAAATTAATATAGCTGCTTTAAATGATTTCCAGCTTTAGGCAACTTCATTCCAATTTGGTCATATAAGCCACTTGTGGAACTAAAAAAGTATCGTACCTAGTTTTAGTCTTACGGTAAACCTCTCGCAATCATTTCGCGAATAAGTTTCTCAGCTTTATCATTTTCATTTTCTCCAAAGAGGGAAAGAATAATTATTTCATAAGTTTTAGCATTCGGAATGCAACCATTTTCTTCCATTTCTGATAGCAAAGACAACGCTTCATCAAACAAACCATTGTTACAAAATCCTTGGATCATAACAGTATATGTATGGACATCCAATTTGTAGCCTTTGAGCAAAAGATCCTGAAAAACCTCTTGTGCATTCTCAAGTTTTCCACCTTTGCACAATTCAGCAATAAGAATAGTGTATGTGTGCACATGGTTGAATACCATGTTGATCTTTAAGTCTTGATAATAATGCAATTGCCTCGTCAACATGACGGTTTTTGCATAAAGCATCTAATATAGAATTGTAAGTATATATACTAGGTGGTTGACCTCTATCACGCATCTCATCAACAAGCTCCCAAGCACATGCAATTCTATTCGATTCGCACAAACCATCAATCAGGGAACTGTAAGAAACCATATTGGGAATGATATTTTTGCAACGCATTTCCTTAAAGAGATCCATGGCTTCATCCACCATTTTAATCTTGCATAATCCATTAATCATGATATTATGGCTACAAACATCAGGAATCACTCCCATTTGCTCCATAATGTTAAAAATCTTCTTTGCCTTGTTCACTTCATTAACTAGACAATATCCATTCATTAAAGTGTTGTAAGTGACGGCATTAGGTTTCACACTTTCTTTAATCATCATAGCTAACACATTTTTAGCTTCTTTCACATTTCTTTCCTTACAAAAAGCATCCATCAATGTAGTAAAGGTATACACATTTGGGTTGATGTTTTGCAATTTCATTTTATTTATCAAATCAATTGCATCTTTCAATTGACCCACAATGCAAAATCCATATATTAGACTACTGTAAGTGACAACAGTAGGAGATATTCTCTTGGCAACCATTTGAGAATATAAATTACAAGCATCATTAATAAGTTTATTTTAGCACATGCTACTAATAATTGCGGTGTACATTTACCACAGTAGGCTGAACCAATTCCTTCAATGTGCCTCAGCAATTGTAGCTCTAGTTTCTCCTATATTACATAACCCATTGATCAAAGTGCCATAACTAACTTGGTTCAAATGAAACCCGAGTGCTACCACCTTGTCATGTAAACATAGTGCTTTATGAACTCTCCCTTAAGACAAAGACCCTTGATAAGTAGTCAAAGTTATGGTATCATGCTGAAAACTCATTTTGAGAATCTTGGACAATACAGAAAAAGCAAAGGCATATTACCCATTTCGATGAAGGGAAATAGCAGTGGTGTAATGTTTGTGCTTCACAAGTGAACCTAAAATCTTGCCAAATTCGATTTGGGGCGGGGTGGGATGCATATAGAGCATGCGACGGAACAATGAAACTGCGTCGTTATCGTTAAAAGAGTGAGAGAATCGACTTGAGGTTGAAGAGAAAAAGCAAGGGAGCAAAGAATGAAAAATGGGATTGGATACAGAGACAACGCACCTTAAACTAAACGACATTGTTGTCCACATGAAAACCTTGAAATAGGTTGAGCAAACAGATCACTCTGAAATTACAAAGCTTCGATGTCTTTCGATGTGTAGGACGGCCCTGCTCCAAATTATACTTTTTGTTAGGAATTGCGACTCCAAATTATGCTTTTTGTTTGTGTCAAATTTTTTTGGTTAAACCACCGATAAACGTAATATCTTACTGTCAATTTTGATTGCACCTATTTTGTTTAGGATAGGAGACATAGTTTTATTTAAGATTAGCTCTGAAATAGTTTGTTGAGTAGGGGTGGTAAAAAACTCATACCCACATGTTAGAATGTAGTTTAAGTCTAACTCAACCCCACTAAATTGTCTCCTAAAGTGAGGGTTTTTCTCTCATTATATACTCTTTTGAGACCATATCTAGTCAATGTGTGACTTGGGTATTTCCCAATATACCCCCTCACGCCCAGTACTATTGGGTTTGGTTCGTGGATAATAATGGTGGGTGACCCAAAGAATCTAGGATAGGCTTTGATACCATCTTAGAATGTGGTTTAGGCTTAACTCAACCCACAAAATCGGCTTGTAAGGTGAGAGTTGCCCTCTCATTATATACTCTTTGAAAACCAAATCTCTAGTCAATGTGCGACTTGAGTATTTCCCAATAACATGGGCGGAGACCGCAGGTAAAATTAAAAACGGCGCAAGGTGGGTAGTTAAATGGGTACCCATAAATAAAATAAATAGGTATGAGCTACTAAAATTAGTTAATAATCTTTATATTTAATATTTAGCTACAAATATTCAAGTATCTTTTATCTTCTTGTATCAACTAATAATAAATACTTAATTCTTTTATATAATTAGCAAAATAGTATTAAAAACGTTAATTATATGTGTAAAATTAATTTGTATTTTGAAGAAAATCATTTTTAAAAATGTATTAATTACATGTGGATATCTGCGGGTAACCATGAACATTCGCTGCATGCAAAAACTCATACCAGAGAACGTGAAACTACTACGCGGGCGAGTGTGGTTTAGGGTACTAAGTCATATCCTTAGTATTTTTTACTAAATCATATTGAGTCGTTGGATGCCTCTTATTTTAATGAAATGTGATCTAAGGGCTGTCACTTAAAGAGGGCAGTTTTGTCATTTTACATATTCCATCCTGTAGCCTTCTTCTCCGCACGATCTGGTTCGCAGCGGACCACAGCATCCATTCCGACGCCGCACCACGGCATCCATCCGGCGACGTCTCCCCTTCCTCCGTCGTTCTCTCTTTCCTCTCTCTCTCTCTCTCTGCACTATTTTGGTACTCTGAAGAAAAGAAAGGAAAGAACGATTCAACTCTAGCTCCGTGCGCGATCTACATCGATTTGGGGGAAAGCACGAATCTGTCACCCTCCGTCTTCATCTCTTCCTAAGTTCCTGCGCATGAATTGATGAATGCTTTTGCAGAGAAAATTGCATCAAAATGGTTGGATTATATTTAATGGAATTTCTGGAATTGATTGAACCTGTTTTCTGGAATTTCTGGAATGCTACTAACCACTGTTGCACTATTCTGTGGTTAGTGGCCAGTAACCACAATTATGCATATCTGTGGTTAGTGGCCACTAACCATTGGGGCACTAGTTTGTGGTTAGTGGCCACTAACCACAGATATGCACAACACTGGTTAGTGGCCACTAACCGCAGATTAGTACAATTGTGGTTAATACTTTCTAGATGACACAGATTTCCATAACGAAGGAGATAAACCAGAACAACATAACACACTTCATTTGATGCAAAATCATCGTCTTACAATCACCGATCAAGTCAAAACATCAGTTATAAATCAATGAATCATTGTGAATTACAATAATTATAAATACAAAACCCTAAGCTTATTTGAGTGCTTTATGAACGACAACTGAATCCGATGAATCAGGCCTCTCTGCCACTCACTTGGCTCCCTGCTGCTGCTGCCGGATGATCATATTCCTCTCATACTCGCGCCATTTGTTGATTGCAAAGGTGCATGAATTGATGAATGCTTTTGCAGAGAAAGTTGCATCAAAATGGTTGGATTATATTTAATGGAATTTCTGGAATTGATTGAACCTGTTTTCTGGAATTTCTGGAATGCTACTAACCACTGTTGCACTATTCTGTGGTTAGTGGCCACTAACCACAATTATGCATAATTGTGGTTAGTGGCCACTAACCATTGGGGCGCTAGTTTGTGGTTAGTGGCCACTAACCACAGATATGCACAACACTGGTTAGTGGCCACTAACCGCAGATTAGTACAATTGTGGTTAATACTTTCTATATGGCACAGATTTCCATAACGATTACTTGTCACTAACAATATAGCTTCTCAATAACTATTACTTCAGATTTCACGATTAATTCATGTTGATGCAATCAGATTTCACGTTTACTCCATGTTGTGATTCTGTTAATGTGTTGGTCTCAGTTTTAACCATTTTAATACTAATTTGTGGTTAGTGGCCACTAACCATTGGGGCACTAGTTTGTGGTTAGTGGCCACTAACCACAGATATGCACAACACTGGTTAGTGGCCACTAACCGCAGATTAGTACAATTGTGGTTAATACTTTCTAAATGACACAGATTTCCATAACGAAGGAGATAAACCAGAACAACATAACACACTTCATTTGATGCAAAATCATCGTCTTACAATCACCGATCAAGTCAAAACATGAGTTATAAATCAATGAATCATTGCGAATTACAATAATTATAAATACAAAACCCTAAGCTTATTTGAGTGCTTTATGAACAGCAACTGAATCCGATGAATCAGGCCTCTCTGCCACTCCCTTGGCTCCCTGCTGCTGCTGCCGGATGATCATATTCCTCTCATATATACTCGCGCCATTTTTTGATTGCAAAGGTGCATGCCACTGAAACCGTTCGTTAACACGACATCGTGAGGGAGGTGAACGACGAGAGGAGAGTGGCTTGCATTGATCGAGCAGAGAGGGAGGTGAACGGCGAGAGGAGAGTGGCTTGCGGAGAAGTACGGTGGTTGTACGGTTGTATGTGTTGCACGGTGGTTCACGGTGAGAGTGTGTTGGTGGTTCACAGTGAGAGTTTGTTGAGGTGTGGGTTTTTTGAATTTGAGAGTGATAATTAATTATTACAATATTCAAAGGAAATATGGGTAGTTACTGATCTACCCTTTAGTATTTGTTACTAAAGATTATGCTTAGTACCCTAAACCACTGCCTACGCGGGCACGTCCCACCTCATTCACATCCATAAGTTCATTCACATCCATAGTTCTAAGTAATAATGTCACATATCTTTCAAGATCTCACTCTCCCATTTTTTTTATCCCATTTTTTTTATTATTTGTTAAAACTCTCATTGTTTTATTTTTTAATAGTCAAGATCTCAACGTTTTTGTCAAAAAAAAAATAGTCAAGATCTCAACGTAAAAACTATACGCTAGAGAGAATCCATTCCCAGGGATGACATCCTTCAATTGATATGAATTAGCAAGTTGATCAATTAAAATAACGCATGTCACAGAGTCACATACAACTTCGAACTTATGAATTTCATTCCCTCGGTAATATATAAGTTGTGATCTAAGAACACTGTTAAGAATTGTGCTGCTTATTACCCTACACTTCATTAGTTGAAAGAGAGACATCATATCTGGCCCTCACTTCAAAAATCAACTCATAATGCCATAAATTGTCTTGGTAACAAATGAAACTTCTCAAGTCATACCACAAAATTCAATAAATAATGCCATCAAACATATACTTTCATTCTAACAATACTGATATAACATACACAATCCTTTTTTTTGCTATGTCTTCTACTATATGGCTGCTGAAAGTTTAGAATTGCAATCTCAAAGTCATATTTGACAGATTTACAAGGCAAAAAAAAGCTCTCAGACTTTCACAAAATACCAATTCGAATTCAAACTTGACCCTTAATTCCCTAAGAAAGTATCTACTCTAGCATTTCTAGCCCTTGACAAAAACTTCATGCAAATTGGTGGCTTAACTCCAATAAGTGCAAGTATTGAAGCAGGTAGAGTCCATATTCCATCTCCACATATCAAACCAGAAGCTACAGCTGGTGCAAAAGCATCTGCCTTAGTCTTACTAATCTTTTCCCAAACAAACAATATCAAACTTCCAACACACATATCAATGGCAAAATAAGGTCCTAAATAGAAAGGTATTGCCATAGCCATTGGAAGTGGTATAAACCTCCCCACCTTACCAACTACATCTTTAATCAAATTTATCACAATCGCGGCGCCAAAGAATAAATAACAAAGTAAGAGACAATTTTTCGGTAACGAACCAAAACCTTGTACTCCCAATATCGCCATGTTTCGGTACACAATTGCGTATGGCGCAGGATACTCACTTGTATGTGTTCCGAGATCGGGAAATGCTTTGTAAAAAGTCCAAAACACACAAGGAGAAATTACACATCCCATTGTTGTTCCAATTATTTGACTAATAAACATGGAACGCGGTGAGGCTAAGGTAAGGTAACCAGTTTTAAAATCTTGCATAAGATCAGAAGCTGTGGAAACAATGTTCATCATAACTCCACATGCTGCTAAACTAGCTAGAACACCACCATGTGATGCACCAGCCCATGCACCAATTGTGAAAATAGCAAGTTTTCCGTAAGTGGATGCTAGGGACCAATCTGTTAGTCCCGTACCATAAGAATTGCAAAATGCTAAGGTTGGAGCAATTAGATAGATAACAAGTACGTAATACCATTTGAGTTGAGGGAATAGGTGTGGAAGTGTGGCAGTAGATATAGCAGCAATAGCAACATAGCCTCCAATTGCAAACCATGTAGGAATTTGATCTTTAAGAAAGAGTTGTTTGCGACGCTGATCGTCGTAAGATATCCGAGGACTTGAGGGAGAGTCTTCTTGACCAGCAATAGGAAGAGTATTGTCTCTTTTTTTGTTCCGGATTTGATTAAACAAACCCAATAAGGTATGAGTTAGCACTTTTACAAAGTTATATAAACCATCTCCCAAGATCATGGCTATTGCTATAAATACCTGAATTCAAGGTTTAGGTGAATCCAGTTAATTAATAGATCTTAAAAAGTACTCCTTTGGGCTATTTATAAGCAAAAAATGCAGTTTTGGGTTCACTAAATAACTGATGGACTAGATACATCAATTGTTGAGTGAACCTAAAACTGTATTTTTTGCTTATAAATAGGTCCAGAGCGGGTATGCAAAATATAGTGGCACTAGTGGTGTTTGTGTTTTGCATAAGATAACTTACCCTATAACCTTGGATGCCATGAAGGTTGGTTTCACCAAGGCCTTTATTATACCAATGACCCTCTTTGGTTTTTATGAGAGGCCACATTACTCCCCAAGAAAGTATTCCTCCAAGGAGCACTGATATATTTATGATATAAGGGCAAATCATTCCCACTCCAATATAGAGTGCAGAAAAATCAAAATAAAACCTGCAAATGAGTAAAGTTGGATTAACACCCCAAGTGTTTTATTAAAACAAAATGGCATGCATTGGGATCACTACACTGCATGACATCCCAACTACGTTGGCACCTCAGGCAGCGACAATACCGATGGGACTAATTTGAAGTATCTTGCTATTTATTTATTTATGCATGTTTTCATCTCAAGATGAATAAAGTATATTTAAAATGAAGGGTATGTGAGAACATACTTGTTTTCATATGCTTTGAGTCCCAATGAAGGGAAGGCTTGAAATCCACACCCCTCACTAGCTGTATAGAACCATTGAAAGAAACCCCACAGGAAACTCATACTGAAAAATTTTCCCAACACTTTCACTTGCTTCCTGGAAATGTAGAAACAAAACACAAAATCAAATTAGTATGGAAGTCTAACTTCTCACATGTCAAAATAGTAACATGGAGTTTGCATTAGTCCTTACTTTGCTAGCTTGGCTCCCTGAGGTGTGTGGAAGCTGTTGATGAGATGAGCAGTTGCAGTACCACTTGGATATGTCAATTTGAAGTCAATGACCATTATCTACATACAATAATAGAAGCAACATTTAATCAATACCCTAATAAGTGACATAAAAGGGCGGTCTTATGCACCAGGCTCCTACCATCTAGGCTCAGAGATAGTTAGATGTACGTAAGTGAATTACTGATAATAATCTAGGAAGCACCGACACAGACATGAACACCAAACACGACACATACACAGACACAGACACGTAGACATCTGTTTTAATTTGAAAATTGGAAGTAATTGAAATGTCAGTGTCAATGTCGACATGTGTTGGAAACCGGACACGTCTTCAACATGAGGTGTCGGTGCTACAGAGATAATAATTGCTAAAGAGGTGAAGGTAGAACATTTTACCACCTAAGAATCAGTTTGTGCAATGTATTTTCCAGTTATCAAATATGGAAGAAAAAAAGGCAAAAAAACAATAAAATAAAATACTAATGGATAACGCAGTCTCAAATATTTCAAGAATTTGTCATACCTTTCTAAGAGGTACAACTGAGAAGAGGCCAAGAAAGCTAACAACAAAGAGAAAAGCAATTATCCATCCCAATTTTGGGTCCTTAAAATCACTTGTGTCTGAAGATTGCTTTGCTACATGTTCACTCATTCCAAAGAGATAGCTCCCAAATCCACCTGTAGATTCAAGTGAACCACAAAAAGAAAATTTCATCTAACTCATTCAATTATGACATCAACAAAAAAAAGCTCCTAGATGTGTATAACTAGATTAGATTTTATTTCGTAGCAAATTCTAGGATGGACCATTGTGGTAGGCGATCCACATGGACAGATACTTTAAAAATCATTTGAAACTTTGAGGATGACCGACGTCACACCCCCAGAAGCAAAAAATCACGATCTTCCATGTCGTAATGGGTAAGACAGTTACATGATCAGGTTCGTTTCGACTAAAACAAGGAGAAACTAATGAGTGCTTCAAAACTCCACATATTCATTTTGAATTGTTTTTTGTTGAACCAACATTGATCAGGTCACCACCATCTTAACTGTGAGGATGGAAAGGACTGTGAGATTCTACTTCCAAAGAGCAAAACCAGTAGTCGTCATAGTTTCAAACTATTTTTCAAGTAACAGTCCATGTGAACCATAATATCATTCTAGAGTTTTTGTTTGTCCTAAAGTTCCAATTATCTTAAATAATTATGACATAAGATTTCAACCAGAATAGACAGTATGTAATACTTCATTCCAAGATGAGATGCAATATTTTATAGTAAGACATAAATTAAAACTTCTGCTGATGAAGTTAATAAAATAGCAGAGTGATTTTGACTTTTATGTTTTATACAAGATTGTTGTCCTGAGGCCATATATATGGCTACATGCATCCAAAACACCATTCAAACCTATGGTCTTTGTCTAGAGGTCATTTTCAGATGACCAAAACATATAGCTGTCCAACCCAAACTATATTTTTATTAACACGTGAACAGTCATGTTAATTATTAAAAGCTAAAAAATCAGTAGAATTTTTCATCTATGCTTCCTGCTCCTCTTATAATTTGGCAAAATTAAATTCTACCAAAATATCCATAAGTCCTGGCTCAACTAGAAAATACTGAAATTGTTAGGATGGATATCATCACTCGGGTTCGAAACCGAGACCTCGCAGTTGTGTGTGTAATGTGAATTTCAGGTGGATCTTGTCACTCCTCCGTCTACAGACCAAAAGAAAAAATTCTCCCAAAATTTGGTCTAATAATTACAACCTTATCTTTTTCAAATTCTTGGTATAAGTTGACAAATGACAACAAGGAAAAAGCCGTATCTTTGAAGGCATAGACAAAATTGTTGACTTTGGAGCATATTCCACTGTTACTATTCCAAGTTCCATATATTCCACAAGGCAGTGCCTAACAGTGAAAGATAGTAATCTTTCAGCCTCAAATCTTCAATTTATCCAAACAAAAAAAGTTGACTCAACTGTTTACCATACCACAGGTGTAGTTACTGCTTGATGTGCTTTAAAAGTTGATTTTATACAGATTTAATTAGAGTTATCAGTTAATTTTGGTTCCTGAAATTTCACAAATATTCAATTTAGTCTCTGACATGTATAATATATCAACTTAGTCCCTAACTTTTGTAAAAGCCTTTCAATTTAGTCTCTCGGTTATGTCAATTTAGTCCCTCTGTTTCACAAAAAGGGACTAACTTGAAACACTCTTGCAAAATTTAGGGACTATGTTGATATATTGTACATGTCAGGAACTAAATTGAATTTTGTGAAATTTTAAGGACTAAATCGATTTAATTAACCACCGCATTGGTTAACATCTTTATTCTTTGTAAAATACCAATCAAATTTTCCCTCTTGTAATTTTTTTCTCTCTTCAACCCTAGGAACCCCTCTTATCTCAAATCCATATCCCCCACAAATTAACATACTGTCATCCAAAACTGTACCCAAAAAATCAAACTCTTAACAATTTCACGTCAACTTCAAATCTAAGAACCATGCTATCAACCAAATTAATCAAAAATCAACATTAAACTCATGAACTTGAAAAAAGGTCACAATAACAAAAATCAAATAAACAAAGTAGTAATACAGGCAAATTCATAGAGAGAGAGAGAGAGAGAGGTACTGACCACTAAAGGCTATGCCAGAGGAAGCAACAACACAAGTTTGAATAACAGTATTCTCTTGTCTTGTAAAAGGTTGTTTCAACATATCAGATTTTTCCAAAAACTTAGTCCAAGTTTTCACAAAGAAGAATCCCAAAAGACCAGCAGAAACATTGAGTGAAGGTATAATCCCAGTAGTGAGATTAAGTTTCATAACAATGAAACTAAATAACACACTCAGAAAAAAACTAACCACAAAAGCTCTCACAGTTAATTGATTTCTCCATGATGGTACTAATAGATGTTGAAATACTCTCTCCACAGAAACCTCTTCTTCTTTCAATCTAATACTTTCTTCATTCTCATTTTGAGCCATTTTTTCAGTTTCTCTTGGAAAGTGGAGAGATTGAGACTCTCTTAAGGTTATATTATGAAATGATACTTTTTTTTTTCTATGTAATTTGGCTACTTTATTTGTTGTTGGTGTAAACCTTTATTTATATTATTATATTCACAAGATTGAAGTTGAAATATGAATAGTTTAATAAATATTATAAATATTTATGGATGGACATCAATATCATCATTACTGTGAGATATGGAGATAGCCTGATAGGCACAAGAGAGGCACATGTGAACGCGTGATTTGACCATTTATATTGGGGACCTTTATTTGGATGCCATTTGGGGACAGATTTTAGAATATATATTTTTATTCGTTTTTAATATATTTTCATATACTCATCTCTAAAGATACTCATTAACGTTTTTCTTAAAATATTTATTTATAGGTATCTGGATCCAGAGATTATTTCAAATCTGTTTGTTTTGGGCTATAACATTATTTTATAAAAAATTAAATTTTAGGAAAAAATATTATTTTTTTAGAATATTTTAAGAGTACCCATTTATTTTTTCCTTCAACTATTTAATTAAAATACAATATAGGTATCTGGCTCCAGAAGTAATTACATTTCTGCTTATAATATTATTTTATAGGAAGTAATTTTTTAGAAAAAAACTAAATACCTTTTAATTTTTTAGAAAAAAACTAAATATATACCTTGTAATTTTTTAGAGAAAAACTAAATACCATTTAATTTTTTTATATGTCTGCCTCGGTTTTTAAAAACAATCATATTCTAAAAAAGTTGAAATCTGATTATAATCAAAATCATTAGTACAGACAGAAATTAATTTATATATATATATATATATATATAAAAGGAAAAACATAAATTAATATTTTTTACTTTTAAAACTCGAAAATACTATGATTTTGTTGGAACAATTGATTGAGCTGGCTGTGTTGTTCACCATTTTTGGTTCCAGAATTCAGTTACAATTACAACCACACACAGAGAGAAAGAAATCAAAGTATAAGAGAGAGTTTGGTGTGAATGAAAAATATTATTCAATCACTGTGCCAATTATTCCATCAGCATATATATATATATATATATATATATATATATATATATATATATATATATATATATATATATATACTGCTGTCATTATTGTGCCACATCAGCAAATACAATTGAAGTATTAAGCTACACTAACTGTTATTAACAGACTACTTTTTTCCGATAAGCTATTAATAGACTACTAATTGCCAACTAACTGACTAATTTACTAACAGTAAGTCTAACTATTAGTAACTCAAATAGCTAACTATGAATTGTATCACTCATACTTACAACATCCTCCCTCAATTCATAGCATCAAATAAAGTAACACCTATATCAGTTCTCGGCTTAATGAACTGATCAGTCTTCAAATTCTTTGTCAAAATGTCTGCTAGCTGCTGCTGTGAAGAGCAGTGCAGACCTCAATGATTCCCTTCTGCACTTGATCCCTCAAGAAATGATACTTGGTCTCAATATGCTTGCTACGACCATGTAACACAGGATTCTTAGCAAGACTAATTGCTGATTTATTGTCAATCAACAATTTCAGTGGCTTCTTTACTTCAAGCTTCAGTTCATCCATCAATGCCCCAAGCCAGATCGCTTGACAGGCAGTAAATGCACCAGCTATATATTCTGCTTCACAGGATGATAGAGCAACCACAGGTTGCTTTCTAGAACACCGTGATATAGGGGCACCATTCCACAAAACACGTATCCAGTAGTGCTCCTTCTATCCACTTTGTCCCCACACCAATCTGCATCAGAATATCCCAACAAATCTACCATGTTTTGCTCAGTAACAGATGAATACATCACACCATATTTCAAAGTTGCCTTCACATACTTGAGTATCCTGATTGCTGCTTGATAGTGGGATAATTTTGGCTTACTCATGAACCTACTCACAGCACCAACTGAGTAGTTGATGTCTGGTCGTGTGTTGCATAAGTATCTCAGGGATCCCACCAGTTGCTTGAACAAAGTAGGATCTACATCTTTCCCATCAGTGTCAGCTTCAAGCTTCACACTTGACTCTGCTGGTATCACAGCAGGCTTGCTGTCCTCCAATTGAAACCTTTTCAAGATTTCAATTGCATACTTCCTTTGATGAAGTATGATTCCCTTTGCTGTATATTGGAACTCCATTCCTAGGAAATAAGTCACTTTTCCCTAGGTCTGTCATCTCAAACTCAGTCATTAATTTCTTCTTGAATTTCTGAATTTCAGTGACACTGCTTCCAGTTATCAGCATGTCATCAACATAGAGACATACTAGTATCTTCTCACCTTGCTTTGAGTCATATACATAGACTCCATACTCCACTGCACATTTCTTAAAGCCAAGCTCCACAAAATAGGCATCTATCTTCTTGTTCCAAGCTCTTGGAGCTTGCTTAAGCCCATACAAGGCTTTATGCAACTTGTACACCATTTGTTCCTTTCCTTTCACTTCAAAACCAGGTGGCTGTAACACATATACTTCCTCCTCCAATGGTCCATTCAAAAATGCTGATTTGACATCTAAATGATACAATGTCCAGCCCTTGTTACAAGCTAGAGCAATTACCATTCGGATTGTCTCATGTCTAGCAACTGGTGCATAGACTTCAAAGTAGTCAAGGGCAGGTTTTTGGAGAAAACCCCTTGCTACTAATCTTGCCTTATGCTTGGCAATTGACCCATCGGCTTCAACTTCACTTTGAAGACCCATTTCACACTTATTGCTCTCTTACTCTTAGGCAACACAGTCAATTCCTAGCTCTTGTTCTTTTCAATTGCACTGAGTTCTTCTTTCATCGCAGCCACCCACACTTTCTCCTTCAAGGCTTCTACATGACTAAGTGGTTCAACATCAGTCAGTAAAGCAAACTGTACCAGTTCTTCATCACTGTCAACTTGATTATCAGCAATCAAGTCATGGTCAGCCAGTCTGTTTGGAGGCACTCTTTGCCTCTGTGGTCTATTTTGTGCTACTTGTTCATCACCAGAATCAGAATCAGAATCAGTATCATTGGTTTGCTGCTGTGGATCTTTCTCATCATTATCAGCTGGGACAGACACATTTTCTTGATCTGGTGCATCTGCATCAATTTCTTCAAGCAGGACAGATTCTACTCTGGTAGTTTTTGCTCTGCCAGCATCCCAAACCCATATTTCTGACTCCTTTACAATTACATCTCTGCTGAATTCAATCTTATTAGTTACTGGACAGTACAGTTTATATGCCCCTGTAGAGTGGTATCCTACAAGGATCATTGGACAGCTCTTGTCATCCAGTTTTCTTCTCTTGGCATCAGGGATATGCTTGTAGCAAAGTGCACCAAAAACTCTCAAATGCCCTACACCGGGCTTCTTGCCAGACCACACTTCAAGTGGAACTACTTCCTTGAGCCTCTTGGTTGGACATCTATTGAGGATATAGGCTGCTGTTGAGACAGCTTCTCCCCAAAGACTGTTTGACAAATTCATCTGTTTCAGCATGCATCTTGCCATGTCCATTATCATTCTATTTCTTCTCTCAGCAACTCCATTATGCTGAGGAGTATATGGAGCAGTTACTTCATGATCAATACCTTGATCTTCACAGAATTTCTTAAATTCAGCAGAGTTGTACTCTCCACCACCATCAGTTCTAAGAATTTTCAGCTTGCAACCACTTTGTTTTTCAGCATAACTCTTGAACTTCTTGAATTGATCAAGCACATTAGCCTTGATCAAATATATCCACAGCATCCTAGTGTATTCATCCACAAATGATACAAAATACTTGTTGCCACCTAAGGAAGGGACTTCCAAAGGACCACATACATCAGAATGTACTACACCTAAAGCATGTGTTGCCGTTGGTGGTAATTCTGATGTAAATGGCAGCCTAGCTTGTTTACTTCTCATGCATATATCACAAGACTTGTCAATGGCAGCTACTGCAGGGATTCCTATCACAAGATTCTTTGAGTTTAGATGACCTAAACTTCTATAGTTTAGATGACCATACCTCTTGTGCCATAAGGCACTGTCTCTGTCTCCATCAGTGGCACTAAAACAGTGTGTCTCAGCTGCCTTGATGCTCACCTTAAATGTTCTGTTCTTCTCCAAAAAAGATTTCAGAATCAGCCTCTTGTTCTTGTCATACAGCAGCAGCATACCATCCTCCATGTTCACTGAATAGCCCTTCTCTATGAGCTGACCTACACTTATTAGGTTGCTCTTCATACCAGGCACATACCATACATCTTCAATTACCACAGTCTTACCATCTTTTCTTTCAGCCAGAATGTTTCCCATCCCATCTGCTTGTAAGTATCTATCATCAGCAAGCCTAATTCTGGTCCTTTTACTGCTATCAACATTCACTAGCCGCTGCCGGTTACCAGTCATATGATTGGAGCAGCCTGTGTCCATGTACCACAGTTCTGATGTCACTGAATCATCAGTTGTAGTCACCATTAACAACACTGCATCATCTTCTGAATCTCCATGAGCTAACTTAGCCTCTTCATCACCTTTTCTGAGGCTATTTTTCTTTGTTATCTGACCAACATTCATCAGCAAAGTGGCCAAACTTCTCACAGTTAAAACATTGGATCTTTCTTTTATCAAATGTGCCTTTCTTCTTATTGTTTTTACTGGTTTCTCCTACATTCTGTTTTGAAGATTCAGCATGCTCACTTCCTTTCTTATTCTTCTTATCAAACCACTGCTTCTTTTGGAATTGAAAATTTCCTTTATTCTTATTCCAACCTTTCTTACTAGACTCCGTTTTCTTAGATGTATGAGCCTGAAGTGCTTGTTCATTTTCTTTCTCAGATCCTCTCTCAACTACACACAATTCATGTGCCTCTAGGTTTCCTTGTAGTTCCTCTACTTTCATTGTACTAGTTTCCTTAGATTGTTCAATAGCTACTACAATGAAATCGAACTGAGCAATTAAGGAACAGAGTACCTTTTCAA
The DNA here is from genome assembly GCA_039519185.1 of Astragalus membranaceus. Lineage (NCBI taxonomy): Eukaryota > Viridiplantae > Streptophyta > Magnoliopsida > Fabales > Fabaceae > Astragalus > Astragalus membranaceus. Next base: position 36,481,055 of record CM076853.1, on the reverse strand, counting down.
CAATTACTTGTTCTGTAATCGTCTCTCCACAAGTCTTCATCTGATTCGTAACAACAATTACTCTTGAGAAATAGTCAACAACTTTCTCATCACTCTTCATCTGAAGATTTTCATACCGTTTCCGCACGATTGAAGCTTCACTTTCTTCACCGTCGCGTCACCGCCGTAACATCGAACCAGAGTATCCCACGCTTCCTTGGACGTCGTTGATTCTGCGATTTTCTCAAACACTTTTGCATCGACGCACTGGTGAATGTAGAAGAGAGCCTTCTGATCTTTCTTCTTCGTCTCACGATACGCGTTTCGTTGCGCTTCAGTTGCGTTCGCCGCAAGCGCGTCGTAACCTCCATTGACGATCTCAAGCACATCTTGAGCGCCAAATAATACCCGCATTTGGATTGACCAACGATTCCCGTTCTTGCCGTCGAACACCGGCAAGTGTGTGTTGAATCCTCCATTTCCGTTCAGCATCTCTCTCTGTGTCGCTCAATCTCACTGTCACTCGTGTTTGCCCCAACCCTAGGAATCAGAAATCGTGATTCCTTTCGATTTCGAAGTTCAATTCGGTGAGAATTCCAAATCGAAATCACACACACCTCACAAATCACTCGTGTTTCCCAGGATCTCTCAAGAACAAAGCTTTGATACCAATTCTGTTGGAACAATTGATTGAGCTTGCTGTGTTGTTCACCATTTTCGGTTCCAGAATTCAGTTACAATTACAACCCCACACAGAGAGAAAGATATCAAAGTAGAAGAGAGAGTTTGGTGTGAATGAAAAATATTATTCAATCACTGTGCCAATTATTCCATCAGCAGATATATATATACTGCTGTCATTACTGTGCCACATCAGCAAATACAATTGAAGTATTAAGCTACACTAACTGTTATTAACAGACTACTAATTGCCAACTAAGTGACTTATTTACTAAGAGTAACTCTAACTATTAGTAACTTAAATAGCTAACTATGAATTGTATCACTCATACTTACAACAGATTTCTATATTGTTTATATTAGAAAAAAAATTTAGACAATGATGTTGGCTGGTTCATTATCAAAAGAAAAAAGATGTTACATAAAAAAAGAAAAAAATATGTTGGTCGGTGATATTAATTCTTCTGGATGATACATACGAATTCATTTTTTTTTTCTTTAAAGCTAAACATCTAATCTAATTTTGGAAAGTTCAAATTCATTTTCTTATCTACAAACCGTGGGACAGAAAAGTGTGCCTGCAACTATGCACGCTAAACAAAAAGGAAATTCTGCTCTGAAGAGTGAAAACTAGCGGACAAAAGATGATTCAATTTTGTGTCAAAAAAAAAGAGATTATTAAATGACCCGTCGTCCCTCCGTTCAATTTTTAGTATTTTTGACTTGCTACGTATTTTTTTTTATCGAGAAGCCTTCGTCTCCATTAGGAATGTCAACGGGGCGGGGCGGGCACGGGTATCTCACTACCCGGACCCGCCCCGTTTATTATTAATGGGCCCCGGGCCCGCCCCAGACCCGCGCGGGTACCCGTTTAACGGGTTTTAAACGGATATCTTTTTAAACGGGTACCCGCGGGTACCCACGGGTATTTATAAAAAAACTTTTAAAAATAAAAAATTAGTTTTTTTAACACTATTTTTTTGATTCATGTATATAAAAAAAATTCAACATAGAATTATTTTTAACCTGAACCTTTAAACTATTGCAAAATGTGACTTTAATTTTTTTCCTGTACTTTTAAGCAATAATCCTTAATTCCTTATAGGAGGAAGAATCAGTCGCACATCTAACTTGAAAAATAACAACTACTTAAACATCCACTTAAACAAACAATAACAACATGTGAATGTTTATCCACTTAAACATCCACTTTAACATCCACTTAAACATTCACTTAAACAACAACAACAAAATGTGAATGTTTATCCACTTGAACAACAACAACAACAATAGATAAACAACAACAACAACATAATTTTCAACAATTTTCAGCTAAGTAGCACCACTTGGTTCACTTGTTTCCTGAAACAAAAAACAATTTAAAATTAAAACCCAAACAACCATATTTATGAGCTTTGAAATTAAATTGTAGAAATATTACTTACAATATCAACATCAGCATCTTCCAGAACTCCGTTAAATTCAATATTGTCAACTTTTGATTTTGAAGAGCCTACAAACAAACAATTTAATTAAAAACTTGCAATAAATAATCAATCTATTTTCAATAAAATTTAATGTTTTTACCTTTCATTTCAGTCCAAAAATCCACACTTTCTCTAACATTCTCAATAGTCTTAGAGATTATTAACAAACCATCTTTCACAATCAAATTTAATATGTGAGCACAGCATCTCATGTGAAAAAATTGACCTCTTAAAATAAGTGAGCTAAGTGGAATTTTATCAAAAATCTCCTTAATCATAGCATCATTTGTAGAGCAATTATCAACAGTCAATGTAGACAACTTTCTATCTAAATTCCAGTCCATCAAACACCCAACTAAAACATCAGCTAGAACTTTTGCAGTATGAGGAGCAGGCACATAAATAAACCTATGATATAAAATTAGATTGAAATTTAAATAAGAACAAGATGTAAACAAAATAACAATTGTAACAAAGTCAAGAAGGTTTAGTGATTTTACCTTACAAGTCTACTTTGTAGGGTCCATGAATCATCAATGAAATGAGTTGTGACCGTCATGTAGCCTTTATTTTGGTGACTAGCTGTCCACATATCAGTAGTGATTGCAACACGGCTTTGATTCTTTGACAAAAGCTTCAATGTACTCTCTTTCTCTTCTTGAAAACGTTTTATTATGTCGGCCTTGATAGTGTTGCGGGAAACAACCTTAAATAAAGGTTGCATAGTAGCACAAAAGTCTTTAAAACCAATATGGTCAACCATTTTCATAGGATACTCGTGAAGAACAATCATTCTAGCCGCTGAACGCCTTGCTGCATCTTGATTAAATGCATAAGAACCAACCACTACTGTTTCATTTCCAACATTCTCAGTTTTGATAAAAGCTTGCCTAATATCTCTAGTTGTGCGACGGGTGAAACTAAGAAAGTGCTTGCGCAAGTGTGATGTTCCTTGACTTGATGCACCTAAAAGATCTACTCCACAGTAGTTGCAAATGGCCCTCATCTTTTCACCTATCTTTTGCTTTTTAAAATGATTCCAAACATTGGAAGTTAGCTTTCTTTGACGACCTTCGATTTCAGTTGGAAGTAAGCTTTCAACTTCATCAGTAGGAGTTGAATTTGTTTCTACATTCATAGAAGGAGCACACGCATTTGATTCACCCACATTTGATTCACCCACAATAGATTCACCCGCATTAGTCCCAATCTCCATAGGGGTAGAGGTATGTTGAGTAGACATTCTACAAATAAACAAATTTAGTAACATTGTTACTATAAATGAACAAATTTAGCAACATAAATCAGCTATAGATTTAGTAACATTGTTACTATAAATGAACAAATTTAGCAACATAAATCAGCTATAGATTTAGCAACATTGTTACTATAAATGAACAAATAAGCAAATTTAGCAACATGATTCAATCAGCCTTGTATTTATTATCATTATCATCAATCAGCAAATCAGGTAAATCAGCTAACATGATTCAATCAGCAAATCAGGTAAATCAGCTAACATAAATCAACATACACAACATACGCAAATTTAGCAACAGAGGAATGAACATATGCAAATTTAGCAACAGTGGAATGAACTTATGAACATACACAAATTTAGCAACAGTGGAATGAACTTATGAACATACACAAATTTAGCAACAGTGGAATAAACATACACAAATGAACATACACAGTGGAACGAACATACACAAATGAAAAGGAGAAGATGAATATCTGAAAACCAACCTTGAAGAAGCGGCGCCGGCGACTGAGTGAGGAAGAAGACGCGGAAACGAAAACTGAGTGAGGGAAACCGAAGAAGCGCCGCCGGCGAAGAAGCGACGCAGTCGCAGATGCTGGTGGAAGAGATGCGAAGTGAAGCGCGAAGAGATGCTGAGGTGAGAACAGATGCGTGAACCGTGGCGTGAAGCGCGAAGAGATGCGATTGCGAAGTGAAGCGCGAAGAGATGCGTGAAGCGCGAAGAGATGCGAAGTGAGAACCGATGCGTGAAGCCGTGAACCGTGGCGTGAAGGATGAGAAGTGAGAACAGATGCGTGAAGGAGAAGAATCAGAAGATGATGTGTGAAGGAGAATATGTGATGATCTGAAGTTCTGAACTGATGATGCGTGAGCGTGAGGTGATGATCTGGTTCTGGTGAAGGAGAAGACAAACTGCGGCTGACTACAGGGCACAGGCTCACAGGGAAAACAATTTAGGGTTGGTTTTTATGTTGGTATATATATGAGGCCAATTATCTATACTAACGGGTACGGGTACCCGCGGGCACGGGTACCCCGCTACCCGGACCCGCCCCGTTTATTGACGGGTAGCCAAAATACCCGTTTATTTGGCCCGCGGGTACCCGTTTACCTACCCGCCCCGGACCCGTGACGGGTTTTACCCGCGGGTCCGGGTTTTTTTGACACCCCTAGTCTCCATTTTGGTGGTATGGGTAAAAGAGATTCTGACTAATCTAAACTACAAAATAAGTAAAGTTTTATATGGAGTCGCTTTATTGAGGAGAATCGAACTCAAATACTAGCAAAGTTTATCAATTTAAATAAAGTGCGTTGATCACTCGCACAGGTGGTGGATATTTGGATTTCTTAACTATTTGGTCAAATGTTTGATCTTTGGCCAGTACGCATGAAAAAATTCCTGGTGGGAGAGGTCAACCCCTTAAGTGGATCTCAGTACTTCGGGGGATTAGTCTCTACAGTTGTGCCCGCAGATGATACCTTGGTTTACCAAAAAAAAAAGAAGTTTATTTTTTTGTCTCTACAATATAATTTTTTAACAAATGGTTAAATCCAACTAAGAACCAATTGTTCAGAACTCTTTTGCTTCGATGACGGTAAGTAAATATCTCTGCAGTTATCTAAATGCAAGAGACATCTTTGAACTCCATTTAGAAGTTAGCTAATGACAATATTGTTCATATCTCCTCTGATACTATTGTAATATTGGAGTTCATGTCATTCTCTCTTACGCTAATGGAGTCAATGGTATGAATACTGTTAGTCGGTGTTGGAGTGATGTCTCATCCTCCACTCAACCTCCCACTATCAGGCTAGATTCTCTAAATGCCTAAGAGTCTGATAATACTTCTAATCTAGTGGTATCATCTCTAACATGAGATTAGTAGGAAAGCTCTGGGTGATGTGCTAGATCAAGTTGTTGATACCATGGCTACTGATACTCAAGCAATTGTTGCGGATCATCTCGAACCGCTGGTGCCCAAGACCTAAAAGAAGAAATCTTGGCATAAAAAGAATTTGGTATAGAAAACTTTAGGCTATAATACCCGCTCAAAGACAAATTCGGTGTCTGTCTCTTTATTTTATTATTTTTTATTACCATGTTATTGGTGCATAGTTTCCACCGACCTTGCCAGCGACTAATCTACGCCGGGGAACCTGGCTGGTCACGCGTTTCCGGCTTTGCCGGCCCGTGTGGTTCTCCCCCCAACAGAGTTTTTGCCACACCTAATATTCGAACCCGAGACCTTGGGGTGCGATCCAAGTCCAGTTACCACTTGGACCAACTCTTTTTGGTGGCGTCTGTCTCTTTATGATCTAACTATTGTAAGTTGGTCATCGAAGTTTTTGCAAATCTAGAAACTGGTCTAGAGAAATGTAGGCTATAATTCTCGTTCAATGACAAATTTCCTCTGTCTCTCTTTGACCTGACTATTGTAAGTTAGTCCTTATTATTGCTTTGACTTTATTTTCTGTTTTGCCAATGGTATTGACCTAGACCCGCCTTGAGCTCTTTTCTGTCATCACTTTTCCCCCTATTTTTTTTAGTAAATTAAGGGAGAAGTTCTCTTTTTCATTTTTAATGTGGCTTCGCATCAGAAGGCTTTAACGAGATTTTCTTCCATCTATTTGCATAAAAAAAATATTGTTTCTGTTTTAGATTCCGTAATACTTTTATTTTTAAATTTAGTCTTTAAAATTTGAGATTACTTTAGTTTTTTCAATCTTTTAAGTTTAGAGTTCATTTCCGTTTTAATCTCCGAAATTTATATACATGGTATCAAACTTAATCCCTTTGATACTAAACACACTAACTATAAGACATAGTATAACTGGAAAAGTTGATGTTGTAGGACTAAATATTTTCCATCGTTATCTGAATTCAAATTTGAGATCTCCACATATGTTGTGTGAATTTACAGGTAGTGTTTGTAAATCTAAAAAAGAGGGGAGACCGGGCTTAAAAAACTTAGAAGCTATTAATATCGCTTTGTTAGCCAAGTGGAAATGGAGATGCCTTGTCGACGTCAATGTTATATGGACACCTATCCTTACGTATCGATACGGTGACATAAGAGACAAACATATTGGTAGGGTGAGCAGAGCTTGGGGAAAGTATGATTCCATTTGGTGGAGGGATCTAATTACGCTGGATGGCGATTTTTATATGGTGCTGAATTTTTTTACGGCATCCGTGAATTGTGTTGTTGGGAACGGAAGACTTGTGAGTTTCTGGAACCAAAAATGGTTGGGAAATGAAGTGTTGGCGGTGTTTCACAACGTGTATTTCCTTTCATCTAATCCAGAGGCAGCTATTGATGATATGGGGGTGTGGGAGAATGGTCGCTGGCGTTGGAAATTGACTTGGGACCGGGTGCTTGATGTTGAGGAAGCGGTTGATGCAGCGACTCTTGGGCAGATCTTGGATGAGATTAAGTTGTGTCAGAGCACCATGAATGGGTGGAGGTGGATCGGCAATAAAGGGAACTCTTTTTTCGTTAAATCATGTTATGCTTTTTTGTTGTCTGGTTTGCGAGAAAGTAATGTTGGAGAGGAGATTCAAGGTGGTCTGAAAGGTCTATGGAAATCACATGTACCATTAAAAGTGTGTATCTTTGGGTCGCGTTTGTTGATTGAGAAGCTTCCTACACGAGATAATTTAATTGTCAGAGGGGTTACTCTACAAGAGCCACGTTGCCCGATGTGTAATCAAAATAGTCAAACATTAGCACATCTTTTCTTTGAATGTCCATTTTCACATACAGTTTGGCAGGTTATTAACAGGTGGACTGACAGACAACCGGATGCAGAGTTATCTGGGCTGGAGCATATTGTGTGGTATATGGTGGCCTTGTAACGGGAAAACAATGCAGAAAATTCAAATTTCTGATTTGGCTAGCAACAGTTTGGACACTGTGGTTGGAAAGGAACCGTCGAATATTCCAAGAGAAGGTTTCTAATCATGAGGTGGTTATTAACAATATCAAACATACCTCTTGGAGTTGTTTTGCGGGTTGATTAGGAAGAAAATGTAATATGACAAGCCCAATGGTGGAATAATCCATTGGTGTATATAAACAATATTCATTAGTATCTCTTGTATTGAGTTAGAATACCCCTAGTACTTCGATTTAATACAATTTCTCTTATCGGAAAAAAAAACCAAGTCACATCGGAATCCGAATTAGGATACAAAAGGTAAACGTCAAATATATAACCAATTTGTCACGGTAGGGAAAATTTAAATTATATATACGTCACAATGTTAACATTTTGATACACGTTTTGATCCATTATTGAATACTTCATATTATCATAATTAAAAACACATATAATAACTTGAATTATTAACTTAGCTATTTTCTTGAGAGAAATTAATTTAGTTATTTTCTTTAAGTAAGTAACTGAATACATAAAATTGTTTATTTTTAACTAAAAAAATATATAATCATTATCAATATTTTTTAATGTATAAATTTTATTTTTATATGTGAAAAATTATCAAATATAATAATTAATTAAAATAATAATGTATAATATAATTAATAAATAATATATATATATATATATATATTAAAATTTTCTTGAACTTCATTGATGTCTGTGCATTAATAAAATTTATCATTCTTACTGAAATATAATAAATGATTTGTCAAAACAATCTCATATATGAACAAATGATAATATTATTATTAGTTTCATATATTTATATATATATATATATATATATATTAATTCTTGTCAAATATATATATATATATTAATAAATTGGCATTATATATAATGAATTTTTTAAAATAGTAATTTGGGAAAATTATAAAAATACATATAATGTTTACATATTACAGAAAAGGATGCTATATATTTATTTCTTTATAGGTCTTGGGATTGATCTTAGTGTTAAATTTATCAGGAATTTCGACAATTTTTTTTTTATAAACAAATGTTAGTGGGGGTGGGGGAATGTTGGTTTTCAGGGATTGAACCCTGAACCTTCTTCTTACAACTCTTTCATGTCCCTTAGCTCGCTAACTGAGCTACCTTCTTGAAACATGAATTTCAACAACTAAATGCTAGTGCTATTACGCAATTTTGGTCACATTTTTAAACTTTATTTTGGAATTTATGGTCCCACAAATATTGAAATTACGCGATTTTGGTATAACTATCAATTAACGAAACTGGCGTATTGCATGACACTAGCATTGTTTTTTTAATGTTAGTGTCATACAAAACTTCAACGTTCGTTAATCGGGAATGTCAAATTGATAGTTAGACCGAAATCGTGTAATTTGAATATTTGTTTAGGAACTAAAATTTTCAAACTAAAAAATTGGGAAACTAAAATTATTGATCAACAATAATACAAGGATCAAAAATATAATATAACCAAATCATGAATCAAGAATAACCATGTTTTTTTTCTCCTGGAAGAATGGTGTTGTTTTCTTTGTATTGTTGATGACTTGATGCTACATGCATTTTGTCCAATAAAAAATAATTATGAAGTGTAGAGTTAACTTTTTTGCAAGTTTCATGCGAAAGACAGCTAGTCAATGATCTCAGTATTTCATGACCCTTAATTTATTTTATTACTCTTTTTTACGGGATTTTCTTCTCTTCTTCTTCTAAATCTATGTTAAAATTTTAGATTTATTATTTTGCATTGAACCTCAAAAATAGAGTTTATGAAATTATCCAAAATTAGAGAAGGATATAATCGTTATGAAAATAGATGAAAGAGGAATAGAGAATAGAGAAGAAGAGAGTTTTGTATTGTTTGGAAGAGAGATAAGAGAGTTTTGTATTTCACTATTCATTCAAGGTGTAAGATTTATAATATTACATGAATCTTATTTATAAGATACTAGTTTTATAGCTTACAAATGAATATTATAAGTTCTAACATAATGTGTCTTTAATATTTGATATGAAGAGCAATTACAACCCAAGAGTACTTTGATGAGATGGTAGGGGTCTCTTCCATCTTAACCAAGGTCTTGGGTTCGAATCCAGCATTGGCGCTTAGCGGATACCCAGTTTATTCTGTTGTGAGAAACGGTGATGTGCAAGTATATACACAGTCGCAACAAGTAATAAAGAGTAAGTAGAGATCGTTCCCACGAGGATTGTTGAGTTGATTTCTATATTTAAATTAGTAGTTAAGCTAGTGAGAAAAAACGAGTAACAATAACAAGTTGTAGAATCATTAATGTCATCAACATAAAAGTACAAAAACAAATAAGATAACACTACAAAAAAAGCAGGATAGGCGACGGAAATTTCCGTCGCTAAACCTCCAAAACCGTTGCTACAGTGTCTTAGCGAGGGAATTAGTGACGGAAAAATTCCCCCCGCTAAAAAGGCCTCGCTAATATTTAGCGACGGATTTAGTGAGGGAATTTCTGTCACTAATTCTAAAGGCCACGTGTCCAAATATTAGCGACAGATTTTAGTGAGGGCAAATCCGTCGCTAATTTAATTTTTTTATAAAAAAGCCTGCTTTATTTTATTCCACGTGTCCAAATTTGAAAACCTGCTTTTTATTTATTTTTATAATAACTATATATCAAATGCAGCACAATTTCGAGAATACTCAAATAAAATCCATCCAAACTGGTACCAAATATCCAAATCAACATCCAAACTAACCAGCAATACCAAATATCCAAATCCTAAACAAGTTCAAACCAGCAATAACAATTCAAATTCTAAACATGTCCAAAACATCAATAACATAATATTCCAAACCAGTCAATAACAACATAATATTAATCCGGGTCATCATCAGACTCGGACTCCTCAGACGCATCTGGCTTCAAGCTCTTATAGGACTTTAACAGCTTCTCCTGCTGACGTGCAAACCTATAGAAGTCTGTCTGCGTATCTTTCATAGTCCGACTCTGCTTCTGCTGCTCTTGCTGGTGCTGAGCATGCATCTCCTGTATCTCCTGCTGGTGTTGAGCACGCATCTCCCCTATCTGCTGCCTGAGCTGCTCTGTCTCAGCTGAAGGACGAGTAGGTCGACTACTAAAGGGTCTGCTGGTGTCAAACTGATCATCCTCAAATCTCAAATTTGGAGCCAAGGGCCCCATACCATACATACGATTCTTATACATCTCCCTACCAACTTCTCCCAGTTGCGGTTTGCCAAAGCCATGATCTCAGGAGTCAGTTGACCAAGTGACTCTGGGTTCCAGCTCCCCTGAGTCGCCTCAAACATCGTCTCAGAATGTTTCTCTTGTTTTGCATAACCACAAAACATAACATAATAAGCGCTCCATTTTAAGAAAACATTATATAATACAAATCAAGTTGTATATTTACCTGAGTGGTCCTCGAGCGCTCATCAACATAAGTCTTGGTATCTTTCCTGACATGTGTGTCCCTATGTTTCGCAGCAATAGTAAGAGGGCGCCCGACCTTCCTACTCTGTTAAAATGAAACAAATTCTCAAAAGTTGGGAACTAATCGCCCTAACTAACCTAAAATAGTACAAATATTTTTAAAATAACCTACCAATCTCATAGCATGCTGAGCTTGGTTGACGGAGCCACAAGTGTGAAGCGAGCCACCCTTTTCTAAATTCCGATTTTCCTTCGCTTTTTCAGCATTTCTTTTGAATTTCCCACTTCTCCAAACTTCCTGGTATTGATCCCAGACTTCTTGAGGGATATACCCCGGCCTTTCATTTTTACAGCGCAATTTGTAGAGCAAGTCCGCCAATTGCTTTGCCAATCTAGTCCAAAAAACTTTCTGCACCAATTCATCATTTTCCGGTCTCCAAGTCACTTTGGTCTGTATTAAACATAATCAAAACATGTATTAGTAATTATATTAAACATTAAATAATATATTAAAATTATCAATATAGGTAATGACATAATATATACTTACGCTAAACAAGTCCACAAAATCTTTCTTTTTCCTCTTATCGATTTTTGTCACATTTTCATGGTACTCTTCAAAATAGAGTTTCTTAATGACATGAGTGATCGCTGATGAAGTAGTCTTCAATCTAACAAACCTGCATAATTAAGTCGTTGCATAATTAACAAACATATATACACGTCAAACAATTAATTTAAATTAAAAAAAGTCAAACAATAACGCATTGCCAAAGGGATATATGACTTTGCAACGTCGACCATCAGGGTCGACAACCACCTCCTCATTCTCTGACCCGGATGATAATGGCTCTGAATCAGTATGACCATGGGGGTCAGAATGATCATCATGTAGGGACTGATCAGTATGTACCTCGGGTGTAAGCATAGATAACCTGACTGGCGTTCCCATATACCCTACCGGTGTGCCTGATAACTCTATTTTATATAGAGTTATTTACGCTTTCAAATCTAAATAATTGTGAGAATCTCAGTAATAATGTTTTGTTAAATAAAGAAATACAAAAGAAATACAACTTTTAGAGTTAAGAAAGGTTTAGACACACTTCATGACTATTTTATATGAATTGTGGTATTTTATGTGTTTTTCAATTGCTACAGCAATCAATTGCCCCAGCAATAGATGCCCCAGCAATAGAAGCAGAAGCATTGCCCCAGCATTGCTACCAGCATCAATTGCCCCAGCAATCTTCACAACACAGAATGCCCCAGCATCCTAGTGATGACGTCATGATGCGTCAAAAGTAAGGCAAGTGGCCATGTGGGAGAAGTTCGGCGCCTACCATAGACTCCATAGCCCACAAGAGTCACCCTTCTAATTGACACTTGTCCTCTCATCAATGGACCTCTTCTCTCAACATGTTGGGTGATCACATGGAAGCTTTGGAGGTTAAAATTAAAATAACGAAACCCTAACTTCCTCTCAAGGTAACCTTGGTGCTCAAGACAACCTCCAAAGAAGCCTATAAATACATTCCCTCATCTTCATTCCAAAACATCTCAAATTTTAGGAAGTCGTCTTAGATATAGTATTTTGGTTCAAAGTAGAGGAAGAAATTGACAACTTCTCTCTTTACTTTTTACCATCTTGTATTGCTGTTTCATTGTTCCAGCATTGCTAGGCAGAATATCCAAAGGAACTCCAATTGTGTAATTTCTATCTTATTTTCCTTCATTTGTATTTTCAATCATATGAATATGACTTGTTATATTTATCTGAGCTTAGTTATGTCAAGTATGAACTGAATACATCAGTTGGGATGCCTTAACTTCGTAATGAATCTTTAAATAGTATTATGTTATATTGATGCTTGCAATTTAGTTCTTGTACTATAATTCTTTCAAACTTATTTTAAGGTTGATCAGTTAGAATAAGTAGGGTCACGAATACAGACATGGTTTGTGATTTGAACTCAAGAACTAATATGGGTAAGTGTTTTAATAGAAGGAAACTTTGTTAAAACCATACTAATACCTAGACATAGGATAGTATAGTCTATAGGATGATACTGTGGGGACTTCATATACAGGGGTGAACTTATTTAGATCTTAGACATAAGACTTATAATGAAACCCTGACGTTAGTTGCCGAAAAGCACGCATCACTTGCTACAGCACCCATTGCAGGAGCAATGCATTGCCGGAGAAATCCGTTAGCAATCATTGCCGCATCATCACATATATCATAATTGCTATTAAAAGTAAATTACTTAGTAAAGGGTATTTCAACTATTTTCTCTTAACTGATTTATAATCAATCTCTATCTTGCTTACTTAAATCCTGTTTCACACACACCAATCATATTTTATTTTATTTTTGATTTCTACTTCTCACTAGTATTATTACCATTTTAAACTTTCAAAAATTAATCCAATCTCTGTGGGTACGATCTCTACTTTCATTATATTACTTGTTAAAGACTGTGTATACTTGCACACCTTTTCTCACAACAAGTTTTTGGCGCCGTTGCCGGGGATTGCCATTAATTTTTATTGTTTAACTTACTAGTAAATTAGTGATAATTTTACTCTGGTGTTTGTTCCTTGTGTTTCAGTGAGTATTGTTCCAGCAATAATTGCCCCAGCAAAAATTGCTGCAGTTTATGCCCAGGTCCAAAACACCAGAATTCCAGTTGGATCCTGAGATAGAAATGAGATTTAGAAGGTTGCGTAAACTTCAAAAAAATAGAGAAGCACAACTAGACAAACAATGTCAGAACCAGGATTAGGAGATGGTTCTAATCATGACACAGGTAGAGGTACTAACAGAGGTACAGGAAGAGGCAGTGGTTCTGCTCATAACTCACACCATGTTCCTGAGAATGATTACAGAAACCAATTCATCAACATGGGACCTATAGGTATGATAAATGACAAGGACAGACCAATGAGGGACTATGCTGTGTTTGATCATCAAAACATGCAAACCAACATAGTCAGACCTCACATAAATGCAACTCATTTTGAGTTCAAACCCATGATGTTTCAAATGCTTCAAACAATGGGTCAATTTAGTGGTTCTCCTCATGAGGACCCTCATTTTCATCTAAGACAATTTTTAGAAATATGCAGCAATTTTATCATCCCTGGTGTTTCAGAAAATGCTTTGAGATTAAAACTTTTTCCATATTCCCTCAAAGATAAAGCCAAGACTTGGTTAAATTCCCTTGAGCCTAACTCTATCACTGAGTGGAATGAACTATCTAAAAAATTTCAGCAAAATATTTTCCACCAATAAAAAATGCCAGGATGAGAAATGACATAACTTCTTTTAGACAAAAAGAAGGAGAATCACTGTTTGAAACATGGGAAAGATGGAAAGAACTTTTAAGAAAATGTCCTCGTCATGGTATACCTGTCATAATACCAATGGAAACATTCTATAATGGTTTGGAGCCCCAAACCAAACTCATGTTGGATGCCTCATCTGGAGGAGTGTTACTAAATTCATCATAGAATGAAGCATGTGAGTTGATAGACAAGATTGCAACCAACAGCTACAATTGGCCCACAGAAAGGGTTAGTGCTCAAAAGAAGACAGCTGGGGTTCATGAACTCAATGAAATATTAGCTCTCTCAGCTCAAGTAGCATCTCTCACCAACATGATCAAGAACCTCAGTTCAACCAATGCCCCAGCAACCATTGCTGGAGCAATGCCAGAGGTCACTACTGCTGCAATAGAACAAGCTCCCCCAGGGACAACCAGTTGTGTATACTGTGGAGGAGGACACTTGTATGGACAATGCCCAAGCAACCCTATTTCTGTTAACTATGTGGGATATAACAAAAACAATAATCCTTACTCTAACACCTATAATTCAGGTTGGAGAAATCACCCAAATTTCAAGTGGGGTAACAACAATGCTGCAACATCCAATGCTGCAGTACCATCAGCTCCACCAGGATTCCAATCTCAGAATTTTCAGAAAACTCCTACACCAGCAAATGATAACTCCTTGGAAGCAATGTTTAAAGCATATATGAGCAAAACTGATACTTTTATCAGTGAAACCAGAACCGCAAGGAAAGCTCAGGATGCATCACTTAAAAACTTGGAGAATCAGGTGGGACAATTGGCTACAACATTGTACCAGAGGCCAAATGGTTCACTGCCCTCCACAACAGAGGCCTCAACCTCACAAAAGCAAGGGAAGGAGCATGTGAAACTGAAGGGTTAGAGAAGGAAGAAAAAGAAAAAAATGAAAAAAATAGAAAAGAAAAAAATACAACTGATGCACCAGCAACAAATGCAGGAGCAATGAATGCCCCAACACCAGATGCAAGATCATCCAATGCAGGAGCATCAGAAACTGCTTATGTACCACCAAGGTTAGTTCCAGAATATCCTCCTCCATCTTTTCCACAAAGGTTGAAGAAGGCACACAAAGAAAAACAGCTTGGTAAGTTCCATGAGGTACTTAAGCAATTACACATCAATGTACCCCTTGTTGAAGCACTCCAACAAATGCCAAGTTATGCCAAATTCATGAAAGGAATGCAGCATGATCATGCAGAGCAAAATTCCAAGGAAGTTAAAGAATCCTGGCAGTTTCACTATACCATTTTCAATTGGAAAATTTTATACTAGTCGTGCATTATGTGATTTAGGTGCAAGTATCAACTTGATGCCTAAATCCATATTCATACAACTGGGTATTGGAACCGCCAGACCTACCACTGTGACCCTTCAACTAGCAGATAGGTCAATAGCCTATCTGAGGGGATCATAGAGGATGTTTTGATAAAAGTTGACAAATTTGTGTTTCCTGCAGATTTTGTTATCCTTGATTTTGATGCAGATAAAGATGTACCAGTCAACTGAGAAGACCATTTCTGACTACTAATAACTCTATTTTATATAGAGTTATTTACGCATCTAAACCAAAATAATTGCTCAGTTCTAAGTAAAAATATATAGTAAATAAAGTCTTATAAATAAAATAACAACATTCAAAGTTAAAAGAGGGTTATGCATATAACTTAGCATCTTGCATATATTTTGGTATTTTTGATATGTTTGTTCAATGCACCAGCATGTGATGCCCCTGCATTAGCAATTTAAAAATGCACCTGCATTGGATGCACCTGCACCCAAAATAGAATACAATGCTTGAAGAAATCCTAGAACATCAAGATGCTCAAGCACTCAGCTGATGATGTCATGCTTAGTCATGAAAGCACATGCAAGTCACAAATTTCGGCGCCTACCATAAAAGATAGCTTTGAATAGTCACTCACCTAGGGACACTTGGTCATCCATTAGAGGACCTCCCTTCTTGGTTGAGTGGAGGATTTGCATTACTTTTTGGACTGAAGTGACTAAAGGCAACCCTAACTTTTGTTATCAAGAAAACCCTCTTGTGAAGGAAAGCTCCACTTGAAGCCTATATAAAGACCCCCATCTCTCACTTGATATCCTATCTCTTTCATAATACACCTTCCGTACACTAAGATATATAGTTTTAGATTTAGTTTTTCATTCTCTTGTAAGAAGGCAAGAAACGAATTGACAACTTCTTTCTTTACTTCCACATAAGTACGTAGTGCTAGCTGAATGCAGTGAAGTGAATGCTCCCACATTGCTTGGCAACTTCATGCAAAGGAACTCCAACCGTGTAACTTTTACTTTAGTTGGTATGTTCTAACCTTATAATGATCTTTTAAATAAGTTATTGTGATCATATGTGATGTGTGCGTTTTAGTTCTTGTTTTATACTTCTTTCAACACTTATTTTGAGATTGATCACTGAGAACAAGTTGAGTTATAAATACAGACATGGTTTATAACTAGAACTCAAGAATTAATATGGGTAAGTGTTTTAATTAAGGAAATTTTATTAAAACCATGCTAAAACCTAGACATAGGATAACATAGTCCATAGGGTGATACTGTGGATACTTCAAATACAGGAGTGAACTTATTTAGCAACTTAGACATAAGAGCTTGTAATGAAACTCTGAAGACAGTGACTGAAAAACACAATTCTTATGCAACAGCATCCAGTGCACCTGCATCCAGTGCACCTGCATCACATATAAACACAAAACTATTAAAAGTCATTTATTTGGTAAAGAACATCTCAACTATCTTTCTCACCTGACTACATTCTCCATTTATTTAGTTTGTTTACCTTCTGTCTCCACACCATCAATATTGTTTGTTACTTGGTTACTTAATACTAATTTATCTATCTATTTAAATCTTAAAGATTAATCCAATCCATGTGGGTACGATACTCGACTTTCACTTTATTACTTGTTGTCGACTGTGTATACTTGCACAACACCTTTTGCGCATACCAAGTTTTTGGCGCCGTTGCCGGGGATTGCCATTAATTTTTGTTGTTTAGATATATAGTAAATTAGTGTTTATTACTCTGGTATTTTGTTTCTAAATGCAAGAGCACATGATGCTCTAGCATATGCACATGACCGAATCACCAGAATTCAGATTATATCCTGAAATAAAAAGAAGATTTTGGAAGTTGCTTAGACTCCAGAAACACAGACTCCAAAGCTACAGAATTACAATGTCTCAACAACGTGAAGGAGAAAGATCTAGATTAGGCTCAAACAGAGGATCAGTTAGAGGTGGTCCTGGCCCACATCATGAACCTGAGGATGACCACAGAAATCAATTCATCAACATGGGTCCCATAGGTATGATTAATGATAGAGATGGGCCAATGAGGTACTATGCTATGTTTGATCATCAAAATATGCAAACTAGCAAAGCAAGACCACATATTGATGCCGTGCACTTTGAATTTAAACCCATTATGTTCCAAATGCTTCAAACAATAGACAAATTTGGTGGATTTCCTCATGAGGATCCCCACTTGCATTTAAAACAATTTTTAGAAGTATGTAGTAACTCTGTCATTCCTGGTGTTAGTGAAGATGCTTTTAGATTGAAGCTATTTCCTTATTTCTTGAAGGATAAAGCCAAGGCTTGGTTAAACTCTTTAGAGCCTAACTCTATCCATTCTTGGAATGAAATGACTGAAAATTTTTTGGCAAAATACTTTCCACCCATTAAAAATGCCAGAATGAGAAATAATATTACATCTTTTAGACAAAAGGAATTTGAATCATTGTTTGAAGCATGGGAAAGATGGAAAGAACTTTTAAGAAAATGTCTCCATCATGGATTACCTGTCATTATTCAAATGGAAACTTTTTACAATGGTTTGGAACCTCAAACCAGAATAATGCTTGATGCATCATCTGGAGGAGTGTTACTAAACCTATCTTACAATGAGGCTTGTGAATTGATTGAAAGAATTGCAACCAATAACTCCAGTTGGCCTACTGAGAGGGTGAGTGCACAAAAGAAAACATCAGGGATGCATGAAATTAGTGAAGTATCAACCATGTCTGCTCAAATAGCCTCACTAACCAACATGATCAAAAACCTCAACCCTACCAATGCTCCTGCATTCAATGCAGTTGCATTAAGAGAAACATCTGTAGCAGCAATAGAACAAGCCCCTCCAGGAACTGTTAGTTGTGTATATTGTGAAGGAGGTCACTTATATGAGGAATGTCCTAGCAACCCTATTTCTGGCAATTATGTAGGATATAATAGGAATAACAACCCTTACTCAAACACCTATAACCCTGGATGGAGAAATCACCTAAATTTTAGATGGAACAACAACAATGCTGCTGCACCTAATGCAACTGCACCTGTTTCACCACCAGGATTCCAATCTCAGAACTATCAAAGACCACCTGTACCTGCCAATGATAACTCCTTAGAATCCATGCTCAAATCCTTTATAAGTGAAGCAAGAACAGCTAGGGAAGCCCAAGATGCTTCAATCAAAAATCTGGAGAATCAAGTGGGGCAGTTGGCAACAACTCTGTATCAAAGGCCACATGGCTCACTACCATGCAACACAGAAGCTTCCACTTCACAAAGGCAAGGTAAGGAACAGGTAAAAGCCATTTCTCTGAGAAATAGAAAAGATCTATCAGAACCATATGAGGATAAGATAGAAGGTGAAGGTAAGGTAGAAAAAGAAAAAAATGAAAAAAATGAGAAAAACAGAAAAGAAAAAAATTCACAGAATACTGAAGCATCTGATGCTTCTGCATTTGATTCTACTCAGATACCCAGGTTAGTCCCTGAATACCCTCCTCCTCCTTATCCACAAAGATTGAAAAAAGCTCATGAGGAGAAGCAATTTAGCAAATTCCTTGACGTACTAAAACAGTTACGCATCAATGTGCCCTTAGTTGAAGCACTTCAACAAATGCCAAATTATGAAAAATTCATGAAAGATGTGCTAACAAAAAGAAGAAGACTAGGGGAATTTGAAACAGTTGCTATGTCAAAAGAATGCAGTTTAATCTTGCAAAACAAAATTTCTAGGAAGTTGAAGGACCCTGGCAGTTTTACAATTCCATTTTCAATTGGAAAAACTTATACTGTTCGTGCACTATGTGATTTAGGTGCAACTATCAACTTAATGCCTAAATCCATATTTACACAACTTGATATTGGAACCGCTAGACCAACCACTGTGACTCTTCAGTTGGATGATAGGTCAATAGCCTATCCCGAAGGAATCATAGAGGATGTTTTAATTAAAGTTGACAAGTTTGTGTTTCCTACGGATTTTGTTATACTTGATTTTGATGCAGATAAGGAGGTACCAATCATACTTGGAAGACCATTCCTGGCAACTGGAAAGACAATCATTGATATGCAGAAAGGTGAACTGACCACGAGGGTCAATGATCAAGAGGTGAAATTCAATGTTATGAATGCTCTAAAGTATCCTAATGAGGATACTGAGGAATGTTCATTTGTAGTCTCTTTGGATCAAGTAGTGCAGAGGCATTTCCACAAGCAACATGATCACTTAACCAATGCTCTAGCATCCATTGCTCCAGCATTCTCAGAAAGGCAGAGTGTGGGAAGAAGAAATGAATAAGAAGAAGAAGGGAGTGTTAAAGAGATTGAGCCTGAACCAGACCCTAAAGAAGCACTCAACAAACAACCAACTCTCCCAACCCAATGCCCATCTCACAAAAATCCAACTCCACAAACTTTGGTGAGAGTGTATCCTATTGGGGCAGTGGAATTGTTTGATGAAGCCACCAGTTCCACATTCAAAATCAATGGAAAAAGGGTGAAGCTGTATTATGGAGCACATGTGGTGAGGGACAAGGTCACCACAGAGTTATCAGAACTCTAACATGAAGCTTAGTCTAGCTAAAGACTATAAATTAAGCGCTACTGGGAGGCAACCCAGATTTTTAGGACTAATTGTACTTTGTGTGTTTTTGTTTTTACTTTTGCAGCAGTGAATAAGTGGTCTTCTACAGATGCTGTCAATTATGCAGAATTCTGATGTTGTAGCACCATGTGCAGCAGCATTCGCGGCTGAAGATATCTGCCACATGACTTAGTCTGGCTGATGACTCTTAAACCAAACGCTACTGGGAGGCAACCCAAATTTTAAGATTGTTTTTATTTTTATTTTTGTTGTTGCAGGACTGGTGAGTTGAATGAGTGAAGTGAGCTTTAATTGTGAAGTAGTAGCATCTAATGCTACAGCATTACATGCAGCAACCAATGCTGGTGCATCCGGTGCTGGAGCATCCAAGGACAAGGAACCAAAAGCAAAGAAGCAGAAGGTGACACATGCAGCTGTGAGGTCCAGCAATAGGATCAAGAGTGGGGCCAACAAACAATAAACCACTTTGAATGTTGAATATTAAGTACTTATATTTTGTGGAACTTATGTTATATTTTGTTATGTTTTAACTATATTTTGTGAACTAATATTCCTTCCCTATAATCTGCATGGTAAAAGCAGTGAGGACACTGCTCACTTTTAAGTTGGGGGAGGAGTTTATGAACTTATATATGTATGGTTAATATATGTATGTGTGTTTAGTAGTATGTATGTGTTTATGCGTTTATATTACATGTGTTTTGTTTTACAAATGTGATAGATTAGATAATGTTGTTAGATTAATTACGTGTTTATATTACATGTGTTTTGTTTTACAAATGATCAATTTTATTACTGCTTTTACACTTCAACTGAGCTTAGAAAGGAACTTAGCTAGCTAGAAAAAAATGTGATGCTAAAGGTAGTATTAGTGAGCCAAGATCAATGCTAAATTTTTACTAAAAATCTAGAATAGCATAAAGAGTTAAGTTTGGGGGTGCATCAGTGATATTAAGGCTAAGTATGATGATTGTAGAGAAGCCAATGCAATAGGTTCACAAAAACACTACAAATGCAAATTTCTTATAAAGCTATATTCGCTTGAATCAAAAGCTGTACCCGTTCCAAAAATGCATGAGAAAAAAGAAAAACAAAAAGAAAAGAAAAAGACAGAGAAAAAAGTATGCAAAAAGGGGGTCAGCGAGGATGGCAATATAAGCTAAATTCCTATGTGTAGTCTCAAAGCTTGAGCATCCAATGCTACATCAATCAATGCTCCAGCATTACAAGGAGTATGATGCTCCAGCATCCAGGAACCACCAAAATTGAAATCAACGCATTGGCTCAAAAGTCAGAAATACTTAATCCAAGCCCTTTGTTGTGTTTTGAAGCCCCCCAATACTTGAGGAAATTATTAGTCTATTCCACCTTTTGAAAAAATCTTTAGCTTGATCAAAAGTAAACTATTTCTTCTAAAGCTAAGAAAACTTTTTGAACTTAGTTAGGAACTGATCTAAACTCAGCTAGCACACACTCACACAAATGAGCAGTAATAACTTTGGATGTTTTGAGAACAAAGGCTCAAAGAAAAATTCCTGAAAAATGAAGTTCATAGAGTGCATCATTGGAAAAATCATTTTTTAGAAAGAAATTAGCTGATCTGTTCTTCTTAATTATGCAATTCTTGTTTGTGATTTTCTTTGTCATTACTTGAGGACAAGCAATGGTTTAAGTTTGGGGGTGTGATAACTCTATTTTATATAGAGTTATTTACGCATCTAAACCTAAATAATTTCTCAATTCTAAGTAAAAATATATAGTAAATAAAGTCTTATAAATAAACTAACAACATTCAAAGTTAAAAGAGGGTTATGCATATAACTTAGCATCTTGCATATATTTTGGTATTTTTGATATGTTTGTTCAATGCACCAGCATGTGATGCCCCTGCATTAGCAATTCAACAATGCACCTGCATTGCATGCACCTGCACTCAAAACAGACTACAATGCTTGAAGAAATCCTAGAACATCAAGATGCTCAAGCACTCAGCTGATGATGTCATGCTTAGTCATGAAAGCACATGCAAGTCACAAATTTCGGCGCCTACCATAAAAGATATATAGCTTTGAATAGTCACTCACCTAGGGACACTTGGCCATCCATTAGAGGACCTCCCTTCTTGGTTGAGTGGAGGATTTGCATTACTTTTTGGGCTGAAGTGACTAAAGGCAACCCTAACTTTGTTATCAAGCAAACCCTCTTGTGAAGGAAAGCTCCACTTGAAGCCTATATAAAGACCTCCATCTCTCACTTGATATCTTATCTCTTTCATAATACACATTCCGTACACTAAGATATATAGTTTTAGATTTAGTTTTTCATTCCTTTGTAAGAAGGCAAGAAAGGAATTGACAACTTCTTTCTTTACTTCCACACAAGTACGTAGTGCTGGCTGAATGCAATGAAGTGAATGCTCCCGTATTGCTTGGCAACTTCATGCAAAGGAACTCCAACCGTGTAACTCTTACTTTGTTGTTTTCCTTTTGTGATATTGAATATATGAATATGATTTATTCTGTTTATATATGCCTTGTAATGTCTAGCATGAACTAAAATCTTTTAGTTGGGATGTTCTAACCTTATAATTATCTTTTAAATAAGTTGTTGTGATCATATGTGATGTGTGCATTTTAGTTCTTGTTTTATACTTCTTTCAACACTTATTTTGAGATTCATCACTTAGAACAAGTAGAGTTATAAATACATACATGGTTTATAACTAGAACTCAAGAGCTAATATGGGTAAATGTTTTAATTAAGGAAACTTTGTTAAAACCATGCTAAAACCTAGACATAGGATAATATAGTCCATAGGGGGATACTGTGGATACTTAAAATACAGGAGTGAACTTATTTAGCAACTTAGACATAAGAGCTTGTAATGAAACTTTGAAGACAGTGACTGAAAAGCACAATTCTTATGCAACAGCATCCAGTGCACCTGCATCACATATAAACACAAAACTATTAAAAGTGACTTATTTGGTAAAGAACATCTCAACTATCTTCCTCACCTGACTACATTCTCCATTTATTTAGTTTGTTTACCTTCAGTCTCCACACCATCAATATTGTTTGTTACTTGGTTACTTAATACTAATTTATCTATCTATTTAAATCTTAAAGATTAATCCAATCCCTGTGGGTACGATACTCGACTTTCATTTTATTACTTGTTGTCGACTGTGTATACTTCTATATAAAGAAAATATCTCTTAAAAAGGGTGACAAGCCATCCCACCAAATCTTTTCATCCTCCATTACAAAATAGACAAGTGTCCCATAAAGTAAAAGGTGGGAGGCTGATGCAGAAAAAGTTCTGAACTGCTCTGTAGTGATTTGACACGCAGCAGAAGTTGCTTTTTCATTTTCTCTCTCATCAACTGCAGAACGCAACGCTATAGCGTCTGATGCTGTAGCATACTGAACCAACAAGTTAAAATACAAGATGGGGCACCAAAGTGCCAAATGATCACTTAATCAGTTCCTAACCCTCTTTTACATTAAATAACACATATTTACTCAATTAAACAACAATATTACTTAAGAGCTCACATTGATTTAAGCTTAAAGAACATAAATAACTATTATAAATAAGAGTTATCATATACTAAAAAAATGAGCCATTACAAGAAGTGAATGTCATTTATAGTGGGAGTTACAAGAACATCTTAGAAATATAAAGAGACATCCAGATATTCAGAATGCTATGCCTTGAGTGTCTATTGTGGATATGCCCAATTGAAATCTTATTTAAAAAACTAGTGGAAAAAATTCTACTAAAAGAAATAGTACAACATCACTCGTATGGGACCTGTCTTGTTCCTTACAAGAAAAACTAAATTAGACAAAATCATAACGAAGGAAAAAAAGTGCATTTCTCCCCTCATCATCTCTAAGATGAAAAAGGTCATAGCATCATTGCAATCATTTTATTGGAGGAGAAACCACAAGTCTCTTGTATGTGTAAAATCAAAGACCTTCAACCAAATGATTTCTTGAATTCTACCATGCAATGCTCAAATATTTATATGAGTAGATGATGTGACTATTATGGTTTGATTCATAGACTGCCATGAAATCGTTGTACTGTCACGTGTAAACATATATCGATTTGTATGCATGACTCCATTCCAATATCCTCACGAATTAGTGAAAACATGTCTTGCTAATAGATTGACAACAAATGATATATTTTTATTTAGCAAGGTTCATTATTGCCAACAAATGCACTAAAATATGGTACTTTAAGACCAAATAATTCTTCATCATTTTCTCGAAGTCTAGAAGGTTGTTTTTCACATCTAGTGGGCTTACAACTATTGGAGTGCACAACAGATGTGATATGTTCACAAAAAACATTTTAACACCTTTGCTATATAAGCTTCTTGATGCACAAAAATTTCATTCTTTAAAATCTCAATTTGTATTATCAAACAAATCTCTATTCTTCCAAATTATTTTATCTTAAAATCATTTAATTTTTAAGCTATTAGCTTTCACAAGCTCTTTAGAAGTTCTAATATTATTTATCTCATCAACATAAACAACAATTATGGTAAATCCATTTCCAAGTACATTCTTAATAATATATCGACAAATAAAGTCATTTTTATACCCCTCATTTATCTTTAACTTTTGGTCTCTACTTTATATCTAGGGGAGGACCCGTGTATTGGTGAGGGGTTCACTTAAACCCTTAAAATAAATTCTATTTATCCCTCTAAATAATTTTTTTGAACCCCCTAAAATTTAAAATTTGCACTAGTACCCCTAAGTTTGCTCCTTATTGCACCCAAGACACAAATACTTACACACATTCCAGGAATCTCTCTCTCAACCCTCTTCTCTGTGACTTCTCAGTTCTCACCATCGTTGCATCTCACTCGCTAGAGCCTAGCCATGAACGACCATGATTGCCACCTTTTGAGATCACCCACGAGTGTCGAACCTCTTCTCTCTCGCGTGAATGTCTTCTCTCTTTCTCTCGGGACCCTCTTCTCTCTTCCTTCTCCGCTTGTTGAGTTGCTGCGAAGTTGCGAAGGGCGACCCACCACGACCAAAATGAAGCCACCACGACCCATGACAAAGCCACTGTGACCCTCTTCTCGCTGGTGAGTTCTAATTTCACATGTTACAAATTTACAATCTGATACTTTTTATAAGTATATTGATTTGATTGTTAGTGAAATCCCTAATTGGTGCTTTTTAATGAACTGCAATTGATTTGATTTAAATAAAATTGTTAGTGAATTGATTTGAATCAAATTGTCAGTGAGATTGATTTGATTTGAACTAAATCGTTTGTGAAGTCTATTATGAATCTATTCTAGTTAGTGAATCTATTTAAATGAAATTGTTAGTGAATTGATTCGAACGAAACTGTTAGTGAGATCTGCAATTGTTTGAATAGGATGGATAGATTTATAGTAAAGAGGGCAAGCTCATCAAACGAGCAATGTGGATAAAGTTCGGAACAACAACAACAACATGTTGGAGTTAATTTAGATGAGTTGTCATTGGATCCGGGATTACAAATTAAAATTACGACATATCACCCTAACGATCAAGAGAAGATACGTTAAGCGTATTTCCAAAAGGAGCCATGTCAACCTAAGAATCCTAACTTTCCACAAAGAAGTATTGGAAGCTCAAAGAGAAGATTTTCTCCGTCATGGTTCAAGGAATTTGGAAGTTTGGATAGAGTACAAAATTTAAAAAGATGTTGCATATTGTTTGTTTTGCTATCTCTTTAGGCCCGATTATGGAAACCAATTCGGTGGTGATACATTTATCACCGAGGGATTCGCTAGTTGGAACAAGAAAGAGAAGATCGTGTCTCATGTTAGAGGTCCTAATAGTGCTCATAACATTGCTTGGAAGAAATATTGAGATTTGATGAAACAAAGTCAACATATTTACCGCAATGTTTAGGCATTCTGACCAAGTTCGTGACATACACCGAACACGTTTAACGACATTAATTATATGACTCTGTTTGTTGGTTGTTAAAGCAAGGATTAGATCTTCGTGGTGATGATAAGTCAACAAGTTCTACCAATCAAAGTAACTTCCTTGAGCTTCTTAAATTTCTTTCCATGCACAATGAATTGATAAAGAGCATTGTTTTGGAAAATGCTCCTGAAAACCATCAAATAACTGCTCCAACAATCCAAAAAGATATTGTTCATGTTGATGCGTTAGATACCGTTGCTATTATTACTGATATTGGAAATGAATTCTAGGCTATTCTTGTTGATGAAGCTCGTGACACATCAACTAAAGAACAAATGAGGGAAATGCATTATACTGCAGTATAATAGTTGAAATATAACGATGAAAAACTCCTAGAAAAAATAGTAATATAATCAAAATAAAAAATAAATGATAATATATGCATAAAAAATAAAGATAATCTTAGTTAATTACATTGTATTATACTATTCAAAAAATAATAATAAAAGTAAGGGTAAAATATGTTTTTAGTCCCTACAAAATCGGCTCCTTTTAAGTTTAGTCCCTACATTAACGAAATAGGCGTTTTGGTCCTCATCTTATTTTTCCGTTTTCAATTTTAGTCCCTCATGACTTTTAATAGCGCTTCAAAACTTTTAATAGCGCTTATAAAAGGTCAAAAAAGCGCTATTAAAAGTGTTGAAGCGCTATTAAAAGTCACGAGGGACTAAAATTGAAAACGGAAAAATATGATGAGGACCAAAACGCCTATTTCGTTAATGTAGGGACTAAACTTAAAAGGAGCCGATTTTGTAGGGCCTAAAAACATATTTAACCCTAAAAGTAAATATATCTTTGAAATTGTTTAAGTTATTTTAAAAGAGGAAGGAGAAGGAATATACGAAATATAATGAGGGTAAAGATGATAAAAAAAGTGAAATACTATACACTATAAGCTCAAATTCTATTTGAAGTGGCATTAGAAAAAACACAAAAACTCTGGTGCTTATCAAACAATCTATTCGTTATCTGCTAGTTAAATCTGTTATCTGCTAGCGAATGAATAGAGGCTAAAGGTGCAAAATAGAGATATAAGTGAGGACAAAAAGTCAACTAAAAATTTATTGAGGACTAAAACGGTAAATCTCATATTTATAAGTAATAAAGATATTCTTAAAATCGATATGTTTCCCGTAAAAAAAATCGATATGCTACGTACCAGAAAACTACAGAGTAAACAAATAAATTAGTGAGTATTTATATACGTGTTTGAAATATAGTATGAGTGTTTGGTAAAAAATTACAAATTATGAAAATATATATATATTTATATATGTATATATTTATATATTAATTGATGTACTAGATTTTTTAAATAATTTACTACTATCTCCGATCTATAATACAAGAGACAAACTCCCGCATCACACAGACTAATGAATGACATTGAAATTACTTTCCAAAATTACTTTTTCATTAAATGATGATTTATACTCTTATTATTGACATCACATTTTACACCACTTAAATAGGAGGAGTTTGGATCTTCACAAGTACTTGTAGGGCAAGTTCGGAGAGAGAGTGACACATACAATTTAATAAATTTATTGCATTTATTATAAAAATAGAGTTTGTATGTGGATCCCCTATTTTTAAGATGTATTAAATTATCAATCTTAAAAATAGGGGTAACATTAAGATTGATAATTTAATACTTCTTAAAAATAGAGTTTGTTTCTAATATTGTGAACCCAAAAAACACATTATGTCTCTTACATTGTGGACCAGATCTAGTATTTCACTGAATAATCCATGAATCTAGTAATTTTTTTTTTATCCATGTCGAATTTTATGACATATGTTGTTTTTTGGATTTGAATCATCTCCTTCACTCTATCTCCATTCATCTTCTCTATGCGTATCTCTTCACTATGCTTCTCTTAATTTTATTATCTATCTCTTCATTATTTGTCTATGTTTTAATTCTCTTTGAATAAAAAAATGTTTTAATTCTCTTCTCTCTCTTCTCACTCATATATTTTGAGAAGAAAAAGGGAAAGAAAAGGAACCAAACAAGTGGAATAAGGGGGCTTGAACAATGTGTCACTATTATGGGACCATCTGGGACCATAAAATGACATAATTCAGCAAACTATCTTCAACTTTGCTTTGCCTCTTTAAATTCTTAAGGTGTATAATGTAACACCCCGGTAATTTTATCGACTAAAAATACCCAAGTGCACATTAGTAACACATCAGAGATATAATTCCTGCTTAGACACTGAATATCACTATAAATTTTTCGCTGAATATAACACAAACAGTCTTATTTACAACAAGACAATATGGTTCTCAGACCATATACCATCAGCATCTATAGTATTCAGTATCATACAAGAAAGCGGAAGAAAGATATACATTAGATACAGAATGTTTTAGTATACAGACAACAAAAGGGAAAATATAAACTTAAACATAAAGCTAAGTCTTCAGTAGCCAGTCCGAGGGCAACCTGCTCGTGCCTCTGTGGATCTCCTCTTTCCCTGTTTCTCTGTAAAACAACAACAATGGATTGGGTGAGACAACTTGTCTCAGTGAGTTCTACCGAGACCCCTACTCGCACTCTCGGTTCAATTATAAAATCATTTTAATTCAATACGGCATCGGCTGCGCGAACGCTACCCCCGATGGACCGCATAAAACATTTTAACAGATTACCGCTGACGCGAACGAAGAACCCGGTAACCTGTTAGTTTAGTACGATACCGCTGACGCGAACGAAGAACCCGGTATCGCATAAAAACAATCACACAAAAACAGATTACCGCTGACGCGAACGAAGAACCCGGTAACCTGTTAGTTTAGTACGATACCGCTAACGCGAACGAAGAACCCGGTAAACGTACTACAAACAATCACACAAAAACAGATTACCGCTGACGCGAACGAAGAACCCGGTAACCTGTTAGTTTAGTACGATACCGCTAACGCGAACGAAGAACCCGGTAAACGTACTACAAACAACATAACACCGCTGACGCGAACGCTGCAAGCCGGTGAACCCCCCTACCAATAGTACATTCTCCTATTGGCATGGAGCCTAGGTAAGAGGATCATGACTCCCTCCCCCTAGTATGTTACAACATAGGGTCGTCACCCAACTCGATATATAAACATATATCTACAGTACTATGAACCCACGGTCCATCAAATTAGACAATCAATGAAACACTTAATCCACATTTTCTTTTTATAAAAACCAAGTTCACACTCGCACTCTAGTTGACCACTTTTCGACACAATTTTCAATATCAAAAACAGTTCATTTTGCCTTAAAAATAGAATATTCAGTTAGGCCTCTGAATAAGCTTTCCAACGCATTTTAGAACACCTCAATCGGGTTCCCGGATCAAAAGATATCGCGAAACGAAAAACAGTGTTTGGTTGCTGAAATTCTGCCAACTGGCGCGCGAGTGGCGCGTGGCGCGCAAACGGCGCGCGAGTTGACAGTCAACTTCTGTCCAGTGGCGCGCGAGTGGCGCGCGGCGCGCAAACGGCGCGTGGACTGGCAGAAAGGGGGCCTGTCAAGTGCAGAATTTTGCGATTTTCGCGAAATCCGCTATTCCGCTCAATTCCGATTTTTGTTCCGATCGAAAACAGATTTTACAACCAATACAATAGACCCAATACAAACCACACAATCAATCAATCCAATCAAAAACACAATCAAAACGAATTTTACCAAAATACGACATATTCCGAAATAACGGTTTTTGACCCAAAAGTTCTCGAACGATTCTCGTTCCGACCGAAAACAGATTTGACGACCATAAAAACAGTCTCAATCAAAGTCACACAATCAAACAAATCAATCAAAAACTCATTGTAATCGAATTGTATTAAAACGCGACATATTTTCAAATAACGGTTTTCAACCCAAAATCTCTCAAACTCGATTATCAAATAATATTCCAGTCCAGCGAAAGCGATAAAACAGTTTATCAATTAATTCGAAAAACAAAAATCCTAAACGTGAGTAGAACTCACCCTCGAAGCGTGTGCCGACACCGAGACTTCAAAATCGCCGAGACTTCGCCAAATCACCGAGACTTTCCGCGACACCGCTTTTCTGACAAAACCGCACGAACGTTCCCCGAATCGGCGACTCCCAATCCGCTTCCAAAGCTTCCCACTCGATCACGAAACCGCTTTGACCGAAATACCGATTTCCCGAAATTCTCCATGGGCACTATTCATCATCTTCTTCACCTCAAGTCACTATTCACATATAACCCAATTTTGAACCTTAACCTTCAATTCTTCAAAAACTCCAAATCGAACTTCAATATTCGCGTATTCCACCTTGAGCTCGCTCCTCACCACCATTCTAGGCTTTCCTTTGAGCTTGAACCACAAAACCTCTATTTTTTCCTCTCAAATCGAAAATGGTAAAATGGGAGAGAGAGGGTTGATGATGAAGATCTTGGTACCAAATCGAAGAGGAAGTAACGCTGAGCATTTTTCGTGTTGGAAGGAAGTCGTTTTGTTGAGCCGAACCCTCCCCTTTTTCTTCTTCTTCCTCCTCACCCTTTCTTTCTCTTTTCTCTCCTTTTCTCTCTTTTCTTCTCTGTATCTCTCTCTCGCTGTTTCCTTTCTTTTTTCTTCTTTCTTTCATTTCTTCACACAC
Source organism: Astragalus membranaceus (assembly GCA_039519185.1). NCBI lineage: Eukaryota > Viridiplantae > Streptophyta > Magnoliopsida > Fabales > Fabaceae > Astragalus > Astragalus membranaceus. The sequence goes on along the minus strand of CM076853.1, from coordinate 36,450,344 downwards.
ACACATATATATATTTATTAATATATACGCGGTAACGTGGTCCGATTACCATATTGATCTAAATCTCCAATTTCGATTCCGAAACTTCCTTGATCCATATTATCCGGTTAACGATCCGATAACGACCAATAATTAATTTTTGCACTCAATAAATTTACCAGTCAAGTACTAAATTAATTTAATTGGGTTAACACCCAAATAATTCCATTAATTATTTTGCGGATGTTACATTCTCCCCAACTTGAAAGAATTTTGTCCTCAAAATTTCGCTAAGTCTTTCATCTGACCAATCGAGAATCGACATTCTCAGAAAGGTACAAATTTGCTAGAAAACATTCTTGAGTTAACGAAATGAGTGTAGAAAATCTTCCCAAATTGGCACATCAACCTCCAAGTATGACCCACTACTACCTTGATACGAACTCTCTGGTTACGAATCTACACGAGAAATTCATCATTCGCCTACATAGGCTCGGCACCGCGTTCGAAAACACTTCCGAAGCTTCATTCCTCACTTGCTCCCCAACTTTGATTAATCCAAACCAAAGCACTCCTCGGTAGACGTAAAAACAAACACGATTTCCTCGAAGGGTGTAAACACTTTCTCAACAAATCTTCAAAAATCCATAACAGTTTTCGTACACACCGACAATGTGACGAAAAAGTCACTTGTGAAACTTCTTGACTCGCCCCCAAGATTTCGAGGTAACACTTTTTGAAAGAAGATGATATGAGGATTTACCAAAAACGTTCATCGTAAACGTAGAAATAAACCGCGGGGACATCAGACAAATTTGAGCGTAATGAAAATCACCTCAGTTGTTCTCAAAACAACTATCAAACAGAACTCAGGACCCTTCATCCTTTATCGTGACTTTCTTTACAATATATCTATCCATGACGCACCCAATTCCTTTCCGAATTAGTCCATAACGTTGAGAACTTCTCCTCAACTTAAGTAATCCTCCTAGGATTTTCTTCCTCAATCAGATTTTATTGGCCTCTTGATTCGTTCCCAAATTAACTTTAGCATGCGGGTTTTCACAAAAGCGATTTTTCAAAACTACCATACCGCACGCCAAACTCACTTTGGAAAGTTCAGTCCCTCGCAGCAAATCCATCAATTAATCCCTTGGTGCTTATTCGCATTGTGACAAACAGTCAACAGTTACCTCATTTACATATCCGTATTCACATTCGACTTGTCAAACGGAATTTCGTAAGACAATCCCATTTCTTGCGTCATCAACTCTTTCATATGAATGGATTTCCTACTTAGCGCATCAGCTACAACATTGGCCTCTCTTGGACGTTACATCAACACGAATTTATAATCCTCCAGAAACTCAACACACTTCTTTGCCTGTTATTCAGTTCTTTCTGATCAAACAGATACCTTAAACTTTTGTGATCACTAAGACTTCGAAACGAGACCCATACAGGTAACGTCTCCAAATCTTCAGTGCATACACAATCGATGCCAATTACAAATCATGAGTCGGATAACTCTCTTCATGAGTCTTCAATTATCTGGACGCATAAGCTACCTCTTGTTGATTCTGCACAAGAACACATCCTAAATCCTTCCCAGAAGCATCGCTGTAAATTTGGAATCTCAAAGACGGATCTGGAAGAATCAGGATTGGAGCAGAAGTCAACCAACCCTTCAATTCTTGAAAACATTCTTCACAATCAGCACCCTGCGTAAACGGTTGACCCTTACGAGTTAACCGTATAAGTGGAAAACTAACTGTGAGAACCCTTGAACAAATCTCTTATATTAACCGGCTAGACTTAGAAAACTTCTGATTTCAGTGACTGACGTTGGTCGTTCCCAGTTCAACACAGCTCCCTCCTTACTGGGATCCACCGCAACTCCCGACTTGGGAAATCACATGTCCCAAAGACTTTGCTTCTGACATCCAAAAATCACACTTCCAAGGTTTCAAGCACAACTCCTTTTCTCAGAGTACACCCAGAACAATGAGGAGATGTTGGACATGCTCCTCAATGGTCTTCGAGCACATCAAGATATCATCGATGAAAACGACTTCAAACTGATTCTAATACGTATGAAAAACTCGGTTCATGTAATCCGTGAATACCGCTGGAGCATTAGGTAGACCGAAAGGCATCACTACTAACTCGTAATGTCCATACCTAGTACGGAAAGCTGTCCTCGGAATATCTAAGGCTCTAACTTTTATTTGACGATATCCTGACCTCAGGTCAACTTTAGAAACACTGCAGCGCCTCAAATTGTTCAAGCAATTCGTCTATCCTTGGTAAGGGATATTTATTCTTGATCGTCACTTTGTTGAGTTGTCGATAACCGATGTACAATCTCATGCTACTATATTTCCTCTTGACTAACCACACCAGAGCACTCCTTAACGAAGCACTCGGTCGAATGAATTTCTTTAACGTCAACTCTTCAAGTTGAGACTCCATTTCCTTTAATTCTCAAGAAACCTTCAATAAGAAACAATAGATATTGATCCCGTGCCAGGAATCAATTCTACAGTAAACTCTACTTCTCGCTCTGGAGGTTCAGAAGAAACTTCATCGTGAAGACATCCAGAAAGTCATTCACGACCTGAACGTTCGCCAAATCTACACTAGTTTCAGCGGATGCAGATAACATACTAACGTGTGCTCCCGCACCTTGGAATGAAGATTGACCGTCTAAGGTGAACTAGGTAACCGCTTCAGAATTTGTCCTAGACAATTCAACTGATTCTGAAGCGAAGCTGATAGTTGATTAATACCGTCGTTTGCAACATGATTTGCAGTCATCCAATTCATACCCAAAATGGTGTCCACACTTCTCATAGGCAAACAATAAATTCTACAACTAAATTTCTGCCTCCTATGACAAGTAGACAATTCCGACACAAGGATTGGGTCTGGACACGACCCTTAGCCGCAGTTAAGATAGTCATCGGCTCGGATAGCGGAGATTCGCTAGTCCCAACCAATCCACACATGATTGAGCTATAAAACAATGGGTTGCACCCGAATCGTATAATGTACTGACAGAGTTATTGAAAAGTAGATCCCATACCCCTCAGTAACCTGTCAGAAGTTGTAACTGTCTGAGCATCCAAAGTGTTGACTCGTCCTTGCCTTAGAGCTGCTTGTGACTCCTTGGAACTTTTCCTTACGGGGCACTCTTTACCATAGCGACCCTCTTCATTTCTATAATAGCACCGATTAGATCTTCGCTTGCAATCACCACAGTGGGGCTTTCCTTAGTTTGAACACCTTCTGACCTTCGAAGAATTAAAGAATTGCATCTGCTTTTCCTTCGATGAAGTTATCTTAGGACTTTGCAGTCGGAGTTGATATTTCAACTACCTTCTTTCCTTTCCCATATTTCCTATGAGATCATCCTCGGTGACATTAGATGATTGCACCAAGGCAACATAATTGGTAGCAGTATAAGAACTGAGACCATAAATCATAAAAGCACTTATGCCCGTCTTATACTTCTGCATTCTCCATTCGTCATCCGAAGTTTACTTTACCACTTGATAAAACTGAGACAACTTTTCAAACTTAGCGGTGTATTCTTCCACCGTCATGTCACCCTTCCTGAGGATGCACCGGTTGAATATTCCGATTGCGGTCGAGGATTGCATCTTGATCATCCAGTCATAATTCCGCTTATGATGCACTAAGTATTAAGTTGATCAGGCTCAATGTCTCTTAGCATCACAAGTGTAATTACAAAAAGGACTAGCAAGGAATCGACTCAACCCTAAACTAAGTCCGACTAGGTCGAACTGCTCTGATACCAACTGTAACACCCCGGTAATTTTATCGACTGAAAATACCCAAGTGCACATTAGTAACACATCAGAGATATAATTCCTGCTTAGACACTGAATATCACTATAAATTTTTCGCTGAATATAACACAAACAGTCTTATTTACAACAAGACAATATGGTTCTCAGACCATATACCATCAGCATCTATAGTATTCAGTATCATACAAGAAAGCGGAAGAAAGATATACATTAGATACAGAATGTTTTAGTATACAGACAACAAAAGGGAAAATATAAACTTAAACATAAAGCTAAGTCTTCAGTAGCCAGTCCGAGGGCAACCTGCTCGTGCCTCTGTGGATCTCCTCTTTCCCTGTTTCTCTGTAAAACAACAACAATGGATTGGGTGAGACAACTTGTCTCAGTGAGTTCTACCGAGACCCCTACTCGCACTCTCGGTTCAATTATAAAATCATTTTAATTCAATACGGCATCGGCTGCGCGAACGCTACCCCCGATGGACCGCATAAAACATTTTAACAGATTACCGCTGACGCGAACGAAGAACCCGGTAACCTGTTAGTTTAGTACGATACCGCTGACGCGAACGAAGAACCCGGTATCGCATAAAAACAATCACACAAAAACAGATTACCGCTGACGCGAACGAAGAACCCGGTAACCTGTTAGTTTAGTACGATACCGCTAACGCGAACGAAGAACCCGGTAAACGTACTACAAACAATCACACAAAAACAGATTACCGCTGACGCGAACGAAGAACCCGGTAACCTGTTAGTTTAGTACGATACCGCTAACGCGAACGAAGAACCCGGTAAACGTACTACAAACAACATAACACCGCTGACGCGAACGCTGCAAGCCGGTGAACCCCCTACCAATAGTACATTCTCCTATTGGCATGGAGCCTAGGTAAGAGGATCATGACTCCCTCCCCCTAGTATGTTACAACATAGGGTCGTCACCCAACTCGATATATAAACATATATCTACAGTACTATGAACCCACGGTCCATCAAATTAGACAATCAATGAAACACTTAATCCACATTTTCTTTTTATAAAAACCAAGTTCACACTCGCACTCTAGTTGACCACTTTTCGACACAATTTTCAATATCAAAAACAGTTCATTTTGCCTTAAAAATAGAATATTCAGTTAGGCCTCTGAATAAGCTTTCCAACGCATTTTAGAACACCTCAATCGGGTTCCCGGATCAAAAGATATCGCGAAACGAAAAACAGTGTTTGGTTGCTGAAATTCTGCCAACTGGCGCGCGAGTGGCGCGTGGCGCGCAAACGGCGCGCGAGTTGACAGTCAACTTCTGTCCAGTGGCGCGCGAGTGGCGCGCGGCGCGCAAACGGCGCGTGGACTGGCAGAAAGGGGGCCTGTCAAGTGCAGAATTTTGCGATTTTCGCGAAATCCGCTATTCCGCTCAATTCCGATTTTTGTTCCGATCGAAAACAGATTTTACAACCAATACAATAGACCCAATACAAACCACACAATCAATCAATCCAATCAAAAACACAATCAAAACGAATTTTACCAAAATACGACATATTCCGAAATAACGGTTTTTGACCCAAAAGTTCTCGAACGATTCTCGTTCCGACCGAAAACAGATTTGACGACCATAAAAACAGTCTCAATCAAAGTCACACAATCAAACAAATCAATCAAAAACTCATTGTAATCGAATTGTATTAAAACGCGACATATTTTCAAATAACGGTTTTCAACCCAAAATCTCTCAAACTCGATTATCAAATAATATTCCAGTCCAGCGAAAGCGATAAAACAGTTTATCAATTAATTCGAAAAACAAAAATCCTAAACGTGAGTAGAACTCACCCTCGAAGCGTGTGCCGACACCGAGACTTCAAAATCGCCGAGACTTCGCCAAATCACCGAGACTTTCCGCGACACCGCTTTTCTGACAAAACCGCACGAACGTTCCCCGAATCGGCGACTCCCAATCCGCTTCCAAAGCTTCCCACTCGATCACGAAACCGCTTTGACCGAAATACCGATTTCCCGAAATTCTCCATGGGCACTATTCATCATCTTCTTCACCTCAAGTCACTATTCACATATAACCCAATTTTGAACCTTAACCTTCAATTCTTCAAAAACTCCAAATCGGACTTCAATATTCGCGTATTCCACCTTGAGCTCGCTCCTCACCACCATTCTAGGCTTTCCTTTGAGCTTGAACCACAAAACCTCTATTTTTTCCTCTCAAATCGAAAATGGTAAAATGGGAGAGAGAGGGTTGATGATGAAGATCTTGGTACCAAATCGAAGAGGAAGTAACGCTGAGCATTTTTCGTGTTGGAAGGAAGTCGTTTTGTTGAGCCGAACCCTCCCCTTTTTCTTCTTCTTCCTCCTCACCCTTTCTTTCTCTTTTCTCTCCTTTTCTCTCTTTTCTTCTCTGTATCTCTCTCTCGCTGTTTCCTTTCTTTTTTCTTCTTTCTTTCATTTCTTCACACACACACATATATATATTTATTAATATATACGCGGTAACGTGGTCCGATTACCATATTGATCTAAATCTCCAATTTCGATTCCGAAACTTCCTTGATCCATATTATCCGGTTAACGATCCGATAACGACCAATAATTAATTTTTGCACTCAATAAATTTACCAGTCAAGAACTAAATTAATTTAATTGGGTTAACACCCAAATAATTCCATTAATTATTTTGCGGATGTTACATATAAGTGTATTCATCCTATTTATTAATGCAAAGTCGACATTTGCACATTTGAGCGCCAAATCCAACCCCCCACCCCCCCCCCCCCACTTCCCCCTACCCCTACCCCCCCTCTTCTTCTTTTTTTCATTTTTTTAATACATAAAAATTTAGAAAAATTTTTTTACTACAAATATATTAGGTTTGTTCCTCGATAATTGAATAGGTGGAAAATGAAAATAAATTTCGTGATAAATTATGTAAAGTTTGTTCCCCAGTAACCTGTTTGGTGAAAAAAAATCATAACGAAATGAGTAAAGTACAATGCTAACCTTATATATTAATACACTTCTACTTTACACCAATTGAACGCCAAAAACACCCCCTCCCCCTACCCCCCTCTTCTTCTTTTTTTCATTTTTTTGGAATACATAAAAATTTAGGAAAAAATTTGATCTATAAATATATTAGGTTTGTTTCTCGATAATCGAATAGGTGGAAAATGAAAATAAATTTCGTGATAAATTATGTAAAGTTTGTTCCTCAGTAACCTGTTTGGTGAAAAAAAATCATAACATCAAAATGTCATTTTCCACCTAACTACTACTTAAAGCTTTATTTGGGTAACAAATAAGAAACATTTTCTTATCGGAAGGTGAAAATAATATCTGGTCCTTATCGTACTAAATATACTTAAAAGTACGAAGATAAAATGTCAGAAACGTTAAATGACAAGTCCGACTGGTGTTGTGTGATTCAAGCCCGAGGTTTACAAAGTAACTTTCGTACGATTCTTATCATACCAAATATACTTAAATGTACGACGACGAAATGTGAGAAACGTTAAATGACAAGCCGACCGGTGTTGTGTGATTCACCCCTGAGGTTAACAAAGTAAGTTTCGTACAATTCTTATTGTACCAAATACCACCTTGACTTTAAGGTCATTCACTGTGTACTGTCAGAGAGTTAGCCTATTGTGATGCAAATATGGATGAAATCAAAATGTCATTTTCCACCTAACTACTACTTAAAGCTTTATTTGGGTAACAGATATCTGGTCCTTATTTTGTAACATTGACGTAGTGGGAAAAATATTTTTAATCTGGTTACCTTGCGTTAAATAGTTAGTGAATGTAATTCCGGCCCGAGGTTAAAAAAGTAACTTTCGTACGATTCTTATCGTACTAAATATACTTAAAAGTACGAAGATGAAATGTCAGAAACGTTAAATGACAAATCCGACTGGTGTTGTGTGATTCAAGGCCGAGGTTTACAAAGTAACTTTCGTACGATTCTTATCATACCAAATATACTTAAATGTACGAAGACGAAATGTGAGAAACGTTATATGACAAGCTCGACTGGTGTTGTGTGATTCAGCCCTGAGGTTAACAAAGTAACTTTCGTACGATTCTTATTGTACCAAATACACTAAAAAGTACGAAGCCGAAATGTCAGAAACGTTAAATGACAAGCCCGAGTGGTGTTGTGTAATTCAGACCCGAGGTTAACTAAAGTAATTTTCGTATGATTATTATCGTACCAAATAGTAGCGCTGTTTTCGTAAGGATAATAGTTAAAAGTATGAAAACGAAAATGTCAGAAACATTAAATGATAAGCCCGACCGGTGTTGTGTGATTCAGGCCTGAGGTAACAAAGTAACTTTCGTACGATTCTTATCATACCAAATAGTAGCGTTGTTTTATTCGGGATAATCCTTAAAACTACTTAAGAGTACCAAAATTATTGAGGTTCATTGGCTGACTTAAAAAATAGATACTTGCCTATTTGATCTATAAATTTGTGGATTTCTTTTGATCAGGTACACATTTTCTACTTTGTTTTTTTAATTACGTATCACTCTTAGTGTATTTGGTTAAACTTAAACTTAATTTAACTGTTATTCACTGTGCATATCGTTTTCATGATGACAGTAGAGAAACTGAAAGGTATTACATTTGAGTGGGTTTCAGAAATATCCCAAGCTAATTTACCCTCTTCTTGGGGACGCTGTACAATTTCTTTGAGGATGTATGATCTTTTGATATTATGAAAGAGCTTTATTTTTTATTTTGCATCGTAAGTAATTTTAGAGAACAAAAAACCGAAATCTAATCCAATCGAAACCAAAGTAAACTGATTTTTTTAAAAATTTCCGGAATTACCTCAAAAGAAGATAATTCCGAAAGCCAATTTTTTGAACTTTCCGGAATCACCTCAAAAGAGGTATTTCTGGAAGCCAATTTTGACTTCCGAAAATACCTCTTTCGAGGTGATTTCGGAAAGTTGCGTGTTTTGAGACACTTCGGTGTTCGAAAAAAAATTAACCGGTCAAATACTCAAAATATCATTTTGTGCCAATTCTTCTTCCTCATTTCTTATTCTATGTTGTAACACCAATAGTACACAGTCATTTTTTGATGAATTCACTTAGCCGCGTCATTGTTACCACCCCGTGCATAGCACGGGTGTATGTCCATGTCCTAGTATATTTTTATATATGAAAGGTATATCAGGCTTGGTTAGATAAACAATTTAATTAGACGCTTATAATATAAACATTTATTATATAATTAGTATTTATGTATAAACAATTTCTGTAAATAGATAAAATCAAATCAAATTGTGTTTGTATAAGCTGTAATAGTTTTTTTATAGGTAATGTGGTTAGTAATTAATGTGTTAGTTGTTAGAGAGAGAGGGGGAGTGGAGTTCGAACCTTGTACGCCTACATTTTCACCAACAACTTTCTTTTCATTCAACCATTTCTGGGACGTATAAGCCGTAAGTTATTTTCATAAATTATCTTGGAGAGTTATAGAAATTTGCTGAGAATAACTTATCAACATGTAATTAGCTATTTTCATAAGTTTTCATGAACAGTTTTATTAATGTTTACGCCGGTAAGTAAACTCAAGCAAGATGGAAAAGAAAATGAAAGAAAGAATAACAAAGAATTTTTAAAATCTTTTGTTTGAGTATATAGAAAAATGAGAGAAAAGAAGTATTATATAATATAAAATTATCATTATTTCTTTATTTTCACACTCAAATGTGGAGAAAACAGTTGTGTGGGCTCCACCTTTTGATCTCACCAATTGTCCACTCCAACCAAGCAAACAACCCATGACTAGATTTTGGGATATTTTTCGGAAAATATTGTCTCAAAGTAATATGGATAGGTGATATATTTTTTTTTGTTATCATGTTTGGTGTGCAGTTTTAACCGGCTTTGTGGATGACTAATCTACGCCGGGAAATTTGGCTGGCCACGAGTACCCGACTTTATCGGTCCGTGTGATTCTCCCCTCCCAACAGAGTTTTAATTTGCCACACCCAAGATTCGAACTCGAGACCTTGAAGTGGGATCCAATTTCAACTACCACTTGGACCAACATTAGGTCATATTATTCCATAATTATGCATTGATCATTAGCATTAGGAATATTTGTCAAAAAAAATTAGCATTAGGAATATAATTATTAATTAGCATGAGAATATAATTATAACTGATTAACTGACATTTTTGTTGTAATATTTTTAAATGAAAATGACAATCCATACGATAGTTAATTGAAATTAAAATTTCAAAAGTATTAATAATACAGTAGAAATTAAAAAACAATGCCAAAAAATCCAAACAAAAAATCACATTTTTCATAACAATTTAAGGAGAATTTTGATAGAAACTTGAGTTTTAATATATGAGTACTACCATGATATCTTGTACGCAAAATTAATTTAAAATATAAATTTTTTTTATCATGTTATTGGTGCATATAGTATTCACGTGTATAGGGATGACAATTGAGTCCATGCCCATAGGGTACCGGCAAAAAAACAGGCGGATAATTACCCGCACACATGGCGCGGGCTCGATTACGGACACTACGGTGCCCAACCCGCTCCGGACTCGCACCTGTCCACACACATTTATATATTACTAATATTACAACTTTACCTATATACAATTTTAGAAAAATGAAATGATTTTTTTTTCATAATACACTAAATCTAACTACTAATTATCACTTTGGATGTTTATATTATATATAGTTACTATTATTACAATTTTAAGTATATCCAACTTTAAAAAAATAAATCCAAACATCTAATAATTTGGATGTTTTTAATTCATTAAATGCTATCATGTGTAATATTTTAATTAGTAGATACGAAGAAAAAAATAATGGTTTTTAAATTGAATTATAATATTTTTTTATGTTATTTATTTATTTATTTCCGTTAAAGTGCGGGTAATGGGCGTGCCCATGGGTAATTGATGCCCATGGGCACTTGGTGCCCAGAGAGTACGGGGACAGACATTATAGTACCCTGGCTATACATGTGCGGGCTCGGGTACAAGCACTATAGTATGATGCCAACAGGGTACCCATTGTCATCGCTACGTGTATCCACTTTATTTTGTCCGTCTGTGTGGTTCTCCTCTCTCAATAAAGCTATTATTACCACTCAAAATACTCGAACTTGAGATCACCTTTGAGATGAGATCCGAAATTAGTTACCGTTTGGACAACCCTTGTAAATAAATTAAATGTATTATAAAACAAATAAATAAATAGAAAATGGCATGTCAATAAATTATTGAATATTGATATTATACTCAACAAGATTCTTGTTATTGTTTAAAAAAACTTTAGAATAGTGGAATGTTCACCCAATTTTGATTATATCCAACGCATCCACGTGAATATTTGATACTGTCATGGGAAGAGTCCATAAGGTTTGTTACTTTGCCGTGTCTATTGTTTTGTATGATCGTATTTAATATCAGTTTGCTACTTTTCCGTGTTTTTTTGGGTATCGTATTATTGATGCGCGGTATGCATTAGCTTTGCTGCAACCAATTTACATTGAGGAACTTGGTTAACTATATGTATATCTGTCCCAACATAATTTTTGTCGCATCCAAAATTCGAGCTCAAAATCTTAAGGTGAGATCCGAATTCAGTTAATATTCTAACCAACCTTGTTGGTCTACCGTCGTGTCATTGTTTTGTATCATCGTATTTATTATCAGTATCTTTCATTTGATATTGACAAATATGACAATTTAGATGCGTCTCGCTGCCGTAACGCAAACGGTGGTTACGGTGCTGTATTTTCTTTATTGTTGGGACTTGGGAAACAAATCCAATGAACTCTACCAAAAAACTTTTCATTTGTTCCTTTGATGAAAAAAAAAGGAGTTTAAAAGACGTACATTCAGTTGTTTGGTTTGGAATTATTTAAAAAAAAAACTAAAGTTAAAATAATCTGAAATTGATTACATCAACTATTTTAAATAATTTTCATTTCCAATACTTAATTTATTTTAAATAATTAATTGTAACTTATTATTTTTTTACTGAATTATTTGTAACTTATAGAAAGAAAATTAAACATATGGAAATATAAAAAATAACTATTTTTTTTTTTGAAAAAAATCTTTTGGGTGAATCTTCCTAACTCATTTCTAAGTAATCCATGTTACAGTATACAACGGTTTTTTTATTGTATCACAGGTGACTCCCTAATGGTTAAGGCTGGTTTTCAAAGAGAAAAATAACATAAAAATTAATATGATACTTAGTTCATTATTTTATTCTATTTTTTTTTTTATTTTCTAAGGTAAGATAATAAAAATTACGGGAATACAAGAATATGTAGTCAATTACCAAAAAAAGAATTTGTAGTCAAATTTAATTATATCTACACAAAATATATTTAATAAATTTCTTAATTGTCATAAAAAATTTATTAATTATTTCACAATAAAAAATATTTGATACTACATGGTTCCAATTCCAAGAGTCTTCAAATCTTGCCTTGTGACCGTTCACATGCTTTTTAAAGAAAATACCTTTTTAACTGAAAAATAATAATAATTATAACTTAGTATTTTCTTTTAAAAAGTTAAAAATTAAAATGCTTAATTCAAAAAAATAAATTAAAATACTTCGATTTTTGTAAATAGATAACAAGAAATGTATGGTAAAGAAATGATAAAGAAATACTAAAAAATATGATAAATAAATAACAAGACATTGAATGATAAAGATACTTTTTATTTTTTTTTTATAAAACAATTACACCATTGGTTCTTTCACACGGGATGAATATCAACCAAAAAAAAACACGGGATGAATGGGAAGATTTTATGACGCCTTCACACTTAACTTTTCCTAGGTTGTCGTCTCTGCTGGTCCCTAGAATATATTATGATTATGGGCTTACATGGAACATTAATTTAAATGGGATATGACAAGGGAATTGATGATTTAATTTAATGGTGGCTCTTCACAGCATTGAGATGCGTATCAAGCTCAAATACGGGATCAAGTTTAAGTAAAAGGCGCGTGTTTGGGGTAAGACAAAAGGTAAGGATTTGTTTGCTAAAAAATAACATCTCTTATTTTTAATGCATGGACAATTTTGCTCAAATAGTGAATAGTTTTTTTAGATAAGCAATAATTTCATTGAAAGGGAGCACAATGGGTGCCCAATCCTTACAATGGGGAAAAAGAAAAGGGGGAGGGCCTCCTCAAAACCTCCCTGAGCCAAAACTCATTGGGAAAAAGACTCAAGGAGGAAAAAGAGTACCTCGTACAATCTGCACTACAATGAGGACAACCAACCTAACCCACTATTTCAACCCCCCTACTAGATTACATATTGTTCAAACATTGTAGTGGATTAGACCACCACATTGAAATTGAAAAAGATGAGCAACAATTCAAACGATAAACACACCAACTCCAACTTAAGCTTTTGATGCGGGTTATTACTACTTCGACACTTGGTTCCTCATTCTTAAAGATAGCGCTATTCCTTGCAAGCCAAATACTCCAGCAAGTTGTTAGCCAAAACATATGCTTCGTTCGCTTTGCCTTTTTACCTATGCATAAACGACCACAAGCTAGAAAGAGATCAACAATATTCGAAGACAAATCAAAATAAAATCCGAGCCAATTCCCCATCTGCTGCCAAACAGCTTGCGCGAACCTGCAAGAAAAAAACAAATGGTTGACCGATTTTGAGTTGTTGCTGCAAAGAAAGCAAGAGGCCTCCTGCTTAGAGTGAAGAACATTCCTGCGCAAGAGCGTCACGCACAGGCAGAGAGTTGAGCAACAAGCGCCAGCCAAAAACCACAACCTTCGACGGCACAATTGATTTCCACAATTCTCCCAAAAAATGCTGTGGGGCTGAATCATTGGAAGAAGCATCTGTGCAGATCAGCTTTTGATAAAAAGTTTTCACTGTAAAACACTTTGAATTATCGTGTGGCCACACCCAACTATCTTGCTTCCCTCTCCAAAATCATCCTTCAGATTTGCGAACTCGATCTTGATATTGATTCCATGGATTGAGCCATTGCCACGCCTCTTCTGTCCAATTACCGAATTCAGCAACAGTAAGTTGTTGCTGAACAACTCCAACAAATAGTGAATAGTTGATAGCAAATAAACTACCAACGAACTCTTAGTTTGGGAGCAAGTGGTTAATGCACTCCATCTAAATGGGCGGACTCGGCTAGTACCGGAGTTCGATCTCCCAGCGATTGAACAAATTAGAGCCAGACTTTATTTACCTCCCGGCCGAACTCTGAATTATTCAGAACCCCTTTCCCCTGGACTTCGGAGCGGGGCAAAGACCCCTAAACAAAAAATAAATAAACTACCAATGAAAATTGAAAGTATTTGGAAAAACTACAATTGAATTAACAAGTGGCAGACCTGTTTGTGGTTCAGGGAGTTCATTTGAACCCCTTGAAAAATAAAAATTTAGGCTTATACTTCTATATAATTTTTATTTTGAACCTCCTGGATCTTAAGTTTTGCACCTAGATACATCTGTTCTTACGGTTTTAGTTCCCAAACGGCCAAACTTTCATCATCTCCTCTAATTGATCATTAAGTTGTATAAATAAAATAGGCTAAATTGCTCTTTTGGCCATTTATCTTTGGGGTTGTGGTCACTTTGGCCCTTTATTTTTTTTTTCTCATTTTAGACCCTCGTGTTTTTTGTGTGTGTCATTTTGGCCCCTGTCGTTATGTTTATGTTTTTTGTAGCAAATTTTTAAGGACGAAAATGAAATCAATTAAAAACATAAGGGCCCAAAATGAAATCAATTAAAAACATAAGGGACTAAAATGAAATCAATTAAAAACATAAGGGACTAAAATGATAACGGCAGGGGCCAAAATGACACACAAAAAAAACATGAGGGTCTAAAATGAGAAAAAAAAAAGATAAAGGGCCAAAGTGACCACAACCCCAAAGATAAAGGGCCAAAAGAGCAATTTAGCCAATAAAATAATAATAAGTACTCTCAATAGTGTGTGAAATCTATAAAATTAGTTTCTAAAAATTTTAAAAATTTGTCTCATTAGTTTCTGTAAGGGACTAATTAGAGAACTTTGATAATTAATTTGATGAACGTCACATATTTTACGAACTATTTATTACTTTCATATACTAAATAGGAGAATAGATTCCGGCTTAGAGACTAAATTTGAGATTTACCTTCAAAAAAGTTTGAGTTAAATTGTTTGGTTTGAAAAGGAAATTTCAACAATCCTATAAACCGGCAATTTTGAAGGTGTTTTTCCCCCCTTGTGTAACATCCCAAAGTTGCTAAGTTTAATTCTTGTGATTGGTTGATAATCTAATAAATTATTGCTAATCAAGTTGTTCGATTATTGTTTGAGTCAATAATTGATTGTCTAAAGTTGCTTGAATATATGATTAAAATAAACTACTTGAATGTATTTGTGTGCTAGTTATTTATTTCATTGGGGGTAGGGTATGAGCAAAGGATAATGTGCAATTAGCATTAGTAAGGGTAAAAGGGGTATTTCATAGTATCTCAACACACCCTCAGCTGAACCAAACACCCCACTCACACATTTCACTCACTTTCATAAAACACACACAACACAACAAAGAAAAAAGAGTGGTGAGAGAGAGAGAGAGAGAGAGAGAGAGAGGGAGGGAGGGAGAGAGAGAGAGAGAGAAGAGAAGGGAAGAGGGAAACCACACCCAAACCCTCAACTCACTACACCGTAACCAGAAATTCATTCTTTTCTCTTCTCCTCCTTCCATTGTTACTGAATCTTACTCAAGCCAAACTCACTTTCAACAAACAACATCAAAGAACCATCCCTCATTCCCCTTTCTCATTTTGCAAAAATGGTGGAAATGAGCTAGATTGAGAAAAACTTGGTTTGCATGTGGGTTTTGAAGCTGGATTAGGACTCCCCAGTAGCTACATTGTAGTTTGGAGCATCATAGAAGGGATACTTAGGAGCTGAATTCGAGTTTGAAGGTTGGGGTAGCTCTTGGGGTAAATTTCGCTTCACATCTTGTTTGCCTTTGTGTTGAACTTCGACATTGAGGTGAGTTTTCACGAAATTGTATTTGGTTTGATATTGCATGTTGTCTATTTTATGAATCCAGTATTGCATGTATGATTGTTTTTGGAAAAACCTGAAATGATGCTCATTGGGAAGTCATAGTTTTGTGTTTGTGTTAAAAAGAGTTGTGTGATTGAATGTCATAATGTGGTTCCAAGTGGTTGTTGATTGTTGTAAATTTGATTGTTTGGGAGTATTAAAACGTTGTTATTAACTGTTGATGTGTTAATAGTGGAGTAGGACGAGTATTGGAACCATCAGAATAGCAAAATTACACGTAACGGGATTTTTTTCCAAGTCTGATGGAGGAGCCCGGTCCTGTGCGCCTCCAGGCCCGGACCATGCGCCCCCCTCTGTTACTCCACGTTGAATTTTTTTGGCAAGCCCGGTCCGTGCGCCTTTGATCCCGGTTCGGGCCGAACCTTCTGTCACTCATTTTAGAATGCCTCAAATGCTATTCCTTTTGACTCCAATCCTTTCCTAATTCATTTCTTAGCCTTTCCCAATGATTATTAAACAAAGATAAGCCTTTCCCAATGATGCAACAAGAGTAAATTAATGTTAGGGTTTGTAAACGAACCGAATAATTGTTGTATCGAGTGAGAAAACGACTTAAGTGTCAAGAAAAATCATAAAACACCAAGGGGATGACGATCCTAGTTAATAGCACACTAGGGGAGGGAAGTCATGAACCCAGAACCTAGGCTCAGACAAGTTGACTCGGCAATCAGATATTGTCGGGTGGGTTCTCTGTGGTAAGGGTGTAGTCCTTACTCGGAGTTGTGCTAAGAAAGATAAAAATAATTAAAACACTGAGAGATTAAGGTGAGGGGTCCCGAAGAGCTCACTGAGATTTTTATCTCACTGTTTATTTATGTGGTGTCTTACAGATAAGCAGGGAAAGTCCAAGCAAAAAGAGAAACATGTAACGTTACAGTTGCACCAGTCAAGGAGGAGAAACTGCAATCATTGAGAAAGCAGTATGAGAATTTAAACATGCAGGAGGGTGAGAAAGCAGTATGAGAGTTTAAACATGTGTAGACCTTTTGATGTACCCTCTAATGGGGGTAACAAGTATTTTATGTCCTTTGTGTAAATGAATTTTCAAGGAAAATTTGGCTCTACTTACTCAAAACCAAATGAGAAGCCTTTGGTATGTTAAAACAATTCAAGGTAATGGCAGAGAAACAAAGTGGCAGACAGTTAAAGGTATTAAGAACAGATGGTGGAGGTGAGTATACCTCAAAAGAGTTTGAGGAATACTGCACAATCCAATGTATCTTACATGAGGTAACTTCTCATTATACCCCACAAAACAATGGGATAGTAGAAAAGAGAAACAAGACCATTTTAGATATGACAAGGACTATGATTAACCTAAAAGGTTTACCTAAGAAGCTGTGGACAGAAGCTGTTCATACATCAGTGTACATTTTGAATAGATGTCCTACAAAGGGGCTGGAAGATAAAGTTCCAGAATAAGTGTGGACTGGTGATAAGCCTAGTGTGGCTCATCTAAGGGTATTTGACTCTCTAACATATAGCCATGTACCTGACAATAAGAGAAAGAAGTTGGAGGATAAGAGAAGTCCTATAATACTTGTGGGATACCATCCTACAGGTGCTTATAGGCTGCTAGATCCTAAGACTGATAAAATTGAGATATCAAGGGATGTTTTTGTGCTTGAAGACAAGCAGTGGGACTGGGATAAGGCTGAACAAGTGAGTTCAGTAGATACTATAGTCCTAGAAGAGGTTTTAGACATTAGACCAGAAACTTTTGATGAAAATTCTGATGAAGAAGAACCTGCCCAACCAGAGGCAGATCCTATTCAGCATGATTTGGAAGACAATGAAGCAGAACCAGCCGCTGAACCTGTTGTACAGGCTCTTCCTAGGACACAAAGGCTGAGACAGCCTCCTAAGAGGCTTGCAGAATATGATTTGGCCACTGGCATTGAGGTGAATGAGCATGGTGATCTCATTCACTTTGCAATTGTGGCAGATATGGAACCAGTTGACTTTAAGAAAGCCTTAAAGGATAAAAACTGGAAAAATGCAACGATTGAGGAATTGGCCTCAATTGAAAAGAATAAAACTTGGAGCTTAACACCCTTGCCTAAGAATAAGGCACTATGGATTCTGATTTACTACTAATTTGTTTGTATGTTGATGATCTTTTGGTGACAGGTAGCAATTCTATGGAAATTGTAACACCCCGGTATTTCTAACATGTAGAGAGACCGAAGATGCACAGATGTGGAAATTCAGAGGACACAGTTCCTGTTTTAAGTTTTGGACGTACAAACTTTTTCCGAAGTAAAACATAATCGGAAATAACATTACTTCATAAAATAGAAGTTCATCGGTTCCATACCGAATGGAATACAATATCCAAGTCCAAAAACCAAACAGAAACATAAAGCGGTTCGTAGAACTCATAACCAATACAAGTTATACAACCGAAAAGAACAACAAAAGAACAAGAGATAGACATGGCTAAATCTTCAGCACCTCCGAGAGTATGCCAACTACTCGTGCACAATAGTCTTCCTTTTTCCCTCATTCTCTGAAAAACAACAAATATGGATTGGGTGAGATAACATTATCACAGTGAGTCCTACCGTGCCCCCTCACTGACACTCGGTTCAATTCATTAAACCGTTACAACAAAAGCTGACATAACAATGTCTTATTTATTAATCGAATTGCCGACTGCGCAACGATTGCTAATCCCGACAATTCGTGAATATAGTTTAACATGATCCGGCTGCACAACGATTGCTAATCCCGGGAACCATGTGTTGAACCTTAGCACAAACCGGCTGCACAACGCTTGCTAATCCCGGTAACCCACGAATTGACCACGCCAAGACTTATACAGGGCCTAGGGTGAGGGCTCATGACTTCCCTTCCTAGTATGCTACTTGTCGGGTCGTCACCCAACGCGATACATATGACAATACGCATCAAATTCTCGAGAGTTAGATAATTTATATCTTTTCGATCACCAAAGGATCAATCACATAGTAGTTGGATAAACAATATCCATATCGATCTATAATCCGTTTTGAGGAATTCATAAATTAGACCTCCGGCATTATAATCATATTCAATTGACATATATAAACATATATATATATATATATATATATATATATATATATATATATTCAGTCAGTCCATCAGTCGGTGTACTCACACGCGTACTAGGGTTTCGGTTTTTCGATCAAATAGGCTTCCAAAGCTCTTTTTCAAAATCATGAGTTGAACAAGTTAAAAAATAAGGTTTTCAGTAAGGCAATCCCCTTTTAAATGATTGAGAAAGAGATTAGAAAAGGTTCGGAATCGAACGGAGCGACGAAACGAGAAAAACGGGAACTGGTACCAGAACCTCACGCACGACCCGTGCCCAGGGGCGCACGACCCGTGTGTGGTGCACTACATATAGCCTTTCTATTAGAAAGAAACGGACGATCCGTGCCCAGGGGCGCAGGATCCGTGTGTTTCGTTTCTTTGCCAACCAAACCCATCAGATTGGGACGCACGATCCGTGTGTCCTGTGTCTGTTACCGTTTTCCCAGTTTTCCTCATTTTCGCTCACCGTTTTCGCCCAATTCGATTTCTAATTCCAATCACCTGAAACTCAGAAGATTTCCAAATATTCCAGATAGTACATAAGTTATTTCATTTCAACGATTTCATCAAAATTCTCATTAAACCGTAAAACACCGTTTTCACTCAAAATCGTTTTTCGGTTCTAAGTCTTTCGTAAACGGGATAATTGCCTTAGTATTTAATATAGACACAGTGTTCAGAATATACGAAACTGTCCCTAATCCGTGAGTAGAACTCACCCGTTATACCGAAGTCCGAGAGTTGGGTCGAGAGACGAAATCGGCGAACTGAAAACAACGAACTATCTAGAAACTGAATTCGAATGAGGACGGTGGCTTTCTTTCTCTCAAAACTGGAACAGCAACTCCATCTTAATGAGTGTTCCTCACAAACTTCCCCCAAATCCAAGTGTAAGGCTAGTACTTCACCTCCAACATCTACAACATAACATGCAACCCATCAACACATAGCTCCACCATTTTCACCACTTGAAGCTTCATGGGCATCAATGGAGATGAGAGAAAGAGTTGGAATCAGGCTCTGAAATTTATACCATTGGAAAGCAAATCAAAAATGGAGTGGGAAAGGGGAAAGAGTACTTACATGCATCCACAAGGCTGGCTTCTCCCTTCTCCTCTTTCTCCTCCACTCGCGCCCTCTCTCCCTCTTTTCTCAACTGTTTTCCTTTCTTTCCTTCAGCTGGAGCAAGTGTTTAAGTGTGAGGGTGAGGGGGGTTCCAGGTGTATATGGGCTGAGGGGGGTTTTAAAAGACGGTGAAAAGACCGTTTTGCCCTTGGCCCATAAAAGGATAGTTTAGGTGCTGAAATTCCTTTCGGTACAAAACTTTCTCGACTAATCTAGTTCCGATTCGGAGTTCCTCAATTCTTTTCGGTACGTAATCAATTATAATTTTTTATAATTATATTTTAATAACTAGGGGTGTGAAAAGACAGATTTGTCCTTCGGCCCCAATTCCTCATTTAACTATTATATGAATAGGCCACCCTTTAATGGAGAATAGATTTTCTTGATAGTTTCTCGACATATAAATCCCCGAGACATGCCCAATTATTCCCACAAATAATTAATCGGTCTTAGGTATCATAGTACGAATCTTTAAAAATTAGGGATGTTACAATCACCCCAACTTTTAAAAATTTTGTCCTCAAAATTGACAAGACGTACCTCAATGGAAGAGATATGGATATCGAGTCCGCATGTCACCTTCCAGCTCCCACGTAGCCTCCTCGATTGAGAATCCATCCCTGACTACTTTGACGTTAGGAATAGTCCTTGACCGTAGCGTCTTCTCACCACGCTCCAAGATGTAGCTAGGATACGGTTGAAATGATAGATCCGGTCGAAGATCGATCGTATCAACACTTAACGGCTGATGTGGGTCGGGAATATACTTCCTTAGCTGAGACACATGAAAGACATCATGTAGATTGGATAAGGCCGGAGACAGTGCGAGACGGTAGGCAACTGGCCCAATACGCTCGATGATCTGAAAGGGTCCAACATATCGAGGACTGAGCTTCTTCGCTCGCAAGGCTCTTCCGGTACCTATGGTTGGAGAAACTTTCAAGAACACATGATCACCAACCTCAAATTCCAACGGTCTCCTCCGGTTGTCAGCATAGCTCTTTTGCCGACTCTGAGCAACTTTCATCCTTTCTCGGATTAACTTGATCTTCTCAGTAGTCTCGCGAACCATATCGGGTCCCAAAAACTTATCTTCACCAATCTCCCACCAACACAACGGAGTTCTACACTTCCTACCATAAAGTGCTTCAAACGGTGCCATTCCAATGCTGGAGTGGTAACTGTTGTTGTAGGAGAATTCTACTAATGGAAGATGATCCTCCCATTTTCTCCCACTGTCGAGCACACAAGCCCGAAGCATGTCCTCCAGAGTCTGGATAGTCCTCTCCGTCTGACCATCAGTCTGAGGATGGTAAGCAGTACTAACCAGCACTCTAGTTCCCAAAGCCCTATTCAATGCTTTCCAAAATCTAGAAGTAAACTTGGGATCTCGGTCTGACACGATACTCGTTGGAACTCCATGCAGTCTGATAATGTTCTTCACATATTCATCTGCTAACTTGGAAACTTTATAAGTCGAGCGAACGGGAATAAAGTGAGCGGATTTAGTCAATCGGTCCACTACTACCCAAATAGAATCATTGCCGACCTGTGACCTCGGCAAACCCATGACGAAGTCCATTGAGATATCTTCTCATTTCCAAACTGGCACATCTAGCGGTTGTAACTGACCGCCTGGTATTCGGTGTTCCGCCTTGACTTTCTGACAAGTTAAGCACCGAGAAACAAATTCTGCAACCTCGGCCTTCATCCCAGGCCACCAATACATTAACTTCAAGTCTCGGTACATCTTGGTGGATCCCGGATGTACAAAGTACTGACTCCTATGAGCTTCTTCCAATACTTGCCTTTTGATATCATCATCATCGGAAACACAAATCCTCCCATTAAAGCAAACCATGCCATCACTATCCTCAGTAAAATCTGGCGATCCTCTCTGAGACTGTAACTTCATATCAGCTCCTTGAGCTACACGGATTTGTTCCCTTAGCACACTGGCTATCCGAATAGGTCGCAACACTATGCGGCCCCTTTTTCTTGCTACCTTGAGTTTCAAGTCTCTGAATGACTCCAACAAAGCCATCTCGTGAACCATTAACCTTGACGTGTGGATAGACTTCCTGCTCAGAGCATCTGCTACCACATTGGCTTTCCCAGGATGATATTTCAATTCGAAGTCATAGTCCTTCAAAAATTCAGTCCACCTTCTCTGTCTGTTATTCAACTCTTTTTGGTCAAACAGATATTTCAAGCTCTTGTGATCACTAAAAACTTCGAAACGAGAACCGTAAAGGTAATGTCTCCATATTTTTAGTACAAACACAATAGCCGCCAACTCTAAGTCATGAGTTGGGTAATTCCGTTCGTGAGTCTTCAATTGCCTAGATGCATAGGCCACAACGTGTTGATTCTGCATGAGAACACATCCTAAACCCTTCCCAGATGCATCACTGTAAATCTGAAATCCCAATGAAGGATCTGGAAGAATTAGGATCGGAGCAGATGTTAACTTTTCTTTCAGTCCAAGGAAACACTCTTCACAATCGGCATCCCAAGTAAACGGTTGGCCCTTGCGAGTTAACCGAGTAAGCGGAAGTACCAATTGTGAAAAACCTTCAATAAATCTTCTATAGTAACTGTTAAGACTTTGGCAAGTGTACCAATTGTCGTCGCAAGTAATAAAATACGGTAAGTAACCGGTCGTATCCACAGGGATTGTGTTTTTATTATCAATTAGGCAAGTTTATTAATTCTTAGCGGTAGAAACGGAACGATAATCTTTTTGGGATTTTGTAAATTAAATGCAAGATAGTGTTTGAAAATAAAGCGATTAAGGATTGATTCATCTTCCCTACGCTATCCTATGACCTTCAGCTAATTACAGATTAGTTGTTTGAACTACCAGATTCAATTCACTATGATAGGTTAAGAGCAATTCCTTGCCTCAGAACCCATTTTACCTAATTGAGTTACCCTAATTCCTTAGGTGAATAATGCTAATCGGTAAAGCAATAAACTCAAGAAATAAAGAATTCATGCATCCAACCCCATATTCCTATGGTGATCACAAGTACATGATCTAATACCTCATATCCAACATGCAACCCATATTCCTATGCAATCACATAACCTAGATCATTATAATTATCATATGTAACTATAAAGCATTAAACTCAGAGGCATAGACTTATGATAATTCAAACTACTAATTGTATTAACCATAACAAAGCATTCATAGGATAGTTTTGGGAAGAGTCATCTCTCCCTAATCAAAAGAAACTAAGTAGACAACATCATAAGAGTAGAAATCAAGAGTAGGAGAAGATTACACAAGTAAGGATCCATTAGAACCTTCAAACCCTTGTTCCCAAGGTGAAGGAAGGCCTCCAAATTCGCCCCCAGCTGCTGCTCCAAACCCTAGCACTGCTCTCCAGACGAAGTCCCTGAATAATTCGCTGAAAACTGATATTTAACCTAACTTTCTGAAGTCCATCGCGACGCGGCCCGTAGCCATCGCGACGCGATATTGCACAGAATCAACAATCCTCCTGTTTTATGCTTCCTTCGCGACGCGAACCCTCCTGGTCGCGACGCGAAATTGATCAGAAACTCAAATCTTCCCAATTGTGCTGCATCTCCGGGCAAGTGTCTGGTTCGCCGAATGATAACACACAAATTGGAGGTCTTCAAGTACAATTTAGCTCCAAAAGTGAAGGAATTGCTTACAACAGGACTTCCTACTACAATTATCTAAAACTATGCCAAATCCCTTAACGATTGACTGAAATAAACTTAAATGACTAACAAATTGGTTGCAAACTGAATAAAAATATACATATGATGAGGACTCATCACAACCCCAAACTTGAACTTTTGCTTGTCCTCAAGCAATCACTCCATTCACTGTGGCAATTTGACATTCGGCTTTTACATAATTCACAGGCCAATAGATCATTCAGCACATCAGAAAGTATCATCCAACATAATATAGTGACAAAACAATTGAATTGGAAAACACAAGATCATAAGCAGGCAAGCAATCTCAAGTCCTCTCTTTTTCACACATCTCACTACTGTTTCGCTCTTTGAGGTATTTTAGGTGTTTCACTCGATTCACAGTACCTGCATCATCGTTTCATAGGCTTGAACAAGCACTATACCAATCAATACACATGAATTTCACACACACTATTTGAGGACTTTGAAGGTTATAATGGGGCTTAGGTAAGGGTGGTTAAAATTTGGATAAGTAGGTTAAAACTTGGAGTTAGGCCTACCTCTCACTTGTCAATTTTTAACATTCTCACTCACTTACCATTTTCCCAAACCATTTCACAAGAGAAGGAATTTCATACAAAATATATATATTTTTTTATTTTTTATTTATAGCATCGCGACGCGAAGGCATGCTGTCGCGACACGAAAATAGACAGAAACCAGAACTGAAACATTTTTCTTTTTTTTTCTTTTTTTTTCTTTGTATGTTCCATTCTCTTGTATACCACCCCAAACTTAGATTGTTGCTATTCCATGAGCAACCCCAAACTTAGAATTTTTCCCCACCCTCATGCTTTTGTCTACCTAACTCCAAGTTAAGAAAACTAGGCAATGATATGTAGAAAAAAAATACAAAAACAACAAAAAGGCTCAGAGGGGCTAGCAAATGATAAACATTAATGGGTTGGCTTGAAAGGCTCAGGGGTGCCAAATTTTTTTGCCTCAGTGTGTGTATAAATCACATGTATGACAGTTAAGTACAAGCTCAAGTTCTGCAGACTAATACAGACAATGAACAATGAATATAGGAAGTGTTTGGGCTTAAACCTCACAGCTGGGATAAGAGATAAACTTTTGAGAGCTTGCCCAAAGATGATCCAGGTCTTCCTCAACCTTTGACTTGGCCACTGACATTATCTGATGAAAAAAATCTGAAATGGAAGAAATCACATGGTAGCTGCAAAAATGTTAGACTGAACAACCACCACAGTGAACTAGTTCAAAATTGTGGTGCATCATCATCAATGTAAAAGTTAGACAGCAGTACAACCAAAATGCAAAACAAACTGAAAAGAAGGGAATGAAAAATAAAGACTCAAAACAGTAAATAGTGAACCAATGGGTTGCCTCCCACCAAGCGCTTCTTTAACGTCACTAGCTTGACGTTTGTCATCCCACTATTAAGATGGCTGATATGACACAAAGAACACATCATCCTTCTTCTTTCGCTTCTGGGGCAGGAACATCATGAATTTGAAACATAGTTGTAGATGCTTCCATACCCTTTTGAGGTGAAGGGTGATGAATAAGGCATAGAAGGAGTCT
This sequence comes from Astragalus membranaceus, assembly GCA_039519185.1. NCBI lineage: Eukaryota > Viridiplantae > Streptophyta > Magnoliopsida > Fabales > Fabaceae > Astragalus > Astragalus membranaceus. The sequence continues at coordinate 36,424,882 of CM076853.1, read as the reverse complement.
AAGTATATGTCAATCTCCTCACTTCTATACTCCTTGCTACTTGGAAGAATAATAGGAACCATGATTTGTTGGGTTTTTTCTTGTTGGGTTTTCACCCCTTCCCCACATTGGGAGTTTTGATCTTCCCTCCAAACTACATGCTCCTCCATTTCAATCTTTTCTTCTTCCTCATCTTCCTTATCCTCCCCAGATTCTTCTTTTGTTGGGGCTTGTTCTTCTTGTTCCTCATTGGTAGTGCAACCATGGGTAATTTTCTGATATAGTTACCCACTCATCCTCACAGTTGCACTCCACAAGATACTCCCCACAAGAATCGCAAAGGGTGCGTGTCACACATTTTCCATTCAAGTGGGGTTCTTCACAAAAATTACCGCTAAGTGAGGGTGGCGAGGACTCTCATCACTTGCTCTTGGGGTTGGAAGAGGGTCTCGGACATTCGCATAAACTCGGACAAAGCATCTTCCAACCGAGAAGCTTGCTCTTTAGGCTGGAAGATAGTCTCAGTCATTTGCCTAAACTGGGCCAAGGCATCTTCCAACCGAGAAGTGGATTCCATGATTTTTTTTTTCGGGACAAACAGCAATTCTTTCAAACTTTGCCCCTGCTACACAGTTCACTGAAACACTTCAACAAACCGTTAACAAGTCCAACACACTAACTAAGTATCTAAATAAATAAAACAAAAAATAAATACTAAAATAAAATAAAACAAAATAAAACAACTAAGAATTAACTCAATTGCCTTATTGACAATGAAATCAACAATCCCCGGCAACGGCGCCAAAAACTTGTTAAGACTTTGGCAAGTGTACCAATTGTCGTCGCAAGTAATAAAATACGGTAAGTAACCGGTCGTATCCACAGGGATTGTGTTTTTATTATCAATTAGGCAAGTTTATTAATTCTTAGCGGTAGAAACGGAACGATAATCTTTTTGGGATTTTGTAAATTAAATGCAAGATAGTGTTTGAAAATAAAGCGATTAAGGATTGATTCATCTTCCCTACGCTATCCTATGACCTTCAGCTAATTACAGATTAGTTGTTTGAACTACCAGATTCAATTCACTATGATAGGTTAAGAGCAATTCCTTGCCTCAGAACCCATTTTACCTAATTGAGTTACCCTAATTCCTTAGGTGAATCATGCCAATCGGTAAAGCAATAAACTCAAGAAATAAAGAATTCATGCATCCAACCCCATATTCCTATGGTGATCACAAGTACATGATCTAATACCTCATATCCAACATGCAACCCATATTCCTATGCAATCACATAACCTAGATCATTATAATTATCATATGTAACTATAAAGCATTAAACTCAGAGGCATAGACTTATGATAATTCAAACTACTAATTGTATTAACCATAACAAAGCATTCATAGGATAGTTTTGGGAAGAGTCATCTCTCCCTAATCAAAAGAAACTAAGTAGACAACATCATAAGAGTAGAAATCAAGAGTAGGAGAAGATTACACAAGTAAGGATCCATTAGAACCTTCAAACCCTTGTTCCCAAGGTGAAGGAAGGCCTCCAAATTCGCCCCCAGCTGCTGCTCCAAACCCTAGCACTGCTCTCCAGACGAAGTCCCTGAACAATTCGCTGAAAACTGATATTTAACCTAACTTTCTGAAGTCCATCGCGACGCGGCCCGTAGCCATCGCGACGCGATATTGCACAGAATCAACAATCCTCCTGTTTTATGCTTCCTTCGCGACGCGAACCCTCCTGGTCGCGACGCGAAATTGCTCAGAAACTCAAATCTTCCCAATTGTGCTGCATCTCCGGGCAAGTGTCTGGTTCGCCGAATGATAACACACAAATTGGAGGTCTTCAAGTACAATTTAGCTCCAAAAGTGAAGGAATTTCTTACAACAGGACTTCCTACTACAATTATCTAAAACTATGCTAAGTCCCTTAACGATTGACTGAAATAAACTTAAATGACTAACAAATTGGTTGCAAACTGAATAAAAATATACATATGATGAGGACTCATCAGTAACCAGCCAAACCCAGAAAGCTTCTGATCTCAGTCACTGACGTCGGCCGTTCCCAATTCAACACTGCTTCCACCTTGCTAGGATCAACTGCAACCCCTTCCTGGGAAATCACATGACCCAAGAACTTCACTTCGGACATCCAAAAGTCACATTTTGACGGTTTAGCATAGAGTTTCTTCTCTCGGAGTACTCCTAGGACAAAGCGGAGATGTTGGGCATGCTCCTCAACTGAATTTGAGTAAACCAAGATATCATCAATAAAGACGACCACAAACTGATCTAGGTAAGAATGAAATACTCTATTCATATAGTCCATGAATACGGCTGGAGAATTAGTCAATCCGAAGGGCATCACCACAAACTCGTAGTGTCCGTACCTCGTACGAAAAACGGTCTTCGGAATGTCTAAGGCTCTTACCCTGATTTGATGGTACCCTGACCTTAGATCAATTTTGGAGAAAACTCTAGCATCTCGAAGTTGGTCAAGTAGATCATCTATCCTTGGTAATGGATACTTGTTCTTGATAGTGATTTTATTCAGCTGACGGTAGTCTATACATAATCTCATGCTTCCGTCCTTCTTCTTGACTAGCAATACCGGAGCACCCCATGGAGAAGCACTCGGTCGTATAAACTTCTTGGAAATTAATTCCTCAAGTTGGGACTTCAATTCCTTCAGTTCAAGAGGAGACATCCTATAAGGTGCTATGGATATTGGCCCTGCACCAGGCGCCAAATCTATAGAGAATTCTACCTCTCGTTCTGGAGGCAAAGAGGAAACTTCCCCGGGAAAAACATCTAAGAATTCATTAACAACTTGCATAGACGATAAATTCAATTCAGCTTCAGTTGATGCAGACAAAATAACAACAAAAGCTTCTGCACCTTGGAATAGAGACTGGCTGGCTGAAATGAACGAAATAACACCATCATCTGCAGGTAGTGAATGTTCCGCTACTTCAGAAGGAAAATTAATTTCACGATTGAAACAGTCGATAGTAATGTGATTGGAAGTCATCCAATTCATTCCCAAAACGACCTCCATTCCCCTCATAGGTAAACAGATAAAATCAACAACAAAATCCCTGCCTCCTATCGTGAGTAGGCAGTTAAGGCATAATGATTGGGTTCGCACACGACCCTTTGCAGCAGTAAGGATAGTTATTGGCTCGGATATAGGAGATACTGTCAATCCTAACCGTTCAGCACATGCTTCCGAGATAAAGCAATGAGTAGCACCAGAGTCATACAAAATATTAACAGTTTGATTAAAGAGAGAACCTGTACCCCTTATAAGGTTATCAGCTGGTTTGATGGTCTTAGCATCCAAGGTGTTGAGTCGGACCTGCCTCGGAGCATCAGGAGATTCTAAGAAAGCTTTCCTTGACGGGCAATTATTAGCATAATGGCCCACTTCTTTGCAAATGTAACATTGGTTCGGTCCTACCTGGCATTTTCCTTTATGAAACTTCTTGCACACATGACACCGGTCATATCCTGCAGAGTCTCTTGACTGTACTCGTTTCCCCTTGTCTGAATTCCCCTTATACCTCGGGTTTGAAGAAGTTGGCTCATTACCCTTCTTCTTATCCTTCCAGAAATCTTTCCTCTCAGCATACATTCTTTTAAGATCGCTCTCAGCTGAATGAGCTTGTTGAACCAAAGCAGGATAAGTGGTCATGGAATAAGAACTGAGACCTTGATTCACATCGCCTCTAAGACCTTGTCTGAACATCACCATTTTCCACTTATCATCAGGAGCGGTGGTCCCCAATTCATAGAATTGTGACAACCTCTCGAATTTTGCAGCATATTCCCCAACTGTCATCTCTCCCTGTTTCAAACTCAGAAATTCCATCTGCTTGGCAAGTCTTTGAGAGTCGGGAAAATAATGACCCAAAAACAATTCCTTGAAATTATTCCACTCAAGAGGAGTTCCTTGAATTTGTAGCATTCTACGAGCGTTGACCCACCAGGTGTGAGCATCCTCGTCCAGAGCGTTAGCAGCACAAATTACATTTTCTTCTTCATTGCATTGCAAAGTGACAAAGATCCGCTCCGTGGCATCTACCCAGAAATGGGCCTTCATTGCCTCGGATCCTCCTTTGAAGGTTGGGGGTTTCATCTTCAGAAACCGAAAATACGCCCTGTTGGGATCCTCAGGTGTTCGCACATTGACCGGCTCAGCTGGTTGTGGTTGAGGCATCTGATGCATCTGCTGCATTTGAGCCATTTGAGCCATCTGTTGCTGTTGCATTAGCATCATGTCATTCATCATTTTCTGCTGAGTCTCGATGACATTCTGCATCCATTCTTGATGAGGATCAACAGGTGGGTTTCTCCTACCTCTTCCAGCCATGATTCTGCGAAGTATGCACAAAGTATTAAGTTGATCAAGCTCAATGCCTAATAGCATACTAAGAAAAATCAGACTTAGAAGACGTAAAAGACTCTTAACATCTAAGTCCGACTAGGTCGAACCGCTCTGATACCAAATGTAACACCCCAGTATTTCTAACATGTAGAGAGACCGAAGATGCACAGATGCAGAAATTCAGAGGACACAGTTCCTGTTTTAAGTTTTGGACGTACAAACTTTTTTCGAAGTAAAACATAATCGGAAATAACATTACTTCATAAAATAGAAGTTCATCGGTTCCATACCGAACGGAATACAATATCCAAGTCCAAAAACCAAACAGAAACATAAAGCGGTTCGTAGAACTCATAACCAATACAAGTTATACAACCGAAAAGAACAACAAAAGAACAAGGGATAGACATGGCTAAATCTTCAGCACCTCCGAGAGTATGCCAACTACTCGTGCACAATAGTCTTCCTTTTTCCCTGCTTCTCTGAAAAACAACAAATATGGATTGGGTGAGATAACATTATCTCAGTGAGTCCTACCGTGCCCCCTCACTGACACCCGGTTCAATTCATTAAACCGTTACAACAAAAGCTGACATAACAATGTCTTATTTATTAATCGAATTGCCGACTGCACAACGATTGCTAATCCCGACAATTCGTGAATATAATTTAACATGCTCCGGCTGCACAACGATTGCTAATCCCGGGAACCATGTGTTGAACCTTAGCACAAACCGGCTGCACAACGCTTGCTAATCCCGGTAACCCACGAATTGACCACGCCAAGACGTATACAGGGCCTAGGGTGAGGGCTCATGACTTCCCTTCCTAGTATGCTACTTGTCGGGTCGCCACCCAACGCGATACATATGACAATACGCATCAAATTCTCGAGAGTTAGATAATTTATATCTTTTCGATCACCAAAGGATCAATCACATAGTAGTTGGATAAACAATATCCATATCGATCTATAATCCGTTTTGAGGAATTCATAAATTAGACCTCCGGCATTATAATCATATTCAATTGACATATATAAACATATATATATTCAGTCAGTCCATCAGTCGGTGTACTCACACGCGTACTAGGGTTTCGGTTTTTCGATCAAATAGGCTTCCAAAGCTCTTTTTCAAAATCATGAGTTGAACAAGTTAAAAAATAAGGTTTTCAGTAAGGCAATCCCCTTTTAAATGATTGAGAAAGAGATTAGAAAAGGTTCGGAATCGAACGGAGCGACGAAACGAGAAAAACGGGAACTGGTACCAGAACCTCACGCACGACCCGTGCCCAGGGGCGCACGACCCGTGCGTGGTGCACTACATATAGCCTTTCTATTAGAAAGAAACGGACGATCCGTGCCCAGGGGCGCACGATCCGTGTGTTTCGTTTCTTTGCCAACCAAACCCATCAGATTGGGACGCACGATCCGTGCCCAGGGGCGCACAATCCGTGTGTCCTGTGTCTGTTACCGTTTTCCCAGTTTTCCTCATTTTCGCTCTCCGTTTTCGCCCAATTCGATTTCTAATTCCAATCACGTGAAACTCAGAAGATTTCCAAATATTCCAGATAGTACATAAGTTATTTCATTCAACGATTTCATCAAAATTCTCATTGAACCGTAAAACACCGTTTTCGCTCAAAATCGTTTTTCGGTTCTAAGTCTTTCGTAAACGGGATAATTGCCTTAGTATTTAATATAGACACAGTGTTCAGAATATACGAAACTGTCCCTAATCCGTGAGTAGAACTCACCCGTTATACCGAAGTCCGAGAGTTGGGTCGAGAGACGAAATCGGCGAACTGAAAACAACGAACTATCCTTGCTAGAAACTGAATTCGAATGAGGACGGTGGCTTTCTTTCTCTCAAAACTGGAACAGCAACTCCATCTTAATGAGTGTTCCTCACAAACTTCCCCCAAATCCAAGTGTAAGGCTAGTACTTCACCTCCAACATCTACAACATAACATGCAACCCATCAACACATAGCTCCACCATTTTCACCACTTGAAGCTTCATGGGCATCAATGGAGATGAGAGAAAGAGTTGGAATCAGGCTCTGAAATTTATACCATTGGAAAGCAAATCGAAAATGGAGTGGGAAAGTGGAAAGAGTACTTACATGCATCCACAAGGCTGGCTTCTCCCTTCTCCTCTTTCTCCTCCACTCGCGCCCTCTCTCCCTCTTTTCTCAACTGTTTTCCTTTCTTTCCTTCAGCTGGAGCAAGTGTTTAAGTGTGAGGGTGAGGGGGGTTCCAGGTGTATATGGGCTGAGGGGGGGGGGGGGGTTTAAAAGACGGTGAAAAGACCGTTTTTCCCTTGGCCCATAAAATGATAGTTTAGGTGCTGAAATTCCTTTCGGTACAAAACTTTCTCGACTAATCTGGTTCCGATCCGGAGTTCCTCAATTCTTTTCGGTACGTAATCAATTATAATTTTTTATAATTATATTTTAATAACTAGGGGTTTGAAAAGACAGATTTGTCCTTCGGCCCCAATTCCTCATTTAACTATTATATGAATAGGCCACCCTTTAATGGAGAATAGATTTTCTTGATAGTTTCTCGACATATAAATCCCCGAGACACGCCCAATTATTCCCACAAATAATTAATCGGTCTTAGGTATCATAGTACGAATCTTTAAAAATTAGGGATGTTACAGAAATCAACAAATTCAAGGACTCTATGAAGAGGGAATTTGAGATGACAGATTTAGGAAGGCTTTCCTACTTTCTAGGATTGGAATTCCTAAAGGTACCAGAAGGTCTAATCCTACATCAAACAAAGTATGCTAAGGAATTGCTCACGAGATTTGAAATGGCAGAATGCAATTCTGCCCTCTATCCAGCAGAAGGCTTTTTATGCAAAAAGGAGGGTGAAAAAGGCTCTAAAGTGGACCCCACATACTTCAGGCAGATTGTAGGTTCACTAAGATATATGTGCCACAGCAGGCCTAATATCTTGTTTGCTACTGGGATGATTAGCAAGTTCATGAATGAACCATTGGAGATACACCTTAATGCTGCTAAAAGGGTTCTAAGGTACATTAAGGGTACTTTGAATTATGGCTTATTCATTCCTAAAGGAACTGATCTAGGGAAATTTGAGCTACTGGGATACTCTGACAGTGATTGGTGTGGAGACCACATAGATAGGAGGAGTATTTCTGGTTTTCTCTTTAAGTTTCAGGGCATATCTGTTTCCTGGAGTTCTAAACAACAACAAATAGTTGCTCTTTCCTCCTATGAAGCAGAGTATGTCTCTGCATGTAGCGCTGCCACACAGGCAGCATGATTGGAAGCATTGCTAAAGGAGCTAAAAGTGGAGCTGACTCAAACTCCTACACTTCTAATTGACAACAAATCTGCCCTATGTCTTGCTAAGAATCCCATGGGGCATGGAAGGACAAAACATATTGAGACAAGGTATCATTACCTTAGGGATCAGGTTACTAAAGGTAATTTGATAGTGAACTACTGTCCTACAAAGGATCAGTTGACTGATGTGTTTACTAAGGCACTAAAAGACGAGTCTTTTACTAAGTTTAGGAGAGAATTAGGTTTAGTTGCTTTCTAACCTAAGAAAGCAACTTCAATAGCTATTATCTAGATGCTTGTTCTGGATCATCTTTGGTTCTAAGGTTAATTGTCAGGGGCTTGTCCTGACCAATTTTAGATTAGTCCCTCCTAATGTCTTAACCTAAGACTCAAGGTGTTATCATTAAGGAAGAGTGTTGATTTTTAGAAATCAAACACCCTGGACAGTTTTACGTTCAACAGCTAGTTTCTAACTAACAATGCTGTTACTAAAATCTGTTATATAGTTCAGTTTCTGTTACTAAGTTTGTTACAACAAACAAACTGAATTCTAACAGTCCATTACATTGTATATATACCTAGATAGACTTGTAATAAAGTACAGTGAATAAGAAATATCTTTTTACAGTTTTTGCATTCTGAATCTTGTGTGTTCAATATTCTCTTCTGTTTCGTTGTTGTTGCTCTAAGATTCTTCCTTTCTATCAAACAAGTGGTTTGTACCTCACACAAGAAAAGGAAACAGTGTTAGAGTTTCTGAGGTGTGAGAAACGAAAGGATAGAAGAGAGTAACAGAGAGAGAAGAAGGGATTTTACCTGTGTGTTGTGCCATTGAAGGCATCTCGCTGTAGTCACCAACCTTGTGCCTCAAACCGTAACTCACAGTACATGCAAAAGAGAAACAGATAACCAATTTAGGATTTGATAAGAAAGGAAGAGATCAGAAACGAAATCACTATTAGGTGATTCTATACCTGTGTAGGTCTTTATTTCTTCATCATCCAAGTTCTCAAACAAATTCGGTACATGCCATTATAGAGGAGGAGGAGGAGAAGTGAGAAAGTGAAACAGTAGGGTTTCTGATCAAAGAAATTCAAAGCAATAACAAAGGGTTTTCGCTATATACCTTGTTTGTTACCTTTGTGTAGCTGTTAGCAACCTTGATTCACCATCTTTACCTGCAAAATCAGTGTGAATTAAAAACCCTAGCAGAGAAGTGAAAAGTGAAGAAGAAGACGTATCAAGAGAGAGAGAGAGAGAGAGAGAGAGAGAGAGAGAGAGAGAGAGAGAGAGAGAAAACCTAGTGTAAACGGTGCAAAATTAGGGTTCAGTGTCGTTTTTATTCATTGGGTTCTGGTGCGGGTTATTTTAATCCGCGTGTTCTACCGTTTCGTGCCGGTTTGGGTGCCGCACGTACCCGACTCACAATCTGGTTTTAAAATAACTGGACTCTGTGATTTTGGCAATTGGGCTATTGTGTGTGGGCTGCAGGAGTGTTATTTGCACCTGCTGGGTTTGTGGATTCAACCCCATCAAAAAGAAGAAAAGAATACGCAATCTGAGGCATTGGAAAATAAAGACACTGAAAACCAGAAAAGAACACGTGATGTGAGACATTGGAAAAGGAAAGTGAATAAAAAGAAGAAAAGAACACGCAATGCTAGGAATAGGAAAATGGAAGACAGTGAAAATAAAAGAGATAGCATGCGATGCAATACATTTAAAAATGGAAGACAATGAAAAGAAGAAAATAACACACCATGCGAGACATCGAAAACATCTACCTACACAGGGTTTTGATGGACAATAATGCCCTCAATTTGGGTGGACTTTTTGGGAGGGAAATCTCCCCATTTTTTGGGTAAACCCGGGTATCCACCGCACAGACAGCAGTAACTAATCCCTCGCTCATTGTAGGTGCTTCGAGGGGCAGAACAGCTGACCCAGAGTTTTAACGCTGATCCGTACCCAAGGCGGAGATCGAACCCCCGACCATTGGTTAAGGGAGGTTCAGCCCCAACCGCTGAACCCCACACTCTGGGTTAGGGAAATCTCCCCATTGTTTACTCCATTAGGCAATATTTGAAACTATTATTTATGTTAAGGTTTTGATTTATGAACACACCACAAAAATTAGCACTCATCATTTTTTTTCTATTTCCCTTTTTATCACGTCACTCACTTATTACAATTATCTCTATCTCTCTCAAGGCATCTTATAGCATTGAGGTGTTCATAGAACATTTTATGTTATTTATAAGCAGTTACTAGTAGATGTTAACAGTAAGTTTATTGAGATATATACCCCAAATTGTGTTTAGGACATAAAGCAACGCAAAATAAGAGAAATCACACTTTCTCCAAGTTGATAGCTACTAGCATTTTACCATGGCATCAGAGAGATGCTAATGGAGATCCAGGGAAAAAAGTCGGTTATCATACTTAGAGAAAGACTGAACAAAGCAAGACAACAGTGTCGGAAGAAAACGTTGAGGGACATGCATATATTGTTGAGTTATTTATGCTCTTGGTCTTTATAAAATTTGAATTTTTTGTTTTTAGTCCCTCAAAAAAATTCACCTACTTTTGACCCTTATAAATTTTTGATTTTTTACTTTTAGTCTCTTGTGACTTTTAATAACATTTCATGTGCAAATAGCACTTTTTTACCTTTAAAAGCGCTATTAAAAGTCTTGAGGGACTAAAAGCAAAAAACCCAAATTTTATAGGGACAAAAAAATTGGTGATATTTTTTGAGGAACTAAAAAAAACCCAAATTTTATAGGAACCAAAAACATATTTAACCGGGTTTTTTTTGTTGTATCCCCACCATACCCCTCTATACCCCCACAAAATTTGATATTCCCAGAATGTCCCTATAAATTTCTTCATTGTATCCCCACCATACCCCTCTATACACCCACAAAATTTGATATTCCCAGAATGTCCCTATAAATTTCTTCACACGGATTTATCTAATTTAAAGATAAAACTGTTTTAGTGTTTTTGACAAAACGGATTTATCTTTAAATTAGATAAATCTGTTTAGAAGAAAAATGATTTACCTAATTCCGTTTTTATATTTTTGCAAACCGAATTTACCTCAAATCAAACATAAATTATTTTTTATAATTTTTTAATAACGGATATATCTATTCATTAGATAAATCCGTTTTGAAAATATCAAAAACGGATTTTATCTAATAAATAGGTAAATCCGTTGTGTATTAAAAAATAATTGTTTTTATTTGAATTTTTTAGAAAAGGTTATAAAAATACTACTAAAATTTTGTTAAAGAGTCAAAACTAATCTAAAAATTATAAAAACACCACTAAAAATCTAGTAAAACCAAAATAAGGTTATGCAAATTTTTTTAGATTTTTTAGAGATTATAAAAAATTATAAAAATTAATAAAAAATAGTAAACTATGGAATTTGGGTATTTGAGAATTTGAGCCCCGCAATCCCGATAGAAATCCCTTATTCGGGAGTTATGATCCCTGACTTTTTCGGATTTAATGGTTGTGGTTTCATTACAATCGGAGTAGGTTGCCCGAAACCGATTTTTTAGCCTAAATTATTCACCCGGAGTACAACATCGTCAGGTGTTAACGAATATCTACACACTAAACGGTTTTATCTATTTATTAGATAAATATGTTTTGAAAAAAATCAAAACGGATTTATCTAATAAATCCGTTTTTGTTATTTTTTAATAACGGATTTATCTATGGTGGGGGTTAAATCCGTTATGCATTTTTTTTCTAAAACGGATTTATCTAACTAAAAGATAAATCCGTTTGGTGGGGGTAAAAAAAAACCTATTTAACCCTATATTGTTTGGTAAGGAATATTTATGGGTTTTTTTTTTGTACCCCCACCATACCCCTCTATACCCCCCACAAAATTTGATATTCTCGGAATACCCCTATAAATTTCTTCACACGGATTTATCTAATTTAAAGAGAAATCCGTTTTAGTGTTTTTTCCAAAACGGATTTATCTTATAATTAGGTAAATCCGTTTAGAAGAAAAATGATTTACCCAATTCCGTTTTTATATTTTTGCAAACCGGATTTACCTCAAATCAAACATAAATCCGTTTTTGTAATTTTTTAATAACGGATTTATCTAATGAATAGATAAATCCGTTTTGAAAATATTCAAAACGGATTTATCTAATAAATAGGTAAATCCGTTGTGTATTAAAAAATATATTTTTTTATTTAATTTTTTTAAAAAAGGTTATAAAAACACTACTAAAAATCCGTTATAGAGTCAAAACTAATCTAAAAATTATAAAAACACAACTAAAAATCTAGTAAAACCAAAATAAGGTTATGCAATTTTTTTTAGATTTTTGGAGATTATGAAAAATTAAAAAATTAATAAAAAATAGTAAACGATGAAATTTGGGATTTTGAGCCCCGCAGTCCCGATAGAATCAGAGTAGGTTGCCCGAAAACCGATTTTTTAGCCTAAATTATTCACCCGGCGTACAACATCGTCGCGTGTTAACGAGTATCTACACACTAAACGGAACCAAAAGACAACCGATATTCATTTCTATTTTATTTTTTAAAAAAAATTGATTTTAATTTTTAACAGATTTATCACTTTTATTTATTAATTATTTTACAAATCGTATTTATCTATTTATTAGATAAATTCGTTTTGAAAAAATTCAAAACGGATTTATCTTTTAATTAGATAAATCAGTTAGTCATTTTACTGATGGGTATTTTGGGAATAACGAAAATTGTGGGGGTATAGAGTGATATGGTGGAGGTTAAAAAAAACCAAATATTGCCTCTTGGATATTGAAGCCTTCAACCATATGAGCCCAATCTCTCCTTTAGGACTTGTGGCCACTTAACAGCCCGTTGTGTTTCAATATGCTTAGTTATTGTGTTTCAATATGCTTAGTTAGTGGCCCATTCTTATTACACTCCTCCTGCTCACTAAACACCCATGATTCTAAGAAAAGACCAAATTACCCTTAATGGATAAAATAGTTCCAAGCGCGTCCCTTTTTTTCTAGGTTTCAACAGGTGCGGTGCTTTGATACCGTACCAGGTACGGTACCATAGTACCGTGACACATGTTTTGCCACACACCCTTGGTACGGTACTTTGATACCGAACTGGTACGGTATCATAGTATCATACCCACTAATTCTAACGACATACGCGCCATGATGGAAACACATTCTCAATTTTTAAGAGTTAGTCCGTTGGAGTTGTATGTCGCGACCATACAGACTCCGGACGAGATAATGTTCCTTTTGCGACAGGGACTTTAAAATAACTTTCCTTTTAATTGTTTGTTATTTCAGTATAAAATAAACATAGACTGTTATATTAATTAACCATAAAAAAGTGACATACACATAATCCATACATAAAAACCAACTAGTCATGTCAAAATATGCTTAGGTTATATAGCTTTCTTAATTTTTGATTTGATAAGAATGAAGTAGAAATGATGTTCATCAACATTCCAAGAAATGTACACAAACATTTTCATTGAGTAATAATAATAAAGTAGGAACTTCATTTCAATTAGTATATTTTGATTTTGGGGGTAGGTATAGAACAAGAGCGCATAACGAGGCACATTAGTTTCTTACTAATGTAGATGACTACTTAAGCGTCAATTTGGTGTATCTTTTAAAAGAAAATGTGAACGTTCAAACAAGGGGGATTCAGTGCCTTTACGAGAGGAAAGGTACCATACTTTTAGCCCATAATGTGTCATTGTCTCTCATCTATTAATTTCTCTCTCATCTTATCTCATATTTCTCTCTGATCTTTTTCTCCCCTAAAAAAGCTTAAGTCGCAAAATGTACCAATTATCAAAGACACCTAATCCAAGTCTTTTCCAGCAATGCTCATAAATTTATGTAACATACTACAAACTCGGTTCATAACCGAAGTGTCAAAGTGTTACAAAATCGGTCGTGTATATAGTTCAATTATTTGGCGGTTTAAGCAGTTCTAATAGATTCTAAATTGCTCCAAATTTCTAATAGATTCATGTAAACCGTTATTTATTTTTAATTATCATCATAAGTTCCTTTTCAAGTGTAGTACAATGCACCACAAAAGATCAAGATCCCAAAGGAAAAAAAACAGGTCTTGTCTTCAAATTTATCCAAATTGTTAGCTAGGTGTAATTTCCGTTATATTCAGTTTTCTGTGAATTAAGAAGCAGGACCATAAAGAAATTCAAACTATATATGGAAAATGAGAATCAAAATGTTCAGAATTACTACCTGTCAACATCAGCACTGCATATTCTTTATTTCGTTCTACAAAGGAACAAAAATGAGCTAAAATTGAGAGAGAAAAAAAAATGGTTCTGCACAAAGCTATGTACAATGAAAGTTAACTCCAACTAGGAACTAAAAATACATTCAATACTAATTGGATCCTAATTGAGATATGTAGCCAAAAATTATTTGTGACTAGTTGGCCTACTCGCAATTATTTATTACGAAAATTATGAGAAAATCTCAATATCGTCGCCTAGACACGAAAAACTCGTAATCTGGATGTCTATTTGTGCAGATTTGGTTCCCTTTGTTGACAACGGCTCTTGCCATAAGAGATGCTGTTTCCTCAAGAGTCCTCAAACGCTCTTTTAGAAGTATAGAAGGGTTTATTCCCAGTATTTCTGCTTTCTTTGCAGAAGGACTTAACTGGAACCAGCATTCACCCTGTTCACATGATATCAAGTGCATAACTATTCAGTAAGCCAAAACAATCTCCATATTATTTATTAAAAAGTGTCATTGCAAGACAACCATTGACACGTGTTTGGATAAAGATCTTAATTAAGCACTTATTGTGCAAGTGCTTATGTATAAGCTATTTCTATAATTCTATAATAAAACATAATATAGTCTTGTTTGGATAAACAACTTAATTAAGCGCTTATAGCATAAGCACGTATCATATAAGAGCTTATGCATAAGTTGTTTCTATAATAAATGATAAAATAATGTTACACTATTTTTCTATAAGCTATAAGCTGTTTTCATAAGCTATCCCGGAGAGCTTATGGAAATTAGCTAAAAACAACTTATGAACATGTCATAAGCTGTTTTTATAAGCTCAAATAGATAAGCTCAAATAAGCCGATCCAAACAGGCCCTAAAGCTGTTTTCATATAAGTTATAAATTGTTTTAATAAGCTTTCCCAAACAATTTCATACATAAGTGTATATGCCAGTAGATAAGCCCAAAAATATAAGCAGTAGATAAGCCCAAATAAGTCAATCCAAACAGGCCCTAAAGCATTAGTACAATCACAACTACTTGGAGATATAACAGAATTGCTTCTAGCCTTCAAGCATACAATGGTATAGAAACAACAAAATTACATAAGATATTTACAAATAAGAGCTGTTCAAGTTATTTATGTGGTCAATCTTTAGTGACATGAGAATTGGCTGTGGACCAAAGAAACAAAATCACAACAATATGTATCTCCACAAATGGAAACAAAATACTCACAATCAATGTGATTCAAAAAAGAGAAAGAGAAAACTGCATATTGAAGATCTCAAGTGGCTAAGCATTTTCAAGTGAATGGTAAGACAGAAAATAGATACCTGAGCATTGTAACTTTGAAGACCTACAGTTGGAGATACTATGGAAGAAGAATCTACAGTTGGCGAGTTAGAATTCAGACTTCTAATAATCAAATGTCCAAGCGAATGGTAAGTAAGAAAAGACGCACGAAAGTTGCTATCTGGTATACGGTAAATAGGATACCACGCAACTGAGTACCTGCAAATCAGACAGTTTTAAAACTACTACAAGTTGAACTTTCACTTGAAATTAAGTGATTGTAATGCTTGCTTCTGATCATCTCATCTTAATGCATATATAAAATGAACTTAGTTTTTCATAAGTGAAATATAGTTGGCATGATCATTTACCAAGATCTAGGATGAATATCTCTAAGGTTTATTGAATCCAGTATAGTTGAGTCCCCATAAGTTTTGGACTGCATTGGTATTACACCTCTAATCAGCTCCTGTATCCTGTAAGAAAATCAAAAACAAGGTATGACTTCACCTGTTATAAAAAAAATTGTTTGACCAAAATTATATCTAGAGTAAGTTTTCCATCAACTAAAGACAGTATAATATATAATCAGTTATGGAACATATGAAATGGAAAGCATTATAAAAAAACTGAAGATACACAGATCTGGATCCTGTGCAGACGGTAAAGTTCCACAGTCACGCATTCAGCAAATCTGAACCGTCTATCTTGATCGGATGGTCTATATTTTTAACATTAAAAATAGATATAAAACATAATGTTATAATTTAGACCGTCAGATCAAAGATTGGACGGACAAGATCTGCTGAATGCATGACTGTGCAGTATGGCGACTGCACAGGATTCACTTCCAAGACACACATTAAAAATGACTATGTTCTGATGATATGATAAAGGAAAATGAACAATCTTACTTCTCGTATAGAGGCCGTCTTTGTTGAGGTTGTTCATTTTCAAAATATTCAAAAAGAAGTTCTAAATCACCATAGCAAGTTGAGTCAATAGATGGATTAGATGCATTATTGATAGGAGCTGCCATCTCTGGTGTTTGAATGCTGGCAGTAGACAAGTCTTCTGAAATGTCAATCATTTCACATGTGTCTGAAGCCGTACAATTTGGAAAGTTCTCACTGTTATTTAAACACCGATTTTCGCGCTTCTTAAACAACTGAACTGCTGATAAAGACGGAACAAAGTATGCACGAAACGGAAATGGACCAACACTGCCTACTTTCTTTGGATTTTCATTTTCCTGAGCCCTTATCTCCAAACCATAGCTCCCAGGCTTCTCATACCATTGCCACAAGCATCCCAAAGATAGAGAAGGCATCTCATGTTTACACAATGAGACAATACTGGAATGGTCCCGTGCGCAGATTAAACATCGGAGTGAATTCGGCAATTGACTAATAACAGGACTACAAAAATGAAGTAGTCTTTCAAACTCGGCAACCGGGCTACCTGTGGCCATGTGTATTCCTTCACAAGATAGTTGAGCTTTACAGACATCATTCACAGCTTGAGTTATTCTATAGGAATCATTTTCTAACATATCTTGATTCTCACCAACCAATTTATGATTCTCACCCTCATCCGAACAAGAAGCTTTGTTGTAAATCTCGCCCTTGCACGTAGTACTTGCATTTAGTAAAGAATCCTGATTTCGAGAAAAGGAAGCCAATTTTGATTCAAGATTGTTCTCCAAGTTAAAATTTTTACTAGGTGGTTCATCAGAATATTCTGATGATGAACTATTAGATTCAGATTTTGCACACCCCACATCCTTTTTCCCAATTGGAATCCATTTCCATAGGGTAGTAGATCCAGAACTGTGGTTTTGAGCATTGTAATCTGCAGAAGAAACTTCATTATCTAAAAGATTATAATAAACTGGAGATTGCGCATCAGACATATCGAATAGATTTATGTTCTCACCTGGCATTGCTAAAGAGCTATCTTGAATGTCTATATTTTCATTCTTCGTGTTTGCAATACCATGGCAGGCAGTTTTCAAAATATCCGATTCCTCTGGACGAAATTGTGCACTGTGAACTATTTCAGAGACACTGCTCAATCCTTGTTGATTAATTTCCTCAGATGAGATATTTGAAGATTCATTCTGTTGAATACTAACCTTCACATTGTCATTTAACATAGTTTTGTTAAGATGAGATCCCTTCCTCGAATAATTGCAGTGTCCTTTTCCTGAAATCGAGTCGACTTTACCTTTTGATTTTCTACCAACTTTATTATTCAACTGTTTCTTATCCTCTGGACTAACAGACTTACATTTTTTGACAGCTGAAGGATCCTTTTCAACAGTGGAAACAAATTGCGACGAAGTTGTGTTTACTTTCTTCGAATCGCCACCGCATTCATCGGAACTGTTCTTCTGAACCTTTTGCCAGATAGAATGACTGTTTTCCTTCCCTTGTCGACCATGCAAAATGCCAACACCCCCAAATTTATTGAAACTCAAACTCTTTGACATTGTTCTCTTCTGCTTAACTCTCTTATCACTTCCACTGCTATTTTGACCACCATTCCTCATTCCCTCATTATGTTCACAGTTATTGCGAATACCACTCATCGAGTTTTGACAGAGAAAAAATCCATCTCCTGAATTTGAAGTGATTCCGCAACTTGCCTCAATGGACTTCTTTCCTATATTGCCACCACTGGTACTTTCATCACTTTTCGAACTGATTGAAACCGAATCCAACACAATAGTATCTTGTATATCATCAAAACCGCATAGCTCACCTGGTTGAATGTCCTTTTCTCTATCAATGACCGTCAAATCAGGACTCCTATCTTGCAGCTGATCCTTGGATTCAATAGATGCAGAATTTTTTGGTGCTTCTGTAACACTGATGTTGTTGTTCATCGCATTCCTTTCACCATCAATTTTTATTATTCTACCATCAGAAGGCGAAAATTCCAGTGCAGTTGTATACAACATTAGCCCAACCTCCTTATCCACATCATTGCTGCTGCAGGTTTCAGAAGTCAGACTTACAGAAACATATTCCTCAGTATGAACTTCTCTTTCAATAGAGCCACTATCACTTGACGGCTTCTTACTCTGTCTAACTTTCTTTTTCGTCCTTTTTCTCGCGTTTTTCTTTAAAGATTTATCTTCCTTGATACTACACTTATCAGGTGAATTTACTACAGCAGAACTATGAGGGAACAAGCTAGGACTACTACTACTAACTAACGAACTTCGCGAGCAAGAGTTCTTTGGAAGTTCATTCAGTTTAGAAGCTTTGTTAGCTATTTTGTTTTGACATCGACGATGCACGTTTGAACTAGCAAAGCTTCTTCTTGGACATGATTTGACTGAATAAGCACATGGAGGTAAAGGTCCCCTGGATCCCTTACATTGATCAATCTTTAACCTATTAGGAGGTGGAGGGAAAAGAAGTTGCAGACCGTCCATATTTACGCCGGAAGTTAGGGTAACGTGATTGAAACACTGCACTGGAAGGGCGACAATTCTCCAGTTTCCATCAGGCTCAAAACTAAAGAATGTAATGATGGCACACCTGATAAATAATTAGAAGAAGAACTTGATCATTTTCATTTTTGAGTTTCAAGTAAATGCAGCAACTAAGAGGCTTCTGAACATAACAAAAAGTAAATAAACAAATACCACCTCCGGTCCGCAATATAAGAAACAAGCCCCTACATCACACAGATCGAGGAGTGACATTGAAAATGAAAAAAATGATAAGGTCACAAAATATTTTACCTATTCTGAGAGTTGGTCAGTGAAAGAGAAGATTCTTCACAATCCTATATAAAATAAAATAATAATTACATTTAAAATGGAAAAAAAAGAGATAAGGGCCAACTGCTTAGCAAAAACAGGACTGTATTTTACTTTTGTGACCTCCAAAGAAGTAGATTTATTTTCTTGTTGACGTATCGTTGATGTGGAATCCTTTCCCGCTTCTGAAACTTTTGGACTATCACTACCTTCTGTTTGAAGGGTACAATGCATCTTCCTTGCCTGTCAATAGAAGAATCATTAGCCAAAAAGAGAATAAGACGAAATCAATAGCATTTTTGAAGACAAAGATAAGCAAGATGTTCCTCCACACAGACACAGACACAGACACCGAACACTGACACGTAGGCACTGGTTTTAATTTGAAAAAGTAATCGAAGTGTCGGTGTCGGTGTCGAACACCGGACACATTTCAACCTGAAGTGTCGGTGCTACAGAGTTTATACATTCAACTTGTACATATTCTCAATGATCTAAAACTCATCTAGAGATCAAAAGGTTATAAATAGACCAAAAACTTGAAATCAGAACATTAAAGAAAGAAACAACGAAAAATGGTATGCTACTTTGTCTTCTTATTTTACGATCATCTTTTCTCTACATAGTTCTAAAAGATGACACTTACCAAACAAACAAGCATAGAACAATTCAATTTCAGTGTAGCTAAAAGCAATCAAAAAGATGAAAATTTTCAGAAAAACTTTTGTCCCTGGAAAGATAGTAATGGGGCTGATTGGTAGAAAGAAAATGTCCTAATTCAAAAATTGTCAGGAGAATAAGAAAAATAATCTTTGAAAAACCTGCAAAATCTGAAAGACCAACAGCATGCAAATTCAGGTGAGCCTAATTTTATACGCAAATAACCGAGACTAATTTGCTGTCTGACACTACTGGACTATCCGAATAAAGAACGACATTGCTTAGACACGCAGAGAACGAGGTCCTCTATCGAAGAAAAGGTGAAATAGTAATATCAATATTGTAACCATTGAAACAAGTTTAGTATCACCAGAAAGACAATGGATAAAATGCAGAAACACAAAGTCAAAGTAATTAAAATCCAATGGGGCAAATTGAACACCACAGTAAAAACCATAGAGATTCCAAACAAGCCTACACACGAAAAAATCCAAGCAAAGCAAATATATGCCTGATAAGTGCGATACCTTGAATTTGAAATCTTCGAATGTACCTTCTTATTTCTAACATAATAGATTGCAACTACAACCAACAAATTTGAACCTCTAGCTGCTCAAATCTTATCCAAATTTAAAGTCTTTATTCCACAAGATGGAGATAGCTTTTGGTTCATATTCTATTGGCCATATAGAAACAAAGTACAAGAAAGGATAGAACCGTGCGATTAAGAACAAAGAATGTAGCTCCACACACAACAATAGAGAAATGCAGGAAAGGAGAAACCTCAACTTGGGTTTCTCCAAAATCAAAATCAGGAAAAGAATAAAATTATCCCAAAATGAATTGATTTCTATCTACCAGTCAAAAGAAAAGGGTATCCCTCTAATTTAACCAAAAGCTCACTAGACCTTAGATAAATATAAACAAAGCCAAACTTAATAACTTAAAATTACACAAATAACTAAAGGAAAGAAAGAGAAAAAAAAAAGAAAATCAAGCATGAAATCATGGCTTATTTTTTAACCATCAACATAAAATCTACAAGTAAAATTTGACTAAACCACAAATTCTCTCCCTAAAATATCTAAAAGAAAGAATACCGTATCCTTAGCCATACAAATCGTCCTTAGATTTAGGCTTAAGGTCTCAGATTACAGAAGTGCAAAAAGACAGCTAAATTAACCAAAGATTTCCTATTTATAGATTCCAACCACCCTATAAGCATGAACCATACCCCACTAATCAAAAACCAAAATTTTCAAACAATCAAACATCAGCATACATCAAATAACCAAAAAACTGAAATGGGTGTTCATCAAATCAATAAAAAAAATAAACTTTAACAGAACATTGGATGAAAAAATGAGATCAAAATTGAAGGTTGTGAAGGAATTCAAAAACCAAAATTTCCAAACAATCAATCAGCATACATCAAATACCCAAAAAACTGAAATGGGTGTTCATCAAAACAATAAAAAAAATGAACTTTGACAGAACATTGGTAAAATCAATGAGATCAAAATTGAAGGGTGTGAAAGAAGAAGAAAAATAAACAAACCATGAGAAAAGTTCCAAAGGGTCGGAACTGAATAGAAGTCTTCTTCCAAGCCTCAACGGCTCTCTTCTTTCTAATGTAATCGCCCGTTTTGTTTTTCTGGGATTGAAAAATTCACTCTTCTTTTATTTTGTTTCTTTGATTGATTATATTTTTTTGGATGAAAGAAACAAAGAAAGAAAAGAAAGCGACTTTGTGATTTTTGCTCAAACACTGAGGGACTGAGGTGGTAGTTGTTAAGTGGCTACAAGAGAGACACTCTCCAATGAAATGAAAAAATGGACAATTTGGAAAGAAATTATTTTTAAAAAAGAAATGATTTTGACTGCAAATCACATCATCAGGAAACACTGTATTGTGACAGAAAAATATAATCCTTTTTTTTATTTTAATTTGTTAAATATAGAGTATTTTTTTAAGGTAAAAATGAGATATTTTATTTGTAAATTCTTTATTGGTAAACTAAAGATGAAAAGTTTCCTTTTTTTTTTTAAGTTTTGTGATTTGTCATATTTATATTTATTATTTATTATTTATGACAGATTTGGTCCCAAAAAAAAGTATTTATAACAGTAAATAAAATGATGGTTGGTTGGTTCTACCGTTTTGGAACACGTGAGCGAATAAACAAAGAAACCCATAAATAAAGAATTGACGTGCGTCAAGCATGCAGCGCACAAAAAGGGAAAATAAAGCTAAAGTACTCTCGGGGTCCCTTATCTTTATTTAAAGTAACGAATTAGTCCTTTATGTTTTTTTTGTCCCAAATATGTCCTTTATCTTTCAAATTTTTGACACATAAATCCTTTTCCGTTAACAGTGCTGATTTATGTGTCAAAAAAAAAGGATTTATGTGTTAAAAATTTGAAACATAAATGACTGATTTGGGACAGAAAAGGATTTATGTGTCAAAAATTTAAAACATAAAGGACTGATTTGGGACAAAAAAAAGATAAAGGACCAAATCGTTACTTTAAATAAAGATAAGGACCCCGGGAGCACTTTAGCCGGGAAAATAAATATCAGTTTTTTTTTGGTTTTTTTTTACCCCAGATAACAATCTACCCCATCGACCCTGCGAAAAGACGTAATTACCTTTCACAAAATTTAAAAAACCCGAACGTATTCTTATTTCAATTTTTTTTGGAAATCGAATTTATGTATCTGTGAGGTAAATCCGATTTCCAAATCGGATTTATGTATCTGTGAGCTAAATCCGATTTCCACTGAAAATTTTAAAAATTTAAAAGCGGATTTATTTAAGATGGGGTAAATCCGCTTTTAAAAATAACAAAGCGGATTTATCTTAAGTGGGGGTAAATCCGATTTTATTATTTTTAAAAGCGGATTTATCTTATATGGGGGTATATCCACTTTTAAATAACAAAAGCGGGATTTACCTTATGTGGGGGTAAATCCGCTTTGTTAACCTAATTAATAAATAAATAATTCAGATTTACCTAATTAATAAATAAATAAATCAGTTAAAAAATTAGATACGAATTTCGACCGTCTTTTGGTTCTGATTAGTGTGTAGTTCGTTAACACGTGACGATGTTGTACGTCGAGCGAATAATTTAGGCTAAAAAATCGGTTCTCGAGCAATCTTCTCAAATTGTAATGAAACCACAGCCATTAAATTCGAAAAAATCAACGATCAAGACTCCTGAAAAAGGGACTTCTTTCAGGACAGGGAGACATCAGAATCTCAAATTCCATCGTTTACAATTTTTTATTAATTTTTTTAATTTTTCATAATTTCCAAAAAATCTAAAAAAATTTGCATAAACTTATTTTGAGTTTATTAGGTTTTTAGTGGTGTTTTGATAATTTTTGGATTAGTTTTGACTCTTTAACGGATTTTTAGTAGCATTTTTATAGCCTTTTTTAAAAGTTTAAATAAAAAACAATTATTTTTAATAAAAAAATCGGATTTACCTTAGGTGGGGTAAATCCGAATTCCTTTTTTTTAGGGAAATCGAATTTATTTACCCACTAGGTAAATCCGATTTGAAAAATAACAAAGCAGATGTATCCCCATCTGAGGTAAATCCGCTTTGTTATTTTTAAAGTCAGATTTAACTATTAGGTACCCCCATTTGAGGTAAATCCGCTTTGTTATTTGAGCAGGGGTATTTTCGGGTATTTGGGATGTGATAGGGGTATATGGAATGTGATGGGGGTAAAAAAAACCTTTTTTTTATATTGTCAAAAAAAAATATCAGTTTTTTATTTATTGAAATATAGAGGACATAAGCCCAAACCAACTACAGATCAAGTAGAAACTCCAATCATATAAGCAAGCAAGCAATTAAAGGCTCAACAAGAACTAGGACACAATATTTATGTTCTGATTCACAAGTGCATTCTGATTGTTATAGCTGATATTTTATACTCCCTCAGTTACTAATTTTTAGTACTTTTCGTTTGTTACCCACAATTTAAGATTTTAAGGTACAATTAATTTATGTTAGTTAGGTACTAAAATATCCTCCTTTTAATTATTTTGGGAATGTTGAAATCAGTGACGGATCCAGAAATTTTCACTTGTGGGGGCAAAAAAAATAGCCTATAAAATTTTCTTAAAAAAATTATTATAAACTTTCCAAAGAACATAATTTCATTACAAAGAAACCTTAAAATACCTAAATTTCTATAAATACATAGCTAAAAAGATAAAATTAGTACCAATTTACGTTTCTTTTTATTTATGTCTTGTGAATTTCTACATTTAATTTATCTTATGGGGGCAACCTTTATTTTTTTATGGGGGCAAAATAAATTTATTATATATATTCCCAACCAAAATAATTTTTCAAGTGGGGGCAAATGCCCCCAATTAAGAACACGTAGATCCGTGCCTGGTTGAAATCAAAATAAAAGAGTTAATAGTTGTCTTGGGTTTATAAAAGACTCAATAAATATGAAGGGTATTTTTGAAAAAGTTTGGTGAATTGTACATTGAGTTTTTAAAAATACTACTATTATTCTGGAATAAAAATAAAAGACCAAAAGTATCAAAGATCGTGAACGGAGGGAGTAGTGAATAAGCTCTTTTTTAGTGTTAGGTAAGACTAGCTTATAACATTTATTCACTGGCTTAAAACGTTTTTGAAACGATACTTGAAGTAGTATTTGAGTTTATAACTAGGATGCTATTTTTTTCTCATTTTTATCCATGTTGCTTTAATTAAGTTTCTCGTTTATTCTCTACTAAATAAATACCATCTCTCCTTTTTAAGCATTAATTACAAATGTAAATTTCTGTCATTTTATATTTTTAAGCTAGTTCAACGATTAATTTTACCAAATACTTTAAATTCAATCTGCTAGTTTATCCACTGTAAGTTAGCTTATCTTCTATCTGACAGTTGTTCACTATTTTTTTACCCTTGTTACTTTAATTAGTTCGTCATTTATCCTTGTTTACTTTAATTAATTCCTCATTTATCCTCCATTAAATAAATACCATCTCTCATATTTAAACATTTATCTATCTATTTATCTATCTATCTATCTATCTATCTATCTATCTATCTATCTATCTATCTATCTATCTATCTATCTATCTATCTATCTATTAATAATAATAAAAAGTAGAATGCTCTTCAGAGCACAAATTCTTAAGTGTCATCATGAGAGCGTTTCAAGGAAAAAATTGAATGCAGACCCTACTAGGCAGGACCGTCTCAAACAATTTGGGGGCCTGTGCAAATCATAAAAATTGGGCCCCTAATTAAAAAAATTCAACTAAATCAACAAAAAAATTAAACTACTTTATGTAAATTGTAAATAACATCTCGATACAGATTTCAAAAAACAAATACGAAATGCATGTACGAACACAAATAGGGAAGGCAGACTTTGACAAAGCCACTAGCTAGCTTTCTTTCTAGTTGAGAGTTACATAATCAATCAAAAAATTTCACATAATTTTCCAAATCAGTTTGTTTAATCATATCCTTCAAAATATTTCACACAATTTTCCAAATCAGTTGATAGTTTGCTTTCTTTCTACTTGATTAGAATATAAATATTACATGGTCCCAAAACCACATCCAATAATACAACCATAACAACATAACAACAGTATATTTATTCAACACTTCATATTAATATATTATTAGACAAAGATGGAGATTGGAGACTATTCAAGAACAAAAGTATTGAATACAAGTAAAAACTGATTGAACTTCCTCAGCCCTCACATGTTCCATTTAAAGATAATGACCCTCAGTTTGTCAAAATTTCAGTTTGTGAAGCTGAATCTCATATTTGATACTAATCAATGATACACAATCCACGCCAATAATAGAATTCTCTCTGTATCATCAACAAGACAGAATTTTTACTCCCAAATTCCCAAATCCTAATTCCTAATTCCTAATTCCCAAATCACACAAATCCTAAAAATAGAAATCAAGAAAAAGTAAATTGAAAACGAAATCAAAGAGGAAATGAAAACGAAATGAAGAAGATGGAAAACAAAAATGAAAAAAAGAAGAAGAAGGAAAACGAAATGTGGAAATCTAACCTTGAAAGCAGCGACTGGCTGACGGAGAAGAAGCAGAGAACGACGACGGAGCAAGTGGAGACAGCGGCGTCGGCGGCAGCGGAGCACGTTGAAGGGCGACGAGCAGTGGTGGTGATTGACTGGCGCCGTGGTTTTGTTTCTTGCGTAGTGCGTACGTATTTCGTGCATGTTGCGGTTACTGATGAGTGAGGGTGAGGTTTTGTTTGGTCAGCTGGGGTTTATGAGCTAAATGGGTTATGGGGTTGGTTCCTATTTTGGGGGCCCTAAATTGTTTTTTTTTAAGTTGGGCCCTGTGCAAGAGCACAGCTTGCACAGGCTGTTAGACGGACCTGCTACTAGGCAACGAGTTTGGATCCTCACAGGTATTTGTGGGACAAGTTATGAAAGAAAGAGACACATACAATATAATAATAAATACAATAAATGTTATTATCTTTTTGTTTGTGTCACCCTCTTTCATAAATTGTCATACAAGTAATTAAACTCTTAGGCAACTCCTAATCAGTAAAGTTATATTGCCAAATCAATTAGCAAAGCTAGCAAACGAAAATAAATGAGAAAATAAAATTATTTGACCTATATATGGTAGTTTATAATTATGTCACATTTTTAGATATAATTAATTATGCAAAGAATATTATAATTATGCCCAGAATATTCCCAGTTTTTCACAACTTTCATAAAATTTAATATTCCACACTCAATACTAGTTCAACATTAATTTTTTTTCCTATTATATCCTCCCTTATTTATTAACATCTCTTCTTCTAACTCTATTAATTTATCTTCTCAATATCATTAATGAGAGATAATTTTGTAAAATAGCTCGTAATTTATCTTTCCTATATGTGATAGAGGGAGTATATATAGAGCAATTTTACACGAGGAACATACGATGTGCTAGGTGCATTCTAGATACACCCGCACTCCCAGAAAAAAATATTTGTACTTAATAATTTATATAATTTTTATTTTAAATTTTTTGAGTTTTTGGGTACTTAATATTTGTACTTAATAATTTTAATAATTTTTATTTTAACATATTGCACCTAAATCTTTTAGTAATTTTAATTTGACGGTTATATAAAGATTGAACTCTCAATTTGATTCTTGAACTTACACTCTCTCTTCTGCTTGATCCTTAAATAATCAGTATTCTTTAATGTTTGTGATATATGTCAGATTAGTCTCTACAATTTTAAGAAATTTGTCTTATCACCGTAATAGACTACTTATAGAAATTTAGGAATTAAATTGATTTACATAATAAATTTTTGGAACTAATTGATCTTGGAAAGTAAATTAAGGATTTACTCTTAATTTGATTTCTTATTTTCACTGATTCAATTAATATATGATATTGAAAATACAAATTTCAAACATTCTTGATAATTATTTTTTTTCACCCTCCGACCTAGGGTCTAAATCCGCCACCGACTAAAATCATATTAGCTAGTTTTAGCTATGAAAAATCATATTAGCTATATTAGAGGCTCAACAAGAGCTGGAAGCCTGGAACACTAACATGCAAAATAAATTTTGTTGCTTGATTGCACCCAATTGATGCTAGAGCTTTAGCACACTTATTCGCTTCTTGATAACTAAGAAGAATCTTAATCTCACAATTATGCTTAATGATTCTCCTAATTATTTTCAAAAGAAGACACATCGGCATTACCTATCCTACCCTCCTTAATACTTTTGACAACAACATTTGAATCAACATTCATCTCTATGTTGGTGAAACCCATATTACGGGAAAGTTGAAGGCCTTCAAAAACCCTCAAAGCTCCGAGATATAAGCACTGCAAATCCCCAATTTCTTGAAAAAACCATAAATGCAACTGCCATAAAAAAATTCATGCAAAACATCATCCCTAATTAAATCTACCCTAATTAAATCTACCCACACAATCGTTGTTAAGAGGACAACCTCTTAACAAATTTATCAAAATTTGGCCCAAGTTTACTTATGTTTGGATGGAGGGTTTAGGAGGAGAGGGGAAGGGCGAGCTTGATTTTCAATTCTAAATTGAGGAACCTATAAAATGTTTATAAACAAAAATGAAGTGTGATTAGCAATGTTTTATGATTATCTATCATGTTATTCTTTCAATTTTTCAAAATCTAAATTAGATATTAAAATATAGAGCAAACCCTCCGAAACCCTTCCCTCCTAAAACCTCCCAAATCCCCCTCCCAAACATACCCTTAATGTTTTCCCCAGGCTTGAATCCGAGCCTTAAGCAATCCACTTATGCTCTTCAAAATTATCCCGACCATACTTCACCTTCACCAGTACTCACGTGTACGTGATCCACTATGCAACTCCTACCCTAATTTCATCAAACGAGATGAACTCATTGTAGGAAGTCTCCTATTAGTGTGGAGAAAACATGCTGAGAAGGCTTATGTTGATTTGTGAGAGATAGTCGACAGTTTTGAAATTAGGATGGATTGTTAGAAAATACACAAGATCAATTGCAATGCTCTCTTTGATATTATAGTTATATATGTAAACTACTTGGACATAAGTGCAACATCCTCCTAGTGAGAGATGAGTGTAATTATAAAGGCACTATTTCATGTTTAAAGTAGCTATTTAAGATAACTCCCCTTGTAGCCAAGGTTAGGCCAAGTGAGGGGTACTGCTCTTAGCAACATATATAAGAGTCTATTGTGAGGCGTTACATTAGAGCCGTCAAAATGAGCCCAGCCCGACGGGCCGACCCAACCCATCTGACAAAATAGGGGGGTTGGACTGAGAAATATGAGTTATAAAAAGAATTGGCCCAGCCCAGCCCAGCCCAAAAATGTTTCAGCCCATGTGGGCAAGCCCGTCATGGGCTGGGCCACCCGCCGGCCTGACACTTTTTCAAAAAAAAATGAGTGCAACTACATTTTTTTAACTAGAGTTCAAACTTTTTAAAATGGCTCAATGGTAATTCTAGTGTACACACTCCATTTTAGTGTAAAATCAGGCAGTTTCACTCCAAGCCAAATTTCAACTCAAGTTACTCTCTCCTAATACTTATATACATATGTTTATCAAATTTGATCATTTTATAACGAAAGTAGTTGAAGATGTGACAGAATGCTCTATAGTTTGACCCTTATAATATGATTTATATGTTGGATTTTTTTACATTAAAAGCTTTAGAATGAAAAATATAGAACCTCTGTGCATGTAAGTTATGTATATGATACTAGTATTGGTGTATATATCATATCGTAATCAGTCCCAGCAATTTCACCATGCCTGTTGACGTTGTATTTATGATTTGGTTGAAACTTGTTTGTGAAAATTGAAAATATTTGGGTTTGAGAATTGTTGAACGGAACTTGTTCGGCAATTACATTTTTTTAAAACTAGTTTAGTGCTTACTTTAAAAAAATTAGTAGCCCATGGGCCAGCCCATTTGGCCCGCAGCCTGCATAGAGCCCGAATTAAATTTGGCCCAGCCCGCCCGAGCTCGAAATTGTCGTTGGCCCGAATGGGCCGAGCACGCCCGAATTGACAGCTCTAGCGTTACTGGGATACTTGTGTGATAGCTAGTTAGTAGAAACGAGGGAGTTAGGAGTAGAACCAAGTTGTCATGAGTGTACGCCCAAGGTTGTAATCGATGTCAGTTATAGTGGAAATTCTTTAGGGTTGAAAGGACTATCTTTTCGGTCAGTAGTGAACTAGTATAAAATTGTCCTGCCACTCATTCTTCCCTTCTCTCTTTATTTTATTTTTATTTTACACTTATTTATTCATGAAGAGTCTTAGATAAACAAATCATTTTAACCTAACTTTGGTAAAAGCATGTGAAACCTCCAACAACAAAAAATGGCAACTTAGAAAAATGGTATTTGAAACATATTATTCCAATACATGGATCAATCAGAAGGTACCTCTAGAATTACATGCCAAGGCGTTACAACTCGTTTTATAATAAAATATTTCTCTTACTAATGTTAGTAAGAAAACTTTGTGCCGTAAGTCGAAGTTTTTCATAAAGCACTTAGATGTTGTGAATGACTTAGTCTCCTTATAGGAGTTGCAAACTAACTTTTTCTGATCTAAACAGGAAAAAAACCCAAAAGGAAACTTCACAAGAATCAAGCGCGGAGTTGAAACTCAAAATAAATCAGCATGCACTAGATGCACAATGCTAGGGGGAGGGGTGTCAAAGTAGCATAAATCTCCTTTGAAATTACAAGCCATCGTAGCCAAGCCATCTGCAACCATGCTTGCTTCACAATACACACAGAAATAACCACAGTCCAATTTTAAGTGTGCAACCCATTTCTTGTTGAAGCATTGTAATTTCATGTTACAGTTTATTGCTTTTAATGAGTTGTAATAAGGGTATTTTAGTACTTTCCTAATTGTAATTTGTTGATTGGTTGTATTTGAGTTTCATTGTGATTTCAGTTAAATTGTAACTGATCCAGTAGTGATATATTTTCTTTGTATAAGACACATTTTTTTCAATCAATACACAGAATTCATTTTTACTGTAACTTAGTGTGGGTGAGTGACTCTGAGCGTAGTCACGTGCTTAGTACATTTCTCACTCTCTCTGCGTCGTGTGTGTTGCAAAAGATGATAAATTGGTCTTTGCAAAATGAAGAATAAAAAAATGAATGTGGTCTTGAAAAAAGTTGCAAAATATCTTAAATAAATTGCTGAGCTGTTCCAAAAAGCATCAAAAGAAAATGCAAATAAGGAGCTCAGTAATGAAGATAGCATCTAGTTTTAATCATAAAATCTAGCGCTACAGCGTCTACGGACTTTGAAGCGCTACAGCGTTTGATCACTAGACCAAAAGTTTATGCACTGACCAATAATCTGAAAAATGCCTAATTAAAGCCCTTTGCTGTGCTTTGAAGCCCCTCAGATCTTGTGTGAAATTGTTATTCCACTCTTCTTTTTGAAAACATTCTTTGCCTAACCCAAAAGAAATCCATTCTTCCCAAACCCTAGAGAGATTCTGAAATTAACTAGGGACTAAGTTAAGCTTTGATATCACACACTCACAACTGAGCAGTAATGATTCTATTTGAATTGTGGATCACTATGGTGTGTGAAAATGATAAGATTTAGCTTTTGAATAAATCCTGTTTAATTTAAAAGCTGCAGCTAGTTATATAAGAACTTTATCTTGTTCAAGTGTCATTACTTGGGGACAAGCAATGGTTTAAGTTTGGGGGTGTGATAACCTTATTTTATATAGGTTATTTATGCTCCTAATACTTAAGTCAAGCTTATTTCTCAAGTAATTCTAGTCCTTAAATATGTAAATATATGAATATTAGGATAAATATAGGTTATAAGTCAATTCCTTAAAACTTGGGCATAGTTAATGCCTTTGTGAATATTTTTGATGTTTTGCTTTAGCGCTGCAGCGTGTGCTATCAAGGAAACGCTACAGCGTTATATGACGGCTGACTATTAAGATATTTGTGTGGCCACTTGAGGACATGATGAGTCACCACTCTTATCTCTTCCTCTCAACTGGAATTGTTGACTTTCAAATGGATGCTAAATTACACTTGGCGCCTCCTAAATGGAACCCATGTGATAGTTGTTGTATTCCATCATTACCACTTTTTGTAAAGTGCTTTAAGGATAAATATCTAAGTTTAATAATCATCATGTAATATTATTATACTATTAAGACTTAGATATTATTATAGATTAATTAAGATTACTTCACCAAGAGGTAACTCAAGAGACAAGTGGTTGTAACTTTGAAGAGAGGACTTACACTTGACACCGTAGCCACTCTCCATTGATACGATGATTTTTTAAGCTTTTAGTTTTAACTTAGTTTTCTAGTTCTTCCTCCAAGGTTTTGCTCACGCCTCAACTTCATCTCTTGTATGCTACTTGGGATCATTGGAGTGCATCTTTTGCAACCATTCTTCTCTTGTCTTCATACGGTAATACATACTCTCAAGTTGTATTATGTTGATGGAACTTGTGATGAGCTAATTTTGTTATAGTTGGATTGTTCTTGATATGTAATGAACCTTGAGTAACTTTTGTATAATATTATGATGTTTGTGTTTTATTCCTTGTGTCATAATGCTTTCAATCTTGGTTTGGGAATGATCAACTAAAACAAGGTAACTTTGTGGGTACAGACATGGTTCACAAAGAGAACTCAAGGAATGATATGAATGAAAACCCTTTAAAGACATTTAAAGGAAGCACTACTTAGCTCTAGACATAGGGGAGTAGTAGTTCATAAGGCAAATGTTGTAAGAGCTTAATATACAGGGGTAAAACTTATTTAGAGCCTAGACATAGGAGTCTTGTAACATAGCCCTGACGAAAGTGACTGAAAGGCACGCCACCAAGACGCTACAGCGTCTAAGGATTCTGAAGCGCTACAGCGCTTAACGCTACAGCGCTTAACGCTACAGCGTCTAATATTATCTGAACATTACTCTTGGGAACTTACATGCTATTGAGCTATCCAACTCACTTTTAATTACTGCAAATTTAATCTTGTTTTATCACAACTTATAATGTTTACAACTCTTCACTTTCACTTGTTACTTAATTCTTTTCACTAAGATTCTAATCACTTAAACTTCATAGATTAATTCCAATCCCTGTGGGAACGAACTTTACTTATCAATATATTACTTGTTGCGATTGTGTATACTTGCACATCACCTTTTCGCACAACAAGTTTTTGGCGCCGTTGCCGGGGATTGCATTTAATTTTCATTGTTTAAGTTTTTAGTAAACTTAGTGCCTATTTTACACTGGTGTGTTGTTTCTTGTTGCTGCAGCACTAAGCGCTACAGCGTATGCCCAGGTCTCAACCACCAGAATTTGAACCATACTCAGAACCAGAGAGAAGGTTCAGGAAGCTAAGACATCTTCACAGGCTCAGACCCACCATGTCAGAACATAGTCATAGAACCAATTCTGGTAGAGCAACCACTTTACATGGTAGATCTAGCTCTGGTAGAGGAGGAACTGAACCAGGTGGAAGGGGTAGAGGTAGACATCAGCAGCCACCCACTCCAACCTTACATGACCAAGAGGACTGGTATAGACATCAATTCATAAATGAAGGACCCGCTCAAATGGTAAATGACAGAGATAGACCAATGAGGGATTATGCTGTGTTTGATCCACAAACCATGGAGACAAGCATAGCAAGACCTACTCTCAACACAGCTCAGTTTGAATTCAAACCTATGATGTTCCAAATGTTGCAAACAGTGGGACAGTTTGGTGGTGCTCCTCAAGAGGACCCATATTTACACCTAAAGCAATTTCTGGAAGTCTGTAGTAACTTCATCATTCCAGGGGTAAGTGATGATGCATTCAGATTAAAACTTTTTCCTTATTCCTTGAAGGATAGAGCAAAGGCCTGGTTAACTTCTCTTGAGCCTAACTCTATCCATACTTGGAATGAAATGGCTGAGAAATTCTTAGCAAAATACTTTCCCCCAAGTAAGAATGCAAGAATGAGGAATGAGGTTACTGCATTCAGACAAAGAGATGCTGAAACACTGTTTGAGGCATGGGAGAGATGGAAAGAGCTGTTGAGAAAGTGCCCTCATCATGGTATACCTGTGATTATCCAAATGGAGACCTTCTACAATGGACTAGATCCAACAACCAGACAAATGCTAGATGCTTCTTCAGGGGGTGTGTTGTTGAAAACCTCCTATAATGAGGCATGTGAACTGATTGATGACATTGCCACAAATAGCTATCAATGGCCTACAGAAAGGTTAGCTCAGCAAAAGAAGGTAGCTGGTGTGCATGAAGTAAGTGAAGTTTCTGCTTTATCTGCACAGGTTGCCTCTCTGACTAACATGATAAAATCTATGAGCACATCAAACGCTGTAGCGGTTACCGCTGCAGCGATACATGAACCTACAGTAGCTGTTATTGAGCAAGCCTCTCCAGGGTCAGTAAGCTGTGTATATTGTGGAGGAGAGCATTTGTATGAGGAATGTCCTGGTAATCCTGTCTCTGTGAACTTTGTGGGTTTCAATAAAAACAATAATCCCTATTCAAATACCTATAATCCTGGTTGGAAGAACCACCCCAATTTCAGATGGGGAGCCAACAATGCAACAACACCTAATTATAGTGCTCCAGCAAATCCACCAGGATTCCCTGCTCAGAATTACCAAAGACAGAATGCCCCTGTGATAGATAATTCATTAGAAGGATTGATGAAAGGTTTCATGAGTGATTGCAAGACAGCCCTGAAAACTCATGAAGCTTCCATTAAAAATCTAGAAGTGCAGATGGGGCAGATGGCTAATGTCATTTCCCAAAGAATCAGTGGATCATTACCATCCACTACAGAAGCTTCAACTTCAGGTACTACAGGGAAGGAGCATGTAAAAGCTATAACCTTAAGGAGTGGGAGAGATTTGATAGGATCTTCAACTGTTTCAGATGATGAAAAAAACCAAAATTCTGAAAAACAAAAAGAACCTACAACACACACTATAGCGCCTGAACCTACCGCTACAGCGCCTGTTGTTGAGAGAACACCACCACCACCCAAAATTATTCCAACATACCCAGATCCTCCATATCCTCAAAGACTTCGAAAGGCTCATGAAGACAGGCAATTCAACAAATTCATAGAAGTCCTTAAACAATTGCACATTAATGTTCCTTTGGTGGAGGCTCTCCAACAAATGCCTAACTATGCAAAGTTTATGAAGGATGTGCTTAGTAAGAGGAGGAGACTAGGGGAGTTTGAAACAGTGGCAATGACTGGGGAATGTAGCATGTTGATGCAAAACAAGCTCCCACCCAAATCAAAGGATCCTGGCAGTTTTACTATACCATGCTCAATTGGAAACTTTTACTCTGGCCGTGCCCTATGTGATTTGGGAGCCAGCATAAATCTCATGCCTAAGTCCATATACACTCAGCTAGGAGTGGGAACTGCCAGACCTACTTCACTTACACTGCAGCTTGCTGATAGAACTCTTGCATATCCAGAAGGAATCTTAGAAGATGTTCTAATAAAGGTAGACAAATTTGTATTTCCTGTTGATTTTGTAATCTTAGACTTTGATGCAGATAAAGAAGTACCCATCATATTGGGAAGACCATTCTTGGCCACTGGAAGAACTTTGATAGATGTGCAAAGAGGAGAATTGATCATGAGGGTCAATGACCAAGAAGTCAAGTTCAACATTCTCAATGCTATGAAATTCCCAGATCCCAATATTGAAGAGTGCTCCTTTGTGTCTGTTATTGATAAAGTAGTTCAAGATCACTTCCAGAAAAGCACAGATCATCTGAAGCAACTACTGAACAACAGTAAAGATACATGGTCTGATACAGAAGCTACAGGAGAAGAGGAACAGACAGCCAAA
This sequence comes from Astragalus membranaceus, assembly GCA_039519185.1. Taxonomy (NCBI): domain Eukaryota; kingdom Viridiplantae; phylum Streptophyta; class Magnoliopsida; order Fabales; family Fabaceae; genus Astragalus; species Astragalus membranaceus. The sequence continues at coordinate 36,389,714 of CM076853.1, read as the reverse complement.
GAAATTTGGGCTAAGAAATATGAATCTTTGGAGCAGGAGAATTCAGACATAAGAAAGGATCTCCCCTCCACTGAACAACCACCAACTCTGGAACTTAAAGATTTACCTTCACACCTCAAATATGCTTATCTAGGTAACAATAGTACTTTGTCTGTTATAATTGCTGCTGACCTTTCTGAAAAGCAGGAACAGGATCTGATTCAGACGCTACAGCGGCATAAAAAAGCAATTGGTTGGCAAATGTCAGACATAAAAGGTATCAGTCCAACCATTTGTATGCACAGAATAGTGTTAGAAGAAGACTCTAAAAATTACATTGAGGGGCAGAGGAGGTTGAATCCAATTATGAAAGAGGTGGTGAAGAAGGAAATCATCAAGTGGTTGGATGCAGGTATTGTATACCCTATTTCTGACAGTGCATGGGTTAGTCCTGTGCAGTGTGTGCCAAAGAAGGGAGGGGTAACAGTAATAACAAATGAAATGAATGAGTTGCTTCCAACCAGAAAGATAACAGGCTGGAGAATATGCATGGATTATAGGAGGTTGAATAAAGCAACTAGAAAGGACCATTTTCCATTACCTTTCATTGACCAGATGCTGGACAGGCTAGCAGGTAAAGAATTTTATTGCTTTCTTGATGGTTATTCAGGTTATAACCAGATTGCAATATTACCCGAGGACCAGCAGAAAACTACTTTCACTTGTCCATATGGCACCTTTGCTTTTAGAAGGATGCCATTTGGCCTGTGTAATGCACCTGCCACTTTCCAAAGGTGTATGATGGCAATTTTCTCTGATTACATTGAAAGATCCATGGAAGTCTTCATGGATGATTTCTCTGTGTTTGGAGAAACATTCCATCTATGCTTATCCAACTTGGAAGAAATCTTGATTAGATGTGAAGAAACTAACCTTGTGCTGAACTGGGAGAAATGCCATTTTATGGTGCAAGAAGGTATAGTTTTGGGGCATAAGGTATCAAAAAAGGGATTGGAAGTGGACAAGGCAAAAATAGAGGTCATTGAGAAGCTATCTCCTCCAACAAACATCAAAGGTATTAGACGTTTTTTGGGGCATGCTGGATTTTATAGGAGATTCATAAAAGATTTTTCAAAAATCTCCAAACCTTTGTGCCAACTGTTACAGCATGATAACCCCTTTATATTTGATGAAACATGCATATTAGCCTTTGATAAGTTAAAGAAAGCTTTAATAACAGCACCAGTTATTATAGCTCCTGACTGGAGTAAGCCTTTTGAGCTTATGTGTGATGATAGTGACTTTGCCATTGGAGCTGTCCTTGGGCAAAGGTATGATAAAATTTTTCACTCTATATATTATGCTAGCAAAACACTTGTAGAAGCTCAATTGAATTACACAGTCACTGAAAAAGAACTATTAGCTGTAGTCTTTGCATTTGATAAGTTTAGATCATATTTGGTTGGCACCAAGGTAATAGTCTTCACAGACCATTCAGCCATTAAATATTTGATAACAAAAAAAGATGCAAAGCCTAGGCTAATTAGGTGGGTTCTCCTACTCCAAGAATTTGATTTAGAAATAAGGGACAAAAAGGGAGTGGAGAACCAAGTTGCTGATCATCTTTCTAGATTAGAAAGAGACATTGCAGGTACAGCAGGTGGGGAGATTAAGGAATACTTTCCAGATGAGCAACTGTTGGCAATGACTGATAACTCAATAACCGCTGTAGCGGTCAGTATAACAACACTTGACGCTGTAGCGGCTGAACCAGCAACACCTTGGTATGCTGACATAGTAAACTTTCTGGTCAGCAAGGTGGTACCTGCTGAGATGACTTATCAGCAAAGAAGAAGGTTCTTCCACACAATGAAACAATATTATTGGGATGAACCTTTTCTATACAAGAAATGTCAAGACCAGTTAATGAGGAGATGCCTAGCAGAGGAAGAGCAAATTCAAGTGCTACAGCACTGCCATTCTGCACCATGTGGTGGGCATTTTGGTGGTGTTAGAACTGCTGCAAAGGTATTGCAATCTGGCTACTATTGTCCTTCACTTTTCAAAGATGCTCAAAACTTTGTTAAAAAATGTAACAGGTGCCAAAGAGAAGGGAATATTTCAAATAAACATGAAATGCCTTTAACAAACATTCTAGAGGTTGAACTCTTTGATGTTTGGGGAATGGATTTCATGGGACCTTTTCCTCCTTCTCATGGAAACCTATACATTTTAGTAGCAGTAGACTATGTTTCAAAATGGGTGGAAGCTGTTGCTTTACCCAACAATGATGCAAGGTCTGTGAGCAAATTTTTATTGAAAAACATTTTCACTCGTTTTGGAACTCCTAGAGCCATCATAAGTGATGAGGGATCTCATTTTTGTAATAAACTAATTGAGACCCTATTGGCTAAATATGGAGTCAAACATAAAATAGCAACTGCTTATCATCCACAGACTAGTGGACAAACTGAATTGTCAAATAGAGAAATAAAAAGAATGTTGGAAAAAATGGTAGGGCCTTCAAGGAAAGATTGGTCAATACATCTAGATGATGCTTTATGGGCCTACAGAACAGCTTATAAAATACCTTTGGGGATGTCCCCCTATAGGTTGGTTTATGGGAAGTCCTGTCACCTACCAATTGAACTTCAACACAAGGCCCATTGGGCTCTGAAAAAACTCAATTTTGACTACAAGAAAGCAGGAGATGCTAGATTGCTGCAATTGAATGAATTGGAAGAACTTAGGCATTTTGCCTATGAGAATGCAGCAATCTATAAAGAGAAGACCAAGGTGTGGCATGATCAAAAACTGATGAAAAGAGATCTCACAGAAGGAGGACAGGTATTGCTTTACAACTCCAGGTTAAGGTTGTTTCCTGGAAAGTTAAAATCCAGGTGGTCAGGCCCTTTTCAATTAATGAAAATATATAGCCATGGGGCTGTGGACCTCTATGATGTGACCACCAATACCACCTTCAAAGTGAATGGCCAAAGGGTTAAACAATATTTTGGTGAAAATGTGGTAAGGGACAAAACCACAATTGAGCTTAAAGATCTCTAATTTGAAAGAGAAAGTCTGGCTGCAGACTTTAAAAGCAAGCGCTCTTGGGAGGCACCCCAAGAATTCTAACAAAATTGTTATGATTATTTTCTATGCAGGAAATTAGGATAAGCGCTGTAGCGGTTGCTTAGAACAACGACGCTGTAGCGTTTGTCTTAAATCAGGACTGGGTGAGGTCAAACAAAAAAATAAAAAAATCCTGCTCAGGATGAGCTGGCACTGTACCCCCATCCCTAGCCTGACAAGCACGTGCACCTACTCACCTGCAATTGTCAAATCAAACAGTTTCATCTTCTCTCTCCCACTTCACTCACAAAACCGTAACTTTAATATCCACAACTCCCCACGCCACCATTTTCTTTTCTCTTTCTCTTTCCTTCATCTCAGAAACTGCTCGCAACCGTTACACTCACCACTCAAAAAAACTTCCACTCCGTCTTCTTCCTTCTTCCCAACACACACCAACACTTCCCAAAGCGCCCAAAAGCAAATACGCAAAACTCTTAACCAACCATGACCAAAAAGCAAGCCGCACTCAAACGATCTGGTAAGGGAGCTACTAAGAAGCCAGAACCCTCAAATCCTACGAAAAACACCATGCCTAAGGCAACTCAAGATCCTCAAAGGTTCTGGAAGATGGATTTCATAGCTGAAAGAGGATTCAAGACAGAAAATGCTCCTGATGCGTTTTTAACCGCTGTCACATCGCTGGGATGGGAGAGCTTCATCAAGCATCGCAAAGATTACATGACATCTTTGGTACGAGAGTTCTATTCTGGCATTGAAGAACCTAAGGAGGGAAAGCCTCAAACCCATTCAGTAGTAAGAGGAGAAACTGTGAACTTCAACTCCAGAACAATCAATGATATCTTCCATTTAGGTTATCATGGAAAAGCGCTGGAAACTAAAGTTCTGAACTGGGGAGATGGGGAAATGGAAGCTGTTCGAAGAAGGATTTGTGTGGAAGGATCAACTTGGGACAAATTTGGAGCTGAATACAAAATTAAAAAAGCCTATCTCTGTGAAGAAGCAAATCTGTGGTGTAGTTTTATCAAACACTCCCTGCTGCCAACATCTCACACAACATTTGTGGAGAAAGAAAGACTCATTGTCATTGATGCTATAATGGCAGGAGAAAAGATAGACGTGGGCAGATTGATAGCCAGAGAAATAGAGAAGTGCAGAGTTAAAAAGGGAGGTAACTTATATTTTCCTTGTTTAATTTCTGAGTTATGTCTGGAGGCTGATGTAGAAGTAGAAATGAAAGAAGAAAGAAGATCCCCTCTTGGGGCATTTCCTTGCATTTTCAAAGTTAAGTAGAAACCTGCCGCTACAGCGTCTTCTGACTCTCAAGCGCTACAGCGCTTAGAGCTGAAGCAGCAGGTCCTCTGCAAATTTGTGAAAGAAAAATTTGACTGGGAAAAAGCATTGTATGCTCAAATATCCAAAGGAAAAACATCAATTCCCCCACCTCAATTCCCTGATTGGCTGCTGGAAGAAGAGCCAATTAAAAAGCAAGAGAAAAAGGGAGTTAAGGCAGAAAAGAAAAAGATAGTGGCCAGCCCATCAAAGAAAACGCAGGCTAGCCAAGCAAAGAAAACAAAGCCTATCCCAGTCAAGAAAATGCAAAAAGCTGTAGTAGAGGAGGAAAGCCTGGATTCTGATGACATTGAGAACATTAGTGAGGAAGATGAAGAAGAAACAATTGCAGTTATGAAAGAGATGGAAAAGCAAGATGATGAAGAATCATCAGGAGAGGAAAGTGAGTCTGAAGAAGAAACTGAGAGTGAGGAGGAGGAGCAAGCTGAAGAAATACAATGTGATCCAACCCCAAGCCCAAAGAAACCAAAAACCACACCTTCCAAAACAACCCCCACTGCCAAAACAACCAATCCACCATCAACCCCTACCACCATCCCTGAACATACCAAACCAACACCTAAGAAAACACCTGCCAAGCAAGTAACACCAAAGAAGCCTGAACCAAAACAGCCAACACCAAAAGAAAAACCAACTGAGCAGCTCAAGAAAATTTATCAGTCATACATAAAACCTAGAAGAACCACAGGTGTCAAACTGGCTGAGTACCCAGAAGAAGGTATTCACCCAGTAGGCGCTGCAGCAACTATGTCTGCAGTACCTAATGACCCATTGCCTGAGGTGCATCTCACAGAAGAGGAATCTGAAAAAGAGGCTGCTGAGGAGCTGGTGAATATGCAGGATGAAACAGAGCCAGTGCTGGAAAAACAGGTGGAAGAAGAGGAGCAAGAGCAAACAGAAGAGGAAGAAGCAGAGCAGGAGTCAGACGCTGCAGCAGCAGCAGTTCAAGATGTAAGCGCTACAGCGCCACCAACCGCTGTAGCGGCTGAAAGCCCTGCTCCACCTCAGCCAAAGAAGAAGAAGGCAGAAAAAGGAGCCCCCGCACCTTCAAGAGCCAGTAAGAGGCTCAAGAAGGCCTAATAAGGCAAGAATTGTTGGCTTCTTATGCCGGTTATGTATTTTGTACCTTATTTTGTACCTTATTTTGTTGTTGTTCTAAGGCCTCTCCCTTTCTTGTCAAGCAAGCAATGAGGACACTGCTGATTTTAATTTCTGGGGGAGGACCTTATGGTTAACAGTGTTTTTAAATTAAGTACAATGATGTTTTTTAATATTTAGTATAATTATGCCATGTTTTGCATGTGTTGCATGTTTTTGAATATTTTGTATACTTGAATGGGAAGTATGATTAGCTGCATGTTTTAAATTTCTTAGTAAGCAAAAGCTGATTCATATAGCCAAAGATAAATAAGAATTTTTGAGTAAGGCAGCATTGTGTAAACAATGAAATGATGTTATTGCTGCTTTTACACAAAATCCAAGTTTAGTGAAGAACCTAGTTAGCTAGGAATAATCTAAGGATAAAGTTAAGTTTTGGACAACCAAGGGTTAGTTAAGTTTTCATTAAAAATTAAGAGTTGTTTTAAAGCTAAGTTTGGGGGTGCATCGGTTATGTTAAGGCTAGGATCAAAAGATGATAAATTGGTCTTTGCAAAATGAAGAATAAAAAAATGAATGTGGTCTTGAAAAAAGTTGCAAAATATCTTAAATAAATTGCTGAGCTGTTCCAAAAAGCATCAAAAGAAAATGCAAATAAGGAGCTCAGTAATGAAGATAGCATCTAGTTTTAATCATAAAATCTAGCGCTACAGCGTCTACGGACTTTGAAGCGCTACAGCGTTTGATCACTAGACCAAAAGTTTATGCACTGACCAATAATCTGAAAAATGCCTAATTAAAGCCCTTTGCTGTGCTTTGAAGCCCCTCAGATCTTGTGTGAAATTGTTATTCCACTCTTCTTTTTGAAAACATTCTTTGCCTAACCCAAAAGAAATCCATTCTTCCCAAACCCTAGAGAGATTCTGAAATTAACTAGGGACTAAGTTAAGCTTTGATATCACACACTCACAACTGAGCAGTAATGATTCTATTTGAATTGTGGATCACTATGGTGTGTGAAAATGATAAGATTTAGCTTTTGAATAAATCCTGTTTAATTTAAAAGCTGCAGCTAGTTATATAAGAACTTTATCTTGTTCAAGTGTCATTACTTGGGGACAAGCAATGGTTTAAGTTTGGGGGTGTGATAACCTTATTTTATATAGGTTATTTATGCTCCTAATACTTAAGTCAAGCTTATTTCTCAAGTAATTCTAGTCCTTAAATATGTAAATATATGAATATTAGGATAAATATAGGTTATAAGTCAATTCCTTAAAACTTGGGCATAGTTAATGCCTTTGTGAATATTTTTGATGTTTTGCTTTAGCGCTGCAGCGTGTGCTATCAAGGAAACGCTACAGCGTTATATGACGGCTGACTATTAAGATATTTGTGTGGCCACTTGAGGACATGATGAGTCACCACTCTTATCTCTTCCTCTCAACTGGAATTGTTGACTTTCAAATGGATGCTAAATTACACTTGGCGCCTCCTAAATGGAACCCATGTGATAGTTGTTGTATTCCATCATTACCACTTTTTGTAAAGTGCTTTAAGGATAAATATCTAAGTTTAATAATCATCATGTAATATTATTATACTATTAAGACTTAGATATTATTATAGATTAATTAAGATTACTTCACCAAGAGGTAACTCAAGAGACAAGTGGTTGTAACTTTGAAGAGAGGACTTACACTTGACACCGTAGCCACTCTCCATTGATACGATGATTTTTTAAGCTTTTAGTTTTAACTTAGTTTTCTAGTTCTTCATCCAAGGTTTTGCTCACGCCTCAACTTCATCTCTTGTATGCTACTTGGGATCATTGGAGTGCATCTTTTGCAACCATTCTTCTCTTGTCTTCATACGGTAATACATACTCTCAAGTTGTATTATGTTGATGGAACTTGTGATGAGCTAATTTTGTTATAGTTGGATTGTTCTTGATATGTAATGAACCTTGAGTAACTTTTGTATAATATTATGATGTTTGTGTTTTATTCCTTGTGTCATAATGCTTTCAATCTTGGTTTGGGAATGATCAACTAAAACAAGGTAACTTTGTGGGTACAGACATGGTTCACAAAGAGAACTCAAGGAATGATATGAATGAAAACCCTTTAAAGACATTTAAAGGAAGCACTACTTAGCTCTAGACATAGGGGAGTAGTAGTTCATAAGGCAAATGTTGTAAGAGCTTAATATACAGGGGTAAAACTTATTTAGAGCCTAGACATAGGAGTCTTGTAACATAGCCCTGACGAAAGTGACTGAAAGGCACGCCACCAAGACGCTACAGCGTCTAAGGATTCTGAAGCGCTACAGCGCTTAACGCTACAGCGTCTAATATTATCTGAACATTACTCTTGGGAACTTACATGCTATTGAGCTATCCAACTCACTTTTAATTACTGCAAATTTAATCTTGTTTTATCACAACTTATAATGTTTACAACTCTTCACTTTCACTTGTTACTTAATTCTTTTCACTAAGATTCTAATCACTTAAACTTCATAGATTAATTCCAATCCCTGTGGGAACGAACTTTACTTATCAATATATTACTTGTTGCGATTGTGTATACTTGCACATCACCTTTTCGCACAACACTCGCGGAGAACGCAACGGAGGCGCAACGCAGTGCGCACCGTGAACGGAGGAAGAAGGACCAGAAAGCACTTTTCTACATCCACCAGTGCGTAGATCCAAAGGTCTTCGAGAAGATTGCTAAGTCAACGGCTGCGAAGGCTGCTTAGGATACGTTAGTGAGGTGCTACGGTGGCGATGAGAAGGTGAAGAAGGTCAAGCTACAGTTACTGCGTAAGCAGTACGAGCTACTGCAGATGAAGACCGGTGAGAAGGTTGGTGACTACGTATCTCGCGTAGTCACTATTACTAATCAGATGAAGGCTTGTGGAGAAGTTATCACAGAACAAACCCTAGTTGAAAAGGTACTTCGTTCCCTGTCTGAACAGTTTGACTACATAGTAGTAGCTATAGAACAAGCTAAGGATACCTCTGCATTTACAATAAAGGAATTGCAAGGTAACCTAGAAGCGCATGAGATGCGTATACATGACAGAGGGCTTGTGAAGGAAACTGAACAGGCTCTCAAGGCTCAAACCAGTAAGAAAGGGACTGGTGACAAGTCAAATTGGAAGGAGAACAAGTGGAAGAACAAGAAACAACAATGGCTGAACAAGAAGAACATAGACACTGGTACTGCAGAGAAGGGGGACTCTGTAAGTAAGGGAGGGAAGAAGTACTACAGCAACCAGAATAAGAAGGGGAAATTTGATAAGAAGAAGGTCAAGTGCTTCAACTGCAACAAGTATGGGCACTTTGCAGATGAGTGCTGGTCCAACAAGGAGAACCAGAAACAAGAGGCTAATATAGCCAAGGGTGATTCAGATGATGACACTGTGCTACTGATGGTGACAACTGCAGATGATTCAGTGGTGGAGGAACTGTGGTACATGGACACAGGGTACTCCAACCACATGACAGGCAATAGGAGGTGGCTGACAAATTTTGACAGCAGCAAGAAAACAAGAATCAGATTGGCTGATGATAGATACTTGCAAGCAGAGGGCCTGGGGAACATCTTAGTGAAGAGGAATGATGGCAAGTCAGTGGTATAGAGGAGGTCTGGTATGTACCTGGGATGAAGAGCAACCTGATGAGCGTGGGGCAACTCATTGAGAAGGGCTTCTCAGTGAACATGAAGGATGGACTGTTACAGCTCTATGACAAGAAGAAGAGGCTCATTCTGAAGTCTCACTTGGAGAAAAACAGGACATTCAAAGTCAGCATCAAAGCAGCTGAGACACAATGCTTTGCTGCAACTGAAGGAGCAAGTGACAGTGCCTTATGGCACAAGAGGTATGGTCACCTAAACTTCAAAAGTTTAGGTCATTTACATTCAAAGAATTTGGTTGTAGGATTTCCTGCAGTAGCCGCAGTTGACAAAACTTGTGATATTTGTATGAGAAGCAAACAAACAAGGCTGCCTTTCACATCAGAATTGCCACCAAGGGCAACACATGCCTTAGGTGTGGTACATTCTGATGTGTGTGGGCCCTTGAAGTCCCTTCCCTAGGAGGAAACAAGTATTTTGTTTCCTTTGTAGATGAATACACAATGATGATTTGGATTTATCTGATCAAAGCAAAGAGTGAAGTTCTTGATCAGTTTAGGAAGTTCAAGAACTATGCTGAAAAGCAGAGTGGCTGCCAGCTTAAGATTCTCAGAACTGATGGTGGAGGGGAGTACAACTCAGCATAGTTCAAGAAGTACTGTGAAGATCAAGGGATTGAGCATGAAGTGACTACCCCCTACACACCTCAGCACAATGGTGTAGCTAAGAGGAGGAACAGAATGTTGATGGACATGGCAAGGTGTATGTTGAAGGAGAAGAGCCTGCCTAATAGCCTATGGGGAGAAGCAGTCTCAACAACAGCCTATATCCTCAGTAGGTGTCCAACCAAGAGACTCAAGGATGCTGTCCCTCTTGAAGTGTGGTCTGCTAAGAAGCCAAGTGTAGGACACTTAAGGGTATTTGGTGCATTGTGCTACAAGCACATTCCTGATGAGAAGAGGAAGAAATTGGATGATAAGAGCAGTCCAATGATCTTAGTAGGTTACCATTCAACTGGAGCCTACAAGCTGTATTGCCCAGCAACCAACAAGATTGAATTCAGCAGGGATGTGGCTGTCAGGGAAGCTGAAATGTGGGACTGGGACAGTGGCAAAGTCAAGAATGTCACACCAGAACCTGTGATGTTCGAAGAATCTGAAACTGAAGCACCAATTCAGGAACAAGAACCCGCTCCTGCTGACACTGAAGTGCCTCAGCAACAGTAGGAAGACAGTGATTCTGATTCAAAGGAGGAACGGGTGGTACAAGGCAGACCTCAGAGGCAGAGGGTGCCTCCAAGAAGGCTAGCTGAGTATGACCTGATTGAAGACAGCCAATGTGACAGTGAAGGGGAGCTGATTCAGCTTGCAATGTTGGCTGATACTGAGCCACTCAGCCATACAGATGCATTGAAGGAAGGAGTGTGGGTGGCTGCTATGAAAGAAGAGCTCAGTTCAATAGAGAAGAACAAGAGCTGGGAATTGACTAAGCTGCCTTAGAACAAGAAGGCAAGAAGTGTCAAATGAATGTTTAAGGTGAAGCTGAACTCAGATGGCAAAATTGCAAAGCACTGATCTGCCTCTATGTTGATGACATGCCTCTATGTTGATGACATGCTGATCACTGGCAGCAATGTATCTGAAATCAGCAAGTTGAAGAAACAGCTGAAAACAGAGTTTGAACTAACTGATCTTGGAAGGGTGAATTACTTCCTTGGAATGCAGTTTGTGTATGAAGACAGTGGGATAATACTGCATCAGGCTAAGTATGTCGGGGAGATCTTAAAGAGGTTTGAAATGGCAAACTATAAGGCTGCTGTGACACCAGCAGAAACAAATCTGAGACTGAAAGCAGATGCAGAAGGTGAAGATGCGCAGCAAACATATTGATACTAAATTTCATTTCCTGCGTGAACAGGTTGAGAAAGGCTGCATTGCAGTGAGTTAATGCAACACTCAACAACAGGTAGCAGACATCATGACCAAAGGGCTGAAAACAGATCAGTTTCTGAAGTTGAAGACAGATATGGGGATGACCAATTTCTGAAGCAGATACTGCTACTAAACATTCATTAAGGGAGGGTGTTGAAGTATTGTAATTTCATGTTACAGTTTATTGCTTTTAATCAGTTGTAATAAGGGTATTTTAGTACTTTCCTAATTGTAATTTGTTGATTGGTTGTATTTGAGTTTCATTGTAATTTCAGTTAAATTGTAACTGATCCAGTAGTGATATATTTTCTTTGTATAAGACACATTTTTTTCAATCAATACACAGAATTCATTTTTACTGTAGCTTAGTGTGGGTGAGTGACTCTGAGCGTCGTCACGTGCTTAGTACATTTCTAACCCTCTCTGCGCCGTGTGTGTTGCGTGTGTGTGGGTGTCGAGAGAGGGAAAACCCTAGCTCTCTCTCTCTCTTCTTCTTCGTGTCCTCCTCCTTCCTCTGATCTGAGATGATGAGTGCTGAGATTCAACATTCCTCTCAATGTACAAATATATGGGGAGATTTTTGGATTTTGTTTGGTATTGAAATGCTTTGATCATTCTCTAATCATGATTTTAAATTATGTTGTAAGCATCTTGAAATTTACCCAAACAAGATAATATTTATGAACTTGATGATGAAATTCTATTTAAAAAAATTAGAAGTTATTATACAAATTTTAACACTTGAATAAAATTAAGTTATATTTTTTTGGTAAGAGTGGGAATAAAATTAAGTTATATGATATTGAGTTTTTTGAAGACATTTTTTCTAACGCATGCACGACTTATAAAATAACATTAACTATTGTTACTGCTGCATCCGCTGAAAGAAACTTTTCTGAATTGAAATTCATTAAAATCTTCTTTGTGATTTACCGTGTCTCAAGATAGATTAAACATTCTTGATTTGATTTCTATTAAACAAAAATGCAGAGAACAAAATGCTTTAAAAGGTTTTAAGGGCAGGATTTTCTTGTCTTACTCAGGGCACCCAAAATCTAAGAATCGATCTTGAGAGGTTGAAGTCGAAATCTGGGGTGAAGTTTTAATTCATGAAAATAAAGTAGAGGGAAGCTATTGACAGTGCATTAGCCTTTTTTGCAAGTTGCTTCATGGTGAACTGACAATTGGTATTGACCTCGACTTATTGTTGCATGAAAAGAAAGTCTTATCTCTTCTATATACTTTTCAATGGGGTAATTGATATTGAATGAACCAAGATGATATTCAAGTTTGATTCAAGTACAAAAGGAGAACCAAGTTGACCACGAGGCTATATTTTTCAATTTATAGGAGTCTTTTATCTTATAATTTTTCATACTCTTTGATAAACTTTAGCATATAGTTGCTCAAGCTTTAATAGGGGTGGCTACATATATTACTATTCTCCGATATTTTTTTGGTTTATAGACGGAGAGACAATTGTCACTAAAATATTACGCACACAACTGTGAGGTCCCGGATTTGAATCTGGGACATGATATTCGGTTTAACAATTTCGACACTTGCCAGTTGAGCTAGGCCTTACGAATTACTATTCTCCGAATTTGTGTTCAAATTATCAAACGTATTAATTCCAAATTTGGTTATTAATGATATGGCTTAATTTAGTTTTCTTTTGTCCAAACAATCTTTATTTAACTTGTCATTAATTACATCAAATATCGTTGAAATTGAGCAATTAAGCTTAGGGTCTATTTGAATGATTTGTGTGGGCTTATCTACTCACGTAAACATTTGTAAGATTATTTGAGAGAGTTTATAGAAACGGCTTATGACGCGTACATGGATTTAGGTGTTTTTCTTATGTGATTTTGATTTTCAGTTCGATTGTATTGTGCTCTCTAGCTAATTATTTGCCAAATCCTATCAATAAAATCCTAATTATAAAAAAAGCTTATGAAATGTACAAAAGTTGTTTTAAACTTATTTCCATAAGATTTACCGGATAACTTATGAAAAGATCTTATAGTTTATATGGAATTAATTAATTTCAATTTTATTTTATCTTTTATTATAGAAATAACTTTTAAGTTTGCCATTTATCCAAACAAGGAATTATATCATCAAGTCAAACTTTGAAAAATGTGGTTACCGGGAGACTCTTTAAAATGCGGCCATCTGAATTTGATGACATAGATTAGATATTGTACAAAGTCGGTAGACAAGGTCGACCCAAGGGAAAAACTGCTCAAGATGTTACTTCATACCCACTAGTAAAGAAAGGCCTCACATCAAATAAAAAGGTCTAGTAATGGATTATAGTTCCCCCATTATAAAGACAGTTGATGAAAAAAAGACAATTGAAAGGAAAAAGACCTCACCACAAATAATTAGGTTAATCTATTGAAAAGACTTTCAATAATCTCTATAGTTGTATTGAGTTTTTTGGGAGCGGAGATCCTCTCCAGTTTTCCAAAGAATTGCAAAGTTCCATTACAATAGCCTACGATATATAAATCCACACATTCTTAAAATAACAAATATATATTAGACATTTATATATTTTAGGCTAAATAGCACTTTTGGTCCTTTATCTTTGCTCCAGATTTCACTTTGGTCCTTTATCTTTTTTTTGGTCCGTTTTGGTCCCTCGTGTTTCGTTTTTGTTTCATTTTGGTCCCTCACGTTAGTTTTGACTAACAGACGCCACGCTGACAGTTAACTGCTGACGTGGCGTCTCAAATTCATTAATTGACGTGGCATTTAACTTTTTATAAATTACAGATAAGCATTTAATTTTTTTAATTGATAAAATCAGAAAACATAAATCAACAAAAACTAAAAATGAAATTAACAAAAATACATTGTCTTCAATCAACGAAACAGATCTGAATCTTCTTCTTCCCATGGCTTCACCTTCTTCTTCACTAAATCTTCTTCTTCCCCACGGCTTCACCTTCTTCACTATGACAACCAGAAATTAAAAACTAAAATCGAAACTCTTCCCCTTCCTCTTCTATTGTTGATTGAGGAACATCAAAGAATCGAAAATCGAAACAGACCCAGAAGAAACGAAACAGGAACGAAAATAAACGAAACGAAACGAAACTATTGTTGATTGAAGAACAGAAAAGAAACGAAAATAAACGAAAAACAAAACGAATCGCCAATGGCAACCATCAGGAACGAAACCCAGGAACCCAGATCTAAAAAAGAAACCCAGTTCTGATGCTTCTAAGAACGAACCAGATATGGAAGAAGAAGAAGAAGAACGATGAGAACATTTAACGTTTTTCTTCATCTCAGATTCGTTTTTCTTCATCTCAGAACCGAAAAAAAATGTTGAAGAAAAAGAACCCAGAGCAAAATGAAAATAAATGCAAGAACATTTCTGTAGTGTTGATTCAACGATTGCAAGAACATTTCTGCAAGAACCCAGAGCAAAGATGAAATCGATTGTTGGTGGTGTTGCTGGGATTTTTGGGATTTTGAGATGAAATCGAAATGAAGAAAGATGAAGCAGAGGATTTAACTGATTTAATGTTATTAGTTTATTTGTTTATTTGTTATTAGTTTTTATAATTTAAAAAACTTAATTGATAAAGGACGCCACGTCAGCAGTTAACTGCCAGCGTGGCGTCCGTTAGCGAAAACTGACGGTAGGGACCAAAATGAAACAAATATGAAACATGAGGGACCAAAACGGACCAAAAAAAAGATAAAGGACCAAAGTGAAATCTTGAGCAAACATAAAGAACCAAAAGTGCTATTTAGCCTATATTTTATACACCTAAAACTATAGTAGTAAAAACCTATTTTTTGCTACTTCAAATTTTTCGAGCACTTTTAGTCCTTCTATTTTTTAGAAATAAGCAAATATATATGATCCGCCATCACTTTTCTTTCACCTAAACCCCTTACAGTCCCACTCTATTTTAAAATTTTAAAATGTAAAAAAATACTAATTTTGAAGAAATTTATAAGATGTAGGATTATGATTTCATGAGAAGAAAATTAGTGATTTTTTATTTGAAGTTAAATTTGATATTTGAACTTGCAAGGTTTGAGTGAAATAATGTTTAAAACAATTTAATCTATTCAATTTGTGAAACATCTTAATTGATTATGAGAATTTTGAGAGTTTCAAATAAATTGGAAGGAGTGTAGGGACTTAATTGTTAAAAAAATTACAAAAAATTTAAGATATTCATCATGAACCCACATAATCTATATGATTATCCTTGTGATAACTATAATTCATTTGTTAAAAAAATTTAAATTTATTTTCTATTTTTTAATAATAGTTTTATTTTAAATTTTTTAATATCTTAACATTATAGATTTTTTAGATTAGACAAAACAGGAAAATTACTTTGTCTTTATCAAAAAAAATTACATTTTCATAAAACATATATTATTTTTTAAATTAAGTATTAGTATTTTTAGTTTTTCATATAATATCAATTTTTATTTTAATTTTTAATATATATTTATATTTTGTTAGATTTCAATTTCATATTTTAATTTTTTTTATAAACGTAAAGGAAGAATTTATTTTCTTATTTTATTCGGTTAGTTTCTAATCCAACTCATATTTAGGATAATATTTTCACTAAAGAAGTGAGATACGATATAGTAAAGTGATCGGATTAACATATCGTACTTTGCTGGTTTAACAAACGCTAAATTGAAATGAACACCGCTCACCTAATGTCATAAACTACTCTGAGACACAGGGGTAAACTCGGTACTTTTAGGTTCGATTTTCGTAGTGGTCAGACTCAATAACACGAATAGAGATTAATCTTTTAATGAAAGTATTGAAACGCTTTGTAAATAACCAGCAATAGTCCAAAAAAAACCATACGCTAAATTGAGCCGAAATATTATAATAGCGTATCTCACCGTGTCTCTCTTATTTTATCATCAAACTGACCTTAAACAATCCATTTAGAGATGTCCCAATGTAAACTCGATAAGCTAGATGTAAGAGAAAAGTTTTTTTTTGACCGAAGATGTAAAAGAAAAGTTAAAAAGCACGTCGGTTGTACTATTCCGCACGTTCTCAAATTAAAAAAGTTGCATCCCCACTCAATAATGTCCCACCCCGACATCTATGATCACACGACACAGCATCGGGTCGTTTCATCCTGAGGGCGATATGTTATGCTTGCGGCTTCATGTCACCGCCTCTGTTTCTGTCTTCGTCCATTTATCCTATCACCGATATTATTCTGCCAAAATTTTCCAGTTAAAAATAGCTAAAAGTCACATTACAATATCAATTAACCAAATTTTTTAAGCCTATTAACCAACTTATTTTTTTACAGTTTTTTAGGACATTGTCTAAAAATTGTGAAAAAGTAGGTTGGTTAATGGCTTAAAAAACTTGATTAATTGGCGTTGTAATGTGTTTTTGCTTATTTTTGGCTAAAAAATTTTGGCTGAATAACATTACTCTTATCCTATACCTTTATTCAGTGTTTTAAAACTCGAACCGGCGACCGACTCGGTGGAGGTACCGGGTCACTGGGTCAAGGGTCGGGCCGAGGGGTCGACAGCTGAACAGCATGACCAAAACCGGGACAGCATGACTCGGACCCGGTCTATACTTCGCGAATTTTCAAGACCTATATAGTATATAATATAAATTTTGTCCTTGTAAAATTAATAACTATGTTTATTTTATATCTACTAAAATATAAAAATTAGTATATTAATTTATTAATATTTTTAAATTTATTCATACATAATATTAATCTATTTTAAATCACACAAATTAATATGTACTCAACAAATATAGTGCTTGTTTTTGCTAATAATGCAATAATAGAAAAGAAAAAGATGAAAAAGAGCAAAAAAAACAGATTAAACGACGTCGTTTTGATAATTTTTTTTTTAAAATTCACAACCCGGTCCGGGTCAAACCGGATCGCCGATTCACCGATTTTTGCAAAACCCGGCCGAGTCACACCGGTTTGCTGCATATCTGATCCATACGGTTGACCGGCTCGATTACCCCTCGATTTCCCGTTCGACTGGTCCGACCGGCCGGGCCGAGGTGGTTTTTAAAACTGTGCCTTTATTTCACTTTTATGGCTCCTACTCTCCTCCTTTTTCCTATTGGACCCATCAACTTCAACTCTTCAATTAGCGGATTTTGGCACGTTACCGGCGGTCTGGATTCCCCAGTATATTATCGGCGGATTTTACAATGTTACCGGCGAATTTTATTTTGACTGTTAAATTATCAGCGGATTTGGTGCACTTACCGGCGGATAGGTTTTACGCAAAATTTTAAAAAAAATGCGCCGGTAAATGCAATCACCGGTGGATAATTTCGTCGATTTTTTGAAAAATTTAAAATAAATCCGCCGGTAATGACAGTCAAATCCGCCGGTAACAGTCCGCCAAAAATCCGCCGGTACGCTCTATTTCCGGCGGATAATATTTAAATTTTAAAATTCAAATATCCGTCGGTAATTCAGATATCCGCCGGTAATTCAAATTTATCCGCCGGTAATGCGAATGCCCGTTGCAAAATCCGTCGGTAAGCAGCAAATCCGTCGGTAACAGACATTTCCGGTGGATTTTGCAAAATAGCCGTTGGCGCTCATTCTCCTATATATTCGAACCCCTCCTCACTCCTTCTTCACTCACTCTTCACTCTCTACTTCGAAATCTCTCACTCTTTTCTCCTAAATCTCACTCTTTTCTCCTAAATCCCTCACTATTTTCTTCTCAATATCTCTCGATTCACTCTTTTCGAAGTCTGTTTTGTTCTTAAGTTTTGTTTAATGTATGTTTTTTAACTAAATTTTGATTGTTTTAGTTAATATTTAATTTTTAAATATGTGTTGTTTAATATTTTTTTTGTTATTATTTGTTTTGCAATTGATTGGAGTTGTCACTTTGGAGTTGCCAGTTTGAAGTTTTGTCAGAGACTTCTCTACATTACCGGTTAGTTAACAAATTTATTCGTTATTAAATGTATTTGTTGTTATTATTATAAATTATAAGTTTTTTACAAAAATAAAATAAATTTTATTTATTGTGTAATAATTAAATTAGGTCTACACTATTTGTATAATAATTATCTAAAAATTTTGAGATTTTTAAAATACAAATTATTTTATTTATTAGTTAAAAACCGAAAAATTATTAGTTATTTTGTAGTAAAATTAATACGAATTATTTTAATGTTATTTGATGTTATTAGCTGAAATTTTTCATGAAAATAAGATAAATTTTATTCATGAAAATTATTGATGTTATAGAAATTATTCAAAAAATAAAATAAATTAAATTGTAATAATTGTTTATTATTTGCATTTTTTGTAAAAAAGTAAATTTTTTAGTAAAATAAAATGTTACTAAAAGGCTAAAGTGCTCCCGGGGTCCCTTATCTTTATTTAAAATAACGAATTAGTCCTTTATGTTTTTTTTGTCCCAAATAAGTCCTTTATCTTTCAAATTTTTGACACAAATCCTTTTCCGTTAACAGTGTTGATTTATGTGTAAAAAAAGGATTTATGTGTTAAAATTTGAAACATAAAGGACTGATTTGGGACAGAAAAGGATTTATGTGTCAAAAATTTAAAACATAAAGGACTGATTTGGGACAAAAAAAAGATAAAGGACCAAATCGTTACTTTAAATAAAGATAAGGGACCCCGGGAGCATTTTAGCCTTACTAAAAATATATTACCATTTATATATTTGGTCAAATATAAAATATCCATACCAATGTGTATTATTCTAATACACGTGATATATTTTTTGTTGTGTATGTTATAATTAAGGAACGTACACAAAAAAAAAAGGATCGTAGTTGGATGTATGATAGAATATTTCCTGGAAGAACTGGGTTGAAACGACTTTTTGTACAAGGAGTCGAAGATCAACACAGCAGCCCCAGCAGCAGCCCCAACAACAGCCCCAGCAGTAGCCCGAGCAGCCCCAACAGCAACCCGAGCAACCCCAGCAGCAGATCAACACAGATCTAGACCTCAACACAGTTGATTTAGAAACATGGTTTAATAACTCGTCTGAGCGCTACTATGACTAGCAGTTTTATTAGATTTTGGATATTTTATTTTGTATTCTGTAATAAATATTTTAATTCTTGGATGTTTATGCAATTTTTTTTATCATTTAAAGCATTATTCAATTTTCGTTTAATTAGCATTTATATTATAAATTTAATTTAATTTTTATTAATTAAATAATAGATTTTTTAATTAATGAATAATAATAATATTATTTTTTTTAAATAAACGAATTAAAAACTGTTTTTTATGAATTAAATAAAAGATATTTTAATTAACAAATAATAATAATTTTTTTTTTAAATAAACGAATTTAAAACTATTTTTTTAAATAAAATTAATTACCGGCGGATTTAATCATTTACCGGCGGGTTTTTAATTTAATTTGCAATTGTTTTCCGGCGGATTTTCCGCCGGTAATTTCCGGCGGAAAATCCGCCGGTAACCGTTACCTGCGGGCGAATTACCGGTGCCTTTCCGGCGGAAAAAATCCGCAGTAATGTCCAATTATTACCGGCGGATTTTGGTTATTACCGGTGGATTTTGGTCGTCAGAAATCCACGAAACTCTTGTAGTGAATTAGTGCTTTTGTCTTGACAAACATCCTGCCCCAAAGTGGGGTTTAGATCCTCTCTAGCTATTGAATAGTTTCAGTAAGAGAGAGAAAGATAGATTTAATAAAATATTATTATTCAATGTGTCTTTCTTTCTCTTACTGAAATCATCCGGTAACTAGAGATGATCTCATTTCCTCACAGTGTTCCGATGGTGAAACACACATAAATGTTATGTGGACGTTCAGAGCATTCACAGCATCTTCACATGACATTATGCTCCACTTTCCCTCTTCTCATCCCTCACCCCAACAATTCTGTACTAAAGACAAAATACAAACCAAAAATAGTTTATACACCACATAAAATACGAAAGTTATTTAATTGCATTCCTAAGATCTAGTATAACAGACAAAGTCATTGTTGTTAGGTCGAATATTTTTCGTGATTACTCTAAATCTTCACTAATAGTGTGAGTTTACGTGTAGTACTTGCTGCTCTATCCGTAAACATAAAAAAAATCATTTAAGTGTTATCTGAATACCACGAGTAGCCGGGTTGCCCTATGACTGAAGCATATTTAAATCCTCACTGATTCAACCTAATGTTAGCAAATTTTATTAGTATTGATTATTTTTTTCATATTCTGGCCCTACTGAATTACATTTATTTCAAACTTGAAAACAAATGATTTTTTCTTGATATGCATTATTTTTAAGATGGGTATCCCTTGTGAGATTAGTGTTGCCCCATCATCATAATAAGAAAACTCTATCCCACAGTGGGACTACCACTAAGGAAAAGCTACAATTATTGAGATATATGGTGCAATTGATTAAACTAAATTCAGCTATATGCGACATCAATACATGAAAGGACCTTTCGATAAAAAAGTAAATGGAACAGTATTCAAGGAAAGTAAACAAATCAGTGTCTGGTTATCATATAAAGAAATAGATGATAATAAATTATCATTGGCTTAGGGGGTCAGTAGTAGTCCAAAAAGATATAATGGCTATTGATTATGTGGACCCTTTGTTAATGTTGCTTAATCCATGGTGGGACCATTTTTGAAGTGTTTAAATCAATTATTATGTTTATGATTATTGGTTTTTCTATGGTACTGTTGGTGTATCAAGTGAGTAAGTCTCACGTCGGATGGAAATAGAGATGTTGAGCAATATATAAGTGAATATACCCGTACAACTAATATCTTAAGATTTTTTTTTGAATATAAAAAGTTTAGGTGAGTTGGGCTCCGGGGGCTCACCAGGGTCAGGGCAGGCCTCGAGGCTCTTTGAGCGCTTACAGAGGTACTTACAGATCACCCACCAAAGAGGTCCTCACATCGGCAGCGGGAGTTGAACCCATGACATTGTGGGAAATGAGTCAATTCCTTACCAACTGAGCCAACCTTCATCGGCTAATACCTTAAGATTTTGGGTGTAAGAGATGGTGTCAAATTCACTTATATATTTGTTCTGAGGCCAATGTGAAGATCTCCCCAGTGTTTTAGGCTCCCCTTGTGACCCAATAAGTACACCATACAAAAGGTAGAAAATTTAGTGACTCAACTTCAAACAAATCCGAACTGTTGAACTAAAAAGTCTCACACGATTTTACGTTGGACTATCAACACTAAATCTCTCCCTAAACTCTTTCACTCTCACTCTTCAGAACTTCCCACCACCCCATCAGCCACCACAGAGCAAGAAGCAACCGTTGATGGTGGTCTCAACCACACTACCGCCTTCACGAAAGCCACTACCTCTATATACGCCTCCACCAAGTCTCCCTCCACTTCTCTGCCAAAAACATTTCCTCAAATCATTTCCTTTTAACAAAATTCACCTTGCAAATCGATTTCACATATCACACCATCTTAAATTTGAAGGGAACCACTACTATCATCTCTAATAAACCATCACCACATACAGACATTTGACCCTTATGAAGTTGGTATATTCTTTGTTCCCATTTACGTGTCATGCCACTTCAGCACCATTAACAGCGAATACCCATTCTAGAATTGAAGCCGAGGATCCAACGATGTCTTCATCGCTTCTTATGATATCGGCACATGCTTCCAACCTGATGCATTGCGTTATCAAACGTCATTGTCATAATGCTAGGGTGTGGAAGGAAAGGGAAAGGGAAGATGTAGAGGTGGTAGTGGACGAAAGCAGCGACATCGTTACGACAAATAGGACATAGGAAGGTAGTAAGAGGGGAGAAGAAAAATATTATGTCAATAGACTACCATAAAATCTAGTGGACCATCTCAATTTAATGGTTGTTTTAATATCTACAAGTTCACACTACTTTTTTCAAACCTTTTGTACCATACACAACATGGTTGTACAATATACAATACAATGACTGTGCATGATAGACGCCGTCTGAATAAACAAGTCGTCTGTGGAAATGAGTATCATGCCTATGGCTGAAGCAAGTCCTTCGATTCTTTGCTACTAGTTTTGTTATAATGATAATACAATTATTATCCGCTACTGCATTATTATCCGCTTCAAAATGCCATCTAAAATTGATTATTAATTTGTTATAATCTAAACAAAATCCACCTCTGATTTTGCAAATCATGTAATTAGTTAACCCAACTGAATTTGCAATTAAGTTTGCGTGCACAAACCATAATCTTTGCATGTTACAACTTAAAACCACAACAGTGATGCTAAATTGCAGACTACTATCATGAAGTCATATTATATTCACATACTTGAAAAGTTCTTGTTTTTCACAATACCACCAAAATGCAACCGCAGAGTAATCAATCAGAACATCACAGTACTAAACGAGTTCATCAGTTCTGTAAACAACAGAACCAAGCAGAAGGTCGAAAGGAGCTTGAGCAATTTTAGTACATTTAAATGATTTTTTACAGAAATTACTTGCCAATGCTGCATCAATTTTCTTCAACGTGCCTCGTACTGCACAACTGCATAAAAACCATACTTTCTTTAGCACTGTGTATAAATTGCATGTATATAAATGTACATAAGAAAACAAAACCACCTCTTTAAGCAATGATTTGAAAATAATAGTAAAACAGAGCCCTCTCTAAAGAATCTACCAATTAATTTTCAGGGACCAGGCATAAGTACATAACAAATATGAGTCACATTCAACAGGCATATCATATGTGCTAAAATCATCATTAAAATTTTGCATTTCCATAGCTACCTCCACTGATTCTTGTTGTCTAGGGTGCAAATTAGATATGCAATTAAAATTTCTGAGAAAGTTTCACAAAACATATTTCATGAAGTATGTGTTAATAAAGTGACATCGAATGCTATGGCATTGTTTAATCCATGTAGCTCACCCCACTTAGCGGGATAAGGATTGGTTGTTATGATATATTTATTAATTAATTAATAAAGTGACATTGTTAATTCAAAGTCCTATAAGAGTAAAGAACCTTGATACTAATAGAGAGACAAAAGTTGATTGAAAGAAACAAACACAACAAAAGATCAGAAATCCAATCATCAGAGAAAAGCTACATTAGCCCACATTATAAAAATATTGTAGAGTCTAGTCTCATGTGGTTTGGACAAGCAGGGATGGCTTAAGATGAAGAATAATCGATATTTAGAAGTAAAGGGGAAACAAGGGAAATTGATTGGCTAAACCATACTGGGGGATCTAGAAGCAAATCCTCTATATATAGAATCAAAATAAGACAAGGTATTCCTCACATATGTCAATTAAAAGAGGATATTGCTAAATGCTTAAACTGAAGAAGCCTTGAACCAATCAACAATTGCCTCTTTTCTTCGTGAATCAAAAAATTTGGTCAGCTATTTTATCTTGTGTATTAGAAGCTCTGATCAACATGATATGTAAAATAGAATTTGAACCTAGCTGATACACCAGTAGTGTATCAGTGTATGTATGAATGGCTACAATTTGCAAAGCAGCAGAAAATAATGCCTTACCAATAAATTTAATTAAAGTGTTATTACTAGTGTATCAGTGTATGAATGAATGGCTACAATTTGCAAAGCCGACAGCAAAAAATGCCTTACAATTACAACATGTAAATTTCATAGCAGTGATATTACCACATGTAAATTTATGCCAGTAAGTTCAGGTATCAGTATAGAATAAAAGCAGAGTTGTCGCATAATCCTTCCCAATGAGTCTTATAATATTACTAAGAGAGAAAATTCCAAATCAGGATATTCAATTGAATTGTAAAGTAGTTGAGCTAAGTGGCTTACTGCGACGAGTGCGCTTCTTATAAAGGATACGGTAACCGCACTCACGGCACTGTATAACATCACCTGGCTTCAGGGTATTCTCCATCCCACAATCTGCAAAACACACATCAAATCACACTTCACTGTCAAAGCCCTAAACACGCACAAACATGAACACAAAACATACACTTATATTAAAGAAGCTATTAATACTATTTTAGTAGAATAGAAACACAAGGAATCAAGTATCATTAGCTCATGTAATGAAATCAGAAATCACAAAAAATGGCCATCCTTTGCTTGGAGGGTGGGGTCCCATTAGAACTTATATTGCATTTACTGACAACTTAAAGAACAAAGTAAACGCCCCATTCAATTATTTGAAATATGCAATTTAAAACCAAAGCAGAGAAGCAATGATAAATGATGTAATGAATTACTCAGAATTGCAAAATCACAGCAAGGCATAAAAGCCATTCAGTCCCGAAAGATGGTATATTTATGTAATGTTATCATCATTGGCTGTTGTTTTAGAAATTTTCTGTGCAAAATGAACTAACTATAATAGCCTATGAATTTGCGCCATAACACAAGAATTTCAGGTAAACAACCATTTTAGTACTAAATTAGCCCTTTAAAATCCTCAACTGTGAATTTCTTTATTATAAGTTAGGTACTCGAATGAACTAACTCTAACAACCTATGAATTTCAAGTAAACAGCCAATTCAGTCCTGAATGTGTGACACTATCACTATAATCATTGAACATCCTCGAATGTGCAAATTCAGGTACTTGAATATATCTTTTGTTTATGAGTTTGATTCTCAAATGTGTCTAGTCAACTTAATTTCAGAAATTACCTAATTACTAATTACTAATTACTAGTTACTAATAGAAAACTCAATCGAGGATGTTTTTGAAATTTCGACACATTCAAAGACTATTGTGACAGCTTCTTACACATTCAAAGTAACTATTTACACCAAGAATTTCAGAAAAACGTTTTACATATAATACTATTTAAACCAAGAATTTCAGAAAAACGTTTTACATATAATACTTCCTTGGCTCTTCGTCTTCACCAACCTCTCTCACTAATTCTCACTATATAACAGTAAAACGCCCCTATATAATAGTAAACTCACAACACACAATTAAATACAAATATTTAATGGTTGAAATTCGAAATTCAAAATTCAAAAATGGCTACGTGATTGATAAATGGTTTCGAGAGAATTTCTACATGAAATGAAAAGGAGAATTAGATGAAATTAGGAGAAGAAAAATACCTCCGCAGATGTAACTAACAGGTTCAGGCTGAGGATCCATGATCGATTCCGGCGAACTGTGACGGAAGAATGAAGCTTCTACCTTTCTTCTAGGTTTTAGAGAAAAAACCCCAAAAGGTTTTGTATTTATAGATGCCGTTATTGGGTTTCGAAGTTGAGCTTTTATCGCCCAGATCCAACTGTAAATTTCTAGTTGGGAATTACTACTTACACCCTTGCTTTAGTAACATACACCCCCTTTCAGCTTTCTCTCAAAATGCCTTGTTCAGTTTTTTTTTTGGTCCAAAAGTGACTGATTAAAAAACTGGGCCAAGCCCAAACCAAACACTCTACAAGAGAATCTAAAACTAGTGGTCCAAAGACAACCCACTAAGCAAAAGCCAACCAAGATCAGCACTAAACAAAACAAAAACTAAAAAAACAACTCAAAAATCGAGCAACAAAAGCAGCAAACGAACAGAAAGGGAAAACAAACCCTAAATGGAAACACCAAACCCCAATACCACAACACAGAGCAATTGCAGCAATTATCAACCCAAATATCAACCAAAGAAGATGAAGATCACCCAGGCAAACAAAAACTCCAAAACACACTCAAGACAGAACAACAGCCGATCTATCCCGAGCAATTGCAGTACAAAGGTTAGACGGAGGGTGGAATATCCAGTTCGAAGGCAAACAGCTCAAACGATGCAAATCAGCCACAAGGTGAGCACTTTGATTTTCTTCTCTAGCAATCCAAGTGATTCCAAACCTATGAAATCGGTTCCTCAGTTTCAAAATGCCATCTAAAATGTTCTTGATACTTCTAGCTTCAATTTCCCCTCTACAAGCATATACTAACAATTGATTGTCAGATTCAAACACCACATTGGAAAGATTGAGATTATCCGCAAAGAAGATGGCCTCTCTCAAAACTAAAGCTTCGGCAATCAAAGGACAAGACACCATTCCACTGTAAGTACTTCCTGCAACCACACATCCTTCATGATTTCTAACTAAAAAACCACCAAACACTTTGTTGTTATGAGGTAAAAAACTAGCATCAGAATTTATTTTGAGACACCCCAAAATTGGGGGTCTCCACCTAATAGCAACTCTAGGAATAACATTAGGAGTAGACAAACTAGTTTGTTTAGAATTCTCAGAATGTAACAGTTCTGAGATATTACAGTTAATCATATTTACTGTTCCCATTGGAGAGGGTAACACATTTTGGAATACATAAGCATTTCTAGTTTTCCAAATACACCAAAGAGTAACAAATAACCAAGAGACCTGATTCTCATTCAACTTGGTCCTATCATCAGTAGAACACAGCAGATCAGCTAGCCACGAAGTACAAGAATAGACACTGATGCTTGTAGGAATAACAGGGCAATTAACACCAAACCAAACAGGAGAGACCCAAGGGCAAAGCAAAAAAAGATGTTCCAAAGTTTCACTCTCTTTAGAACAAATAGGGCAAACAGGACTGATAGGAACCCTTCTATGAAACAGGTTGTCTTTGGTAGGGAGAGCATTATGAACAAATTTCCAAATAAATAACTTAATTTTTTGAGGCACAGCAGCACCCCAAATTATTTTCCACAAAGCATCAGGAATAACCATAGAAGAAGAAGGCCTAGCAGATATAGAATTAGCTTTTAGATGCACCACTTGATAACCTGTCTTGACAGAAAAACACCCATTAGATGTATGAGGCCACCAAAAAGAATCTTTGCCCTGAAGCAAACTGATAGGAGTATTAACCACAGCCATAGCAGAATCATGGTGAAAAATCAGACCAAGCTTATGAAGATTCCAACCAGATTTTGTATCATTCAAACACTCAGAAACCTTCACAACAACATTCAAATCATTCACTTTAGCAATATCACCATTGGCCAACCACCTATCCTTCCTAATATCAATACTCTCACCATCCCCCACAACCCAACTACCATTAGATCTCAGCACATCCCTGCCCTTTAAGATACTAGTCCAAACCCAAGAATCACCTGACTTTGCTTTAACATCCCAGAAACTATCCTTTTTACAGTACAACTTGATCAAGATACTCGCCCAAAGACTCTGAGGATCAAGAGAAATCCTCCAAGCCTGCTTAGCCAGAAATGACAGATTCATTTCCTCAAGGTCCTTAAACCCCATACCACCACTATTTTTATTAGATGTAAGCAACTTCCAAGCTTTCCAATGTATACCCCTTTCCTTACCCTCTGCTTTCCACCAGAACCTAGCCACCATAGAACACAATTCTCTACAAAAAGTCTTAGGAAAAGCAACAATAGACATGACATAGGAGGGAATAGCCTGAATCACAGCTTTAATTAAAACCTCTTTTCCTGCTTGGTTTAAAAGCTTCTCCTTCCAACCATCCATCTTGTTCCAGAACCTCTCCTTAATCCACTTAAGAGCTTTGATTTTTGACCTACCCTTGTTCAGTTTAATGGTACCCAAAACGCCTGTCCCTTTAATCTACTTTTCCACGTTATGAGCCCATTTTCAATGGTAAAAAGGATTAGAATTAAATATATGTTTACTCCATACAAATATATGTTTGATCTAGTTTAGTCTATGTAAAAATAAAATTTTGATTTGTACCCTTGCAAATATACGTTTGCTTTAGTTTAGTCGCTGTAAAAATAAAATTTTGTTTTTCGTCCCTGTAAATACACATTTTATTCAGTTTGGTCTGTGTAATATGTAAAATATATTTTTTTATAGGCAATATTAGTTGTTAATTGTTAGAGGGTTGGGGGAAATGTTACTCATTCAGTATCCCTTAACTTGCCAACTGAGTTACTTACTTGGGATTAATATGTAAAATATTTGATTTTAGTCCCTCCAATATGAGCAAAAAAGGACTAAAATCAAATATTTTACATATTACGAGGACCAAAGTAGATCAAATTTATATTGACTGCGAGGAAAAACAAAAATTTATTTTTAGAGGGACTAAACTGGATCAAACATATATTTGCGAGAACAAAAAACAAAGTTTTAATTTCACAGGGACTAAACTGGATCAAACGTTTATTTGCAATGACTAAACTTTTAGAGTGATTTAACGACAACTTTAAAACCACCCTAAATAATTTTAAGGACAAATGCATAGTTATCAAATTCGGATCAATCTGGCCGGTCCGATCGAGATTTAGTCGTAATGCATAGTTCTCTCTCCTTGACTTTATATCTTTGTGGCCCTCCTCCTTCTCGTAGGTCGCAACCACCTTTGAAGAGATCATTCGCTCTTCATTGTCAATAAACTTCTGCAAACGATGCCAGAAGTCTTTTAGTCTGGTCGGCTGGTTGATGTCGATCTCTTAATGGAAGAGTCTTTCTTTGAGTAACCCCTCCTCAAGAAACTAGAGGCTCATTTCTCCAGTCTTGCTCGACGTGAACCACTCGATGTACCCTATGAGAGTCTCGTTAGTGAATCAGGCTGAGAACTATTCAAAGAGTTGTTCTCAAGAAAATATCGAGATTGGATTCATAGCTTGAAACTAGCTCAGTGCGATCTTCTTGACGGTTAAAGGGAAGAGTGTGCACATAACCAGTCCTCATGCGCCACTGTAGTGCAAAAGCATGCTGAAGTTGTTCAAATGCTCATCAAGGTCGCTAATCTCTTCGTATATATCCAAGGTATGAGGTTTCTCAAGCGACTCTAGAATAGGATAATTGTCAAACTTACGCGTGAAAGGGTCACCCTCGGGGGTTTTCCTAAGACCCGTCCTGGCCACCTCCTTCTTAGTGGTCCGACATCTTTTTTGTGGCCAAGGTGATGGGGAGTCCTTTTGCTTCCTTGAATGTGGCGAACTTCTTATGTGGTGTAAAGGCCACGAAGAACCATTGGAGGGCGTACTTATCTCAGATGAGTCCTCCTCGTACAAGGGAGAAGAGCTAGGAGGGGAGTGTTGGTACCAACAAGAACGTGCGCGTCGTGAGGAAGAGCGAAGATGTTTTGATACAACAGTTTGGAGGGGGAGAAGGAAACCGTGTAGGCCGCTTTAATGTAGCCGTCACATTTTTATCCGTTTCAAACTCTTTTTCAACGTTCGCCATGCATTGATTCTACTCGGCTTAAGCTTTAGTCTGTTCTAATAAGAGATTCATTAGCTCACTAACAACCCAAGTGGGTAGGAGTACGACGTTAGCCCGATTCTCTAGTGATGGAGTAGGAAGGCGTCATTCGATTTGGTGAGGACCCTTGTTGTCAGCTTGGAAGTTACCGGCTATATCAGAGCTGGCTAGTCGGCAGGATGTTCCCTTGTCGCCAGCTATAATGGGTTGAGAACCCCTAGAAGTAGTTGCTTCCTCGGGAGCCATGACAGGAAAGATCAGAGGAAAAAATAATTCTGAGGAGAATAGTGAGAGAAGAAAGCTCTTGTCGTGGTCACCAGTGATTTGTCCGACAAGGCCGATCTGACAACTAAAGAGGAATCCTCCTAGAATATGGCGGTGCACGATAATGGGGGTGTACTAGCAAGCAGTCTGATATCAAAGTTAGCGAGAGGAAGAGTGATAGGTAGAGCTGTCAATGGGCCAAGCCTGGCCCGGCCCATAGGGCCAAACAGCGTATGCGGGCTGGGTCAGGCCGGCCCAATATTCTAATGGGCTGCATATTTTATGGCCCAGCCCAGCCCGCCATCAGCCCATGGGCCAACGGGCCAGCCCAATGGGCCAAAAATCATTGAATTTTTAGAATTTTTACCAATTTTTCTACAAAAATGAGCAACACACATACATAAATAAATCTGTTTCGGCTCAAACAAAGCCAATTTAAATCTGTTTTGGCTCTAGAAATCGCCATGAATAATACATTAATACTTTGTCCATAACCATAAGCATCCAAAAAGCAGCCTAAATTTGTCTTGGCTTTACAAAATACTTTGTCCATAAGTAGCCAAAATAGCTCAACACAATATATTTTGGTCCAAAAACTAAAGCTTAACAACATTAAAGCAAAAAGCTACAAGTTCCAACAGCAGCAACGAACATTTAACTAATATCCAACAACTTTATCTCCTCTACAAGTTCCGGCACATCTACAATGAATGATACAAATGAAGTCAATGAAAAAAATAATGCAACCAATTACCAGAAATCAATAACAAGAGATTTTTAATTTAGTATTTACCAGATGGTCCAACTTCTGTATAGCCGTGCAACCAATTACGCGTGCAAATGAGGGCTTGCACAGTTTCAGGAAGTAAGCTATTTCTATATTTATGCAAGATACGACCCCCGATGCTAAATGAAGATTCAGAAGCAACATGACTCCCACATCATTAAACTGAGGAGTTGAACCACATTTAACAGCATGGCGCCGTAAATGATTGGTACCACCGGTAGATTTGGAAGAATACAATTACCCACAACCCTCAGTAGCTTCGACAGCTTCTGTCTCAGTAGCTTCGACAGCTTCTGTCTCAGCACTTCGACAGCTTCTGTCTCAGCACTTAGACACAACAGGCGCAGCACAGCTCTTGGCGCCCAGCACCAGGGCGCCTGGGAGCAGAATTTCAGCAACACAAGCAACACTCTAGGGCGCCTAAGGCTCCCACACTTTTTGAGTTCCTCTCAACAAAAAATCACCAAATTAAATCACCAATGCCAAATACTTATATGAACAGTAGCCATCACATTTTCCACCAAAAATCATTCAGTCCTAACCACAAATACCTAGCATGCATCATTCATATTTCACTCCACTCAACACCAATCAAACATGTCTTCGCACAAATAAATTTTCAGCATAGCAACAACATCAAAACACACCAATCATTCATGGAAATCACCCTAGAACCTAACCCTAGGCAATACTCATCACATACACTATTAGAGATGAAAAGAGAACCCCCTAACCTTTAGGAATTCGAAATGCAAGGCACCCCTCCAAGAAATCACCAATAAATCTTCCTCTTGCTTGAGCTTCCACAAGATGCCTTCTCTTCCCTTTGCTTTTCTTCAAAAACCGTAGCTTCCTCCTTCTTTTCTCTCAACCCGTAGCCTCCTCTCCTCTCTCTCTTTCTATTCTTTTTCTTTCCTTTGGTTATATGACACAAATGAAAATAAAACCCTAAACCCCTAAGGTAAACACATACCCTTCGAGACCTATGGCCAATTAATGGGTCATGGGCCTCTCATTGCACCTCTTTGATTTACTCATACACCTCCTGAATAAAATAAACCTCTAACTTAATTAATCTATTAAATAAATATTGTAAACCCTCGAATTAATTCATTAGCTTAAATTAAATATTGTAAGCCTTAAATAACTCAATTAAAGAAAATAATTAAATTATTTTGGGGCGTTACACCTTACATTTAGATTTTTTCCCCCCTCCATCTTTTCAAAATATTTCCAAACCTCAGAGGCTTTTCTCCCGATTTTCTTAGTCTTAACATCATCCAAAATCTCATCAACTTCCATAATTTCCAAATCATCTTCAGAATCAACTTCAATAATTTCCAAAACATCCATTACTACAAATATATTAAATATATTAACAGATATATTAACAGATCAGTTTCTTCAGAGGGAAGTAGCAAATATATTAAATCATCTTCAAAACATAATCAACTTCCATAATTTCCAAAACATCCATAACTACAAATATATTAAATATATTAACAGAACTACAAACAGGGTATTAAAAGAACTACAAACATCCATAACATCCATAACTACAAACAGGGTATTAAAAGAACTACAAACATCCATAACATCCATATTAACAGATATATTAACACTTTTCCCATTGTTTTCTAATGTAGAAGCTTTCCCTTAAAAGTTCACTGTGCTTCACTTACATGATGCCTTCATTCGTTTTTTTTATTCATATAGAACCACACCCAACAGCTAGACAGTATACCCCTTACACAAATCAAGTCATGAAAGCAAACCTCTAAAAGCTAGAAACCAAAATACATCTGTCACAGTCATTGTAAAAATTGCTATGTATGGTGAACTACAAGACCAAGCCGAACAGAGATCATGACATGAGAAAGATCATCCAAAACAGATATATTACCGGAAGGGAGAGGAAGAAAGAGGTACCTAGCGAACAGACGGAAGTAGCTAGGTCACGATGAGTGATGAACTGATGATGAACTGATGAGTGATGAACTGAAAGATGTACCTAGCGAACGGAGATGAGTGGAGAGGGAGAACGGAGATGAAGTTCTGATAAACTGAAAGAGGTAACCTAGTGAACGGTGATGAACGGAATGACGTGATGAACTGATGATGAGAGTCGCCGATGAGTGGAGAGGGAGAAGGAGAAGCAGCCAAGCAGGGAGAGGAGAGCGGCGCTAGGGTTGGAGAGAAGGAGAACTGATGATGCGCAGCGTGAGCGTGAATGGGTGCGTGTGTGGTGTGTGGGCCGATTGATGCGTGTGTGGTGATTGATGCGCAGCGTGAATGGTATTGGATTTGGAATGCTGTCAATGGGCCAAATTGCCAAAACAAAGGCCAGCATGTGTGTGTTGTTGGTGTGACTAATTTTTTGTTAAAATTGAAAATTACAAAAAAAAAAAAAATCGGGCCAGCCCACCAATCCATGGCCCAGCCCGGCCCAGCCCATATATAAGTTCGGGTCGATCGGGCCGGGCCAAAAAAGATATCGTTTGATTTTGGGCCTCTATTTTTAGAGCCCAGCCCAACCAAAAAATCGGACCACTGGGCCGGCCCACTGGGCTGGGCCAAAATTGACAGCTCTAGTGATAGGTAGTCATGAGTCAAATTGAATTTGACGTTGGAATGATATCATTTATTTATATATAGGTGATTTGTGGTGACTAGCACACGAGGTCACATGGCGCATTAGTGGGCGCGTATGATGCTAATATGGCAAGGGTTTTGCTTTTCCCACACCCCCTCTTACTCTTTCACACCCCTTAACAAATTTTATTCCAAAAATAACCTCGCGTGAGACGTTGCGAGGACGTGTTTTATGACTGTTCGAACGACATTGTTCGAACAGGTTCGCATGACCTCATGCGAACAGTTTAAAAACGCCCAAAAGGGTGTGAAGTCAAAATTTAACACACTCGAACGATGTCGTTCGAATGTGTTCGAACGAGGTCATGCGAACAGGTTCGCATGACCTCATGCAAACAGGTGAAAAACGCCCAAAAGGGTGTGAAGTCAAATTTTAACACACTCGAACGATGTCATTCGAACCTGTTCGAATGCCCGTGTTCGAACAGGTGAAAATTCGTGAAAAAAAAGAGGTTTGGCCTGGCCTTTTGGTCTTTTCACACCCTTATGGGGTGTGTTTCGAGTAGGAGGGGGTGTGGGAAAAGCAATACCCTATGGCAAAGGCCATTAGGCCGTTACGGTTACTAGAGCTTATCTTGATCGTTGGATTTGACTATGCACATGGGAGCATGTTTTAGGCTGCTAAGTGGACCTTCTGCGCCAAGCCCACTTCGGATTGGGTTCGACCTAATCTAGAATAGTCATTTTTCTTATTTATAAAGTAAAATTTATTTGGAAATAATTTGTTTTTTTTACCAACAAAGGTTGGTCTGAGCGGTATCTTTGTTCAGATCCCACCTCAAGGTCTCAAATCCGAGTCTTGAGTGTGGCAAAAACTCTAGGAGGGGAGAATCACATGAATCGTGATAGGCCGCAAATGCACGGTTCTATAGCGTAGTAAGATTATCGATCCCACTAAGCCTTTGTTAAGTACTAACTCCTTTTTCAATGGTGATTAGCTAAAAATATTGATTAATGGTAAAGATGATTTTTGTTTAAGATAATTCAGAAATAGTAAAACGTCCTAGGATTGTGGTCTCATCTCAATGATAGAATTAATACATAAAGCCTAATCTATTCTCTAAATTATGTGTGTAATGTATTTCAAAGGCAAGATAACAAATATAACTAATGTCTTCTTTCAAAGCAGAAACGTGTGTTTTGAACCAACAATCAAACTACTAAGAAGCTCAAGCTATCCTTACAAAATTAAAAAACCAACTAAAGGAAGGAGATGAGAATAATTAAGCTACAACTAGGTTACTAAGAAAATAAGGACTTTTTCATTCATTTTGGTGATTAGCAAATGCCTCCAAGAGGCTACATATAGTGTTACTAGAAAAAAAGGGTCTTTTTTTTATACCCGCACCCCAACACAATATACCCCCATCAAATATGAAAATCCCAAAATACCTCCCATAATTTTGACTCAATCGGATTTACCTTATAAATAGGTAAATCCGATTTGTGATTAATCAAAAGCGGATTTACCTAGATCCGATTAAATTTGTAAAAATCGCATCGGATTTACTGTTAAGAGGGTAAATCCGCTTTTGAATTTAACAAAGCGGATGTACCCTCACAACAGGTAGATCCGCTTTGTCTCTTTACTAAGTCGAATCTACTTGTTGTGGGGGTACATCCGCTTTGTTAAATTCAAAAGCGGATTTACCCTTTACCAGGGTAAATCCGACATGTAAAAAAAAATTTAAAACATTTAATTTTGTTTTTTTGGATATATATATATATATATATATATATTTATATATATATATATATATATATATATGGATAAATAATTACAAAAATGTGGGTACAATAGTAAATACAAGAAATGTCAATCTAAATCGTCAGAATCATGGGCTAAGTCTACAATGGTGGGCGCATTCGTGGGACGGAGACGAGGCATCTTCAAAGCGGAATCCATGAAGTAGATTCATCTGATCGATTATGAGACCACATCAAAGCAACTGGAGGCAACGAACAGACAGGCGAGATCGAAATATGCATCCAATGGATATCCCTAACGTTCAGAATAAATATGATTTTATACTTGGAAGAAGAATAACTACCTCTCAGAGGAAGATAAGTAAAATTCATATCCAAAGATAATTGAACTAGGGCCACATTATACTTAGTAGCTATAAAGTACCCCATCTCAGGCAAACTCAACCACTTATCCTCCTTCTAAAAACCGGGGTATTCAATGGATAACGCTTTTCTAAGCACTGCAAGTATGTCATTTCCAAACATGTAAGTATATAGTTGCTCCCTCTCCTTTGTTTCTTTGATTAAATCTTGTCTAATTATAGGCCAACTATCCTCACCAAGATCGAGACCAACCGCTACTGCTCGGAACCCACAATTACCATCCCTTTCAACATCAATAATTTTTTCCACATAAGAGTGCACGTAATGAGGAACCGACGGTAAATTGAATTTAGTCTCACCCTGATGTGTTAATTTTTTAGAAACACTCTGAGATAGCTTTGATGACCGCTGTGATGATTTTATACAAGAAGATCGCTGTGATGAATTTTTAGAAGAAGTTCCAGATTCTTGAGTCAGTTTCATCTTCTCATCCACATGCTCCCACCCAGAAGGATCACGCTTGACATCATATAATTTATGCTTTTTCTTCTTTGGTGCACCTTTTGTTTTAACTTTAAATGGTGGTGCAACCATTGAAGAAGTGGTAGGGAATCCAAGCTCATTAAGTTGTTTCTTGAAGACAAATCTCTCCTCAGGAGTCATACGATTATATCTCGCCCAAATCATCTCCATTTGGTAAGAAATATCACAGTCAGTCGATTTTTCTTGAGAGAATTTATCATCTATAGAATCCAAACTCAAGTTTTTCCAATGGTCGTCTACAACATCCAACGGAATAGGAGTACCGGAGACATGGTACACACCTAGCTCACAAGCACAAGGAAGAAGATGTGTCTTTCTAATAATGCACCCACAGCGGGCTTTGTCATATCCAACCCCAGATGTCGATTTTGAAAACTCTTTAACAATATGATCCAAAGCATTTAAAGACACAACACTGCGAAGCTTTTTAAACAAAGGAGTATTGGAAGCCACTTCAATACGGTATATGCTTATTTGAAAAGACCCGATGACTTTATCAAATTGAAGAGTAAGCATCTCATGCATAGATTTAAAAGACTTAGACAAGTCACCTCCAGAAGTCCTCAAATGTCTCTTCAAAGTCCAATGAGCTGACTCGACTCTTAAATAATAACAATAAACCCGTGTCAACAAAATTTAAACTACGATAAAAATACTAAACACGTGTCAAAAAAATTTAAACTACGATAAAAATACTAAACACGTGTCAAAAAAATTTAAACTACGATAAAAATACCTATTGATGGTCTGATCCCCGAAGTGTGGGATCTGGTTTGTCCATGCCAAGATAAATCTTTCCTTATGCTTTATCAACCATGTGTCATGCACATACTTAATAAGAGCGGGCAAATCAACGCAGGAGTCCTCAAAAATCTTCAAGTGAGCTGAGTACTCTGACTCGTCAAGTGAATCAATAATGTTATGCCAAAGAGAGAGGACGTCTTTTTGCCTATCCACGTGCACCAACTCTTTAATATTCGCTTTCACATTTTTAGTCACGTGCCAAGAACATAACAAATTTGTAGCCGAAGGAAAGACATCAAGAATACCGAACATAAGACCAATATCTCTGTCAGTCAAGAATACCTGAGGCTGAAGCTCGTGCAAGTCAAATAATTCTTTTAGTTGCTGCAATGCCCAAGTAAAATGAATTCCAAGCAATCTCCAATAGAGGTAAACTGTATTTGTTGGTCTTGTAGGTGGTGTCAAGAATAAGAACCTTTGGAAATAACCGGAATAACTTAATAGAAGTTGGATGTGCCCACATGATGTCACTGACCACATCAGAACCCTCAACTTTTCTGCTCCAACATAAATAATTTTGCGACTCAATCAATCTCAAAAGCTCCTGAATGTCCGGTCTAGGACCCCTTTTAGAAGACCTATATATAGGCGTAACGCTGCCTATATATTTGAGGAAGAAAAGTGACGTTATCCGGATAATGATTCTTCAAAGCAGTAAGACAATCTTTCGGGGCAACACTCAGATCAGTGTGCTCATTAACAATAGCTTTCTGCGGCTTAGTTAAACGACCAAAAGCTGTCGACCCGACCGGGGTAGTAAGCAACTCATGTGTGTGAAGACCACACCTAACATTCACACGCCAACCCCCATGACGTATTGTACAAGTAGCTCTCAATGTAAACAGACAGTTTCTTTTCTTAGACCCGAAAACTCTAGAATCATTAAACCACTTCCCTTGCTTCTCGCAACCAAAAATAATCTTATCTCTAGAACCCCTTTTACCTCCAGCTTTGTCAGATCTTACAATGATAACCACAACTCCAATACGCCTCCCAATCGCGTTAGCCCACTCTTCTACATCCTGGCGTGTAGAAAATATCTACAAAATAGAAAAAATAGATAAATGTTGCGTACTTAATTAATTAAATATCGACCAAACTTTGATTAAGAAAATTAGTTTGAAAAATATACCCTCTCCGTCCAGAATGCCTCTGTAGTGGCTGCCACGAAAGGAACAACCTGCGGCTCTGTATGCACAATATCTGTTTCAAAATAGAACAACAGTTATACGGAAATTAATTTAAAAAAAAAATCGGATTTACGTGCCTCAAACGTAAATCCGCTTTGTATTTTTTACAAATCGGATATACCCCCATCCAGGTAAATCTGATTCATTAAAAGATATAAGCGGATTTAGGTAAATCCTATTGCGCATCGGATTTAGCTAAATCCGATTAATTAAAATTTTGCTTTCTGTATTGAATTAAATGGTCAAATCGGATTTATCTGTCAGTTTGAATGATCCGATTTGACTTATTTATTACGTATTTAAAGCTAATTGGATTTACCTTGCATTTAGGTAAATCCGATTAGCAGATAAAGTGGTCCCCCACTAGAGAATCTTTCAAAAGTCAATTTTTGTAATTTATGTTAGGGGTATTTTCGGGATTACGGTATTGGGTGGGAGTAGAAGGGAGTTGATGGGGGTATAAAAAAAACCTGAAAAAAAATACCTAAAGAAATAAAAGCCCAAATAGAACAAGGGTAACACCCTCATATAATCTAATCATCTAGGTCCATAATACATATCCCCAGAAATCTACTTAACATGCTATACAAAAGTTCTCGATTATCCTAAGAAAAGTCTTCATATCTTTTTTCCTCAAACCGCATCTTCGGATTGCTCACTAGCTTCATCTAAAAACCACAAAAACATAAAGAGTGAGATTTAAGAAAATCTCAATGAGTCCCTCGTTGGTATCACACATTTTCTTGACTATACACCTACTATATCTTTTACTTTCATTGGGACTTTACCTCCCAATAATTCATTTATTGAGACTTTACCTCTCAATGCTCCTCTTTCCTATTGAGACTTTATCTCTCAATGTTCCTCTTTACATATCAATCAACATTCATATCAATCAATCATTCACATAACTCAATATATATTTAGGAGTAAATTTTATTAAAAACCTCAATCATAAACACATCAATTAACTTAGATGCCTATTCATTTCATCTTAGAAACACATTTCCAGCAACCAATAACAACTCAATAATTCCTTTTTAAACATATCAAGTATTTCCACATACAACACATGTGCAGAATTTTCTGTAGTCTTACATCTACTTCGGCAAATTAATTAAAATATCAAACAACATCGGATTTATACAAACAGCCATTCTTTGGAAAGCTTTATAAGTCTAGTTTATGCATATAATTTTTATTTTGCAAGTTAAGCATCCAATTGGTACAGTTTATTAAAATAAGACTTAGGGGTTCAGAGACAAGACAATATTTTTTGTTCAACTTGCAACCCCGTTTTACCCATCAATTCTTAATGAAATTTAGTGAAACCGGTGCCTATTTTGTAATAAATTAAGTCTAGTTTCCAATGGAGAAAAACCAATCGCAAAAGATATCTGTGCAGAAAGTTACAAACAAATTACCAAACCTATAGCCATACGAGTTTGACCATAATTCATGATAAACATGAATAACTCTATCACATTTTCAATATAAACTAACATTTAATCCCTTCATTTCATGCACATTTATGCAAGCTCAGAAATTCCATCTTTCAATCAATATCATGAATGTGAAGGATTGATAAACATGCAATTAAACCCTATTAACTTAAGAAGAGGTGAGAAACTCACTATTGTGTTGCTCCCTAAACCAAAGCTCTTTTGACAGCCCTCTATTCCCTTCCATTTGCTAAGGTGAGCTCCACTCAAATCATCAATACCAGCTCCAAAACTCCACCTTTGATATTCTTACTTCATCTCCAACTTCTATGACCCTCTAACCAAGTGTCCAAACCCACATGCAAGCACCAACAACTTCATCTTAGCTCCTCTAAGCTTCATGCAACTTGAATGGTTGAGCTATATGAGGATTTCTCACATTTCGATTCTTGAGGTGTTGATGTTTAGGGTTCTGATTTGAGAGTGAAAGGGGGTGAGATGTTGGTGTTTAGAACTGAAAACTATAAGATGGAAGACAATTTAAAGAGGGAACTTCACCTCTCTCTCAATCTCTTCTTCCTTCACTCTTCCTCTCTCCCTTCGATTTCCGTTTTCTCTCCCTCTAGTGTTTTCTTTATTTTTTCTTTCTGCTGAATCATAACCAGTAAAACTAACACACTCCCTTTATATCTCAAAGGTGATGGGCTTTCTAATAAAAAGGAGTTGGGTCTATTGGGTTGGGTTATTTGCCCAGCCCACAATGTGGTGTAACTAGGAATTACATGAACACCCTCTCCTATTTCCTAATATCTCAAAACACACAAGTTCATTTTAAATTAAATTGAAGTAGATCAATCACATAGAATTCATAAATTATCACATTTTCTCTAGAATCATACATCACATAATTCCATGAAACAAATTCACAATCAATAATTCGGCAAAAATATCAATAAATCATAACAATCTTGCAATGGTAATCAAATACCATTATAAGCCTTAACTCCAATTAATCCTACTTTAAGATCGATCCATCCTTGACCTAACCGGTCGAGTTTC
Source organism: Astragalus membranaceus (assembly GCA_039519185.1). NCBI lineage: Eukaryota > Viridiplantae > Streptophyta > Magnoliopsida > Fabales > Fabaceae > Astragalus > Astragalus membranaceus. The sequence continues at coordinate 36,349,607 of CM076853.1, read as the reverse complement.
GGGGTGTTACAACAACACTAAAGTAAAGGCCAACTAATTGACATTTAACACCTAATAAAATTCTAATATAACTTCCAACACAAACCTATTTTGATGGATGATTGTTTCATGAATGATTTTTATTCTAGTGCTATTTTACTATTTTCATGTTTTGATCCACTTGTCCAATCTCATAGTTCCAACATCAAAAACTTCACCTTTTAGTTCATTGTCTGATGCCCTAGATGATTAAGAAATTGAAGGATGATGAGATTGGATAGAAATACAAAACTTTATAAAATAGATAATAGACTTGGGATTATAAGGGATCTATCATTTGATTATTCTCACAATCCCAAGACTAAGAATCTATTCAGTCATGATAATATTAGATTACTGAAATAAAGATGAAAAGCATAAACATAGTAAATAAGAAACTAGAAAACTGGAAATGCTATTACTTGGAACAAAGTAAACTTAGAACAATAGAAGTGAATTATTTTGCAATGGAAATGGATGGCTAAACACTATGAAAACCATGCTATTTATAGGCCTAGGTCCATTAAAAATCAGAACTATCCAGATTACAAGCATTTAAAATAGGAAATGCAACCGACAACTAACTATTGAATAAACACGACCGTAACGGGAAATTACGGGTGGCCGTATTTATTTCTGTGACTCTTTCATTTCTTTGAGACTTCTGCAATTCAATCATCAACACGACTGTCATGGGAAATTACGGGAACTCGTGTTTCTTTTTGTTACTCTCCTCCTTTGACTTGTCTTGATGCAATTGATTCCAGGTTGCACTCCGTGGCCTTGGGACTTCAATCTTCACATGTTTTGTGCTTGAACTCTTCTTTTATTCATCAACTCAACCTAATTACCAAAACAAAACAAAAGATAGTAAAATAGCGCTAGAATAAAACTAGAATACCAGGTAAATATTCAAAATAAGGACTAAAATGACATAGAAAACTGGCTTATCAAACCAGCAAAGGGGGAATCTCGTGGCCAGTCAGGTTCTTCAGCGCAGATTAGTCACCGACAAATTCAATGGATACTACGCATCAATAACATGTAACCCAAAAAAGTTGACATTTTCTATAATGGGTTAAATATGTTTTTGGTCCTTATAAAATATTGACATTTTGTTTTTAGTCCCTATAAAAAATTTACTCACTTTTAGTTATCACATTTTCCTCCATCAATACTTTTAGTCCATCCTGACTTTTAATAGCGTAGGGAAGCGCTCTTAAAAGATCTAAAAAAACGCTATTAAAAGATCTAAAAAAGCGCTATTAAAAAGTCATGAGTGACGAAAAGCACTGATAAGAAAAAATGTCGGGACTAAAAGTAAGTGAAAATTTTTATACAGACTTAAAACAAATTTTTTAAATTTTATAGGGACCAAAAACATATTTAACCTGTAGCGACCGAAAAATCCGGGTGAGGATTCCTCGAAGGTTCAAAAAATGAAGCCGCCACCAAAGTTTAGTTTAAGGGCAAATATTGGAAAATCCCTTTTGGAATGGATAAGGGTCCTTGAGACCAGATAAGGGTTCGGGAGTCGGTTATGCGTGGGGAAGGTATTAGCACCCCACGACATCCTTCCTAATGAAGGTTACCTTCTAACTAGTTGTAGGAAAGAATATTAATTTTGAAAAATGTTAATTTTTACCCTTTTATTGAAAGAAAAAGACTTAATAAAAATTTTAGTTTTTTGTGCTTGACAGGAGTGGACCCCCGCTCCTACGTATCTCCAGGTGCGATGGAGAAATCAAAGCTACGTAGTTCTTGGGTAGAAAATGTTTGTTTATGTGTTTTTTAATATAGGGGTTTTAGGACTGTGTGATCTGAGTCGAAGGACCACTGGGGGTCTGAAGGAGCGCTGAGGCTCTGAAGGGCCGCTGAGGGCTGAAGGAGCGCTGGGGCTCTGAAGGTCCACAGTTCACTTATCCTAAAACGATGACTAACCCGGCCGTACGACCGACTTAATCCCCTACCTTGAAAATAAGATTTTTGATTTTTGAAATGAAAGAGATGTGTTTGTATTTTTTTAATTTGGAAATTATTTATTTTATAGGGATTTTAAGACATGATCCGTAACGGTTCATTCGTCCTAAAACGCTGACTAACCCGGCCGTACGACCGACTTAATCCCCTATTTTGAAAATTTGATTTGGGGAAAGAAATGTGCTTGTATTTATTTTGATTTAGAAATTTGTTTTAAATAGGGATTTTAGGACATGATCCGTAGCGGTTCATTAGTGACCTAAAAAGCAGACTAACCCGACTGTACAGTCTACTTAGTCCCGTATTTATATCTTTTTTGGAAATTAAGTAAATTATTTATGTATTTTATAGGTTTTTGTGAAAGTAATTGTTTTCTTGAAAAGAAAATAAATAAAACGAAATAGAGGGTGAAATAGTAAAATGGGGTGTAGTTTGCAGAAGGGAGTTGTATTATTAAAAACTGGGTGTGAAAAGCAGCAGCCCAGTTCGTAGACTGGTCCACGAATTTGTGGGCTTTTCAGGGGGAGGCGTAATACAAAAAAATGAGTGGTGTAAGTAGTGATCTGTTATTTTTTGTTTTTTTAAAAGGAAAATTAAAAGGGAGTATATAAGGTATCAAATAGGATTTGTTAACCCTAATTTCACCCTCTCATCTGCGCCGCATCATGCTACACTCAGGAGAGAGAAAGTGCGAAAATTTCGCCTGAGAGAGAACATGAGAGAGAGAGAGAGAGAGCGAGAAGAAATGAGAAGAAGGGTGAGGTAGATGAGCGACGGTGGGAGAGGAAAAAGAGACTGCCTGACAGCGACGGTGGGCTGTAGGGGAGGCCACCGACTGGCCATTCCATGGCCGGTGGTGGTTGGGGATGAACGGCGATGGAGCGTGGTATTACCGGCAAAAACGAACGCGAAGAGAAGGGGTTCATCTACGAGGGATCACGGTGTTCGTTCGGGACAGCAGGACTGACGACGCGGAGGCCGGCGTGCGCACAACGACGCGAGGCCGATGATGGTTACGATGGTGATGGGGCTGGGTGTTGACAACGGCGGTGTTACGACACAAAGGGGCTTACAGGCGGAGCTTGTGGCGGAGACGGCGCGTTTTGGGAGACGACCACCGTCACGGTGGTCGGAGCTGGTACAGTTCTTTTTTTCTATTTCTCTGTTCTTCTCCTCTACTTCTCCTACTCTATTCTTTCTTATCCATGATGTTTGTTCCTTTGTTTCTCTGGGTGGTGGCGCTCTATTTGGAGCGAACGGCGGAATGTTCGCTGACGGTGACAACGTGGTTGGTGAGGACGACCAGCGTCTACGGTGGTCGGCGTTGAAAGGGGTAAGCTTCGGTTCTGATTTATTTTCCTGCTTCCATTCTCTTCTTCTACTAGTTTTGATTTTTTATTTAGCTATTATTTTGTTGTTTTTTTTATTATTATTTGCTTGTTTTCTATAAAACAACCTGATTTTTCTAACTAATCACTGTTTTAAACTAATTGCTAATTTTGTTTTCTATAAAACTGATCCTGAAACCTACTTTTCTAGCAACTAAACTTGTTTCATGTTAATCCCTAGTGTCATCTTTGTTCTTTAGCAAATAGTGACTTCGTTTTTCTTCTTAGTTGATACAATGTTTTCATGAGCATGCTCACAGAAGTGTTAATACTTTAGAAATTAAACTTTTGGTAAACAAAATAGCAGGCTAGTCTTCTTAAACGGTTTAGCAATCTAACAACAACTAAAACACAATCTCATGTTATACAAAATTGAGGAAATTGATAACTGCTACCAACCTGATTTTCTGAATAACAGTATCTTGATTTTTAGAACAAAAACGACATCCCCTTTTGATCTGTTGCTACTGCTTTTTGTTTGATTGTTGCTGCCTCTCACTTTATTTCAGAAACTGAATTTTTTTGTTGATTAGGGTTTCGATGTGAAACCCTAATCGTTTAGGTATTTTTTCTTTCTCTCCTTTTTCTTATTTTTGTTTGCTGTTACTGTGTGTGCCTCTCTGCGTATCTGCCTGTTTTTTTTACTCACTCCCCGCTGTGCTGTTTTTGTTTCTTTTTTTTTTATAGAGGATGCAAATCAATGAGACAAAAATGGTGCTGTTATGCTTTTGCAGAGAAGGAAAAGTAGTGGAGCAGAGGTGGTGGTACTGCTGTTTGCAAGGCCAGCATTGTTGGTGCCAAGAATGGGAAGACAATAAAGAGGATGAAGAAATGGGCTTTGGCATAATGCTCAAAAAGATTTTCAGCAAGGACAGCAACTTGTGCTGCCTTGCTTTTTATTTAGTTTTTGCTTTTTAAATAATTTTTTGTACCATTTTGTATTTAATTTTTTTTGTCTACATGTATGTACTAAAGTTGACTTCTTTATTTGTAAACAAAAAACTGATTATAGTAATAATAAAAAGCAATTATTCAAATCTGATTTTTTTATTACATTTTCTTATTAAACTAATATCTATAGCAATAAAATAGCGAGCACTAAAATGAGCACTCGTACACGACGATAAGTGAACACGCGTCCGCGACTAGAATAAAAATAAGTACATGATTAGGAATAACACGCGCGCATGAAGACAAGCGACACACATGCATGAGAGTGAAACCTGTACATGATCGGGAATGACACACATAAGTGAGAAAAACAATATTTTGGATTTTCTAGTAAGCTTTAAATTAGTCGGACAAAATTAGGGTATGACAGCTGCCCCTCTTTATTTATATTTACTAGGAAATATGAAGGGTTTCCAAATTTCTCGAGTAAAATAGAAATGAAGATAAAAAGACACTAATTTTGTCAAGACTATTTTTTTGGAAATTGTTGAAAGATAATGAGTTGATATAGAATAAAAGTAAATAAGGGTCACCAGGGTTTTGAAGGAGCAATAGGGCTCTGATGGTCTAATTGTAGTCGATGTTTGGCGCATTGATTAGAGTTAGACTGAAGGACCGATGAGGTATGAAGGGCATGCCTAAGCCTGATGGACCCATGGGTCTGATGGAGCGCAAACTAGCAATGGTACTAGTAAAACGGTCTGCTTGGGGGGTGGCCTTTTTCGAGCGGCCATGGGGCAAGGTCGGGTTGTTGACCTGATTTGCGCACCTCGAAGGACGGGCACTGTGTTTTTTAGGCGGACACAGCTAGTCTGAAGGACCTAGGGTCGGATGATCAGTCGCGCTCAATGTCGACATAGTGATCTGAAGGTAGAGTTCGAAGTCGTTGCTTTGACGTGCTAATTCGAACTGAACTGAAGGACCTGAGAAGGGAAAAACTATCTATATTTGGCATGTCTAAAAATGCAACGAATGATGTATGCGTGCAATATATGTATGTGAAATGGTAAGTGTCCGATGGGATGAATGAAATGTGGTAGATGATGTTGGTTGAAGTTGATGGAACATGGAGGTCTACAAACAATGTATGGATATGAATGTGATTGTGCTAACTAAATGATGAATGTAAGGGAATGAGCGATTTTCCTCTTTTTGCTTTTTTGCTTTTTTTCTTAGTATATAATGAGTGTATGAAGTGCAAAGCGCGAATGTGATGCACATATAATGTTTTGATGCAAATGTCATGGTGAATAAAAGAAAACACATGAATGCATAGCAAATGATACGATTGGTGATGTAGAAAGCTTTTTGGGCAACGATGAGACCGGCACTTGGCACATCTATCGAAGCAAACAATGTTATGCATGTGACGAACGTGCGATGATTGGTATCTAGTGGGATGATGAATGAAATGGGTGTTGAACCTGATGGAATGGGAAAGTCGACAAACGGTTGTATGTGGATGCAGATGAGATATGAATGTGATTATAATGATTGTATGCTATGGTGAATAAAAGGAAGCACATGAACGCATGGTAAATGACATGATTGGTGTAAAAATGTTATGCATGGAATGTGATGAATGTGCAATGACTGGTACCTGATGATGAATGAAATGGGGCAGACAATGGGTGTTGTAACTGATGGGATGAGAAAGTTGACAAGCAGTGTATGAGATGTGAATGTGACTGTAGTGATTAATTTTTGGTGTGGTGATGAATGTAATGGATGGATTTTCTTTTTGCTTTTTCTTATTTACTTTGCTTCTTTTCTCAATGCATGCAATGCGAATGTGAATATGATGCGAATGTAATACTTTGATGCAAATGCTATGGTGGATGCATGATTGCATGGTGGAATGAAATGTATGATTTATTGATGATGCATTTTTGCGGTTTTTGAGATGAGAAAAAGATTTTTTTTTTATGCGAGAAATTGAGAAGTGGGTGCTTTGGAATCATCACTTATTGGATGCATGGTTGTATGGCGGGATGATTTATGCTATGATTTTATTGATGATGCAGAAAGATTTTTGTAATGAAGAGGGATGAGGCTTTTGATGCAAGAGGCACAGAAGTGAATATTTTGCAATAATCGTTCCTTGGAAAAAAAATTGGATTTGATTTGAATTCAAGCTTTGACAATCTCAAGGTTGTTATTCACAGACACTGATGTGCAAAAGTATTTGTTTGCATTTGCGAGCTCATTCACATTATTCTTTCATTTGATTATGATGTCCCATGACGACTGAATTTAGGTCCACAAAGTTAACAGAGTGAGTGTTCAACATTGCGTTATTAACTTGTGTTCTCTTGTTCTGAAGCATTGTTTAGTAAAGATGCATAGTATCGCAAATACAGATCAATGAGTCAGTTGACTCGGGGTTCTAAGACCTAGAGTATGGACAGATATGACACGTGAGGGGATGAATGGTAGGTTTTGCCAAAATCATGAAAGATAGGTTTTCCCAACTAAAAAGGTGTAGGACTGCTCCAATTTAGAGTTGGTGAAGGTGATCGAATAGTCTGCCCCTGTCTAGTGATGACAACGACAAGGGGTGTAGGGGAGATAATGAATTGGGAACACCATGACTTTGGAATGAAAGGTGGAAAGCAAGAGATTTTTGCCTCAACCCATGGAGTTTGATGTTGCCCCAATTATGACAATGACAAGGTTGCCTTGACTGGAGTAGCATTGTGAAAGGGTTTATTTAGGATAATGGGTTGAGAAATTGCCCCGGTATGGTTTTGTGGATGTGAATATAACAAGGGGATGAGATGGGTGTAGGGCGAATTTCCCCAATTTTGGGTTGAGTGAAGGGTGAGGGGAATGCCCCAATTGGTAATGGGATTTCAAATGGTTGCTTTTAGTGAGGTTGTGAAAGGTGACTGAGTTAGGGGAATGGCTATATAGATTGGGTGTGGCATATGAATGGGATGGACAATGGACAAATTTCCCCAAGTTTAAGTGGAATGAAGGGTGAAGAGAACGTCCCCAATTTGGAATTTAGGTGATGGACCTAGTATGAACTTTTGGCTAACTGAGTTAGGGGAATGGCTATATAGATTGGGTGTGGCATATGAATGGGATGGACAATGGACAAATTTCCCCAAGTTTAAGTGGAATGAAGGGTGAAGAGAACGTCCCCAATTTGGAATTTAGGTGATGGACCTAGTATGAACTTTTGGCTCTCTTTTAGATAAATCCCAAAGACTATGATAGTCTTGAGTTTTTGATATGATGAAAATTTCACCTGGTGATCACTAAACCTTGTCTTGATATCAATGCAACTTGAATGAATCTTGGAGTGCAAGCCTTTTGAGTTTTTTTTCCTTTTTTTTTGAATTTTTTCAGCTTTCTTTTTTTGAGATTTTTTTTTAGCAAATATATTGTAAATAAATAAACTTATTTGTCCTAAATTAAAACTTTGAGAAAATGAAAGCAATCAATCATCGATCTGAATGGACCTTTTTTAGGGTTGTAACATGGCCAATGGTTAGGGTTTATGAAAGAAATGGCAATTGGGGCCCAAAGAAGTGTTTGAGGGCTTAATGAGACAACGACCTCTTATGAAAGAAAGGATGAGTAGGTCCAAAGAAGTGTTTGAGGTCAATGGTTTGGGTTTTATAAAAGAAAGGATAATTAGGCCCAAGAAGTGTTTGAGGGTTTATTCGGACAAGGTTATCTTCTGTGTTTGGTGATATTATGTATCAGCTCACAATTTCTACTGCTTTTGCTTTTTTCTTTTTGAGGATTTCTTTTTCAATCATCTTTTTTGAATTTCACATTTTTGTGATCTTTTTTCCTTTTTTTTTTTGAGTAGAGTGAACCGATAAAAGTGACACACCATTTTTGATGTGGAATTGATCCTTGTCTAGGGTGAGCTGAAAGATTTTTGATCTTTTTTTGCTCCAAGGAGTAGTAAAGAACCTCTTTTTTTAGGGTATGGGAAGACGACCAAACTTCATTTCAAATCATGATTGCTTGTTTTTCTCGAAAATTAATTCAAGGACAAAAATTATTTATTTTTATATGTCCGCTCTTTTTCTCTTTATTTCTTTTATTTGCCCTAATTTTTGCTTAGACCTGCTCTTGCGAGTTTTCAACCTAACAGGCTTATTTGTTTTTTTTTTTGTAAAGGACTTGCACCAAGGGAATACAATGTTGACAAGATATCTAGTGATCACAAATTTGCCCCAGCATGGGGACCTAAAGTGTTAGTTTATGAAATTTCATCATTGGGAACCAACCAAATAGTTGACTAGGTACTTGTGGAGAACATGCACCTTATGGGATGGTCGGTGTGGGACTGGACACGAACAAGGAATGATGATGGGAAAGATATGGACACTAACTGACTCAAACAAGAGTAAATGCGTGTTGCATACAAGTTCACTATACGAATGCTTCAAAGAGGGTTAACATAGTCAGTGACATGATAGGAGAAATTTTTGATAACACATCAGTTAACAAAATGGACCGTTTGGATCATTTGTCATGGGACTGATGAGATGCGTCGTTTTGCTGAAGAAAAATTGTGAACGAGCTGCAAAAAGTGAATAGCTTCTTTTTTGAAAGTTGGGTGTCTGAAAAAACATTGAGTTTGACTCCAGTGATATCACCGGTGGTGGTTGGGGACGAACGGCGATGGAGCGTGGTATTACCGGCAAAAACGAACGCGAAGAGAGGGGGTTCATCTACGAGGGATCACAGTGTTCGTTCGGGACCGCAGGACTGATGACGCGGAGGCCGGTGTGCGCACAACGACGCGAGGCCGATGATGGTTACGATGGTGATGGGGCTGGGTGTTGACAACGGCGGTGTTACGACGCAAAGGGGCTTACAGGCGGAGCTTGTGGCGGAGACGACGCGTTTTGGGAGACGACCACCGTCACGGTGGTCGGAGCTGGTACAGTTCTTTTTTTCTATTTCTCTGTTCTTCTCCTCTACTTCTCCTACTCTATTCTTTCTTATTCATGATGCTTGTTCCTTTGTTTCTCTGGGTGGTGGCGCTCTATTTGGAGCGAACGGCGGAATGTTCGCTGACGGTGACGACGTGGTTGGTGAGGGCGACCACCGTCTACGGTGGTCGGCGTTGAAAGGGGTAAGCTTCGGTTCTGATTTATTTTCCTGCTTCCATTCTCTTCTTCTACTGGTTTTGATTTCTTATTTAGCTATTATTTTGTTGTTTTTTTATTATTATTTGCTTGTTTTCTATAAAACAACCTGATTTTTCTAACTAATCACTGTTTTAAACTAATTGCTAATTTTGTTTTCTATAAAACTGATCCTGGAACCTACTTTTCTAGCAACTAAACTTGTTTCATGTTAATCCCTAGTGTCATCTTTGTTCTTTAGCAAATAGTGACTTCGTTTTTCTTCTTAGTTGATACAATGTTTTCATGAGCATGCTCACAGAAGTGTTAATACTTTAGAAATTAAACTTTTGGTAAACAAAATAGCAGGCTAGTCTTCTTAAACGGTTTAGCAATCTAACAACAACTAAAACACAATCTCATGTTATACAAAACTGAGGAAATTGATAACTGCTACCAACCTGATTTTCCGAATAACAGTATCTTGATTTTTAGAACAAAAACGACATCCCCTTTTGATTTGTTGCTACTGCTTTTTGTTTGATGGTTGCTGCCTCTCACTTTATTTCAGAAACTGAGTTTTTTTGTTGATTAGGGTTTCGATGTGAAACCCTAATCGTTTAGGTATTTTTTCTTTCTCTCCTTTTTCTTATTTTTGTTTGCTGTTACTGTGTGTGCCTCTCTGCATATCTGCCTGTTTTTTTTACTCACTCCCCCCTGTGCTGTTTCTGTTATTTTATAGAGGATGCAAATCAATGAGACAAAAATGGTGCTGTTATGCTTTTGCAGAGAAGGCAAAGTAGTGGAGCAGAGGTGGTGGTACTGCTGTTTGCAAGGCCAGCATTGTTGGTGCCAAGAATGGGAAGACAATAAAGAGGATGAAGAAATGGGCTTTGGCATAATGCTCAAAAAGATTTTCAGCAAGGACAGCAACTTGTGCTACCTTGCTTTTTATTTAGTTTTTGCTTTTTAAATAATTTTTTGTACCATTTTGTATTTAATTTTTTTTGTCTACATGTATGTACTAAAGTTGAATTCTTTATTTGTAAACAAAAAACTGATTATAGTAATAATAAAAAGAAATTATTCAAATCTGATTTTTTTATTACATTTTCATATTAAACTAATACCTATAACAATAAAATAACGAGCACTAAAATGAGCACTCGTACACGACGAGAAGTGAACACGCGTCCGCGACTAGAATAAAAATGCGTACATGATTAGGAATAACACGCGCGCATGATGACAAGCGACACGCATGCACGAGAGTGAAACCTGTACATGATCGGGAATGACACGCGTAAACGAGAAAAACAATATATTGGATTTTCTTGTAAGCTTTAAATTAGCCGGACAAAATTAGGGTATGACATAACCCTTTTACAATCGAATTGAAATTAATTATTATTTAATTTGCCATACACATATGTATCTATATATGTTCATAATTCCAATGTTTTGATTTTTTTTATATACGAGTATTGTTTTAATTTTATTTATCTATTTAGAATAAAGTTTACTCTAGGACATTGAAAAAATATATTTTTTGTCTCTCCTCTCATGAATTTCTTATAAATACGGGCTTTGTTTATCATTTTGAGAATACAAGCAACAATTGCGCCGTTTGCTCAAAACCTAAAAAGTCTCGCCCCCTTTCTCTATCTCATTGTATCTCATTGTATTGGTTTGCAGAGTTTGGTAGAGGTACTTTCCTATCTATCTATTTATCACTTATTGATATGTAAGATATGTTTACCCTAATACTTGTATGACTGAATTGCTTATGATGATTTGTTATGGATTGGTACATCAACCCCGATTTCCTTGTACTCAGATCAATACTTTATAGACAACTAATCTAAGGTTATTCATCATTTGTTTTCATTTATATCATCTACTTTTATTTATATCATCTACTTTTATTGATTTGTATTCTCTTGTTTAATCATATGTTGTTTCGTCTCCACCAGATCCATGAGAGATCCAACAATACCCAATTTGTTGACTATCATTACAAGCTTGATCAAAAGGAAGTTGTCAATGTTTTCTTATATTTCTGCGCCTTCTCAGTTGTGCTTTGCTCTATCGTTTATTCTGAAAGTGCCCAACATCAATTTCCAACAGCTCTGATTTCGTTGATTAAATATAGGTAAGATGATTTACATAAAAGAATGCCGTAATATGAAATTGATGGATATATTCCCATTTTTTACTTACCATCATAGTTGATTAAATTCATTGATTTTAGAGTTTTGGTAGTAAATGATTATTTTTACTAGTTTTTGTCTAGCTATGTTAGGGAAGCAAGGTTGGCGGTTGTGCACCAACAATGATGCTATAGTTACCCGCGTCTTCAAAGCTAAATATTTCCCTAAGGGGGACTTCTTGGGGGCCTGCTTGTGCCATAATCTCAGCTATGTTTGACGTAGCATCCACGCTTCACAGACTCTTGTCAAATTTGGCGCTCGTTGGAAGATTGGCGATGGCTCAAGTATCAACATATGGCGTAGTTCATGGGTGAAAGGAGGTAATAGTTCCTATGTGTCTTCTAATGTGGTTACGGGTACGGAAGATATGAAGGTTTCATCTTTATTTGATGCTAGTAACGGGGTGTGGAATCTCTCATTGTTGGATCAACTCTTCAATGAGGAGGATAAAAATCGCCTCAAGAAGATGGTTCTTTATGGTAGGGATGACAGGGACACCTTGGTGTGGGATAAGAGCAAAGATGGTCTCTACTCGGTTAAGTCGGCATATTATGTTCGGATGAATGAAATGGTTGATAATTCGGCTTCACGTCGTCCCGGCGATTGGAATCTAATATGGAAATTAAAAGTTCCCCATAAGGTCAAGATACATCTATGGAGGTGTGCGAGAGGGGTTCTTCCTAGCCGTGTCAATATTCGCCGGCGTTATGTCAATTGCCCCGCGGAGTGCCCATTGTGCGAGCATGAGGAAGAGAGTGATATGCATTGTTTTTTTGCGTGTCCTAGTGCTATTGAGGTTTGGCGTCAATCCGGGCTTTGGAATACAATCCAACAACTTCTTTCTACAGGTATGACCGATTTGCCCCAGCTAATTTTCACTATTATTGCGTCACTACCTGAGACTAGTCGGAAGGTTGTTGCTATCGTTATTTGGTGCATATGGAAACGACGTAATGAGAAAGTCTGGGAGAATGTGGTCAAGCCCGTCCGTTTATCCTACACCCACGCTATGGAGTTGCTGCATCAATGGCAGCAAGCTAGACGCCCTGCTATTGCTACTGGGCAGCAGCGTGCGCAGCGTGACAGGAAGCCTAGGGGCGTAACTGCAGTGTGGGAGCGCCCCGCTCCTGGCTCCGTCAAGTGTAACGTCGACGCAGCGCTATTTGAGGACAATAGATTTGGCCTCGGCATGTGCATTAGAGATAGCAATGGGTCCTTTGTGAAGGCAAAGTCAATGTGGTTTCATGGTACTCCCCCACCACAAGAAGCAGAGGCATTGGAATTACTCCTAGCAGTCAAATGGCTTCAGGAATTAAACATTCAAAGAGTCACCATCGAGCTTGATTGCAAAGCAGTAGTCGATGGTATTAGCGGAGTGTGTAATTCTGTTACCGAATTTGGCTCAATTTTGAATTATTGTAAGTCCTTATTACTATTGACACAAAACTATGCGGTTAGTTTCATCCGGCGGCAAGCTAGCTTTGTTGCCCATACTCTAGCACGGGCATCAAAGGATTTCGCTAGCTCCCAAGTTCATGATTGTAGTCCGACCTGTATTTCCTCTTTACTTATTAATGAAAAGATCTAGTTTTTCCTGTTGTAAAAAAAAACTAGTTTTTGCAATTCGAAACTGAATTTACATGTTTTATCTGGATATGGCAACATCAACAATGTCTTGTGGTGCCAACGAGGGATTGGTAGCAATGTTTTTCTTGTCTTGTTTTCCTCCTTTTGATCAATCTCCTATGTCAAATTGGAAAAATTTATTTTCTTGTTTATTCTTTTTTAGCAAGGTTTTTTCTTCTCATGTGCAAACATACCCACTGCAGTTTTAAGAGTTAAATATATTTTTGGTGTCCGTAAAATTTGAGAATTTTGCTTTTAGATCTTAGAAAAAAAATTACCCACTTTTAGTCCAAACATTTTCCTCCATCAACACTTTTAGTCTACCATGCCTTTTAATACTGCTTTTGTGGGCCTATTAAAAGCGCTTAGAAGCGCTGTTAAAAGTCTTGAAGGACTAAAAACATTGACCGAGAAAAATATGAGAACTAAAAGTGAGTGAAATTTTTTTATAGGGACTAAACACAAATTTCTCAAATTTTATAGAGACAAAAACATATTTAACCCTATTTTTAACCATTTCTATGTTTCTAATCAAAAGATGCAAACTAAAAACTTCACACTAAGAGAGTTTTGATGAATTCATTTTGTTCAACTTGTCAAGGTCCAACTTTAAGGTGCGAAGAAGAATGCTGCATCTGAATATATAAGTTGAAGCTAGAAGTTGGACGCCCAGAGTAATTCCATATCTCTCTCTAACACTTGATCAAATGCTAGAATGCTCATGATCAATCTGGCTCACCTGAAAGGTTAATTTTTTATACTCTATGTGTACTTGTTGGAAAAAAAGATAGAATCTTACGTCACATTCGAAACTTTCCCTACGGTTGGTTTTTCAGTTGTTCTGCATTTGTTTGTACATTATAATACATTACAAGTTACAATTTTTTATTTTATTAGGTCAATATTTGTTATATCGGTAATAATAAAAGACATATTTTCAAGTAAAAATAAGCCTGCAGATATTATTTCGATCTTTATATTTTATAGAACTCAATGATCTAAATTTCAAAATTTTCTGATAAGTTTGGACATTTTAGTGCAGTACAAATTTACACTGACAGATACTTTTTAGCTATTATAACCGCGGGTACCTCCTAACAAAGTTTTTGCTACACCCAAGGTTCGGGTGGGATCTGAGTCTAATTACTATTAAAATCAACCCTTTTAGTCATGTATTACTGGTAATAATAAAAGACATATTTTCTGGTAAAAAAATTCTGCAGATATCATTTCGATCTTTAGATTTTATAGAACCCAATGATCTAAATTTCAAAATTTTCTAATAAGTTTGGACTTTTAGTGCAATACAAATTTACACTGTCAAATACTTTTTAGCTATTATAACCGCCACTGCCTCCTAAAAAAGTTTTTGCTACACCCAAAGTTGGAACCTGATACTTCGGGGTGGGATCAGAGTCTAATTACCACTAAAATCAACCCTGTTAGTCATGTATTACTGATAATAATAAAAGACATATTTTCAGGTAAACCAAATTCTGCAGATATCATTTCGATCTTTATATTTTATAGAACTCAATGATCTAAATTTCAAAATTTTCTGATAAGTTTGGACTTTTTAGTGCAGTACAAATTTACACTGAAAGATACTTTTTAGCTATTATAACGGCGAGTGCCTCCTAACAAAGTTTTTGCTACACCCAAGGTTCGAACTCGATATTTCGGGGTGGGATCCGAGTCTAATTACCATTAAAATCAATCTCGTTAGTCATGTATTACTATTTCTATTAAACTCATTAATCCAATTATTTAAAATAAAATATTTGATACACATAATACTTTTACGTGTTTTGTTTAACAATAATATGAGATAAAAAATAGGGAAAATATATTAAAATATTATAAAGCTATTCTTCAACATCTAACAAAAAATAAATTAATTATTTAATAAAAAATTATATCCTCTGCATTAATTTACATAAACAAGAAAAAAACTATTTTTGTTTTAATGGAAAACTGTTTTCAAAATTATAATACATACAAAATTTTGATAATGTTTTTGAAATTTCCAAATGATCCATTTTGATCATCCATTTTTTGTTCTTCAAAAATGTTTGACATTCACTTTTTTAATCATTAAATCATTTTTTGTCAATAATCATTAAATTGTATAATCTTCTTTCGATTTTATTAGATTTCCGCTAAATATGCGCGTTATATCCAATTATATACTCATCCATATGTGTGGTGGGCCCTGCATTTTAATTTTTTATTATTTCTTTCCATCTTTCCATCACTTTGTATTGTCATATCATTGACACCGCAACAATTATCAGTTTCTGCTCATCAATTACCTGCAGTGGACCCTATCCAACTAGGGGTCCCACCTCTTCAATCTCTATATTCTTATTAAGAGAACCAAACATGCGGTCGATCCCACCTCTTCAACCCAATTGTTTAACCATTTATTGATTCGGTTATAATTTATAATTATTATGATTTTCTCTCAGTTTAACAAACGAAAATAAAGAAAGCCCCGTGCGAAGCACGAGACATAGGACTAGTATAACTTTATTTTTGATTCGCTTACATGTTATTAATTATTTTCTATATTGTAGAAGAAAAAGTGTTCAGAGTCAAAAAAAATCCGTGGGCCGGGAGTTAAAATTCAAATAGAAAACTAGAGTGAGGTTAGTGATGATGAGATCGATCGTTCAAGTCTTTTTTTTTATAAGCAATGTTAGTGGGGGAGGAGAAATCTTAGTTTTCCGGGTTTAAACACGAGACCTCCTGCTTGCACTCCTTTGCTATTTCTTAACTCGCCAACTGAACTACCTACTTGGGATTCACTGGTTCAAGTATGGCTAGAAAAACTATTATGGTATCAGGCCTATTTAATTAGCTTGTAGGGGAATATTACCGGTATTTATATATCCATTCAATTGTATATATACCTTACCGGTTAGTCTTCTCTTTGTAGCAGCTAGTTAGTCTCTTTGATAATTCATGTAATATTTTCAACAACATTGCTGTATGAGGACATTAAAACTTGAACTCTCCATAAATTTGATAATTGAACTGAATAAATTTTTCTTTTGTTATTTCATGCAAGTGAGAGTACACGTGAGCGTCTACATCGTCAATAGATGCAAGATGAGCTTAGTTGATATCGTTGTTATGCTATGGAGAGAATTTTAAAAACCATGGAATTAGAATGCAAACATGCACAATATGGTTGTAAAGAAGTGGTAATATGTACCGAAAAAACATGCACATCAAAGGTCATGCATTTTTCAACCATGTTTATGTCCCCAAATGGGTTGCAATTTTATGACTAATTCAATGGTGATAGGTGAGCACTTCAAGACAAAGCATTAGGTTCTTGATGCGCCATTTCATTACAATGAAACTTTCATTACCTCCATACACTATGATCATAGTGAGAGCAGTGGCGAAGCCAGGATTTTTCTAGAGCCTGGGCAAGAAAATTTCCCGCCAATTTACATATGACATAATATATACATAATCATAAAGTGTGCTAAATAGGAGAGATGAAATCTAACCTGTCAATAGAGTGCTAAATAAAATTAGGAGGTAAATGCCCTTTCCGAGACTTCTTTCGGGTGAATGTTCGCATAATATCAACATCTTGAAGTGACTTGAATATCTCCCGCTCGGTGTAACATATCATCAAGTCATTGAACCACTCATCGTTGATCTTGTTGCGTAATTTAGACTTGATAATCTTCATTGCTGAAAAAGCTCTTTCAACGGATGCTGTCGACACCGGCAACAGCAAAGCCAACTCAATGAGTTTGTAGACCAATGGAAATACCAAATGTTTCTGAGTTTGAACCATCTTCATAGCCAAACTTTCAATATCTTCACAAGAAGTAAAGGAAGCATGCATTTTCATGTGATGTACATAATTGTCAAGTTGCTCTCTTATTGTTCCACGATCATCATCAGAAAAGTCAGCATGATAAATATCAGCAAGACGAGCAAGTTTATCAATATCAAACCTTGAGAAAGAGTTCTTGGGGTCAAGACATGAGAAGCAATTCAGCACATTGTTACTTTCCCTTTGTCGTTCACGAACCTAGAAAACAAATTCAACAAGGTTATATAGAGGCATAGAGAATTGTCTATCACGTGACTCATCAATACAACTACTAACCTCAACATCACCGCCATTTGCTCTTTGACGGATATATCACGTGACTCATCAATAAGCACAGAGAATTGTCTATCACCAAGCTCTTCCATAATTGCTTTGTTTATTTTATTTAGTCGTGAGAAAAGAGAGGAATGTGTTGTGTTTGCTTAATTGCTTTGTTTATTTTATTTAGTTTTTTATATATATTGGGCTTTTGGGTTTCATTTAGTTTTTGGGTTTTACTTTTTTTTACATTGGGCTGGACCATTCTTTTTTTATTTCACACCCACTGTTTTACTATTTTTGCCCCTGATTATGACTAAAAACCAGCTATTGGGTTGGGGGCTTTACAAACAAAGTAGAAGTTGAGCCCGGGCGCGTGCCCGGGCTAGCTGGGCCCTAAAATCGCCCATGAGTGAGAGTGCAAGCGAGCGTCTACTTCACCAATGGAAGGAAGAGGAGCTTACTCAATATCGCTGTTATGCTTTGTAGAGAATTCTACAAACCATGGATTTAGAATGCAAACATGCACAATATGGTTGTAAATAAGTGGTGAAATGTACTGAAAAACATGCACATCAAAGGCCATGCATTTTCCAACAATGTTTATGTCCCCAAATATCTTGCAATGGCAATGATAATATGTGAGCACTTCAAGACAAAACATCAGGTTCTTGATGCACCATTTCATTACAATGGAACTTTCATTACCTCCATACACTTTGATCATAGTGATAGAGCAAGTGAGCATCTACTTCACCAATGGATGCAAGAGGAGCTTGCTCGATATCACTGTTATGCTTTGGAGAGAATTCTAAAAACCATGGAATTAGAATGCAAACATGCACAATATAGTTGTAAATTATAATGAAATTTTCTTACCTCTGTCCACTTTAATCATAGTGATAGAGTATCAAAATTAGAACTCTACAAATTCTAATTGTGAATTCGTTGAAGAACAAAACTAGCACAAGCTGATATTTAATTCTTTTTTCTTTTATTTTTCGGTATATGAAATGGGTAGATTTTTCTTTTGATATTTCAGGCAAGTGAGAGTTCATGTGAGCCAAATTACCCAATTGATGCAAGATCATTCGGGGCTAGTAACGTTTGATGTTTTGTAGGATCCTTTAGTAGCGCTATTATGATTTTGAGTTGTTATTTCAGATACGTGAGAGTACAGATGAGCGCCTAACTACTTCGCCAATGGTTGCAAGAGGAGCTTACTCGATATCATATTGTTATGATTTGGAGAGAATTCTAAAAACCATGGAATCAGAATGCAAACATGCACAATATGATTGTAAAGAAATGGTGAAATGTGTTGAAAAAATGCGCATCAAAGGTCATACATTTTTCAACCATGTTTTTGTGCCCAAATAGGTTGCAACTTTATGACTAATTCAATGGTGATAGGTGATAACTTCAAGACAAAGCATTAGGTTCTTGATGCCCCACTTCATTACAATGAAACTCTCATTACCTCCATACACTTTGGTTATAGTGATAAAGTATCAAAATTAGAACTTTATAAATTCTGGTTGTGAGTTAGTTGCAAAAAAAAAAATAGCACAAGCTTATATTTAGTTCTTTTTTTATTTGATTTTTGGTATTTGAAATAAGTAAATTTTTATTTTGTTATTTCATGCAAGTGAGAGTGCAAGTGAGCCGAATTCCCCAACTGATACTAGAGGATCATTCGGTGCTAGCAATATTTGATGTTTTGAAGAATCCTTTAGTAGCGCTATTATAATTTTGAGTTGCATGACATTAGATATTTGAGCTACAAATGTTTCTTTGACGGTATAACCACAAATGTTTTAAATACATTTATGTTATTACAGTTATTTTTTTAATGAAATTTTCAATTTTTTGAACAAGTTTAATAAGTATTTTGTAAGATGTATGATACATAGTTGTTAGTAATAAAAACTTCCGTAGAAAATCACCTGCAAAGTTACTCAATATCTCAAGAGGTTTTTAAACCCCTCAAAAAAACCTCGACTACTCATGAAGGGTTAAAAAAACTCCCACAAATACATTCAATACCAACATTTTGTTAAAACCCCCGCATATTAATTTGTGGGGTTAAAGGTAAATTAATCTGCAAGGGTTAAAAACCCCCGCTAATTGATTTAATTTTTTTTTATTTGATCCATTTTTTTGTAGTGCCCCTTCTTTTGTTTTTAAAAATATGTTTTGTACACTTTAATGAGATGATTCTTTGCCTTCTACTATGTTCTAAATATTAACAAGAACATTAAAGGCAACAAGAACCATCCTAAATATGTAGTTGTCTTGCATATCTTGCATGCATGTTTATGATATATAACAATCATTATGCATTAATTAATTATCTTGTTTATAAGTATGTGTTAAAGGGGAGTATTAGGATTATTCCAACCCCTTACATTGAGGCAAGCTAGGCACGACAAATACAAGTTAAAGAGTTGTTACACTATTTAGTCAATGCACAATCTGAACGTCTCTACCTGCTAAACTAATGAACTATTCCCACGAAATACACTTGAATTGGTTCACAACTATATCCACATTAACGACCCTATATAAATAACACATTATTTCGTGTAAGTCAAATACACCAAGTGACCGCAATCTAAATCAAGTTATTGATCCTTTTGGCTTTCTTTCCTCCTACCACCACTACTAGAAAAACTGTTTTTAGAGAGAAATTTTTGAGATGAATAAATATCCCTCACCATTGATGAGGGATTTAGCTACGAAAAAAATGAAATTCCACCAATGCCATAAAACCTGTTATGTGCAATACCAACCAAAACAAGGCCTGTAGGTGATCCAGTCCAATATAAGATTTGAAACTTTTTGTATTTGGATAAGAGTTGAATTTATATTGATTATCTTTTTTGAGTAAAAATTTATATTGATTGAAGGAAATCTCCATGAGTTTTTCTGATTGAAGGAAAATCTGCAAAGAGTTTGAATATTCTTTCTTTCTAGATTTTCAAACATGGAATAACCGTTCAACTAACTATCAAACACATAAAACAAATCAAAACCCAAAAAAGTTTGCCAGCTTTTCTTGACTTCCAAAAAGTTGACTTAAAATGCCAGACACAGAAAAAGCACAAACAATACAACATGTCTTAATAATTAAATTGAGTCTTTGTCCTACTAGAAGATTAATATACTAGTTGGTATTATAGTTATAAAAATTATTATATTCTCAGGCTTAGTTATTTAGGCAAGGAATTTTCAAATTGGCATTTGTATCCCTTTCTTGGAAGCTTTCACTGAACAGCTATTTACAACAGCATCAAATATAATTATTTTGTTAGTGTCTTTCAAAGAATTCCAATTTGCCTATCAGATTTCTGAAATTCCATTTACAGATGAAGTCTTTTGGTGCCTCTCCAGGAAGATGCTTTTCTGTTACTCAGTATGATGAAGATTTAGTCCAAAGTTCCTCTTATGATGGTAGTGGTACCTCTACCCCTACAAGAACAAGTAAGAAGCACTTTTTTTATTCCTTTGGTTTCTTTCATCATATCAATTATATTTTACCAATAATCAATTAAAAGGGCTTCTTTTGTGCTTGCTGCAGATAAAGAAAATGAAAAGAGGGATACAAGAAGGGAAAGCAGTAGTTTTGCATATAGGTTTCATGAACATGGTAAGTCAAAGTAGATATATTACCTCGGTTTTCAATTGGTTGCGATTATAGTTGTGTTGCGATTCTTGATATTGGCGAGAAATATCATCAAATACAATTGATGTTACTTCAATTGCGATCGCAGAGACATAAAAATTTTTGATGTCGTGACTCAGATAGTGTTGAGAAAACTCTTTTTTTTTTTTAAAATCCTTGATATCACACTAATATAATGAAAGAAAAGTAACTCACAACTCACAAGGTGTTTGTGTAATTGTGTCTATGAATTTCTGCAGTAAAAATGGGTCCTAAATTGTCTGAGACTTTGAAGGGTAAGTTAAGTTTGGGAGCTAGGATTATACAAGAAGGTGGAAGAGGGAATATTTTCAAGCAAATTTTTGGGATGCAAGGGGATGAGAAACTTTTGAAAGCTTCTCAATGCTATTTATATACCACAGCTGGTCCAATTGCTGGAATTCTTTTTATCTCAACTGTTAAGGTTGCATTTTGTAGTGAAAGGCCCATAACTTTCTCTTCTGAAGCTGGAGAGTTAGTAAGGGCACCTTATAAGGTATTTTTGAACTCAACTTTAAGCTCACTAGTTCACATATGTTTCTTATCTATTGTATTGTTCTGATATAAAGGTTCATTGTTATGCAGGTTTTGATACCAATAGAGAAGATAAAAGAGGTTAATGAAAGCAGTGATATGAACAAGTTAGAACAGAAGTATATAGAAATAGTTACTAAAGATGACTCTGAATTTTGGTTTATGGGGTTTTTAAGGTATGAGAAAGCTCTCAGGAATCTCAAGAAAGCCATTTCCATGGCTATTAGATTCTGATAGGGAAAATTGAACATTGTTAAGTCTTTAGATTTTTAGATTTAAATAGTCAAGTTTTTTTATAGGGAAAATTTTGTAACATGAATGTAATGTTAAGCAATTTCACTATTTTCACTATTTTATGGTTATTGCATCCACTTAATCCCTTTGTTGTTTCTTTTGCTACAAATATAAGCCTCTTGTTCATAGTTTTCTTTCATCAAAATTTGAGCCAAGTTGGCTCATTCCCCACAAAGACGTGGGTTCAACTCCCGCCGCCGGGCGTGAGGACCTCTTTGGTGGGTAATCTGTTTTGAGCTGTGAGGACCCTGGTGAGCCCCCGAACTCAACTCACCTAAACTCTCTGTAACAAAAAAAATGTAAAGTCTGTACTTTAGAGGCTCTTGGGTTCTCTGCTACTGTTGTTTATTTATTTAACCACACAGGTAACATAAGGTAATGAAAGCATAGAGCAGAGGTAGAAAAACAAGATAGTAAAAGGGGTGATCACTGATAAGTGAGCTCATTGCTACACAAAATGTGTACCAAAAGGGTATGCATATACTTCAACAAAATCACATAATAATCATAACATTTATGATATTGATGCCTTTATTTCCCAAAGATAGGCCTAGTTCAGTTTTGAGTAGTTTTATTCATTTCAAGTGATATTTTTCTAACTTAAGCCCTTTTAAACACAACCTTGAAAGATGGAACTTGATCACTAAGAGCTAAGTGCCTATTCCCAGCATCATCAATATATATCCCTAATTCCCTACACAAAGTCTGACACTTGCAAACTGAAGGACAAAAAGAAAGCACATAATCTTTATCAGCTTTCTCAATCTTAAACCAATTACCAATAGTGTTAACACCTGGATTTCCCTCAACTCCACCAGTACTCAAAAACCACACCCCTGTCAACAACTTTAGAAGCTTCCAAACTGGAGTTTGAGAACATGTAGTAGTTGTAAAAATAGACTTGATGTTGAGATCAGTTGAAGTTAAAATGACACCTTTTTTTGCATTGTAAGGTATGAAGGTAACTGGTTGACCACTCTTAACTTCAAACCTCTCTTGAACCACATAAAGAGGACATGTTTGGTTGTTAATGTTGTTACCTGTGTTTGCAATTGTTAGTCCACCACCTCTTCCTCTTATGACTGGTAAAATGTAGTACTTGACACCTGTTCTTACTTTTTGACCTGAAATGTCAAGCACTGGTTCTGGTGCTGCAGAAATTATGCTACTGAAGAGTAAAACAAAACAAGTTATGGAAAATGCTAGGATTGAGGCCTTCATGTTTCTCTTTGGATATAAGATTAGATGAATGTTTTTGTGTATATGTATGGAAAGAAGAGCTTCTATTTATAAAGGGTAGCATCAGTTTTGTGTGTCTTGGATCAATTTTGTATAAAATGAACATGCCTCTATAATTAAAGTGTGAAAGGGTCCAAAGAAGTCATCATTGTGCAGTTGTATATTCTTTTCCACCGTTTAGACCAATCTTATCTCATAGCCACGTGCAATTTGCTCCTAGACACATGGTTATCATGGGAGAGTATATATATATATATATATATATATATATATATATATATATATATATATATATATATATATATATATTCTTTTATTGGTGGGCTAACAGTTGCAAGCAACACGTATTGGTGGCCTGCTATGCACTTGTTGGCCACTTGCCCTTTTGTTTACCCTGTAGGTGAGAAATGAATTGCTGTCGGTACTCAGTAGTTAAACATTATTAAAACTAGTCCTAGGGCCCGTGCTTTGCACGGGGTAGACCAACCCGTAAGTATTTTGGGTAAATCCGGGTATCCACTGCATGGATAGCAGTGACTAATCCCTCGCTCATTGGAGGTGCTCGAGGGGCAGAAGAGTTGGCCCAGAGTTTTAACGCTGCTCCGTACCCAATGCGGGGATCGAACCCCCGACCCTTGGTTAATGGAGGATCAGCCCCAACCGTTGAACCACATGCTCTGGGTTTGTTGGGGATAAACACGTGAAAGAGAGAAGAAAAGGAAGTGGCGGCGCAAGGTACAGAAGGAATAAGTAGGGCAATATAATATTAGGTAAAAGCTGCACTGAATTTCATAAAAGTAGGTCGGAATTACATGCTACTGACATCAGTATATATATATACAATGAAACAGGCCCAGGCCCATAATTTCGACTAGCCCATTCGACTGGCCCATTTCGACTAGGTTTCTAACTACACCTACTATAATTACAAGCAATAGAATTACTAGGCATATCTCAATATTCCCTCCTAATTCACATTGCTGAGCGACATCATTCCAAGCATTGTTCTCAGTTCTTCGAATCTTCCCTTTTGCAATGGCTTGGTCATTGCATCAGCTACTTGAAGTTCCGAACAGCAATATTCCAGATTCAGCTTCTCATTGTTTACTTGATCACGCAGGAAGTGATATTTGGTCTCTATATGCTTCGACCTTCCATGTGCGACAGGGTTCCTTGCAAGATCTATCGCAGACTTGTTGTCGATCAACAATTTCATTGCTTCGACCCTGTGCACTCCAATTTCGACCAGTAGCATGCTCAGCCATGATGCTTGACATGCTGCAAAGGAAGCAGCTACATACTCTGCTTCACAGGAGGACAACGCAACAATACTTTGCTTCTTCGAGCACCAAGAAATGGGTGTCGAACCGTACATAAAGACATACCCACTTGTGCTTTTTCGATCACTCCTGTCTCCACTCCAGTCGGAGTCAGTGTAGCCAAACACTTCATTACCACTCTTCGACACACTCTTGCTAGGGAACAGAATACCATAACTTTGTGTTCCCTTTACATACCTTAGTACTCTTTTTGCAGCTGCCATATGAGAGCTTTTCGGCTTCTCCATGAATCTGCTGATCATTCCGACACTAAACATAATGTCAGGTCGAGTGTTGCACAAGTACCTCAGGGAGCCCACAATCTGTTTGAACAAGGTGGCATCTGCTTCAATCCCTTCGTCGTCGTTCGACAGCTTGCTGCTAGTGTCTGATGGTGTCGAAACTTCCTTGCAGTTGCTCATGTCGAATCTTTTCAGGATATCAGCTGCATACTTCGACTGGTGCAGGAGTATACCCTTACTTGTCTTGGTAAACTCCATCCCTAAGAAATATGATAGATGTCCCAGATCACTCATTTCAAATTCTGACATCATCACTTTCTTGAAGGCTTCGACTTCGACTTCATTGCTGCCAGTTACAAGTAGATCATCTACGTACAGGCACAACAACAACTGAGTTGAAATTCCATTCTTCTTCACATACACTCCATGTTCATTAGTGCATCTAATAAACTTCTGAGCCAAGAGAAAACCATCAATTCTCTTGTTCCACGCTCTTGGAGCTTGCTTGAGCCCATACAGGGCCTTCTCCAGCTTATAGACTTTGTCTTCTTTACCCTTCGACTCAAAACCAGGTGGTTGACAAACATAGACTTCCTCCTCGAGAGGTCCATTCAGAAATGCTGACTTTACATCCAGTTGATGCAGGGGCCAGCCTCTATGACTTGCCAATGCTACTACCAATCTTATGGTTTCGATCCTGGCTACTGGGGCAAAGACCTCATTGAAATCCAAACCAGGTTTCTGCAGGAACCCTTTGGCTACTAGCCTGGCCTTGTACTTGACCACTTCTCCATTTGGCTTGACTTTGGTCTTGAAGACCCACTTCACCCCTATGGCTTTCTTTTCTTTTGGGAGTTCGACTAGCTTCCAAGTATCATTCTTCTCGATTGACTTCAACTCGTCAATCATGGCTTCCTTCCACTGCTTGTGACTAAGGGCTTGCTCCAGGCTCACTGGTTCTGCTTCTGCCATTAGTGCAAAGTGTGTCAGGTCTCCCTCTGCTGTAATAGCAGAATCTGGGTATGTGTCGAATCCTTCTAGTCTTACTGATCTCTGCCTTTCCCTTTGCGACCTTCTTAAAGGTTCGACAGCAATGGGTTCTTCTGGCTCTTCAGTTTCGACCTCTTCATTCTGATCATCTCGATCAGAGACTTCGTCGAAGTCCATCATTGTAGTTTTCTCACAGCCTTCTTCCCAGTTCCAATGTTTCGACTCATCTACTACGACATCTCTGCTTTTCACTATTTTCTTCTGCACAGGATCATACAGTTTGTATGCTCCCGTCGAATGATAGCCAACAAGGATCATTTGTTGTGCTCTATCATCCAGCTTGCTTCTTAGTTGCTCAGGGACATGTCTATAGCATACTGAGCCAATTATTCTGAAATGCTTGACACTTGGCTTTCTTCCTAGCCAAGCTTCTTCAGGTGTCTTCCCAGTCAATCTCTTTGTGGGGCATTTGTTCAGAATATACACTGCTGTGGCTATAAGTTCTCCCCATAAACTATGAGGTAGCTTCTTCTCCTTCAACATACTTCTTACCATGTTGAGGATGGTCCTGTTTTTCCTCTCAGCAGTACCATTATGCTGAGGCGTGTAAGGTGCAGTGACTTCATGCACAATTCCTTCTTTCTCACAGAATTCGACAAATCCATGAGAATTGTACTCACCACCTCCATCGCTTCTAAGGGTTTTGATTGCACATTCACTTTGCTTTTCAATCATTACCTTAAACTTCTTGAATATTTCTAGTACTTCACTCTTCCTTTTGATCAAATACACCCAGGACATTCTAGTGTATTCGTCAATGAAGGTGACAAAGTACTTATTCCCTCCTAAGGAACATACTTCGAAAGGACCACAGACATCAGAAAATATCACCTCTAGCTTCTTCTCTGCTCTGCTAGGTACTTCTGATTTAAACGAGTTTCTTGGTTGCTTCGACTTGCAACAACTCTCGCAAACTTCGACAGGTACTTTTACTGCAGGCAACCCATGAACCATCTTCTTTTCATGTAGTTGACTCAAGCTTTTGAAGTTGAGGTGGCCAAATCTTCTGTGCCACTTCCAGTGCTCCTCTTCGACAGTGCTCTTGAGGCAATGTTCTTCGACTACTTGCAATTTGATCTTGAAGGTTCTGTTACTCTGCATTAACACCTTCAGGATCAACTTCTTGGTCGAATCAAACAGGCTGAGACTGTTATCACCCATTTCGACGGTGAATTTCTTCTCGATCATCTGCCCAATACTTAGCAGATTGCTCTTCATAGCTGGTACATAAAATACCCCTTGGATGTAGCACCACTTGCCGTCTTTCGACAGGAACTTTATGGTACCTACTCCTTCAGCAGTAACTCTACTGTTATCTGCAAACCTTATCTTTTTGCTTATCTGCTCCAGTTCGACAAACCACTCCTTGTGACAACACATGTGATTTGAACATCCTGTGTCGAGATACCATTCGACAGACTTCTCTTCAGTCGAATTTGTATCAGCCTTCAACAACAGTAATTCTGGGTCAGTAGCTGTCATAAATGACAATTCTTCATTATCATTGCTGGCAATGTTGGAGGCATTACCAGTGTTTCCACTGCCCTGCCACACACACATTGCACAAGTATTTTGAGCATCACAAGTGAATCCACTTATACAAGTGTTCCCACTATTTTGCTCGCTACTTTCAGCAAGTTCTTCATCGAGTCGAATCTCATCTTCGACAGCCATCAGCATTAACTCCTCTGAGTCAGATTCTGAGTCATCATCATTAGCAAACTTGGCTTCTGCATCTTTATTCTTAGGAACTTTCTTGTTTTTACACTTGTTCCTATAATGCCCAAATTGCTGACAGTTATAACACTGAACTTTCGACAGGTCTCCCTTCTTCTTGTCGAAAGATCCTTGTTCTTTCTTCTTACTGCTTGATCCCTTTTCTCTACCCTTCTCCTTGTTGCCTGCCTTCCAATTTCTCTTAGAGGAGTATGAAAGCAAGGCTTGTTCAGTTTCTTTCTCTGAACTTCTCTGCCTTATTCTCAATTCATGCGCCTCTAAGGAACCCTGAAGTTCATCTAACTTCAATGTATCTAGGTCCTTGGATTCTTCAATAGCAGTAACAACGTAGTCGAATTCCAGGGTTAAGGATCTGAGCACCTTTTCGACTTTATTTACTTCAGTCACAGTTTCACCATTACCTTTCATTTGATTAGTTAATGCTACTAACCTCGTAATGAAATCTCCAATCGATTCTCCATCTGTCATCTTCAAGCCCTCGTACTGCTTCCTGAGCGACTGTAGACGTATCTTCTTCAGCCTATCTGCTCCTCCATACGAGTTCTTTAGGATGTCCCAAGCTGCCTTTGCTGAATCACAGTCGATGATCAGGTTCAGGATGTTGGAATCAACGCATTGGTGAATCAAAAACAGCCCTTTTCCATCTTTCTTCCTCAGCGAATGGTGGTTGTTCCTCACCGCTTCAGTGGCGTTCGCTGCCAAGGGTGGAACACCATCATTCACGACATCAAGAACATCTTGATATCGAAACAGCACCTTCATCTGCGCACACCAGCGTTCATAATCCTTTCCGTCGAAGATTGGGAGGTTCCCCGGAATACCTCCACCAGAGTTGTCTCGCGCTGCCATGAAACTTGATAGATTTTGTAAGGATCTAACAAGCTCTTGATACCAGTTTGTTGGGGATAAACACGTGAAAGAGAGAAGAAAAGGAAGTGGCGGCGCAAGGTACAGAAGGAATAAGTAGGGCAATATAATATTAGGTAAAAGCTGCACTGAATTTCATAAAAGTAGGTCGGAATTACATGCTACTGACATCAGTATATATATATACAATGAAACAGGCCCAGGCCCATAATTTCGACTAGCCCATTCGACTGGCCCATTTCGACTAGGTTTCTAACTACACCTACTATAATTACAAGCAATAGAATTACTAGGCATATCTCAATAGGGTTTACCTATAAGTGAGTATGATATAAACATATAAAAGTAAGAAAGTAAATATACTTAATCGAAAAGAAAGATAAAAATATAAGACTACACAAATATAAATTGAAACGCGTGGGTATTATGTAATGTTGGATGAAAGCCACCAATATAGAAGCACTATATAAAATGGAAATAAAATGATGATGGATTTTATTGTAAATGTGGCTGAAGTTCTCGTGGGAGAAAATCTTGTCACATGATACTTGAATATAAAAGAAAGATAAAAATATGCACACCAATTTAATTTAAATATGCTCTAATACCCGTTGGTGCAAAATAACCAAAATAAAGAAGACAACACAAATAAAAATGAAACACATGGGTATCATGCATGGTTGGATGAAAAACAACCAATAAAATAGAGGCGGATATACAAAGTTGAAAAAGAAAATGATGGGGTTCTATTGTAAATATGGCTGAAGTTCCCACGGAAGTAAATACTGCAAGTTCTCGCGAGAGTAAATGATGTGACATCGTTCTTGAATATAAATGGAAGATAAAATTATAAACACCAATTTAAATATCCTTTTAATACTTGTTGGTGCAAAATGATCAAAATAAAAAAGACAACACAAATAAAAAGCGAAGCAACTGGGCATCATGTAGGGTTGGATAAAAACCACAAATAAAATATAAACACTTATACAAAGTTGAATGAATATGATATGGGATAAAAACCACAATTAAATAAGAAGATTATAGGATTAAGAAGAAACATTAACAAAAAAATTAAGTATAAAAAGGAATTGATTTTATAAATACTATTTAAATCAAATTCTAAAAAGAAAGACTAAAAAAATATAAACACTAATTTAAATATGTTTGCAATAACCTGTTAGTGCGAAATGACCAAATTTCTCATTGACCAACACCGACTTTGTCCACTGCGGGAATCCAACCCGAGAGTACCGGGTCGACCCCGTGTCCAAACAAAAAACAATATGTAAACATAGTAATATGGAAGTATCAATTAATTAGTTGCCCAATTCCTTTATTTTTTTTATAGGCTA
The DNA here is from genome assembly GCA_039519185.1 of Astragalus membranaceus. Taxonomy (NCBI): domain Eukaryota; kingdom Viridiplantae; phylum Streptophyta; class Magnoliopsida; order Fabales; family Fabaceae; genus Astragalus; species Astragalus membranaceus. The sequence goes on along the minus strand of CM076853.1, from coordinate 36,319,881 downwards.
AATATCAGTTTTGGTCCTTTATTTTTGCTCTTGGTTTCACATTGGTCATTTATCTTTTTTTGGTCCGTTTTGGTCCATCTTTCATTTTCGTTTCAATTTGGTCTCTGCCGTTAGTTTTTTCTAACGGACGCCGCGTTGGTAGTTAACTGCTGACGTGACGTCCATCTCCATTAAATGACGTGTAAACGTTTTATTTAATTCTAAAATAATTTCCACATCATTTTTTACTTTATTAAAATTTAAAAATCACAAAACATAATTTAACAAATAACTAAAAACAATAAAATCAAAAACAGAACTTAGAAAAGAAAAGAAATTTCTGATTAAATGAAGAACAGGAAGAAGAACCCTAAATCAACCCCCAAATTCGAAACCTAGATTTGTGTTGAATCCCATATTTCATTTCGTTTTCCCTCTTCGTTTATGAAATCGAAAACGAAATCTGGGTCTGAGAACGAAAAGAAAACAGAATTCATGAAGAACAGGGAAGAAGAAGAAGAACCCTAAATCAACCCCCAAATCTCAAAACAAAATCGAATCAGAACGAAATCCAGCGTTGATCAAGCCCCAAATCTTCATCTTCCCTAAAAACGTTGGACGAAATCCAGTTCTGAACGAAATCGATTCTTGCATTTTTTCTGGGTTTTTTGCTGGACGAAATCCAGATTTGAACAAAGATACATCAAACTCAGAATTCCATATTTAAAAGAAACTGAGAGGGACCAAAGTGAATCAAAATAAAAACTGAGAGGGACCAAAATGAAACCAAACAAAAACATAGATGACCCAAATGAAACAAAGCGTGATTCAGCAGAAAACCCAGGTCTGCAACTCAGATCTGCAGTGTGACCCAGCAAAAAACCAGAAAAAAATGCAAGAATCGATTTCGTTCAGATTTGGATTTCGTCCAGCGTTTTTGGGGAAGATGAAGATTTGGGGGTTGATTAACACTGGATTTCGTTCTGATTCGATTTCGTTTTGAGATTTGGGGGTTGATTTAGGGTTTTTCTTCTTCTTCTTCTTCCCTGTTCTTCATGAATTTTCTCTTCTTTTCGTTCTCAGACCCAGATTTTGTTTTCGATTTCATAAACGAAGAGGGAAAACGAAATGAAATATGGGATTCAACAAAAATCTAGGTTTCAAATTTAGGGGTTGATTTAGGGTTATTTTTCCTGTTCTTCATTTAATCAGAATTTTCTTTTCTTTTCTAAGTTCAGTTTTTGATTTTATTGTTTTTAGTTATTTGTTAAATTATGTTTTGTGTTTTTTAAATTTAAATAAAGTAAAAGATGATGTGGAAATTATTTTAGAATTAAATAAAACGTTTACAGGTCACGTCATTTAATGAAGATGGACGCCACATCAGTAGCTAATTGCCAGCGTGGGGTCCGTTAGAAAAAACTAACGGTAGAGACCAAAATAAAACGAAAATAAAAGATAAATGACTAAAATAGACCAAAAAAAGATAAAGTATCAAAATGAAACCAAAATAAAAGATAAAATACCAAACTGATATTTAGCTTTTTTTATACCTTTTTCGAATTCCTTTATGATACCAGGTGCGATCACTATGAAAATACTAAAAAGTTAATAAAAGGGAACATGTAGTTGTATTATTTTTCTTTTGACCAACACAAATTTTGCAAAACTCTTCCTCATCCATTCACTCAACCTCACCGTCGATTTTGTCTCACCACTCCATCATAAGACTTGTGCAACTGCATTTTTTCCTCTTCTGTTCACACTTTTCACTCCATTGCATTTTTCCAGCCCTTTTTTGTTTTTATCTCTTGTTAATCTTATTTTTTTTCACTATTGGGTTCCTATTTGTGTGTTTCTACTTGTTTTGTTATCTCTGTTATTTTGTGGCTAAGCAAAGGTTGGATCCCAAGAACAAAATCTCAACCTGCATATTAGTTATTAGATCAACATCTTCCCTATAAAAAAAAGATCTTATCTCCTTCCTTCATCTCAGATCTTTCCATGCATGTCATCCCTAACCCCTCGCTTCTCTCTTATCCCTCTCACCCGATTTCACCACCTCCCCCTGCAATTGTGATTTTCCACCCCTGTTTGCTTCTCTTTTGTTCCCTAATCTGAGTCTTCTCAACTTTCCATTTCACCACACCCTCTCCTCTTATCTCTCAACTAAATCACAACATTAGATGCCTGCAAGTTCTCTGAATCTCAAGTCTTGCACCCTCTCATCTATAGAGGCTTCTTCTACCTCCGCCCCTTCATGCATGTTCGTCGGAGCTACAGTGATAGATCTCAATTTTTAGCTATTCTCTCAGATCTGGATATAGATCTTCCCTGTTTTTTATAATTTTTTTATTTAAATTTTTTGTACACAATGAAATAATTTGTACTTAGCATGTCTAATTGCTTTGTTTTTTGGTTCTCCTTTTTCCCCTTCTCTCGTTTCATTTTCTTGTTGGTTCTCCTCAAATTTCTCTTTGATCGGTGGTTGTGGTTTGGGTAAAGGCGAAGAAGGTGGAAAGTGGTGTGAAAGCCGGTTTTTTTTTTTTGACAATGAAAGCTAGTGTTGACCACCAATTAATTTCGTCCGCACATCACGAGCGTGAATCGCCAACAGAACCTGTGCAAGTGGCTACAAAAACTGCAGTGCCTATGCCACTGCTAGGCAGTTAAAGTTGTAGGACCGACCACACGTACTGCTTGACAGGATAGTAATATGCTGGCGAAATGCTGGGCCGACACGTTATGCGCCACAAGACAATTATACAATACATACGGCATTACCAACCGCATTTCCAACTGTAGGACATTGTAGGATTTAGATATAAGATGGTAACAAAAGAAAGTACACTGAGATTCACATGGATTTTAAGTAGATATGTATTTTTTTTTGACAAAAGTTAGTGATTAATTAGTTTAGGATAGTAAGAGTTGTTATTTTTTGGATCGAAACTTGGACTTCATGCTTAAACCTTTTAGATGTTTCTAGTTTATCAATCGAACTACCTACTTGAGACTAAAATATATGTTAATTAATTCTACAAAGAGTTATAAAATAACCTATACCGTTATGTGAGCACTAGGCATGGCAACTAGGCGGGTTGGGGGGGGGGGGGAGGTATTGCATCCCCCGTCCCTGCCCCTATCTCTAGCAGGGTCGGGTTTTGCATTTCCCATCCCCCATTCACAACTCGACAACACCACACCAAGGGAATTCGTGAATACTTGCACAATGGTCTTTGTGGAGTACTCCAGTCAGGGTAAACTCTCATGAAAGTAACAAGTATTTTATTTCATTCTTATAAGATTACTAAGGGAAAAACTGGATATATGTTTTGAAAAGTAAAGATGAAGCTTTTAAAACGTTCAAAAAAAATGATGAAGCTTTTAAAGATTGGAAATCTATGGTAAAATCAAAAATTTATAGGAAGGTTAAGAACCTTAGGACCGACAATGGAATAGAATATTGTAATGAGATCTTCACTAATCACCGCAAAGAGCTTGGAATCACTAGGCACAAATCTGTAAGGAATACATCTCAACAAAATGACTTAACAGAAAGATTAAATAGAACTTTGCTAGAAAGAATGAGATGTACAATGTCTAATTCGGGTCAATTTTAGGATGAGGCTGCAAGTATTGCTTGTTATTTGATAAATAGAAGTCCTTCTTTTACTATAAATCTAAAACCTCTCAAGGAATTATTGTACGGTTTGATTGTTTTACTTATTATCATGTTAATTAAGGGAAATAAGTCCCAAGAATAAAACAAAGTTATTTTGTAGGTTATGCAGATGGAGTTAAAGGCTAAAAAGTCTGTTGTTCAGAATCAAGGAAGTGCATTATAAGAGAGGACCATACCTTTTTTTTTTTGAGATTAAGAGACCATACCTTTAATGAAGCTGATTTTTACAAGTTAGTTTTATTTTTATTTATCTCGTTGGAATGAAGTTTGATTTGAAGGCATTGAATAAATATATCTTTTTATGTGATTTTAATTTATAAATTATATTTATTTTAATTTAAAATATTATAAATTTAGATAACCTAAAAATTTAACCTCAAACCAGTCCCTCCTCTTGTGTACGCCTCCTTATAAATATGCGGATATATTCATAACTTTGAGAATATTAGCACGAATCAGCTGCTTTACTCAAAACTGAAAAAGTCTTGATTGCTTTCTCTATCCTTGTTATATTGCGTTTGCAGATCAGTACAAGCACAACTTCATTCTACGCAGATCAATACTTTATATACACCGAATCCCAGGTGATTTATCTATTCTTTCATTTATATCATCTATTTGTTTTGGACTTATTTTCTCCTGTTTGATCATATATATGTTGTTTTGTCTTCACTAGATTCATGAGGGAGGCAAAAATACTCGACTGGTGGACTATCATTACAAGCTTGATCAAGTGGAAACCTTCAACGTTATCTTATATTTCTACGCCATCTCTATTGTGTTTGCTCTATTGTTTATTTTGAGTGTCCAACATAAATATCCAACAACTGTGATTTCCTTGATTAAAATGGGTATGATATCATAATTATGAAATCGATTCAAATATTCCCCTTTTTGTTCACCATTATAAATGATTTAAGTTAAATTATTTCAGTATATATGGTTGTTTGGAAGGTTTATCTCGTTCTATTGATTTGTGTTTGAATTTGCAGATCTTATCTCGACAGGACAACACCAACACCACAACTTGTTGCCATATGTTTCGGTAGAATTTTTTTCTTGTGTTGTCTTCCCCCTTTTCTTCCATCTTCTATATCAAATTGAAATAATTAATTTTCATGGCTATTCCCCTCTGAATAAGATTTTTTTAATTTTCAGGACAACACCAACACCAAAACTCGCACTATATGTTTAAGTCATTATTTCTCTATATTTACGACTTTCCTTGTCTTGTATAGCGGTTAAGGTTCTCTAACTCATATTTTGTATTTATAATAATATTATGGATGTGTAACTTATTATGTTAACCACTCAGCTAATAAATTCCCAAAACATTTTTCATATCTTCTTTCTTTGTAAATTCCGTTTATATATTTACATGTCACATGATCACACTGCACACTTGATTTCTTCCTTCTTTACCTCTATCTCTTTTGCTTGCATTAATTCTTGATATCAAACTTATTTTCTATTTTTTCCTTTATGAAGGTATTGGTATGAGAGTTTGAAGAATAAATTGTTTGAAGAATGCCACATATGCATGCAGAAGTTGAGGATGAAAAATGCATTACTACTTCACATGTTTGAATTCTTTCCTTTTTCAAAGTTGACTTGGTTCTTGGTTCTTGGTTCTGCCAACACATTGTGTGACTTAAGGTGGGTCAAATATTAGCAATTTATTATATCTTATGATAAAACAATCTAAAACCATGTTAAGTCCTAGACATAGGATAACATAGTCCTTAGGATGATACAGTGGGTACTTCAATGGCAGGAGTGAACTTATTTAGCAAGCCCAGACATGGGAAGCTTGTAACGAAACTCTGAAGAAAGTAGTTGAAAAGCACACACTCATGCAGCTGCACTCAATGCTTCTGCACCTTGGTGCTTCTGCACCACTAAAAAGCATAAAAACTCTCAAAAGAACATTATTCAGTAAATACATCTCAACTATCTTTCTCAACTGATTTCCTTCATATTCTTTTACATATTTGCATTCTGTTTTCACTTAACATAAAATCCCCAAATTTGTGAGTAGTATAGTAGCACTAATTTATATGCTTTCTAAACATACAAGAGTTTAACCAATCCCTGTGGGTTCGATCTTTCTTATCATTATATTACTTGTTTGTGACTGTGTATACTTGCACATCTTTTTCACACACCACTCTACCACCACCAAAAAATTTAGATTACTAAAAAGTATTTTTATTTTATTTTGGTGAAATTTATTTTTTTAGCTTTTTATCCAATGGAGTTTTTTGTATGATTTAAAATAATTCAATGGACTTACAAATTTAGTTTTTCTTTTTTTTGAATAGATTAGATGGATTTGTAATGAATAGATGGATTTTTGAATGGACTTACAAATTTAGTTGATGGATCACAATCCATCCATTATTTTAAATTTGTAATGAATAGATTAGATGGATTAATTAGTTGGATGAATTGGATGGATGATGTACTATTAAATGATTTTGATCCTCCTCTCTAGTGTTTATTTATCAATTTTCAATAAAAGGCGAAGTTCATCACAAATAAAAAGTTCGAGACTGCCACTTGAAGCTAATTTTTAAGCAATGGTTGCGATTTCACTTCACCAAAATGTCAATTAATTGAGAGAATCCAGATATTGTAGCCGCATATGTTGAAAACTCAATAGTAGAATAACGCCCCTAAAACTCTTATTCTAATGGTCCTATATTTTGATAATAATAATAATAATAATAATATAATAATAATAATAATAATAATAATAATAATAATAATAATAATAATAATAATAATAATAATAATAATAATAATAATAATAATAATAATAATACAGAAACTTTTCAAGGGGATCTACAACTTGTAGCCTTTCCCAAACAAAAGGAAGGGTCCTTTTGAAATAAACTTGAATGAAACTCTCAAAAGGGATGGGGCATAGGAGTCACCTTCGGTGGAAGAGCTACTTAAGGAACTAGTCCTCTTTAAGTGATAGTAATGTTATGGTGCCATGCATTGACCCCTATCGTTACTGCATTCTTAACGATAGGGGTCGTTGATTGCTGGTGTTTGCGATTCCTTGACCCCTATCGTTATTGCATTCCTTTGAGAATATTGTTTACATGTTTCTAAAGGACGAACCAGACATTGATTATGATGAAGCTCATATATATGTTTTCAGAAAGCCTATTGAGAATGGTCAGCACACCAATTCAATGTAAAAATTAGGCTTAATTACAGTTTTGGTCCCCCTATTATGACCAACTCACGATTTTGGTCCCTAAAGTTTTAATTTGACGATTTTGATCCCCCTATTTTCCCAATTTGACGAATTTGATCCCGCTCTTAATTTGGTCAAAATTAAGACTCAATTTTGACTGACTCATCCTACGTGGCAGTCCACGTAGACTGCCACGTAGGCACACCCCCACCCCCACCCCCTTCGCACCACCCACCCCCTTCGCACCACCCACCACCTTCGCACCACCCACCACCTTCGCCCTCCTCTGCGATCTGCGACGTTTTCCTTTCCCTCCGACTGCGATCTGCGACGAGCGAGAGCGACGAGCGAGAGAGGGAGAGCGACGAGCGGGGAAGAGAGAGATGGAAAACGAGGGGGAAGAGAGGGACGGTGGTGAGAGGGAAAGGGGGATCGGTGATTGAGAGAGGAGGGAGAGCGACGGTGGGAGATGCGAAGGAGAGAGAGATGCGAAGGAGAGAGAGGGTGTGGTTGTGGGGGGGGGGGGGGGGTTCACGGAGGTGGGGGTGGGAGGGGGGAGGGGAAGAGGAACAGTGGAGGAGGGGGTGGGGTTCACGGAGGCGGGGGTGGGAGGAGGGGAAGAGGAACAGTGGAGGGGGGGATCGGTGGGGAAGAGGAACAGTGGAGGGGGGTGGGGTGCGCCTACGTGGCAGTCCACGTGGGCTGCCACGTAGGATCAGTCAGTCAAAATTGACTTTCAAATTTGACCAATTAAGAGGGAGACTATGATTTTTCAAATTGGGAAAATAGGGGGACCAAAATCGTCAAATTAAAACTTGGGGGACCAAAATCGTGAATTGGTGGAAACAGGGGGACCAAAACTGTAATTAAGCCTAAAAATTATGAACCACGTTAAAGGTCTCACATTCTCTATAAGTAGTTAAAAGGCTTTCGTCGAAAGAATGGACATGAATCTTGTGAAAAAGACAAATCTACCACCTAAAAGAGTTTTTTGTCACAACACTCAAGCTTTCTCCCCTACAAATAAAACTAAACAAGACATTGGCTCAGGTTAGTATGCCTTTCAACAACTTGTTAATCAATTTAATTATTTGACATGATGAGAAAGCTAAGGTGTTTTCTTTTCTTCTTAATTAGTTTTTATAAAAAAAGTTGGTGGCTGTTAATTTTGGGGAATATTGTTAAGATTTGTTGTTTGTGTTAGAAATTGTGGATAAATTAAATGTTTACATAGATTGGTTTGTTTCTATCTTTTGCGCTTATCACATTATTTGTTATCATTGGTTTAATTTTTCTTAATCAATAAACTTAGTTGTTTGTTAAATTGATCTATATCTAAAAAAAAATGCCTTTTTTAGAAAAAAGATATAAACAAATGAGAAGCATGTAGGATGTATTTTGCTTTAATTTTTTAGAACACACGGTCTACATATGCTTCTAATAATGTTTATAATTAAATCTTTTTTTAAATACTTCCTTCTAATATTGTGTGTGTGTGAGTGTCGGGGGGGAGGGGGTGTGTGCAAGCTTCAATCAGTATTTTAGGTTTTTCAAGTTACAATTTTTTTTAGGTTTTTCAATCAGTATTTTGATGTTTCCTTGTTTTTTGTTTCGTGGTTTTGTTGTGGACTCTTGATAATATTTGGTTTTAATATTCAATATTGGGCATTATTTTTTTACTCGCAAATTTAAGTTGATGTGAATTAGAGTGGAATGTATACTCTTGCGTTATGATCGTTGATCCTGTTAAAATTAAACTCATGCATGTTTGTTATCCTATCAACATTTGTAGATAATTATTTTTTAAATTGATCGGTTTCAAGATTTAGGGTATGTTTGGATGGAGGGTTTAGGAGGGGAGGGGAGGGGAGGGCTTGATTTTCAATTCCAAATTGAGGAAGCTATAAAATGTTTCTAAGCAAAAATGAAATGTGACTAACAATATTTTATCATTATCTATCATTTTATTCTTTCAAATTTTTAAAATCACAATTAGATATTAAAATATAGACCAAGCCATCCCCTCCAAAACCCTCCCAAATCCCCCTCCCAAACATACCCTTAAAGTTTTTTCTAGTTGATGTACAAGGCAAATTCAAAACTTGACGATGTGATTCTAAAGCTTGAACTATTTTGGAGGCAAGTTATTGCTTGGAATACATGATGGGGAGAATATAAAAAGCATATTTTTTCATCCCCAATTTCTCTCCTTTAACTTTTGTATATACCCGTTTTTCTATTGGAATAATTACAATTACCCCCCTTCTATTGGAATAATTACCTCCCCAATGAACAAGTGACCATCAACCCATGGATGAATCTGTATTGTAGCGAGGTTCAAGGGTCACTTGAACCCGCTAAAAAAATTCTATATACCTCCCTTAATTATTATTTTTTGAACACTTTGAAATTTTAAATTTTCACTAGCTAGCTAGTACCATAAGTTTGCACCCAAGACACAAGACACTTGTGACTTACATTTAGAAGGAAGTATTCAATAACATTGACACTGAACTCATTATTCAACGTTTTCAAAATATGAAATCACATAGAGGACAATTATATATTTATTTATTTATTTGAATATATGAAAAAAAATTTTAATTATATTTTTAGTGATGCATGATTTTAAAAATTTTGAAACCCCTGATCCTAGGTCTTGGATTAGCCACTACATCAACAAGGATCCCACTATTTGAATTGCATGGACCTGTTGTGTGGCCAAAATAGCTTCGTCCGTCGACTTTTACTCACAAAACCACACATGTTGGCTATGTAGCATACCAGTTGAATGGGTAAACCTCTATAAGGTGCACATCAACAACACTTCCATTAAGATGTAATCCTCTATAACATTATAAGCTACCAAAAAATGGGTAAACCTTCAAAACACAATGCACTGAAAATAAAATGCTCCTTCCGAGGGGAGAGACCTCCTTTAAAAAGAAAATAACAAACTATTAACATTGTTTTTTATTGATGCATATACCTTTTATATTCAATGTATATATAGCACTTCAAATACATAGTGTGGTAAAAAGATAAGGAATCCAATATCATAACAAACTGACTAAAAGACAAAATAAAGGAATATAAAATGGTGACTCATATGCTTCTAGAATCTTCTGGATGCTTCTTGACAGGTCCATAGTCCCTTAGACATTTGGGCTTTACTCAATCCTTCTTGGGTCATTACAAACATTGATTGAAATAGTGGGGGTACCGCCACAAGATATGGCCAACTATAGAATATTGTATCGCCACAAGAAATGGCCAACTATAGAATATAGTACCCGGATTCGATCTTCAATGATGGAACAAATTCGAGCCAAGTTTTACTTACCTCTCGACCGAATTCCGGATTATTCAGGACCCTTTTCTCCTGGAAACCAGAGCGGGGTCAAAGACCCCTAGACCAAAAAAGAGACGGTTGCACAATGTATCATTGCCTACAAACTCTTTTGTTGAAAGTTGCTCTTGAAACAATTGAAAATAATCTTTGATTCAGCATAGATGCCATTTTGTTTGGTATTTTATGAAGCACAAATGTGACCCGAACATTTTTATCCAATGTGTTCCCAACTCCTACTTTGATATCAAATTAGTTAGGGTGGTGCTATTTGTTGTAGATGACATACATCCTTACAAAGTAAGAATCTTACTTGTTAGAAGTCCATTTTTTTTTAAACACGATATTCAGTTGGTTGTTGTGGGAATTTTATGCTAGTTTTGAAAGAATAATCTCCTTATACTTTCATTTACTTTAACTATAAACTATAAACGGGTGAAAATAGGGATAAAAGTCGGGGGAAAAGTGTTTAAAAAATAGGCATTCAATGCGAAACATTTCATTCAAATTCAATACAAAAGAATTTTTTTTAGGGTACTATGTGTGTATTACTTCAAAATATTTAGCATGTCCAAATTAGAGAAGATCTGAACTCCACTTTTAGAAGGTTCATGTATGTCATTGCAGTGTTCTTGTTTTTTTTAAGATGGGAACATACCATTGTTTTATATTTTATCAATTTTTTTAGGGTACTATGTGTGTATTTTACTTCAAAATATTTAGCATGTCCAAATTAGAGAAGATCTGAACTCGACTTTTAGAAGGTTCATGTCATTTTAAGATGGGAACATACCATTGTTTTATATTTATCAACTAGACAACCACATCAATGCATTCTCTTATAGATGCATTCTCTGACATGGCACATATATAGATGCATTCACTTATATGTTTCATCTTTCTACTGACATGACGTATAAAAGAATGCATCTATGTGCCATGTCATGACCCCATTGGGTTGCATTCTTCTTTGCAATGTTAGTTCTTTGCTTCACATTCTCTTTAGAGTTTTGTTGATTCGTTTTATGTTTTGACCCGAATCCTTTTGGGATTGCATTTTGCAGACCTGGGGTTGAACAAAGGCTATGATTCTGTAAATTTCACAAAGCAAAAGCTGAAGCTTGTGAGGAAAAAATTCTTAGGAAAGTAGATTCCAATAGTGTGGGTTGATATTCAATAAGTTCAACATGTAGGATTAGTGCATGTGTATTTCTCGACACTACTTAGTTAATGTTTCTCCAAGACAAACCAAAGAAGTAGGACTGGAGTTGAAGAAGCCATGAATTTGTATAGTGTTGTATTTTGGCTTGCTTTTATGTCTATTGCGAGATGAATGGGACATTAGGGAATAGAACACCTATCACTTCACACTATTAGTATCTATATGTATACTCCCGTGTAAATTCTAATAGTATCGAGCGATCTTTTAAATTCTCATTTACTAATACCCCCTTTTTCTCTTGATGGATAGTGAAAGAAAGCCAAAATGCAATAATATACAAATTCATGGCTTAGAATTTGTTCAACACCAACTCTTCTTCTTGGGTTTGCTTTGGATAAAACACAAGTAGGTTCAACTTGGAGTGATGTTGAGCAACCAAATTAATCTTGGTTGACCATGTTATCTTTTAGAATCAGAACTAGTTGTTTGTCATGTTGGGGTAAAATTTTAGGAAAGAGAGTGTCTTTGGGGAAATTAGAAAGTGAGAACGGAAAACTTATGAAATATTTCCTATACTCATTTCCCCCCTTCCCTAAAAAATTCTCTCCATAAATTCTTCGTCAACATGAGAAAGCCTAATTTTGATTCTAAAGGAACATATGATCCACCGAGGTTCATATGTATTTTTAATATTGTATTTCCGTATTGTACTTTTTGAAATTGTAATTTTGTCACTAGTGCAAAAAAGGGATTTAAAGTCAGGCGAAAAGGGGATTTAAAGTCAGGCGTCCGCTTGACTTTTATTAAGTCGACTTTGTATGTCAAGAGTTTTAAAGTCAAGCGATAGCCTGACTTCGTAAGTCTGATTTAAAGTCAAGCATTTATTTCGCCTGACTTCATAAGTCAGTTTTAAAGTCAAGCATTTATTTCGCCTGACTTCGTAAGTCAGTTTTAAAGTCAAGCATTTATTTCGTCTGACTTCGTAAGTCTGTTTTAAAGTCAAGCATTTATTCTTGCCTGACTTCGTAAGTATGATTTAAAGTCAAGCATTTATTCTTGCCTGACTTCGTAAGTATGATTCAAAGTCAAGCATTATTGCGCCTGGTTATACGAAATTCATCACATTCTACTATAATTCATCACATTCTATACAACGTGATTATACCAAGCATTAAGCATTATTGGTCATTCATCACATTCTACTATAATTCAAAGCTAAAATTCATTACATTACAAAATAAAGAACAACAAACAGAACAAACAGGCTGAACATTCTACTTTAAATACATTCATCACATTAAGTAAGAATTCTACACTTTAAGTACAAAATACATCCAAAACTAAATTACATTGTACTTAAATTCATATAAAACAAAAGGGGAGTTCTTCTAATAAAAACGACATATAACATCACCAACTCTAACACCAGTGGTTATAATTTTCTATGGTACAATGCATTGGAATAAAGCAATTGAATTCTATACCAGCTACTTTTAGGATGAAGATGCTAATTGCTTCAATTTTGCCTGCAAAATAACCCCAGCATCATCTGCAACATTTTTCTTTTTGGATGCAACCTGCATTGGTAGTTACACAAGCTCATTTATCTTCTGTATAAGGTAAAAAGCAGTGCAATAATTATTCTTAACCAGTATTTCATTGTAAACGCAATTTAGCTGAAAATAAAAGGGATAAGCACTGCCTAGTTCATCATCTTCTAAACAAGATATCAATCAATTCGGGGTTACAAAAAGCAATACTTCTTTGAATAATCACTCTCCACATAAGAATAACCACAATAGAAATCGCATGGCACATGAAAACAATTAGTTGTATACATATATAAAATCACAGTAAGAACAAATGTTGCAGCAGGAAACTCACTTCAACAAGCTGCTCGAAGTTTGATTTGAGTAAGTTGATTTTGCGATCACAATAATCTTTTCCTTCAGGCATGGTTTTCTGTTTTTGGCATCAATTAAAACAACAAACACTTAAATTTAAATTAAATACGAAAATAAAAAATGTCAAACCCTAATTACTCTGCAAAAATCTAAGGAAGAAGGAAGAGATAGAATGACCTACCTCAATGAAGTAACCGGTTCCGATGTCAACCAAGACGTGATGAGGATCTTGAAGAGTGGCGGGAACGTAAAGTGAGGCGGTGAGGGGAACGAGGAGTTTGCTGCCGTGAGGACGGAGAGAGAGATCGTTGAGGGCGGAGGAAGCGATCTCGAGGCGAGTGGTGGCGGTGCCGATGTTGGTGAGGCTGTCTTGGAGGAGATTCACTTCTAGATCGGCTTGTTCCTTCACCGCCTTTAACTGCTCCATGCTCATCTTCTCCAGGGACATCGCTGCGCTTGCGCTAGCCCTCGATGAAGCCATCTTTGCTTTGATCTCTCTTTCCCGCACTAGGCTCGCTAAACCCTTCTACTCCACCTCCAATGAACTGTAAAAATGAAAGGGGACAAAGGACAACACGTGAGTCACTCTTGCATAGACATATTGTAATCAAGAGTTCAATGAAAACATCTTCAAAACAAAATTGGAAGGTGACAGAAAAACTAAAAAAGGTAAAGTGGAATTAAAACACCAAAACATTCCAATAGTACCTGTTTGCTAAATGTAGCTCATTTGCCATGGTTACATTATTTTGTACGTTCAAACAAAAATTCTCATATATACACAATAAGAATCTTGCAAAAGAAGGACAGAGGAAAGAGATTGGTAGAACTTTGTGATTGGTGGATACCTATCAAATATTTGTCCAGATGGAACCATTGCAACATAATTAGCGGTCACCTGTAGTCATATTGCACAAGGTATTAAAAGTAGAGTAGTCAGAGAGGCACATAGAAATATAGTCAATCTTGCTATATTGAGAACAATAGCACATGCTGATATAGGACTCCACTCAAAACAAAAATCATCTTTCAAGGTAGTATACTATTGAGGCCTCTGATTAGCAAGGTAAGAGATTGTCTGAGCCAGGCAAAAACAAAGTAATTAAATGGAATGTCAGAATCAAATTCCTTAAAATAGAGTGTACAATAGCAATTAAAAAACTCATCAGAACAATACCGCTTTGGTTGTCTGTTCTGACTGCCAATGGCAGTTGTAACTATTTGACCTGTTTCTGTTCCATTTCCGTTCAGCAGATATTGATTCTATCAGCAGATATGAATACTTCTGCCATTCTGTGATCAAATCATGTGAATGAATGATGAAAACAGAAGGGTGATAGTTGGTCTGATAGTATATATCATACTCACTTATTGAGAACAGAAACAATTAGGGGTGTCAAAATGGATGGATTGGATGGATTTGGATTTGGATTATAATGGATGGATTGAAGACAATCCATTTATCCATTTATATCCACTAAAATCGTGTCAAAAAAATCCAATCCAATCCATCCGTTTACAAAAAAATTCATCCAATCCATCCATTTGCAATTTTTTTATGGATGGATATCCAATCCATCCACTAATATGTTTATAATATAAACAAATCTTTTGATAAAAAAAATTTTTAAGTCAAAATAAATTTAATATTTTTTTTTTGTAGAAATTGAATTTATTATTATTTTTTGACAAAATTGAATTTTTTAGAATTATAAATATATATAATATTGTTAATATATATATATATATATATATATAATATAATATATAAATATGTATTTATATATGTGGTGGGGGTGGGGTGGCCGGCGGCGGAGCTCCGGCGGCCGGCGCGGCGGCCGGCGGCGGAGCTCCGGTGGCCGGTACGGCGGCCGGCGGCGGAGCTCCGGTGGCCGGCGGCGGCGCTCCGGCGACCGGTGGTGGCTCCGGCGGCGGCGGACGGTGGCCGGAGGTGGCTCGCGGTGGCCCTCCGGTGGTTATATTATATTATATATATATATATATATATATTATATATTATATTAATTTTTGAATGAGTTTTGATAAAAAAAATTATTTATAGAATGAATTTTTTTAAAAAAAGTTTCTGGAAAAAAAATATATTTTAAAAAATGTTTTTTGGTAAAAAAAGTATTTTTATAATTATGCAATGGATTTATTTAAAAAAATTAATTATCCAATGGATTTTGATTTTGTAGTTATTGTAATCCAATGGATTTAGAAAATATAATGGATGGATCACAACCATCCACAAAATCAAACGGATGGATTCAATCCAATCCATTAATATTTTTTTTTTGTAGTGGATGGATTGGATGGATTTTGCTATGGATGGACCGGATATCCGGTGGACAAATGGACTATTTTGACACCCCTAGAAACAATCAAAATGAAGTAGTTGGTCTAATAGCTGCAAATACAAGCATAACCATTGTTACTTTCCAACCTTATAATTTCTCTATGTTGATAAATTTATGAAAGCTCAAAATAAGATAAGAATCGTAAAAACAAAAGAGTAAAACTAGGAAAACAATATTCATAGAGAAAATTAAACAAAAAGAGAAAAGTTGTTGCATGAATCATCTAATTTGATTTCATTTGCAAAAGAAAAGAGAAAAATTAAAGCAATAAAGAGAGCGAAAGAATGAGGAATTGGTACCAGTAGAGATTGCATTTGAAGCAATTGAAACAAGCAGATATAAGAACTTCTAGTTACACCTGTAATCAGCCACAAAAAACTTATATTAATTAGAAACTGAAACAAATTAACATTATTCTTCATGTTCATCATGCATGGAATTAAGACACAGATACAGCAGTAAAAATCATACAAAAAGGGATAGTACGCTTATATTCTGAATGCTTTGTCTTTAATGATATACGCCTACATTATTGTAGCGACCGAAAAATCCGGGGTGAGGATTCCTCGAAGGTTCAAAAATGAAGCCGCCACCAAGGTTTAGTTTAAGGGCAAACATTGGAAAATCCCTTTTGGAATGGATAAGGGTCCTTGAGACCAGATAAGGGTTCGGGAGTCGGTTATGCGTGGGGAAGGTATTATCACCCCACGACATCCTTCCTAATGAAGGTTACCTGCTAACTAGTTGTAGGGAAGAATATTAATTTTGAAAATGTTTATTTTTACCCTTTTATTATGAATTAAAAAGAAAGAAGAAAATTGATATTTATTTAAGAAAATGGTTATTCAGGAAAAGACTAAAAAAGGTTTTTTATTAATGCAATTGACAGATGTGGGCCCCCATCTGCTCCTACGTATCTCTTGGTAGAGAATCAAATCACACGTAGTTCTTGGGTAGAAAAAGTTTGTTTGTTGGTATTTTTTAATATAGGGATCTTAGGACTCCTGAGTGATCAGTTCATTTGTCCTAAAATGATGACTAATCCGACTGTACAGTTGGCTTAGTCCCCTATTTTGTGAAAATGGTGTTTGTTTGATTTTATTGGAATAGGGGTTTTAGGACTCTTGATCCGTACGGTTCATTCGTCCTAGAACGCTGACCAACCCGTCTGTACAGTCGGCTTAGTCCCCTAATTTGAGAACTTGATTTGTGGGAAGAAAAGTGTTTGTGTTTATTTTAATTTAGAAATTTGTTTGTTTTAAATAGGGATTTTAGGCCATGATCCGTAACGGTTCATTAGTGACCTAAAAAGCAGACTAACCCGACTGTACAGTCGACTTAGTCCCCTATTTATATTTTTTTGAAAATGAAATATCTATTTTCATAAAAAAATGGATTTGTGAAAGAAATTATTTTTTTGGAAAGAAAAAAATAGAAAAACGAAAAGGGGCTGCATTAGTAAAACATGGGTGCAGTTAGAGCAGATGGCTGTATTATTAAACTGGGGTGTGAAAAGTAGAAGCCCAGTTTGTGGACTGGTCCACGAATTCGTGAGCCTTTCAGGGGGAGGTGTAATACGAAAATGAGAGTGTAAGTAGTATTCTGAGTTAAAATTGAAAAGACGAAAATATCCCTAGTGTTGAACCAAGGGCAAACACTCCTTGTTTTGAATGATAACAAATTACATCTTGTCTACTAATGGTTGCAGTTGTATGAAAGTACAGGTTCAAGCTGAATAAAGTACAGGACTGGAATCAAAGAGCAGGGACTAAAGTGCAATGGCTTGCAGAAGAAGCAACAATGAAATTGAAGACCTAATTGTTTATCTGCTTTTGATAGGACTCAAATGTAAGATCCTATCCCTTCAGTTTTATGACATTTTAGTAGCTGAGAGATGAGTTTTGAAAACATGCATGATGCATCAAAATTAGGGTTTTGAAAAATATTTTTTGCATGCATGCCTAAGGTGGCACCTAAACCTAAAAACAATTTTGTGGAAATCAAAAATCAACTTCTATTTTGTTCCATAGGCTATGAAATCGATTTATACTTATTTACATAGGCTATGAAATCGATTTTAGGCTCACCTATAGGCCAAGAATCGATTTCCTTGCCCTATGTTTGAAGTATGTAATCGATTCATACATATACTCAAGCCAAAGGTAAGAATCGATTTCCTTCTATTTCGAAAGGCTATAAAATCGATTTGGCAATCTATTGTGAAGCAAAGAATCGATTCCTATGCTTGTGCACTTCACTCACAATCGATTCTTATGCTTCCTAAAGCTTCATAATCGATTGCTCCTATATTTTAGCAAAACTAAAGAATCGATTCCCCCTTCTTTAAACCAAAGTTAAAATCGATTCTTGCCTACTCAGGAGGTACTAAGAATCGATTCCTTCATTCTTCCAAAGACAAATGAATCGATTCCTAAGTTGTCTAAATGCAAAGAATCGATTCTCCTACTTTTTAACTTCATCAAACAATCGATTCTTCATTTACATTAAATGTTTTTTTCAAAATCCTACGTTTCCTAAACCTATAAATAGAGAGGTGCTTCACACTCTTCAACACACCACTTTCCACTTCTCTGCTACGTACTTTCAGATCAAAAAGCAAAGAGAAAAAAATAAGAGCTTTCATTTTCAGATCTATATTTCAAAGTTCTTCATTTTCAAAAACCAATCATCTCTCACTCTACTATATTGTTACTATACTGCTGAAGTGATTGGTTCGTAGATCTCATATTGTATTCGTTTTCTAAGTGGTTATTTTGAAATCCTGGGAGGTGTTCTTGGGTCGTTCAATCAGGAGATTGAAGCGGTTATTTTGAAATCCTGGGAGGTGTTCTTGGGTCGTTCAATCAGGAGATTGAAGCGGGTTGAAATCCTTAGCTAGGTGCCCGGGTTCTCAGTTCGGGGGAATTGAGATTTGCTATTTTGAAGTTGCTTGTTTGTAAACAATTCTTCAATATAGTGGTTGTTATCAAGTCCAAAGGTTGCAAAGCCGGAGGCCGAGGACGTAGGGCTTTTATCCCGAACCTCGCAAAATTCCTGGTGTATCTCTATCCCTATCTCTTTACTTTGCTTTATTATCTATACCCTTGCTTATTGCTATATTGAATGTTATTTAGATCTGTTTATCATACTTTTCATCTGTCTACAACTAAACTACTCTGATCTTGTGCTTATCTATTATCTTCCATATCACTGCAATTGATCTACTTTCTACTATATTCAATATCACTAAACTTCTTATAAATAATCTTAGTGTGTATATTGAAAATAGTATAATATCTCTTTGTTCCTAAATCTGCCTGCTTGCACCATATAAAGTTTAAATCTAAGTTTCCGCATTTGATTTAAAACAAACTTATCATTTATTTTGAAAAGAATCCAAGATTTACAAATAACCTTATTCACCCCCCCTCTAAGGTTATACTATAGTCTAACACCTAGGTCTCTACTATATAAGGCATTGAAAAAAACATAAACCTAATTTCCCATTCTCTCCACGGCGCCGTCCAAGCTTCAATCCTAATTTTCTCAATTCCTTATTCTCTCAGCCGCGGCTGCGTGATTTTAGGGAGAGAGAGAGAGAGAGATTTTCGCGATGAGAGAGGGGAGGCGAGATTCATGCGAAGAAAGAGAGATAAAAGGGTGCGAAGACAAAGGTTGAGGAATGGGGTTCATGGCCAAGCATGGCCGCACCGGAGGGGGAAGCGACGACGATGACAATGGTGTGATGGTGGTGGTCATCCGGTGCGAACGAAGAGAGGACTCGACGGTGATGGTAGCACGACGGCTACGGCGTCGCACAATGGCCACAGCGTTAACGAACGTTGCGCGACGGCGACAGCAACAGGGGCGTACGAACGTCGGTGGTGACGATGAGGACGACGGCGACATTCTCGTGGAGGAGACGGTGGCCGGAATTACAGGTATGGCCTCGGTCCTCATCACTTATTTTTTGTTTCCCTTTCTCTCCTCTCCTGCTTCGGTTCTTTCATGCCTGCTTCTGCCTTTTTCTTATTTTTTATGTTTGTTTTTTGTTTCTCTTGGAGGACGAGGGCTGACGGCTGACGACGTTTTATTTAGGGCCACCGGGGACGGTGTTGAACAACAGCGGCAGAGCGCTTTGGGGGAGACGACCACCGTGTACGGTGGTCGGAATTGGTATGGTTCTGATTCGTCTTTTTTCTGTTTCGGTTCTGATTTTACTTATCTTTAGTTTCTGATCGCTAAATCCTAAATTTACAACTAAACCTATTTGATTTTACCCCTAGTCCTAATTTCCTCTTTTTGAAAATTAATTTTTGTTACTGAGCCTATTTTAATATCCAGTTAATCATAATTTATTTTGTATTTTAAGAAAATAAACTAGACCGAACCCTAATGTATCAAATTCAAAACCAAAACTACATCTATTCACAGCTCTATTGCTCACGGCACCGATAGACAGAATCTAATTATCTTTTATTTCCTATGTACGATTTGGTTATAATAAAGCTACTGATCTTAAAAGCCTAAATTGACAGAGTATAATGATAGCCAACCTTTTTTCCAGCCTCAGAAATTCTCTCTTTGCTTGCTGCTGCTTCCTGCTGCTACTGCTGCTTATTGTTGCTGCTTCTGTTTTTCCTTTTGTTTTAGAAATTTTAATGCTTTGTGACTAGGGTTTCCGTATAAAACCCTAATCTTTGGTTCTGAATTTCAGTGTATTTTCTGTCTGTGTGAATTGCTGTCCTTTTCTCTCTGGATTCAGCTTGTTTATATAGGTAAAGAAATTAGGGTTTTTGCTGATCCTTCTCCATTTCTTTCCTTTTTCAGGTATTTGGACTTGTTGAGAAAACTTGCTCAGCAAGAACAGGCCCAAGGAAGCTGCTGTTGCTGCTGTTATTTTTATGTATTTTCGTTTTTTCTATTTTTTGTAATTTTTTTTATTGTTTTCGAATTGCATTATTTTTGTATTTTTTGATTTTTGAATTTTTGGATTATTGTAAATTAATTTTATTAATTCTGATTTTATTTAATATATTTTTTTTATTACTTTTTGATCAAAAGACTAAATTAGGCCCAAAATACCAATTGTAGGCCCATTTAGACAAATGACTAAAACATTCGACATAAGCCCATTTAAAAAACTGGTTCAAAATGCTAAGCGTAAGCCCAATTAGGCAAGTTAACAAAATCAGGCGCAAAAGGTTGGGCATAGGCCCAATTGGACAAACCGGTCCGAATTAGAAGCAAAACAGCGTTTGAAAAGCCGTGGACTTGTGACACGAGGTTAAAGCGATTATGATAAAAGAACGGGAAAAATTAGGGTATAACAGCTGCCCCTCTTTATTTATATTTTACTTAGAAAACGTGAACGTTTTTTAGATATTCGTGGTAGAAATACAAATAAAGATAGATTAGACGCTAATTTTGTCCGCTTAGGGGGAAGATGAGTTAGGGAAACAAGGGACGATTAAAACTTGGCGTGTTAACGGAGAACAATAAAGAAATGATCGCTGGGGATCTGGAGGAGCCTTGGGGCTCTAGAAGAGCATTTGGGCTCTAAGGGAGCACCGGGGCTCCAAGGGGTTGCCTAAACCCTAAAGGACCAATTGGGGTCCGAAGGTGCACTGGGGCTTTGAAGGACCACTGGGTGTCCAAAAGAGCACAAACTAGCAATGGTACTAGTAAAATGGTATGCTCGGGGGTGGCCTTTTTCGAGCGGCCGGAGGGGCAGGATCAGGTCGTTGACCTAATTTGCTCACCTCCAAGGACGTCCACCATGTCTTAGGCTGACACAGCTAGTCTGAAGGACCTGGGGTCGGATGATCCGTCGCGCTCAATGGCGACATTGTGATCTTGAGGGTAGAGTTCGAAGTCGTTGCTTTGACATATTGGGTCGAACTGAACTGATGGACCTGGGGTCGGATGATCCGTCGGTTGCTCGATAACGCGACGTGCGATCTAGAATGAATGACCATTGGAGGTCTAAATTAAGACAGCGCTGGGGCTGCGAGGGACTGCTGGGGGTCCGAGATTCTAAATTATGATACGAAACCAGTTAGGGAGCACCAACTTTGAGGGAACAAACTATTGACACACGGCGTACTTGCCTACAACATACCTGATGAATGTATTTACCTGAGACGGGGAAAGCTGTCTATATTTGGCATGTCTAAAAAATGCGATGAATGATGCATGGGTGCAACATAGGTATGTGAAATGGTAGGTGTCCGATGGAATGATTTATGCTATGTGGATGATTTTTTTTCTTTTGGCTTTTCCCTTTTTTTTGCCATTTTTTGGTCTCTTTTTTTGCTTTTCTTTTTGGGCTTCTCTTTTTGCTGGTCCTTCAACTCGCAGGACTTCCGACATGAGGCTATCAAGTGCATTCGTACTGCTAAGTCAATTGCGCATGACTGAGACTTATCATTTGAGATGATCGCGCATTTATTGCTCTATTCCTGCGGTTCCTTTCTTCCTTATAGGTATTTTAATGAAAGACTATATCTCTTCTGTGATTCTCGGAAATTTCGTAATGATTGTAATGCTTTTGATTATGCCACATGTTTCACAATCCAGTATCATTTCGAAAATAGACAGAAGTAAAAAGAAAGGAAAGTGCTTGATATTGACTTTGGAGGCCAAATGTGCATAAGGCACACAGACTTAAGATTACGTCAAGAATTTTATTGAAAGAATAGGAAAGCTGGAATACTAAGCAGACTTCTCGGTATTTAGTGTCCTTGAAGTAACGGTGCCGGCCACCCATGTTCACAACCTTGATCACTCATCATCCGACTTTTGGAAGTGTTGATTGCCTCAATGTTTGTTTAGTCCAACTTCGAAAATAGAGAAAATTAAACAAAAGAGAAAAGTTGTTGCATGAATCATCTAATTTGATTTCATTTGCAAAAGAAAAGAGAAAAATTAAAGCAATAAAGAGAGCGAAAGAATGAGGAATTGGTACCAGTAGAGATTGCATTTGAAGCAATTGAAACAAGCAGATATAAGAACTTCTAGTTACACCTGTAATCAGCCACAAAAAACTTATATTAATTAATTAGAAACTGAAACAAATTAACATTATTCTTCATGTTCATCATGCATGGAATTAAGACACAGATACAGCAGTAAAAATCATACAAAAAGGGATAGTACGCTTATATTCTGAATGCTTTGTCTTTAATGATATACGCCTACATTATATTCCGAATGCTTTGTCTTTAATGATAGTACATTTCCAACTATGAATGACACAGATACAGCAGTAAAAATCATGAACTACAAGGGGGAAAAACAAAACTTATACATTGCAACCTTCTCTGCATACCACTTTACTCCAATGATCCAAAAGTTACAATAAGTATAGTAAGAGTCTACCTGATTTAAGGTAGTCAGTGTCCCTCAATTCTTTTGGTGCGATTTCTGCTATGAAGACCGGAACCTTATATAAAGTATAAACCATCAAATTTATTGTCAAACTTCAATGATTCTTTGAACTATTTATTTCATTGAAGAACAAGTCTTTTATTTTTCTTGAGAATAGAAATGAAACCAACCACATATGAACAAACTCCCATTCCATATCCTGCTGCTAGCCTTCCAATGTCCAAAGGCACTGGACCCTATATAAAAGAAAGAAAGTTGTGTCATTGAGTGCAGAAAGCACTTTGACTCATCTTAAAACACATCATGGTATTAAAATCCCACAAATTAAAAACACATAAAGCATAGACATTTTGCAAGCTGCAAAGTGAGAACATAAAATAGTAGTATAATACAAGAGGTCAAATATTCTGACTAAGAGAATCTTACAAATGGTATCAAGTGTATCAAGTGCAGAATTTGAACACAAATTAAAAACAGTTGTGTTTCAATATTACAAAAGCAACATGATATAAAACAAACTCTTTCTCATGCAATTCAAACTATTATTTGTACACATGGAAAATGACCAAAGTATCCACAAAGTAAAATGAAAAATTAACGCTTTTCTAACCGCACGGAAAAAAGTCAAGTTAAAAAAAGAAATATGCAATGTGATTCATTTTAACAAGGAAATGTACAAGAAATTGTAAAATTTTGCCATGAACTAAGTCAGGTGGTTACCCCCACAGAAAATGTTTGGCATAAATATACATGTATATTGACAATGGTTAAGTAAAACCTACCCCATAATATGCTTTCTTTATTTCAGAAGCACTTGCATTTTTACTAACTCCGAGAACTTCATAAAAGTCCCTTGCCAATGGTGCTGTAAACGAGTTAGAGAGAAAAAAAAGAAGTCATTGACATGTAAGGGACAATAAATTGCAGATATTATATACTGTTCCTATCAATGCAGAGCAAGTATTGAATTCAACATTATCAAATACCAAAACTAAATAAATAATTTGAAGCATTGTAATATGCATACCAAGTACCATCAATTCAACCTTGTTCTCAACCAAGCCAAACAGAACAACCATGGGATTCCATTTTGTCCACTTCAATATTGTAGCATAACATAATTAAATACCTCCAGTGTTTTGGTTAAACTTCCATCTGTAATTATGCAAGCAATCTCAAGTATTCTGTCCACTTCAATATTTAAACCTGCACACACACAGAAGGATTAACTGAAATTCAATATTATACCTTACAGTATGGACTAGTTTGAGTTATAAAAATTCTACTTTAGATGCAGAGCCATGTACAAAGCAAATATCAGCAATAATCTAACAAATGAGTATTGATATCTCATAAGGAAGGGATGGAATCAGTCTCGAGTTTCCCTCACAAGAGCTAGATAACATCTCTCTCTTGCAAGCATCAGCTTGCAAAACCTCACAAGAACCACTAGATCTTGTCTTGGAACTGATCAGATTCAGTATATCAACTAATGCTTAAGGACCAACCCCCCAATTCAAAAATATAAAAGATAGATACACATAATAATCAAGCAATGTGAAGTTTCCATCAATGTCCTTCTGCTTCCAAAAGAATACTACCAAACAAGTCTCAATTGAAAAACCAAAGATTCAAATTCAAATTAAAAACATGACCAATCATTCACACAAATTGAACATTCAAAGATGTACAAGAAAGGGGGCAATAAAGATTAAAGGTCAAATAAAAAAAATCGTTGACATAGCAATATAGTAGAGAAGCATCTAATACTGGAGTGAGTGAGTCTTTCATCTCATTCAGAAACACAAACACAAATACACAATGCTAAACATAAAAGATTAAAAAGAAAAAGAATCAGAAAGCAGTCAAGTACCCGAGAAGGGAATCACTTAGAAACTGGTCGATCGAAGAGGAGCTCAGCAGAGGTTGATAAAGCAGTCAAGCAGTCAAGTACCTAAGAAGAAACAGAACCATTATGCACCATTTGCAAGCACCATTAAACCCTAGATATTGTAGGACATCAAATTGCCATCCACAGATGAAAACAATCAGTAGCATTTATGACCTCTAGAAGCTTTTGCACAAACGAAAACAGAAAACAAAGAAAAAAATTACGTCACCTTCACAATCGCGTCATCGATCGCATCTCTCTCCTCAAAAATCACGGATCCGAAATCTTCCAAGAACCTCGCCACCGTCCTCTGCCTCAGCTCCTTCGGATCCATCTCCTCGCATCCCATTGCCTTCCGTGACGCTGTGAACAGGCAGAGCTAGGATCATTGCATCTGAGTTTGAGATCGTGAAACCCTAGCTGAGCTATGTGAAGAAGACGAAGAGAAGAACGGCGCAAGGAAAATCAGAGAGCGAAAGAAGAAACAGTGTCAAGGATGATGGTGAAGGGTTCTGAGAGAGAGAGAGAGAGAGTGAGGGGATCAGGGATAAGAGGGGGGAGATTCGACGGGGGTAGAGGAAAGGGATTTAGGGTTCGCGTGAGAGAGTGAGAATGGAGAGGAGAGTGTTCTGAGAGTGACGCCTAAGTGAAATTATTTTTTTCTATTTTGGTAGTTTAGAAGTCAAGCGAATACACGCCTGACTTCTAAAGTATTAAAATTGAAAAAAATAATTTCACCCTTAATTACAAGTTTGCCACCGCATCACTTATGTAGTCAGGTGAATACACGCCTGACTTTTAAAGTCTAATTTTTTCTCTATTTGTTCACTTTAGAAGTCAGGCGTGTATCCGCTTGACTTTAAAACTCGCGAGTTTTGCCTCTTAATTACAAGTTTGCCACCGTGTCTACTTATGTAGTCAGGCATCTGAGCGCTTGACTTTAAATGTCTAATTCTAATCTCATTTTTGCACTAGTGTGTATTGTATATTTTTATATTGTAGACTGATGTATTGTATATTATGAAAATATCTTCCAATACACTTAGTAATTACTATTGAGTTTTACATTTTTAGATCTTGCAATGTTCTTGTTGTTATAATTGTATTTATATTTTTCATTCCACAATTGTCGTTGAACTAGAAAGCTGAAAAGGAGTAGGATATAGAAATTTTAATAAAAAAACATTTGTTCGCTAGGTTTGGTTAATAACCGGCTTAAAAACCCGTTATTGGTTATTTGATTTAAGTATTTTCAAAGGATTGTTTAATGTTAGTTGTTAAAAAATTAGTGTCAAAAGTCTAACTTACTACATCCGTGGAAACTGCACCGCTCTTTAACCGATGAAGAACGTCCAATTTAACCAGCGTTGTTTACCTTAATTGTACTTGTGCAATAATTATGGGAAAATAAATATTTTTATTTTTGATTTGTGATTTTCTTATAAATGATCGAGTGTAAATTTTTATTTATCTTCTTAAAATGTAGTTTTCTTTAGAGGATTACAAAATATTTTTTTATGTGATTTTGTTTTCTAAGAAGTTATATTTACTTTTTTATTCAAAATGAATTTGATAACCTAAAAACTCAACCTAACTCTAGTTTCTCTTCTCCTGAACCCCTCATAAATATGTACTTTTGATAGGCTGAAACACAAGAGGCCCAATAATTAAGAAGCTTGGTCGGCTAAAATACTTCTACTAAAAATGCTGGGGTACAACTAGTAATCTTAAGTTTTGTTTCTTTACCAATTATGTTAGTTTCCTAAAGAGGCCCAGGGCCCATTTTTCTGATCCAGTAACTTTGAGAAACCTAACTATTTAAGTGTAATTGCTCTCCTTCAAAAGGGTAACGAAACATCTATGCAGTTTTTTTATGTTATCTTCTTCCTTGCAACCCTAGTTCTGATTTTAGCTTAGCTTAGTCTATCAGGTTTATTCACCAGTTTGAGATCGCAACCAAAACTCGGCGGCGCTTCCCCCCAAACTAATAGAATCTCATTCCCTGGCTTTCTTCTTGTTATATTGTGTTTTCAGAGTTTACAAGGAGTTTACTATCTATCTATATCGCTTATTCATATGTAAGATATGTTCTCACTTATACTTCTAAGATTTGATTTTTTTTTGAAGATATATTTTTTATGGTCTCTTGTCTCCTAATTAGTCATATGCTATTTTTTTCTCCAATAGATCCATGAATGAGGCAATAATTTCAGATTTGTCGACTATCATTCAGAGGTTGCTCAAAAGGCAACTGTCAATGTTGTCTTATATTTTTACGGCTTCTCTATTGTGCTTTCTTCTATTGAGCATTTTGATACTGTCGAGCTGAAATCTCCAACGACTGTGATTTCCTTGATTAAATATGGGTAAGATAATGTGCATAATTGAATGTAATAGATATGAAATTGATGCATGTATTCCCCTTTTTATATTCACCATCATAGTTGTTTTTAAATTAATTGATTTTATCTTTTGATAGTGATATTGACAATTTTTACTACCGCTATCGATTTGTATTTTTTTTATCAGCCTATCGAATTGTATCTGAACCTACAGGTTTTAACTCAACAGGGCATCTTGAACACTACACATCTTCTATGTCAAATTGAAACATCGTATTTTAATGGTTACTCCCCCTGGATAGAGTTTTTATTATTCAAAATGTGTGCATTAGTTTGATTGTGTTTTTTAACATTTTTTTTATATTTACGGCTTTCCCTCATGTCATTTACGGTGTTTAAGGTTTCCCTATATCATGTTGTGTATTCTAATTTCTAAGTATATTGTTAATAATAAAAAACCTTTTGGGCAATAGCTTTTGAAATTAAGAAATCCTAAACAAACAACAATTTCTTTAGGTTAGATAGGAACTAAATAGATTCTCCGGCCACCACCCGTTGCCGCTCTGGCCATTGGAAATAATTTTTTCTGGTTTTAGTACTACATTATGTTTTTATTATTATTGACCTAATTACACCACTTTGTTTTGTTCTTAATTAGTTCCATCTTTTCATTGATTTAATTTTTTTTTTCTAAATGGTTGGTGCAGATATTGATCCAGAAATACGAGTGGTAAAAAAGGAAAAGGTCTCAAATGCGCAAAATATAATGAGGTGGTCCTTTTTACTAGAGAAAACAAAGATGTGGGTCATGTAATATTTGACTTAAATTACCCTCAAACATATGAAGGTCAGCCTTATTATACCCGTTTAACTATTGATAATGTTGCTTGTAATGTGAATTTGAATTGAATGATAATGCAGAAAATAAAATAAAAAATATTTTTCTGATCTTGATATATCTCATGGATATGACATATCTCAAGATAATAATAATAATAATAATAATAATAATAATAATAATAATAATAATAATAATAATAATAATAATAATAATAATAATAATAATAATAATAATAATAATGAAACTTTTCAGGGGAGCCACAACTTCTAGAGCCTTTCCCAAACAAAAGGAAGGGTCCTTTTGAAATAAACATGTAATAGTCAACACACCAATTCAATGTGACAATTATGAAACAAGATAAAGGCCTCAATAGTTAAAAGGCTTTGTCCAAAGAATGTTGTGAAGAAGAAGGATCTACGACCCAAAACAGTTTTTGTCATAACACTAAGCTTTCTCCCCTGCAAAGTAAACCGTATATATATACAAGATACATTGATGTGCATGGATTCACAAGTTAAGGAGCATCATGAAAAGTTAAGAAAGAGAAGACTTTTTGATGGGTACCAGGCATTATTGGCTAAGGTTAGTATGCATTTCAACAACTTGTTAATCAATTTAATTATTTGAGAAAATTCAGTAGATATATTGACATGACAAGAAAGCTAAGGTGTTTTGTTTTCTTCTTAATTAGACTTTTTTTAATAAAAAAATTGATGGCCGTTAATTTAGGGGAATATTGTTAAGATTTGTTGATTTGTGTTAAATAGTGGATAAATTTAGGGGAATGTTGTTAAGATTTATATGTTCTTTTGTTAACCCAGGGGTGTGGTTGAGCGGTTGAGGCTCATCATCCCTTAACTAAGTGTCGAGGGTTCGATCCTCGCATTGGGTATGAAGCAGCTTTAAATTCCTGGGCCAGCTGTCCCACCCTTCGAGATGCCTCCAATCCAGCGAGGGGATTAGTCACTGCGTTCGGCGGTGGATACCTTGGTCTCGGCCAAAAAATATATGATTTTTGTTTATTATCAGTTGGTGCATCTGCATATGTTATTTTCAAAAATAGGCTTTGATGTGTGTAGTCAATATAAACAACTACTTTATAGTAATACTAAATTTATCTAATGGTATTTGCTCTAAAAGGGTGTTAAGATTTATAGGTCATAAACAAGATACATATTGTTTTTCTCCTCTTGCAAATCAAACTACTAGAATATATCAAATTTGAGAGGTTTAAGTATATATAAGCACATCATTTAAACTTTTTTAATACTAAATATGATTATGAAAAATCTTTGCTACTTTATTATTTGTTATCAATTTTATATTAATTGTGCTACACAAATAATTAGATAAGTGGTTCATAATAGACAACATAAATGTCTTAGTGGTATTAATTCGTTTGCATCAATCAGGGTCAGGGGTTTAAATCTCAGGCCCAATAATATGGTGACATGTGGCACTGACGTCAGGGGGGTTAACTGGATAAAGTTACATTTTACATTTTTTTAACAAAAAAGGGGGGGTAACTGGATTACATTTTACAAGGTATTTTTTAAACTTTTTTTTTTTTGCAGGAGATAACTGGATAATGATGATATTTGCAGGGGTAATAACTATTTAATTCTATAAACAAATGAGAAGCATGTGTAGGGTGTATTTTGATTTTTATAAACTTAGTTGTCTATTAAATTGATCTAGTTCTCCATGCTTCTCATATGTTTATAATTAAATCATTTTTTGAAATACATCCTTCTCATATTGAGTACACTACATACTTCTCATATTAATGATAACTTCTTTCACGCAGAATATTTAATAAACAAATGTTATTTTTTCAACAGGAATTGGAACTAGAGCTAGTGACTTGGAGGTGTGTGGCTGGAATTGATGGAAAAAGCAATTATCATTTTACTGTGGTACAACTGAATGTCGTAATTAAACGCGAATACTGATTTAATTAGTATACAAAGGATAGGACATGTAATTTATTGGTGAATGTGTTGGAATACAAACATTTGATATCTGAACCCCCTATATAACTTTGGTGATGACAACGAACTTTTGATGAAGCAATCATCTCTGAAAGTATTTAACAAATTTATTTTAGTGTCTGGAATTGCTAATAAATTCGGTATAGCAAAATTTCATGAAACCAAATTTCTCATATATATATATATATATATATATATATATATATATATATATATATAAAATGTGTCTATATGATGAACACATTAGTCAACTATGTCTACTAACTTATTTTTTTAAAAACACGTGGTTGCATAAAGATGCTTCGTTAAATCTCATCAAGTATACCTAGAAGGATGTATTTAAAAAAATGATTAAACTGCAAAGAAAGGAGCTATTAATTGCATAAAGAACAGTTTGAGAATGGTTTGGAGAGGCCACCACCAAGGGCTGAATTACTTGTGTGGTTCATCTTGTAAGGCAAACTAAATACTAGAGACATGTCGCGAAAGCTTAACTTGCTAAGTGTAAATGAAGTCGATTGCCCCTACGAGACCTAGAAGAGGAACCAGTTGAACATCTCTTCCAATTCCCCATTTTCGATACTTGTGGGCAATGAATGGAAATGTGGTGCGGGGTGATCAAAGGATCGTTCCGAAGAAAGGTATGGATCTTACTGTTTTATGTAGTCTTATATGGTTCATTTGGAATGTTAGAAATAGAATTGTGTTTGATGAGGCTAAGGTGGATTGGAATCAAGAAGTATACCTGATAAAGCTAAGATTGGGATTCTATAAGTTGAAAGGATGGGAGCCTAACTGCCCCTATAACCCAAGTGACCTAGTCCTGAACATAGAAGATGTCTCCTCTTGAGGAATAGCCGAAAAGTCCCGCGATTTAACTCTATGGCGATCACCGCTTCCCAGAATTTTGAAATGGAATGTAGATGGTTCCTCCAAAAGTAATCCTGGATCGACAGGTATTGGGGGAGTGTTGCTAGACTACAAAGATAGGGTTCTGTCTAGCTCTGATACCATTAATACTTTTACCTCGTCAAATTCGTATGTAACTGGGTAAATAGATCTATTCCTTTCGACTGATCTTGAACCTGTAACTGGGTAAATAGATCTTCTTCTTCTTCTTCTCCTTCTTCTTCTTCTCCTTCTTCTTCTCCTTCTTCTATGAATGGCGGAACAAAATGGACCTCGGGCTCTCCTTGAATTTCTGCTTAAAAAGAAAGTAAGAAACATTTTCTTAAAATGAGTTCAGTAACGTTCTGAGTTTAACGGTTAATCATCCATCTGGTCTGGATAATTGATCTGCAAAACAATTGTTCTTCTTTTGATTTATCTTTTTACACTCGACTAACGGTAATTGTTTTTCCATTATAAACTATTTCGATATTTTTATCTTTGATTGTATAATCTTCGAAACAACTTAGGAAATCCATTCCTAATAGAAATTCGGTACTAACGCTATCCTCAACTTCAATGGATAGGGGTATTTCATATTCTTTTATAATTAGAGTGATATCAACCTTATGGGTTATATGTCTTTTATTATTATAATAATCTAAATAGTAGTACTTATTGTCTAACTCTTTAATCGGTAGACCTTGAACTAAGTCTATAGTTATATGACTAGTGCAAGCTCCTGTATCTATTAAGCATTTAATAGGGTTTTTTCCTAATTTTATTCCTATTTCTATGTAATCAGATAATCTTGCTCTATAAAATAATTCACTGAACTCACAAGTATATTGATCGAAATAGCACATGTCACAGATATTAAGATTAATTATTCCACGTATGGCTTCTTGTCTTTCTAATTCCCATCTTTTTTGTATTCCACTTTCTATAGCTTGACCTAAAAATTCTAATCTTATTAGTTTATCTGATTTTATTATCAAAACCGATAATACCCAAGTAAAAGCCTTTTTAGAAAACAAAATTAAAGATAATATTGTCAATCGAAGAAGAATCAGATGGCAAATGAAAGTAAGTCCATTTACTTTTAAAGTAATATATATATATATATATATATATATATATATATATATATATATATATATATATATATAAAAGGAATTCAGTAAGAGTCCAAGTGGAATTCAAATCCAGGGCATGAAGCTCAGCTTGCATAGCATCAACCCAACATTGATGCTTGGAAGCTTGAGCATAAGTCTTGGGTTCAATATTTGTGCTGATAGCTGCAATGAAAAGTCTATGGGAAGCAGACAAACCATCATAAGAAATGACATCAGAGAGAGGAAAATTACTACCTGAAGATGATTGAACATTTGAAGAAATGGAAATCATGCCACAATGAAAATCTTGAAGATATGATGGTTTGTGCTTGACTCTAGTGGATGTTCTAAGGGCTGTGGTGGGTGCAGGGGAGGGTTCAGAAGCTGAAACAGAAGCATTAGATGCATCAGGAGTTAAGGTGGCAGAGGCCAGTGCATCAGAAGTGTGGTCATCAGAAAGTGTTTTAATAGAAACAGAATTATCAGAAGCTGTGTTATCAGAAATTGGTGTAGCAGGAGTGGCTGGTGTAGCAGAAACTATTTCAACAGAAACAGAATTATCAGAAGCTGTGTTATCAGAAATTGATGGAACGGGAGTGGCTGGTGTAGCAGAAACTGTTTCAACAGAAACAGAATTATCAGGGGCTGTTTTATCAGAAATTGATGTAACAGGAGTGACTGGTGTAGCAAAGGGAAGGGAAGGATAGGTGAAAAGGTCATTTATAGCTGACTGGGAAGGGGAGATGGTGGATGGGGAGGAGGTAGGTGTGGGAAGGTAGGGAAATATGTTTTCATAGAAAGAGACATTCCTAGAGAGAAAAATTTCATGAGTATGTAGATCATACAAAAGATATCCTTTGACACCTTGAGAGTGGCCAATGTGGATACATTTGCGAGCTCTAGGAGAGAATTTTGTCCTGTGAGATGTGAGAGTGGTCGCATAACAAAGTGAACCAAACACACGAAGGGGAGAAAGGTCAGGATGTTTGTTGTGTAAGAAGAAATAAGGTGATTTAGAGTGGAGGTTGGGTGAGGGGAGTCTATTGATAATATGTACGGCATGACAAATGGCAAAATCCCAAAATTGGATAGGTAAGTGAGATTGAAACATTAGAGAGCGAGCAACATTCAAAATGTGTTGGTGTTTGCGTTCCACAACACCATTTTGTTGTGGTGTTTCAACACAAGACTTGTGGTGAAGGATGCCATGGTTAAAGTAGAAATCAGGGATAGAGAATTCAGGGCCATTATCAGATCTAACTATCTTGACCTTGGTGTGAAATTGAGTGTGAACATAGGCAATGAATTGCATCAAGTGTTTTCTAGTTTCTGATTTTGTCCTCATTAACTTGATCCATGTGAACCTAGATTTGTCATCTACTATGGTCAAAAAATACTTGTTGCCATTCATAGAAGGAGTGGCAAGAGGACCCCAAATGTGTACATGAATCATATCAAAAGTGTGAAGTGTAGGTGAGGTGTGAGTGGGAAATACAAGCTTCTTTTGCTTGGCAAAATGGCAAGCATCACAATTTTTAATTGATATAGGGGGCATATTACAATGATTTTTCTGTATAAGATTGTAACAATTGGGGGAGGGGTGTCCTAGACGACTATGCCAAATATCTATATGCACTGAGGCAATGGAAACAGAAGTACAGTGAATGGATCTAGACTTAGCTGAAACTGACAGTGGAGAGATCTTCATTGTGTAAAGCTTCCCATCTCTTCTAGCATGGCCAATCACCTTCTTCGAGTGGATCTCCTGCAACAAAGCAAAGTCAGGTTCAAAGCTAGTCTTGCGGTTTATAGTATCAGCAAGTTGGCCAACGGATATGATGTTGGAATTGAAATCAGGGACATAATACACATCATAGAGAGTGATTGTTGGAGTGAGATGAATTGTGCCCTTATAGTGAGTGTATCTTGTATCTCCAGAAGGTAAGGTGATCAATAGAGGTTTGATTGCAAAGAATGTAGAGAACAACTCAATGCAAGAACAGATGTGGTCTGTGGCACCACTATCAACAAGCCATATGATGAGCCATGTGATGAAAGAGTTACCTGAAGGAACAGCAGCAAGATTATTCACACGAACCATATTAGCAGAAGCTGTGGCAGTAGGAGGAGTTGCAGGGAGCAAAGCAAGCAAGCTCTGGATCTGGTCATTGGTGAAACTCAGAGGAGTGGGAGAGGTGGAAGATGCAGTAGAAGAATCATCCACAGAAACATTGTTCACTGACTTAGCAGTGTTCTTCAAACCAGGAGGATAACCGTGCTTCTTCCAAAAAGTATCCACAGTGTGATTAGTACGGTTGCAATGAGTGCACAACCGATTAGCACGCAGAGGAAACGGCTTACCACGACCACGAGGCGCCGTAGGGGAAGCTTGCACAGCAGCAACAGAAATTTCAGGAATAGCAGCAGCAGGATTAGCAATTTGACGTTCTTGCTGCAAGATCATAGAGTAGGCCTTTGCAAGAGGTGGAAGAGGATCCATAATCAGAATTTGAGATCTAACAGCAGCAAAATTCTCATTCAATCCTTGAAGGAACGACATCACCGCATCACGTTCACGATAGTCAGTGACAGTCTTCGCGACGTTGCAACAACACGTACCAGGAGGAGCAAGGCACGACGGAATCGGACGATAGTTGCAAAGCTCATCCCATAGGATTCGCATTTTGGTGAGGTAAGCAGTAACCGACGTCTCACCTTGCTTGAGAGAGAAGATGTCGTAATGAAGATGAGAAATCCGAGTGTTGTCACCTTGAGAAAAACGATTGCGAAGCTCTCTCCATACGGTGTATGCATCTGTGATCCAAAGGATACTCGAAGAGATCTCCGTCGAAACAGAACGATTAATCCACGATAAGGTCAGCATATTGCAGCGTTTCCAGAGGCCAAATTTCGGATCGGAGGTGGTCGGACGAAGAATCGAGCCATCGACGAAGCAGAACTTATTCTTCATCTCAAGCGCCATTGTCATGGCTTGAGTCCATCCATGATAATTGGAACCATCGAGCACTGGAGTCACGAGAACGAGAGAGGGATTCTCGTTTGGGTGGATGTAATACGGATCAAAATAATCCTTCGGTTTGGATGATCGCCGGCGAGGAGAAGAGTGAACAGAGGAGCGATTGGATGCATCAGAATCCTCTGAAGAAGAGTCGCCGGAGATAGCCATGGAAGTGCAGGAGAAGGAATGGAAAAAAAATTATACGGAAAAGAAATGGAAAAACCGTTAAGAGAGAGAGATAGAATTGGGGATTTTCACTGATACCATGTTACAGTAAATGAAATAAACTCTCTAGTTTATTGATTGATCAAAAAGGTTTATATACAAGTTGTTAAAAGCTAACATAAGCTACAAGAGAGAAAAAGCTAACACCTAGTTAACTTAAACTGAAAAGCTAATGCTAAAATAAGCTAAAATTAATTACAAGGTAATTACAAGAATATAATTAGCATATAACATTAACAACTGTTTTGCAGATCAATTATCCAGACCAGATGGATGATCAAAATTAATTTCAAGAAGATCAGAAGAAGGTTATATCCGACAAGCTTGACGAAATAAACTATCAATTTCATTTGATGGCCTCTAAAATAGATGAATATTTTGTCAAAATTGACTCCAAGATGGAAAAATTTTCCGAATACTTTATAAATACCAAGAAGGAAATACTTAAGGTGCTTGAAATACATCCATTCTCTTAATCTCTTCTAATTTTTCAAATTCTTGAACATTAGAGAAATCAATCTTGTTTTCATCAATGTCTTCAAAGTCTTTATTCATCATCACTCGAACTTCCTGAGTTTATACTAACACTATAAATGCTATAGTCTGATTCTATATCAGATTCTATGGGTTCATAACCATAGCTATCTATTATTTCTAGTATTTTGACATTTTGAGTATTACGTTTTGGACATTGATTTGCATAGTGCCCTTCTTCTTTGCATAGGAAACAAGTACAGCTTTTTACTGACTTATTATTATATTTTTTATACCTACTATTGCTTTCTCTTCTAAACCATTTTTTCTTGAAGTTTCTCTTGTAAGGCTTATCTCCTGTTTTAAACCTGTGTCTTGATTTTTTGAACTTCCAATTTTTATCTTTTCTTTTATATCTTTTTGTATCGTAACAACCATATTGGCCAATTTGATTATTCTTTGGACAACAAAGACTTCTTTTTTGATACCTATATATTTGTTTTTGATTTTTTTCTTGTAAACAATATTCTGTAATCATTTTATAAGCAAACCAAATTCTTGCTCCTAATGAGGGGTTTTCTAGGTTTTGGTTTCCAAAGTCGTTTATTATCTTGGTCTTAAAAGGTTCTGGTAGCTTTTCATAATATAATTTGCTATAAAAATTATAGTCAACCACTGTTGAAGATAATCTTGCTCTATAAAATAATTCACTGAACTCACAAGTATATTGATCGAAATAGCACATGTCACAGATATTAAGATTAATTATTCCACGTATGGCTTCTTGTCTTTCTAAGTCCCATCTTTCTATAATATATAGAACTATCTTTGGTATTAGTCCTAGTCATCATACTATGAAGTTTAAACCAGACAAAATAAGCTTTAAAAATATATTTGATGGAGTCATAGACTGGATTCCTCCAAAAAGGCTAAACCCAGAACAATTAACCTATATAGATGAAATAAGAACTGATGAAATAGCAAAGGAGACCGAAAGGTTCTCTGAGATAATAGGTAATAAGAATTTAGCTATTATCAAAAGATGTGAGTCCTCGAGAACTCAATATAAAGGAAAAGCCATTCTAGACACATCTAGAAGAAGTTTAGATCTAACAGAGAAAAAGGGAATCGGATATTCCCAGTATTACATAGAAATAGGAATAAAATTAGGAAAAAACCCTATTAAATGCTTAATAGATACAGGAGCTTGCACTAGTCATATAACTATAGACTTAGTTCAAGGTCTACTGATTAAAGAGTTAGACAATAAGTACTACTATTTAGATTATTATAATAATAAAAGACATATAACCCATAAGGTTGATATCACTCTAATTATAAAAGAATATGAAATACCCCTATCCATTGAAGTTGAGGATAGCGTTAGTACCGAATTTCTATTAGGAATGGATTTCCTAAGTTGTTTCGAAGATTATACAATCAAAGATAAAAATATCGAAATAGTTTATAATGGTAAAACAATTACCGTTAGTCGAGTGTAAAAAGATAAATCAAAAGAAGAACCTAATAGTTATTGAAGTAGTTCATGAAAAGAAAATCTATCATGCACTAATTGACTCATGTTCAGGTATTAGTCTAACTAGTCATCTTTTTACTAATAAAAAGGAGATACAAACTATAAAGGGAAAAGATATACATAATAAAGAATCTATTTTTAATCAGGGATATACAGATCTCTGAATCATTATTGGAGAACTAAAGGTTAGGTTTGATAAAATCTATTATTATCTCAATATTGTCTATGATCTCCTTATAGGACAAGATTTTATAGATAGAAATTTACCTTATATGGTAAATGAAAGAAAGATATATTTTACTAGCCCTTGTGGAACACAATTTTCTACAAAAAGAATTAGTCAACCCTATAGACATATATACAGACACAGCCAGCGTGGTGATATTACTATCCCACTATACTTAAACACCCAAGTTTTTGAAATAAAACCCAAAATTTTACAATTACTAGAAGATTGTTACGAAGAAAACCCACAAGTCTTCATTAAAAGAAATAAGTATTTTGCAAAAATTAATTTATTAACTGATACACCCATTTGTGAAAAACCTATGATTTACACTAGAGAAGATGAGAAAGATTACGAAAAAATTATAGAGAAACATTTGAAATATAAGCTAATAAAAGAAACTAAGAGTGCATACAACTCAGCAAGTTTCTTGGTAAGAAATCATAATGAATTAAAGAGAGGTGAACCAAGAATGGTTATCAATTATAAACCTTTAAATAAAATTGTAAAAAATTATCCTTATCCCCTACCACGAAAAGATATGATTTATGAAAAAATAAAAAATGGAAAGATATTCTCAAATTTTGATTTAAAATCAGGTTTTTATCAAATATTATTAGAAGAAGATAGCAAAGAATGTACAGCCTTCAGTACCCCACAAGGAAGGGATGAATGGAATGTTTTACCTATGGGATTAAAAACCAGTCTGGTATTTTTCAAGAAAGACTTGATAAGATCTTTAAAGATTGTTACGATTTTATTATTATTTATATTGATGACATTCTTATATATAGCAAAGACATTAAAGAACATAATAAGCACTTATTTGTTTTTATTACAAGAGCTTACGAAAACGGTCTAGTTCTTAGTAAGAAGAAAGCCGAGATTGCAAAAGAAAAAATTGACTACCTAGGCTTAATTATAGATAAAGGAGTAATAGAGCTCCAGTCACATATTTCTGAAAAAATAATAGAATTTCCAGATCGACTAGAAAATATTAAGCAAGTTCAATCCTTTTTAGGACATATTAATTATGCTTCTCAATTTATAAAAAACTGTGCAAAGTTAAAAAAATAAATTACAAGATAAAATTAAGAAAGGAAAGGTTTTTGAATGGACCGATGAAGACACTAACCAAGTCCAGCAAATCAAGCAAAAGGTAAAGCATCTAGACAAACTACCTTTACCTAAAGAAGAAGATGAACTCTACATAGAAACTGATGCTTCTGATAAATACTGGGGAGCAGTATTAGGAAGACAAGGTGACGATATCATCCTTAGATACACCTCAGGAACTTTTAAAGGAGCTGAGCTCAACTATGATATAAATGAAAAAGAAGTTCTAGCGGTTATAAATACAATAGAATCCTTTAAAAAATGGTTAGCCAGAAAAGATTTTATTATCAAAACCGATAATACCCAAGTAAAAGCCTTTTTAGAAAACAAAATTAAAGATAATATTGTCAATCGAAGAAGAATCAGATGGCAAATGAAAGTAAGTCCATTTACTTTTAAAGTAATATATATAAAAGGAATTAACAACTGTTTTGCAGATCAATTATCCAGACCAGATGGATGATCAAAATCAATTTCAAGAAGATCAGAAGAAGGTTATATCCGACAAGCTTGACGAAATAAACTATCAATTTCATTTGATGGCCTCTAAAATAGATGAATATTTTGTCAAAATTGACTCCAAGATGGAAAATTTTTCCGAATACTTTATAAATACCAAGAAGGAAATACTTAAGGTGCTTGAAATACATCAATACCCAGTATCTCCTAAAGAAAAACCAATCGAAAAACCAAGTTCCAGTTTTTTGGAAAACGAAAAAAGAGAACCAAGAAAGCTAAAGTTCGTTAGCTCTTTCAAAGACAAGCTAGTAAATTCAACCGCTAGAGAACCCGTTGATAAATTCAAAGAAATTTATCAAAACTTTGTCAACTATATTTACCAAGGAAACCCAAGAAACCTGGAAAATTACATTATTGAATATAAAGGTATTTATCCAAGAGTCTTAATAATTTTAGATGATTGGGAGGATATTACCCTCCTCACTGATCTTTTAAGGTTCGGATTTATTGACTCAATTTATATAGAACCAAAAAATGATCTATCCAAGCTAAAGCACTTCCCGGAACCTATTATTTTAGGAATCCAAGGATATATAAGAGGTGTCAACCCCAAAAGAACAATTTTGTTAAAATATATACTGCAAGTCCAGATCAAGAAGGAGATGCCGTATATTTTGTAAAAGTAGGCACTCTCAATGACGAAGAAATAAGCGCCCAAGAATACACCACCAAAGAAGAAACACCAATAATCGACGAATGATGGATCTCCTAGAGAAGAGCACTTGGATTCCATGTGTTATTAATGGTGATGAAGCAAACCTATGATCAAGGCATGTTTTGGAGTTACTCCGGTGCTTGAAATACATCAATACCCAGTATCTCCTTTCGGCTGATCTTGAATCAGCTACTTTTATGACTTCTTTAGTTAGACTTAATCTTTCTTCCATTAATTTATGAACATTTATATC
The DNA here is from genome assembly GCA_039519185.1 of Astragalus membranaceus. NCBI lineage: Eukaryota > Viridiplantae > Streptophyta > Magnoliopsida > Fabales > Fabaceae > Astragalus > Astragalus membranaceus. The sequence goes on along the minus strand of CM076853.1, from coordinate 36,279,753 downwards.
TATTCTAGAATGTCTTTTTCTGATCCTTTTATTATATTTAATTTGTACTCTATCCAATTTTCCATTTGTATTTTATAGCATTTTGCGACAATTTTAATTCAGGAAATTCTTTAATACAAAAATCAAACATATCATAACCATTTAATATAGCTTCTTGTTTTAGATCAGAAAAACCTTGTAGTCTATCGTAGCTTTCATACGTATTGTCTCTTGTTATCCTTGATCTGTCTAGCTCTGATACCATTAATACTTTTACCTCGTCAAATTCGTATGTAACTGGGTAAATAGATCTATTCCTTTCGACTGATCTTGAACCTTCTTCTTCTTCTTCTTCTTCTTCTTCTTCTTCTTCTTCTTCTTCTTCTTCTTCTTCTTCTTCTTCTTCTTCTTCTTCTTCTTCTTCTTCTTCTTCTTCTTCTTCTTCTTCTTCTTCTTCTTCTTCTTCTTCTTCTTCTTCTTCTTCTTCTTCTTCTTCTTCTTCTTCTTCTTCTTCTTCTTCTTCTTCTTCTTCTTCTTCTTCTTCTTCTTCTTCTTCTTCTTCTTCTTCTTCTTCTTCTTCTTCTTCTTCTTCTTCTTCTTCTTCTTCTTCTTCTTCTTCTTCTTCTTCTTCTTCTTCTTCTTCTTCTTCTTCTTCTTCTTCTTCTTCTTCTTCTTCTTCTTCTTCTTCTTCTTCTTCTTCTTCTTCTTCTTCTTCTTCTTCTTCTTCTTCTTCTTCTTCTTCTTCTTCTTCTTCTTCTTCTTCTTCTTCTTCTTCTTCTTCTTCTTCTTCTTCTTCTTCTTCTTCTTCTTCTTCTTCTTCTTCTTCTTCTTCTTCTTCTTCTTCTTCTTCTTCTTCTTCTTCTTCTTCTTCTTCTTCTTCTTCTTCTTCTTCTTCTTCTTCTTCTTCTTCTTCTTCTTCTTCTTCTTCTAACCAAAATCCGTCGCTAATAATGACGAATGCGCGTTTTTTTAACAAAAAATGTAAATTCCGTCGCCTATACTGCTTTTTTGTGGTGTTCTTCTTCTTCTTCTCCTCGTTTCCAGGCTGGTTTTCCTGCACTTAACCATTGTTATGCAAAACTGTGGTTGGTGGCATCTAACCATTGGCATCTAACCACAGTTATGCATATCTGCGGTTAGTTGCCACTAACCATTGCTATGCACATTTGTGGTTAGTGACATCTAACCAATGGCATCTAACCACAGTTATGCATATCTGTGGTTAGTGGCTACTAACCATTGCTATGCACATTTGTGGTTAGTGACATATAACCATTGCGGTATAAATCTGTGGTTAATGAACGGTTTTTTTGTTTTCGTCCTTCATATTTTTTAGAATATTCGTTTACGTTCTTTATCTTTTTTAAAATATATGTTTACGTCATTTGTCTTTCCACAATTCATTAAAGAGAATTGATGGATGGTACGAAACGAAAACTGAAAAAACAACACATAATAAGGCAATGCCTTTCGGTTACCTTTTACCCAATGAAGTGCGTCAAAAACCGTGTGTTCCCGTTTTATAATTGTTCGTCGTGTGTGGATTCTTACATTTGGTATAATATTTTCTTATAACAAACATGACGGGTCTTAATTAAAATGGTTATTTCGTTATTGTATATTAAAAAATAAAAATATTCTATTGCCCTAATATAGAAATTGAAAAATAATAATGAAAATTAAAAAAATCGGGAATTATTCAAGTTTAATTTTTGTCACTTTTATTCTATTTTAGTTTTCAGTTTTTTAATTCACTTTTGTTTTTTTAATTAAGACCAATCATATTTGTTACAAGAACATTTTACTAGTGAAAGGTATTTATGTTATGAACGTCATAACGTTTGATGAGTCAATTGAGAATTTTTATATCCTATTTATTAATCCAACTAGCAAGATACCCTATTTTTACAAAATAGTCTCAAACCAAAATTGTAATATAGGTATCAACCCGTAAATTTTAGATTATATTGGTAAATTAATCACATATCATTCAAATTATTGGACAACTAATTGAAAATCTATTTTAAATAAAAATAAATTATATTGTACTAAATATTACAAAAATAATTTGAATAGTAAAATTAATTTATGTGGTCTTAGTCAAATATCTTTTGCGTATTTTTATATAAAATCAAAGATTTTGTATCATTTTATCAGTAATAAAATTATACCAACATGTAATGTTTCCCCGTTGAAATAATAGATTGATAAAAGGATATGTAGCCCTTTGATACATTTTTTCTCGTCGAAGACTGTGAGACAATATTGAATACTCAATGAAAATCATTATATTATTCCCGTCGAGACTCAAAAGAAAAATAATAACTGATTCTTCTGCTCATTTTTGTTCTGATTATAATTTATACAAATGAACTATGATTATTAGTGACAAATACTTGTCAATGAATTATGATCATTAGTAAAAAATATGGGTCCCTGTGAAAAATATTTAACTTGTGGTTTTTATTTATCAGTGATAAATATTTGTCCATGTTTTTTTAATGTATCAATGAAAAATATTTGTCCCGTGTTTTCTTATGTATCATTAACAATTATTGTCTCTTTTTTATATTTATAGCTTAGAATATTTATCGCGAGTTTTTTAGAGAGACTAAAAATTATTTTTTAAGGACTAAATTGAATTTAAATTTTTCAACAACAAAAATAGATATTAATAATTTTTTTACAAATGAAATAATTAAAGGTGAAAGTGGACGTGAAAGTGTGTGAGAGAAGAGATGGAGGTGAAAGTGAAAGTGAAAGTGGATGTGAAAGGTGGAAATTTAAAATTCAAATTTAGATGAGATAGAGGGAAGAAGAATGTATAATGATTAATTTATCCTTAAAAAGGTGATGTGTCAACTTTTTAGATATGGGTAGTTTAATATTCTATCTAGTGGTTTGTTTTTTATACAGTAGATAGTAGATATATTAGATAGTAGATTTCAAAAGAAGGAAAATAGTTTCTTGGTGGAGAAAAAAGAATATTTAAATTTTGCTCAAATTTAAAAAAATTTAAAATTATAGTAAAGAGAAAAAATGAAAGAGAAAGATGATAAATAAAAGAAGAAAAAGTTGAGAGAGAGAGAGAGAGAGAGAGAGAGAGAGAAGAGAGAGAGAGAGAGAGAGAGAGAGAGAGAGAGAGAGAGAAAAGGAAAATAGTGAGAAAGGTTTGAAAAAGTGTGAGAAAGAGGGAAAAAATTTAAAATGTTAAAAATGTTGAAAAAAGTGACCTTTTTGTCTTTTTGTGAATCTTTTATCAATCTACTCTCAACATTGATGATGTGGCAAAATTTAAGGAACGATTAGATTTGGTTTTTTGCTAGTGAATTGTTTGATTATATTTACTATAGTAGACTTTTACCAATTTACCCTCAACATTGATGATGTGGCAAAATTTGAGGAATATTTGGCTTTTTGCTAGTGGATTGTTTGATTATATTTATAGTAGATTTGCGGTACATCTCTGATTGGTTAAAATGAGAACATACTAGATTTTATTGACGAATAAGAGCTAGGATGTTACATATTGGTATTAGATCTGTTCGACCCATTTGGGCTTAGTTGTTTAGTTACTTGTGTGTCATTTCGTGGTTGTGGTTCTTCCTATTATGCTAAGAGATATTGAGCCAGATCAACTCAATATTTAGTACAGTGTATGCAGAGTAATGGCCGAGAGACCGAGACGACAACCACAATATAGAGGCGATCATCCAGAAGATCCTGATTAGCCATGGCTAAGGTAGATAATGTAGAATATGCAGAAGCAACAAGGCATGAATCAACAAATGATGTAGAACATGCAGGCCCAGCAGATGATGGGTAACCGATGATGCAACAGATGCGCTAAGCACAACAGAATCATTCTCATCACCCTCCAATGAAACCTCTGGAGGATCCTAATCGGGAATTCTTTCACTTTCAGAAGATGAATCAACCTGTTTTTAAAGGAGGCCCAAATGCAATGATGGCTGAATACTGGATTGATGCCATGGAAAAGAACTTCAAGACTATTAAGTGTACAAAAGAACAGAAAGTAATGCTTGAAACCCATATGCTTCAGAAGGAAGCAGAGACTTGGTGGAGGGGAGCCTACGACTATATGCTTGCATAGGAGACATCGATAACTTGGGAGAATTTCAGAAGAATCTTTCTCAAGAAGACAAGAAGTATTTTCATACTGTGATGAAAAAGAAGAAGGAAAAGGAATTTCAAGAAATTTCAACAAGGAAATATGTCTGTTAGTGAATATACAACAAAGTTTGAGGAATTATCTCGGTTTTCTCAGTTGGCTTTATATCCTCCTCACGAAGACTGGAAGATGGACAAGTATAAGTGGGGACTTCGGGGAGACATTGCTCATAGTCTGGATTCTTTTCCATTTACCAATTATGCCTCATTGGTTTAGCAAGCTTGTGTAGCAGAGGAAGGATTGAAAAGAATATATGATGAAAGAAAAGAACTTTGGCATAAGAAGAAAGGAACATGATCGTCTATTCCGCCATTGAAACTGAAGGGGGAAATTAGCAAAGAAAAGCAAGTTTAGACTTCCGAAACTCCAAAATTTGAAGCCTGTGCCAAGTGTGGGAAGTTTCATAAGGGTGAGTGCATAATTGGTCCATCCCAATTTTATTATTGGAAGGAGTTGAGGAATTGATGACTCATCATCATATGTATATTTTCTCTCAGTTTACAACCGAAATGTCGGTGATTTTATGTTTGATTCAGCCAATAGTTAGGATTTTGGCACAATTTTGGTTCTATGTAATAAGTGTGGAGTTGTAACAAAATGCATGAGAAATCCTTCAATTTGATGTGGCGTCTACTAGCGAACCACACACTTGCCTAGTGACGAAACGGAGAAAAGAAGGAAGGAAAAAGATCGGACAGCTTTCGCACCAGCTGCCAGGAAGATCGCGCCACAACCATGCAAAGTGAAATATCCAGTTTTTGCGTTTTTGAAACTCTCTTTGGCTTGGGAGAAAATATAGGGTTTGGAGGAGCAGCTGGAGGCGTTTTTGGGGGTCTTCCTACACCTTGGGAACAAGGGTTTGAAGGTTCTAAAGGATCCATCTCTATGTAATCTTCTTCTACTCTTTATTCTTATCCCTAAGATGCTATGTAATTAGATAGTTATGATTTGGGAGAGATGACTCTTCCTTAAACTAGTATGTGAATGCTTTGCTATGACCAAGTCAGTTATTATTCAATTTATCCAGTGTCTTTATCTCTATGCTTAATGCTTTACTCTTACACATGATAATTGTATTGATCTAGGTTTATGATCACCATAGGAATATGGGTTTGTATGCTTGAAATTGGGGATCTAGGTCACATACTTGTTGTCATAGAAATATGGAACCATAGGTGTGTGAATTCTCTAGTTCTAGGGCTTAATGCGTTACCTATTGGCATGAATCACCTAAGGAATTAGGGTATCTCATTAGGTAAAAGGGGTTTTGAGGCAAGGGATTGTCCTTAACCTAATTTAGTGAATTGAATCGGATAACCTGGATAATTACTTTGATATTGGTTGAAGGTCATATAATAGCAGAGGGAGGATGAGTCAATCCTTAATCACTTCTATCTTACTTTATTTTATGAACGTTTTATTTCAATGTTACAATAAAATCACTTTTATCTCAAGTGTCTCGACTGAGAATTAATAACTTGCCTATTGATAATAAATCACAATCCCTGTGGATACGACCGGTTCTTACCGTTATAACTATTACTTGCAACGTTTCAGTACACTTGCTGAAATCTTACCAAGTTTTTGGCGCCGTTGCCGGGGATTGTTGATTTCATTATTAACAAGGCGATGAGTTAATTCTTAGTTGTTTTTATTTTTGTTTTATTTATTTCAGTATTTTATTTTGTTTTATATATTTTGATCCTTAGTTATTGCGTTGGACCTTTTGACAGTTTGTTTAGTGTTTCAGTGAGCTGTTTAGGCAGGGGCAAAGTTCGAAAGAATTGCTGTTTGACCCCGAGATTGAAAGAACATAAAAGGCAAACCGGAACAAGTTGATTTTGCATTTTGGTTGTACTGTTGTGATGACTTTTACAGTGATTATGATGCACCACAATCCTTGAACTCATTCTCTGTGGTGGTTGTTCAGTCTAACATGTTTTGCAGCTACCATATGATTTCTTCCAAATCAGATTCTATCATCAGGTAGTGTCAGTGGTCGAGACAAAAGTTGAGGAAGATCTAAATCATCTGTGGGCAGGCTCTCGAAAGTTCATCTCTTCACCAACTGTGAGGTTTGAGCCGAAACACTTTATAATTACTTGTGTGTATATTCCCTGCTTGCAATAGTGTGCAGAACTTGAACTTGTACTTAACTATCATGCATGCGATCTACATACACACTGAGGCAAAAAAAATTTTGGAACCCCTGAGCCTTTCAAGCCACCCAATAATTGTTTATCCTTTGTTAGCCCCTAGCTCTGAGCCTAATTGTTTATTTTTATTTTTTCTGCAAATCATACGCCTAGTTTTTCTTAACTTGGAGTTAGGTAGACAAAAGAGTGTGAGTGGAAAAATTCTAAGTTTGGGGATGCTTATGGAATAGCAACATTCTAAGTTTGGGGTGGTATACAAGAGAAAGGAACATACAAAGAAAAAGAATATATATATATATATATATATATATATATATATATATATATATATACACACACACAAATTTATACATATGTGATTTATCCTTCTCTTGTGGAATGCTTATGGGAAATTGGTGAGTAAGTGAGAGTGTTTGAAATTGACAAAGAGAAAAGTAGGCCTAACTCCAAGCTTGTAACCTACTTATCCAAACATTATCCACCCTTACCTAAGCCCCGTTATAACCCGAAAGTCCTCAAATAGTGTGTATGCATTTCATGTGTATAGATTTGTATAGAACTTGTTCAAGCCTATGAAACGATGATGCAGGTATTGTGAATTGAGTGAATACCCTAAACACCTCAAAGAGAGAAACTGTAGTGAGATGTGTGAAAAAGAGAGGACTTGAGATGGCTTGCCTGCTTATGATCTTGTGTTTTCCAATTCAATTGTCTTGTCACTATATTAGGTTGGATGATATTTTCTGATGTGTTGAAGGGTCTATTGGTATGTGAAATATGTGAAAGCTGAATATCAAATTGCCACAGCCTGAAGTGGGTGATTGCTTGAGGACAAGCAAAAATCCATGTTTGGGGTTGTGATGACTCATCATCATATGTATATTTTCGCTCAGTTTACAACCGAAATGTCGGTGATTTTATGTTTGATTCAGCCAATAGTTAGGATTTTGGCATAATTTTGGTTCTATGTAATAAGTGTGGAGTTGTAACAAAATGCATGAGAAATCCTTCAATTTGATGTGGCGTCTACTAGCGAACCAGACACTTGCCTAGTCACAAAACGGAGAAAAGAAGGAAGGAAAAAGATCGGACAGCTTTCGCACCAGTAGCCAGGAAGATCGCGCCACAACCATGCAAATCTGCAGTAGGTCGCGACGCGACCAGCCACCATCACCTCGCGATGCGTGGCCGAAGCCAAAGTGAAATATCCAGTTTTTGCGTTTTTGAAACTCTCTTTGGCTTGGGAGCATTCTAGGGTTTGGAGGAGCAGCTGGAGGCGTTTTTGGGGGTCTTCCTACACCTTGGGAACAAGGGTTTGAAGGTTCTAATGGATCCATCTCTATGTAATCTTCTTCTACTCTTTATTCTTATCCCTAAGATGCTATGTAATTAGATAGTTTTGATTTAGGAGAGATGACTCTTCCTTAAACTAGTATGTGAATGCTTTGTTATGACCAAGTCAGTTGTTGACTCTCAATCATATGATGTAAGTTAGGCATTTTTAGGACCAATTGTGCAGGGTTTTCATTGTATCACAGTCATTATTTGGGATTTAGTTCAGTTTTAGAAAATTGTAGTAGGAAGTTCAATTGTAAGTAATTCCTTCACTTTTGGAGCTAAATGGGACTTGAAGACCTCTTAATTGGTTGTGGCATCTTTCGGCGAACCAGACACTTGCCCGGAAATGCAGCGATCTGGAGGAATTTTGCGAGTCAGAACTTTCTGTTGTTTTTCGTGTCGCGACCAGGAGGGTTCGCGACGCGATCTGGAGGAATTTTGCAAGTCAGAACTTTCTGTTGTTTTTCGCGTCGCGACCAGGAGGGTTTGCGACGCGACCTGAAGCAGTTTTGCGAGGCCTGAAGCTTCTGTCTTTTGTCGCGACGCGACGGACACGGGCCGCGTCGCGATGGTGCGTGAAAATTAGGGTTTTTAAAGCAGTTTCAGCAATTTTTGAAGAGACTTCGTCTTGGGATCGGAGCCACACTTTGGAGCAGCAGCTGGGGGCATTTTTGGGAGCTTCTAATCACTTGGGAACAAGGTTTTGAAGACTTCTCATGGATTCCTCTATGTGTAACTTCTCCTTATTTCTATCTTCTCTTTCCTTGATGTTGTCCATGTAGTTTGTTTTGATTAGGGAGAGATGACTCTCCCCAAACCTATCTATTGATTACTTTGTTATGGTTGATTCAGTTGTTTGGTTAATTTATCATAAGTCTATGCCTCTTTGTGTAATGCTTTACTTCTACATATGCTAGTTGTAATGAATTAGGGTTTGTGATCACATAGGGATATGGGTTACATACTTGATATGGGTTAGTAGATCACATACTTGTGATCACCATAGGAATATGGGATTGGATATGTGAATTCTCTATTTCTTGCGTTTATTGCTTTACCTGTTGGCATGAATCACCTAAGGGATTAGGGTTTCTCAATTAGGTAAAAGGGGTTTTGAGGCAAGGGATTGTCCTTAACCTAATTTTGTGAATTGAATCTGGTAATTTAAACAACCAATTTGAGATTAACTGAAGGATCATAGGATAGGTGAGGGGAGAATATTCGACCCCTAATCGCTTTTATTTTATTGTTTACAGACGTTTGCTTTATTTTACCGTTACTTCACTTTTCGTCCAACTATTACGTCTAAGGATCAATTTACTTGCCTATTGATAATAAAACACAATCCCTGTGGAATCGACCGGTTACTTAATGTATTTTATTACTTGCGACGACATTTGGTACACTTGCCAAAAGTCTTAACATCAGTTATTATTCAATTTATCCAGTGCCTTTATCTCTATGCTTAATGCTTTACTCTTACACATGATAATTGTATTGATCTAGGTTTATGATCACCATAGGAATATGGGTTTGTATGCTTGAAATTGGGGATCTAGGTCACATACTTGTTGTCATAGGAATATGGAACCATAGGTGTGTAAATTCTCTAGTTCTAGGGCTTAATGCGTTACCTATTGGCATGAATCACCTAAGGAATTAGGGTATCTCATTAGGTAAAAGGGGTTTTGAGGCAAGGGATTGTCCTTAACCTAATTTAGTGAATTGAATCGGATAACCTGGATAATTACTTTGATATTGGTTGAAGGTCATATAATAGCAGAGAGAGGATGAGTCAATCCTTAATCACTTCTATCTTACTTTATTTTATGAACGTTTTATTTCAATGTTACAATAAAATCACTTTTATCTCATGTGTCTCGACTGAGAATTAATAACTTGCTTATTGATAATAAATCACAATCCCTGTGGATACGACCGGTTCTTACCGTTATAACTATTACTTGCAACGTTTCAGTACACTTGCTGAAATCTTAACAGGAATTATGCAAAGGATTGTCCAAAGCTCCAGAAGAAAGATCAGTTGAACCTATCCAATCCATCTCAAGGGAGAGTATATACTTTGGACACAAAGAAGGCTAAGGGAGTTTACAACCTCATGAAGGGTACGAGATTTCTCTTTCGTAATCCTATGATATTTTATTTGACTCTAGTGCAACTCACACACTTATATCTCAAAGTTGTATTGAACGTATGCATTTAACTCTGACACTTTTGTCACACCTGTGTGAAAACTGTCCCATTTCAGTTAGAGAAAGATCTTTTGTTGTTGATTTTGTCTGTCTACGCTTAAAAGGTATGGATATTATTCTGGGTATGAATTGACTGCTGTTAATCATGTTGTTCTCGATTGTTTAAATAGATTCAGTGTCTCGTAGAAGGATACGAATTGGATATATCTTGTTGCTAACTTCAACCTCTGAAACTAGTTTAGACCTAAGCTCTGTTCCGATTATTAATGAATTTCTTGATGTTTTCCTGACGAGGTAGTATGCTTGCTACCCGATCGTGAAATAGAATTCTCTGTAGAGTTCATTCTTGGTACAAGACCAATCTCAATTGCTCCATACAGAATGTCTCCTTTGGAGTTAAAAGAACTAAAGACCCAACTTGAAGAGCTTATAGCTTCGCCTTGGGGTGCTTCGGTGTTGTTAGTAAAGAAGAATAATGGTAGTATGAGGATGTTTATTTACTACAGGCAGTTTAATAAGGTGACTTTGAAGAATAAGAATCCTTTACCCAGAATTGATGATTTTTTAGATCAGCTTAGAAAAGCAGCGGTGTTCCCAAAGACCGATTTAATTAGACCAGGTTATCATTAGATCAAAGTCAAAGCAGGGGATATTCCAAAGACAGCTTTCTGGACTCGGGTCACTAGGTTGGACTCAGGAACTAGATTGTTTTATTAGTGGGCTACATCGTGAGCTCTAGCGTGAGATTTTTTCCAAAAGCCCAACATCCTTAGTCCAAGTTGTAGTTATAGCCCATTTGTTTGAAGATAAATTTAGCCCCTTAAAACTCCTACACCTACGACCCATCAAAGATAAGTATATTTTGGTTGTCAAAAAAAGATAAGTATATTTTGCGTAGGGTGACTAATTAGGATTTCAAATGTATTCTAAATCTTATTCTTATGTACATACTTAACTTTGGTTTTAAGCTTAAATTACACGTCTTTTGTGTACTATACATGTGTATGTTTTATCCTCGAATAGATATTGATAGCTAGGGCAAACAAAATAAATAAATAGGATCCTTAGAACATATCCTCTTGCATTAAATCTTTAGTATTTTCATTTTTTGGTCAAGGGGATGTGCGTTTTTGAAATAGTCTTGGGAGAAGAGGACATTTTTTTTACAATTTCATTGACATGAATTATGAGAACTTAAATATTTTGAGACTTTTCACACACGTATTTTTTCTTTGTTTTAGACATCATACACTTATGTTTCTAAATGGCCATAATTTTTATTTGTTAATTTTTATAAATGAGTTTTGTTTTTTATTTATCTTAAAATGGAATTTTCCTTAAAGGATTTTAATATATATATATATGATTTATTTTTTAAAAGTTATATTTATTTTGTAATTCAAAATACAATAATTTGAGTAACCTAAACACTTATACTAACCCTAGTTTCTTCTCTCTGACATCCTTATAAATACACGGTCATATTCATCAATTTGAGAGATCACAAGCAATACCCGCAACGGCGCTTCACCCAAACCAAAAGAGTCTATTTCATTTTCTCTATCATTGTTATATTGCGTTTTCAGAGTTTGAAAGGAATATTTTCCTATCTATCTATATCGCTCATTCATGTGTAAGATATGCTCTCACATATAATTGTATGATTTAATTGTTTGTGAAGATATGTTAGGGATTTGTACATCAATCACAACGTCATTCTACTCAGATCATTACTTTATATACAACTAAGTCAGGTGATTCATAATGTCCTTTCATCTATGTAATATATATTTTTATTGTCTCTTTCCTCACGTTTAGTCAATTGTTGTTGTTCTCTAATAGATCCATGAGTAAGTCAATAATATCTGATTTGTCGACTATCCTTGAAAGCAAGCTCGAAAGGAAACCGTCAATGCTGTCTTATATTTTGATGGCTTCTCTATTGTTCTTTGCTTTAATGTTCAATTTGAAAGTATCCAACATAAATCGCCAACGACTGTGATTTCCTTGATTAAACATAGGTAAGATAATATCCACAACTGACCGTAAGAAATATGAATTTGATGCATATATTCCACTTTTATATATTCCATTGTAGCTGATTTTAAATTAATTAAAGTTTTTTTGGTACTATAGTGGAATAGGAAATGCTCCAAAAACTTGTGTTCATGCCAACCCTTTGTGAATTCTGGCCAGACACCTTTCTATTCCGCTTCATAAAGTAAGATATTTTCTCTTTATATAAGCCGAATGGGGAACCTGTTGATAAGGAAATAGATTCAAGTGTAGAATTTGTATTCAATTGGTTGCTTGACAAAGTTATGGAGCTGAGGAATGTTATGGGTGCTATAGTAGTATCAGTGGTGCTCAAGCTCGCAAATGATCTATCGATCTCTTCTTAGAAAGCGAAAAGGTGTCTCTGGAGATTATAGAAAATGGTCAATACACCAATTCCACTGTAATTTATGTGAATATGAACCAAAGGTCTCACATTCTCTATAAGTAGATATGAATGTTTTGAAGAAGGATCTACCAGGAAAAATAGTTTTTGTGATATAATAACACTTAAGCTTTCTCCCCTGAAAGAAAACTGTATAAGAGATTCCATGATTTTAATGGATTCATAAATATCAAGGAGCATCATGAAATGTTCTTTCATTTATGTAATATATCTTTTTATCGTCACTTTTCTCAAGTTTAGTCATATGATGTTTTTTCTCCAACAAATCCATGAATAAGGCAATAATATCCCATTTGTCGACTATCATTGAAAGTATGCTGAAAAGCAAACCGTCAATGTTGTCTTATAGTTCTACAACTTCTGTTCTTTGCTCTACTGTTCAATTTGAAAGTATCCAACATAAATCTTTAACGAATGTGATTTCCTTGATTAAACATGGGTAACACTTCTAAAAACATAATACACATAAATATATTGATTTAATTTCGAAAGTTGATTATATTTTTAGAAGTGTTCATAACATTTTGGTTTGTATAATCGTAAGTTTATTCTCAACAAAATCTACATTGTATTTCTGCCATTTAGAGCACGTCTTAGCTATTGTTAAAGTTTTCTTTTTGGTAAACTATGGTATAACCAAATCTACATTGCATTTCTCCCATTCAGCCCACTTTCCCTCTCTCCTGCGCCAGCCCCTTGTTCCCTCAGCTTTTCCCCCTTTTTAGTTGTCTGTGCGCGTCAACTTTTTTTTTTCTTCTCGTCTCTCTCGCTCTTGTTTCTGTGCAGTCAATTTTTTGGTCTCTCTCTCTCTTTTATTCCTCATTAGCAACTGCAGTAAGGTTCTGCTTTTCATTTCACATTAGTTATTTTTCCGCGTCAGTCTAGTTCTATTTTCTGCGTCAGCCAGTGCAGTGTGTTTAAATCAAAAAAAGCTGCAATATTTTTGGTATTTAGCGGGCATTTTACCAAATTCGTGGACAAATGACATTCGAGTAAGATGTCTACTATGGACATTTTGCTGACACTTGATCTAAATGTTGGAGAGAGAGAGAGAGAGAGAGAGACGGCTGAAATCAATAAAAAAAATAAATGTTTGATAAAATAAATAAATAAAAAATGTGGTAGGACTTAAATTTTGGTGTGAATTGGTCCAACCTAAGAGTACATGTAATCTTTTTTGTTGCCAAACATTCATCCTACTTTCTCTCTCTTCCGTCAGCCCTTTGTTCCCTCAACTTTTCTTCTTTTTTGTTGTCTGTGTCCGTCAGCTTTTTTTTCCTGTCTCTCTCGCTCTTTTTTCTGTGTCAGCTCTTCTATCTCTCTTTTATTCCTCATTGGCAGCTGCAGTCAGGTTCTGCTTTTTTTTTCGCGTCAGTTTTTCGCTTTCTGTGCAATATTTTTGGCATTTAGCGGCCAGTTTACCAAATTACCCCAGCTCATGGACAAATGGCATTTGAGTATGATGTTTACTATGGACACTTTGCTCACAAAGCTGCAATATTTTTGGCATTTAGCGGTCATTATACCAAATTACGCCAAGTATTTGATTTAGATCTCCGGGTCCCAACATGTAGGGGTGGACAGCGGGTGATTTCAGACGATTTCGGGCCGAAAAGTTCACATCTGTGAGTATCCGAACATTCCATTACAAGAACCATTCCCGACCGTTTTCATCTTCGGATATGTCGGACGGCGGATCTGTCGGGTGGCGGGTTCCTCGGTTGGGTTTAAACGGGATCGTTAACGGAAAAATGACTTGTTGTCGCAACGCCTTCATACACATCTTCTGTGGGTCTTCCTGCACCAACACCCATTGTTGTTGATCTTCTAGTACCAACTGGTTCGTGAACAAATATGAAGGAAGAAATAGGGCGAGACGGAAATGGTAGGAGAGAAAAATCAAAGAGATGGAGAGCCAGCAACACAGAGAGAGAAGCAAGCAAAATCAATTGGAAAAATAATTCTATTTTCTAGACTCTGAACGTAGACCCCAAAGAGAGAGATAAAACAATTTCTAGACTCTTCTATTACGGTTTTGTCAAAAAAAAAGACTCTTCTATTACAGCTGTTACACAAATCTAATAAATAAATTAAAAAATTAAAGAATTAAAGACAAATATATTAAAAACTGAAACGTTTTAATTTTCAAACGTAATAATGGTAATAAATACCGAGCCCGCCCACTTTAATCCATTTAAAACCGATTGTTCCCACTGTGAACCCATTAAACCGAACTGACTCACCCGACTGTCTTTATCTTTTCCTGGTTTAGACGGGTTTCGGGCGGGTTCGCGGATCTTGTCCACCCCTACCAACATGCATATTAAACATGTGGCAAAATAAAACAGCCCAGATTCAATTTTTCATGTCGGCACTGAAGGAGAGAAGATGATGCGGTTATTTCCCATTATGTAGGTAGCAACTTGTGATTGAGATAGTGGATATCAGTTTTTCTAATTTTTATTTCATAATTACTTTGAAACAAAAGGAAAGCTGCATCTCCAGATTTTTAACCAAGTCGGTGTGACGCAAGTGGTAAGATGTTTGGGCCCCTTAAATATTTGGTCAGGGGTTCGATCCCTTGTCGGTGCGTATGGAGAGACATCGCTTGGGAGATGTCAACCCCTTAAATGGATCTCCAGTACCTCGAAGGATTAGTCCCCGCTGTCGACGTGGATGATACCTTGGGAAACAAAAAAAAAGAAAGAAAATATCCAATATCTCCGAAATTTTAGTCACCTACATGGCCATGTCATTCGTTCAAGATTTCCTAATTCCCCAAAACTTGCTGAACAAGTAACTGCTCTCTAATGGTCAAAGATATCAATGCCCAGCAGGGTTAGCTCTTGGGCTCCTAAATAACCCTGGAAGACTTAAAAAGCCCCGATACTAACTTAAGTATTCGAGTGTGTGCCGTCAACCACCATCTCAGTGGAAGAGAGCCATTGTTGTGCAAAATCCAACATCAACATTCTTCTTCTTCAATTAACTACTATGGGTACGTAACTTTCATTCCTTTTGTCAATCTGCTTTGGACCATCGCCTTTTCAATTCCGTTTTCTGAATCTTCTCTTATCTTCTTCATGAATGTTAAATTCAGATTAATATCTTTCTCAATTCGTTACTATGCTTAGGGTTTTATAACGATCAGTATCAGTTTTACTTACATATGTTATGTATATTGCTTGTTTTTGGTAATTTAATTTCGTCTCTGTTCTAATTCTAGTTATTCAAGTTATTGAGTTTCCTTATGTGTGAAAATTAATGAGCTTGATGAGTTTGTCGGATTTGAATTTGTACTATCCGCTAGGGTTCTACAATTTGGAGGAAAAAGAAAAAGAAAAAGAAAAAGAAAAAGAAAAGATAGTAGTAGCAGTTGTGTTTTATATTAATTTGCATTAGCTCTGTTCTATATTATTTTCTTGGTTGCTTGGTACATATCTTTTTTACCTTACTACTGTATTTCTCAGCAATAATTAATGATAGAGAACTATATAATGATTATACTTATCTTGTGCATTGAAATTGCTGTATCAAAATTAAACAGCTCATTGCTGATAAAGATGTTGAGTTATATGTTTTTTTGGTGTTGACGCCACCATGAAGATGACAACACGGAGATGGATACAAAAAGACACCTAAATGTTGTGTTTATGGGTCAAAAAAACACCTATTAATTCAACAGTTTGTGATTTGTTGGTTTTTTATGGCCATTCAATTATCATGTGATCATAGGGCTTGTAGTAGTCAATATTTCACTCATTTCCCCCTCTTGTAAAATTATGTCTCTGTGGTCTACAGTCATCACAGATTCACAGTATTCTTGAATCATGGCATTATTCTCCACTGTTTTTCATATCTTATTCCAACGATGTTCTGTATATGGTGTTGGTGAATTCATAGCATTAGTTTAGGCGCAATGTTTTGATTTTAACATTTGAAAAACAAAAGCTCTAACCTCTAATTCATTGTGCTCATTAATATCCTCATGAATAGCTAAAATGGAAGGAAGTCTGAATTTTTGGGGCATTTGAGAATAGAAATGTGATTCAATGTTGTGAAAAAGTGGCTATGGCGTATTGCGGTCGGTGGTGGCTTTTGAGCCATCCGCTATTTCAACTTTGTGGAGGATAGGGTGGCAGCATCCACAATATGGTGGAGTTTGGGGCTTCCGCTATGGGCCGCAATCCACTATGGGTAACATTGAATGTGAATGAATTTGTAGATGCTTTAGGAGAGACACCTCAACCTGAGATACAAGCCTATAGGGATACCTGACTCTTTCACTCTTTGCCTATGGGTACCTCACCCTTACAAATGCATTAGGGATACCCCACCCGTTTACAAAACACAACTTTTTTTCCATAGATTTTTGGGTTATTGTGCAGTATAGAATAACAAAAAGCTTGACTTAGTATGAGAAAAGAAAAATGGAAAATTCGGGTTTTCCCCAAGTAGACAAAATCGGTATAATTTCTGAATTCTTTATCTCCATTTTACCTTGGAATATGTTTCAGCCAATTCATATTCCTCGTTAAAATTCAGATAAAGAGGGGCAGCTGTCATACCCCAATTTTGTCCGGCTTAGGTCCAAACCCTAATTTTCCACACAAAAATAAATTATGCATTTTGGACCCTAGAAACCATCCCAGAGTTTTCGAAATCATTTTTAGGGTTAGAATGCACGTTTTGGGAAGTTAGGGTCAAAAAGGGCATTTTTGGTCATTTCTCACAAAAGGGTCTATAAAAATAATTTTTGCAATAAGCCTCATGCATCAAATTAGGGTTTTTGAAAATGTGTTATGTATGCATGGCAAGTTTTGAAAAAATATGTTATGCATGCATGGCAAGCTTTGGAAAATATTTTATGCATGCATGGCAAAGACCTAAAAACATTTTTGTGGAAAGCAAGAATTGATTTCTATTCTGTTCCAAAGGCTAAGAATCGATTTATAGTATTTTCTAAAGGCCATGAAATCGATTTTCAAGCAACTCTAAAGGCCAAGAATCGATTTCCAAAATCCTATGTCAAGTCATGAAATCGATTTGCACATACACTCAAGCCAAGCCAATAATCGATTCCCTTCATTCTCAAAAGACCTTGAAATCGATTTTCAAGCTCTTCCTTAGGCCATGAATCGATTCTTCATTGTGTTAACTAAGTAAAGAATCGATTTTCACCTATGCAAGAGGTCCTGAAAATCGATTCCCACTATTTCCAAAGGCTCAAGAATCGATTCCTCATTGTGTTAACTAAGTAAGGAATCGATTTTCACCTATGCAAGAGGTCCTGAAAATCGATTCCCACTATTTCCAAAGGCTCAAGAATCGATTCCTCATTGTGTTAACTAAGTAAGGAATCGATTTTCACCTATGCAAGAGGTCCTGAAAATCGATTCCTGCTTGTTTTCAAAGAACCAAGAATCGATTCTTTATTATTTCCTATTTTAACTAAAGCATGAAATCGATTCTTTGATGTTTTAAAGAGCCAAGAATCGATTCCTCTCTCATTTAACTAAAGCTTGGAATCGATTCATGTGATTTTTCAATGGTAAAGAATCGATTCTCTCATATTTCACTTCATCAAACAATCGATTCATCCTTGCAATAAATGTTTTTTTTCAAATTCCTACGCTTTCCTAAGCCTATAAATAGGCAGCCTCAAGTCACATTTCAGGGAGAGACTTCACGAAATCAGAGAAGACAATTTTCGCAAAGCTCATTTTCCAGAAACCCATTTTTGCGATATCCCTCACATTTTAGAAAAAAAACTCTTCTACGCTTTATTTTTTGCTCTATTCGTTCCGTTGGTCCGTCTGAGCTGATCTTCTGCAAGAGTTAGTCGGGGTTGCGTTCTTCAAGTTGTAATATCTGGCTTCACCAGAGGTATTTCTGTCTTTACATTTGTTAATATTGAATCATTGTGATCCATGCCAAAATTGCCCTATGTGATATAACTTAGCTATAGCGTCATTGTTGATGATGAACCATATGATTCCCGCTTATGCCTAGTGCATCATGTGCTAAGTGGTGAAGATGGTCTCAGATGATTCAACTTGCCCCTTTCAAACCCTTTCAAAAACATTTTTCATTAGAACTACGTCGCTTTGATTCCCATTTGGGATACGTAGGAGCGAGTCACGTTCTCGTCAAGCGCAACGAATAAAAATCCTTTTTCGCAACCATAAACCAAACATTTTCATAAAACAAACAAAAAGGATCATTTTCAAACCCATTGTTGCTAGTAGCTCATCAGAGCCTTTGTTCGTTTAGCCATTAGTAGCAACGTCCTTTCCTCATAAGAATAATAAACGATGATCCATCATAACTTCTGTTAGTTTGATCATCGTGCAAATCAATCTCTTTCGAAAATTACTTTCAAAAAAAGATAATAAAAACGAGTTGTTGTCAATAGTCCATCAGAACCTTTGTTCGTTTGACTAGCGGTACAACTCTCTTTTTTTCTGAGTATTTAGTGGTGATTCATCATAGCCTCTGCTAGTTTAATCATTCACTAATGCTCGTCCTATTTCAAAAACTCACCAAAAAAAGATAAAAAAAAAAGACAAAAACTTTTCAAAAAGACAACCTAGAACTACGTCGCCTTTGATTCTCCACCCGGAGATACGTAGGAGCAGGGCCACGCCCTGTCAAGCGCAAAAATAAACAATTTCTAAATTAAAAGATACAAACACATCTCTTTCATTAAACAAAAATCAAAAATCTTATTTTCAAAGTAGGGGATTAAGTCGGTCGTACGACCGGGTTAATCATCGTTTTAGGATAAGTGAACTGTGGTCCTTCAGAGCCCCAGCGCTTCTTCAGCCCCCAGCGGCCCTTCAGACCCCCAGTGGTCCTTCAACACAGATCACACAATCCTAAGACCCCTATATTAAAAAAACACCAACACACAAACATTTTCTAACCAAGAACTACGTAGCTTTGAATTCTCCATCGCACCGGGAGATACGTAGGAGCGGGCCAGGTCCCGTCAAGCACTTTTTTCTAAAAACCCTTTTTTTCCCCCTTTTCTCACCAAAAATAAATTTTCATTAAGTTTTCCCATTCATCTTCAAACAAGAAATAAATAGGCAAATCTAGGTATTTTTCAAATCAAACGTTAAAACCACACATTTAATTAGAGGTTCCCTTTCGGTAGAAAGGACGTGCGCGGTGCTAATACCTTCCTCGCACGTAATCGACCCCCGAACCTATATCTCTAGTTTTCAAAGACCATCCGCCTTGTCCAAAAGACCTTTTTTCAATGTTTTGGTCTTAAAATTAAAATATTGGTGGCGGCTCCAAAATTTTTCCACGTTGTACACTGAGAAACCCAAGCCCGGGATTTTTCGGGGTGCAACAGCTGGCGACTCCACTGGGGAACCTTTTTTTAAAAGACGAGGGTCAAGCCTAACTAATTAAAATGTGTGGTTTAATGTATTATTGATTTGATTAATACCTTGTTTGCCTTTCTTTCTTATCATTGATTGTAGGCATATGCATTTGTCTTCTTTGCTGTTCCCTATCTCTTCTTTTAATCCTTTTTATATGTTTATGCTCATGCATTCTTCCAACCCCCATGTTCCCTTCTTTCTTTGCTCCTTTCTTCAAGGTAACCTCATGCATTTCTCCCCAATTCTATCATGCCCCTTCTTCTCAGCTCCCTTTCTGAAGTAAGTAATGTGTTTGTTGTTGGTACCCTAGGCTAGTTGTATTTGAATGATATTAAACCCTAGGATAGACGACATGCTATTGTCTGGACTGTCTGGATTTTCATTTGCAGGTGGGGTAGTTTTGAGGAAATGCCCTTCGCACACACCACTTGTACCTTGAGATGATATGCTTTGAGAGAAAGACCATAACCCAGGTCTGTGAGAGTATCTTAGGATGAGTGGATTCAAGTAGCGAGAGCCCATCAGGACCTTTGTCCGTTTGGCTACTGGCGAAAGTTTCAATCAGAGTTGTGCTCTTTCATGATGCCCTTGTACCTAGCAGTTTGCTGCATTTACGAGGGATTTAGTGAAAGAGACTGTGGCTCTGATGACCTTTGTGAGGGTGTGAGTAGAACTACATGAGAAGATTATCCCTAAAGTGTCTTAGATCATAGGTTCTACCCTATTTTAGGTCACAAGGGCTTTCCAAATTGTGTGCTGCATCGTGCATTCAGTTCAATCAATTTTCCCTTAGAATTTTCGAAAATTAAAAAAAGATGTGGTTTTCCTTTTCAATAAAACGCCTATATGAGGTGGTATATAGTGTGAAAATTCTCAAAATCACCACCCGTAAATATTCTCTTTCTGTAAAAAACAAAAAGAAGTATCTTGCATCCTGCATCATTACATCATTGCGTCATTTGCATTGAATAAAGTTCCCATTTTGAAAAGAATCATTCATCTTGCATTCCCTTTCATTACATAAAGATAAAACAAAAAACAATTATCATCTGCATAGCATAAGCATTTCATTTATAATCATGCAAAAAAAAAATCCTCGTCAAGTTCATCCAAGATGAGACATTCATGCATAAGCATTATTTCAAAAAAGACACAGTAGAACTACGTACGCTTTGATTCCTCATCACAGGGAGGATACGTAGGAGCGGGTCCGCCCCGTCAAGCATAACAAATAAAAATCTCATTTTGAAAAGCGTCTTTCTCGCACCATTCAAAATGCATTTCATTTTGCATCAAAATCACAAAAACCTTTTAGAATAAGCCACACTTTTCGAGTGGTCGTTCTCCACGCATTTGCATCATACTTGCATATCATAATTTGTTCATTCATTGCATAAAATAAAAGTTGTGATGAGAAGCGAAATGTTCTTGCAAAACAATCATCCTTTTGAAAAGTTTATCCTTATTTGGTTGCAAACTCAAGGTGTTCCAAGGCACTCAGTTTTTCAAATCAATAGCTCATTTGCATTTCTTTCAAAAGCACTGCATCCCATCCATTCTATGACAAAAGACTGAAATAGTGTGTCAAAGAAAAATAAATTTTTTAACTGATGTTAACTCTCTGTGAAGCATTCTTCTAATGAGCATGCATGCTATGAGTACATTCTCTTGTTTGAGTCCGTTGGTTTTCCTCCCTTACCACAGTTTCCCGTCCAAGTCTAGTTCCGCCCCGTCCACCCATAAAGTGCATATTCGCCCCATCAGTGCGTATTTGACTTTTGGTTCAAGTCCTCCATGCTGGGGCAAGTCTGTGATCATTAAATCCCCTTGATTAATATCATATTCCTTCAGTGCAAGTCTCTCAAAAAATAATAATAATAATATAATAAACAAGAAAACAAGCTCGCTAGGTTGAAAACCCGCAAAGGGCGGCCTAGGCAAAAAGGAGCGCCCAGTGGACTGAAAACTTGCAAAGAGCGGTCCAGGCAAAAATTAGGGCACAAAAAAGGAAAAAGAGCAAACACATAAAGATAGATAAACTATTGTTCTAAAGTTAAGTCTTATAGAAATAAGCAATCGGGATTTGAAATGAAGTTTGGCCATCTCCTCAAAAACCCCAAAATCCCAGAAAGTCCCTTTCCTACCCACCTTGAGCCAAGAAAAACCAAAATCCAAAAATCACCCTAGACAAGGATCACCCCAAATAAAAAAAAAACAGTGCATCACTTTTATCAGCTCACCCGAGTCAAAAAAAAAAAGGGGAAAAAGAGAAAATCAAAAAAAGGGGATACAGAAATGAAAATCCCAAAACAAAAGAAAATGGTGAGCTGGTACATGTTACCACAAAGTACAAGAGATCCTTGTCTAAATAAACCTTCAAACACTTCATCATTCCAACACCTGGTTCCATAAACCTTCAAACACTTCCTTTGGCCTCAACATCAAACCCCTTAGTCATTCTACCATGAGACACGGGTTTGCTTTAACAGAGCCCAAACAAGCCCAATAACCATCTTCCTCATAAACCATTAGCCGTCAATCAACGCCGAACAAAACTCATCCTCCCATTAGCCTCAAACACTTCATTAAGCCTAACCCTCCTTCCTCCACAAAACACCACAATCCCGAAAAGTCCATTCCGATCAATGACCGGTTGCTTTTGTTCACTCAAATTCTAATCTTAGGACGAACAAGCTTATCTATGTACAATGTGTTTGCTCAAAAGAAAAACAAACGATCAAAAAAAAGAAAGCTGATCAAGAAAGAATAAACCCTCAGAAAAAAGAGAACTGAGGAAACAAAAACAAACAGTCAGAAAAAAGAAAGCTGACAAAATAAAAAAAGGAGGGACTTGCACTCCAAAACACATTCAAGATGCATTAAAACAAGGTTTAGTGATCACCAGATAAGGGTTCTTTCACACCAAAAGTCAAGACATCAGTAGAGAACCAAAGATTTGCACTGAGAATACCACTCGGACCCAAAAGCTGGGGCATTCTCTTCACCACCCACACACCTTAGTCTTGGGAAAGTCTGTTCAATGCCCATCCCATGTCACTCCAGTTGTCAATGTCATTCAAAAGTGGGGCAAGTGCATTCCCATTCCTTCACCTCATTCATTCCCATAAAAACCTCACCGGGGCAATTTCTCAGCTCACTATCCTAAACAAGACCTTGTCATTCTGATTGGGGCAGCTTTGTCCTTGTTATGACTGGGGAACCATCAAATTCTGTGGGTTGAAGGAAAACCCCTTTCATTCCAGCTTTCATCCCAAGAGCCGAAGCATTCCCAATTCATCATCTTCTACGCCCCTAGTTGTTGTCACCACTAGACAGGGGAAAACTATTCATTCATCAAAGACCTGAATTGGGGCAATCTTGTATCTCTTGATCCCTCACAGGCTTCGGCAATAGCCATGTCGGTCATTCCTTCACTTGCCATAAAAGCCCATGCCCTAAACCAATCCCAAGTTAGCGGACTCACTCATTCACATTTGCACCCCTATGCATGCTTACTAGATAATGCTTCAAAGAGAGAGAACACAAGTTAGTCATGCGATATTTAAGATTCAGTCGTCATTGGAAGGAAGAGAAAACAAGTGAGCTTGTTTGTAAATAAAATCTTGAGAACACCGGAGTTTGAGTCAAATTCCATTTTTTCTCGACAAAATGGTCAATAATCATCTCAATTCCTTGCATTCAAAGTCTTGCATCTCATCATCACAAAAATGTTTAATCATTCATATCCTATTTTTCGCCTCATGCATTTAGGCGTTCCATTTTGTTTATCATAGTTTGCATCGTGCCAACATCATCATTTCATGAAAGGCAAAAAAAAAAAAGAAGCAACGGATAAAAGCAAAAAAAAAAAAAAAATTCTTCCATCTCATCAAAGCGTTGCATCATAAAAGCAAAAACACGTCATCCCGTGTCATAACATTTGCATCCAAGCATTTCATTCACATCATATTCACATTCGCATTTCATGCATTCATCGCATGTCATCCAAAAATGCCTATGTTTCCCAATCAACCATTTCATATCATTACACTATGCATTATAACATTAGCATCCAAACATTTCATTTGCATTCGTATTTCATGCATTCATCCCATATGCCTATGTCTCCCAATCAACTATTTCATATCAGGCATCAAAGTATTGCATTTGCATCCTCACATAGCAAAAGAGCAAAAGAGCAAACAAAAAAAAACAAACGATCAGGAAAAAGAAAGCTGATCAAAGAATGAAAAAGCAAAAGAAAAAACAAACAGTCAGACAAAAGAAAGCTGACCAAAGAAAAATCAAAGAGATGAAGAATCAGGGATAGCATTTCACCACATTCATCATCACACCAAAATCATAGCATTGCATGCACATGCATAACATGCCCTTGCATAACATGCACTCATACTCCATGCACCATTCCTTGCATCAACTAACGTATGCAGGTACCTCAATCCAATGCAGCAGCATCGGTCATTTCAATTCAACCAATCAACAGAATTTGTGAGCCCTCTGCGCTCATCCTGAGCCCTCTGTGCTCATCCTGAGCCCTCTGTGCTCCCCCTGAGCCCTCTGTGCTCATCCTGAGCCCTCTGTGCTCCTCCTGAGCCCTCTGTGCTCCTCCTGAGCCCTCTGTGCTCCCCCTGAGCCCTCTGCGCTCATCCTGAGCCCTCTGTGCTCCTCCTGAGCCCTCTGCGCTCACCCTGAGCCCTCTGTGCTCCTCCTGAGCCCTCTGTGCTCCTCCTGAGCCCTCTGTGCTCCTCCTGAGCCCTCCGCGCTCATCCCGAGCCCTCTGTGCTCCTCCTGAGCCCTCTGTGCTCCCCCTGAGCCCTCTGCGCTCATCCTGAGCCCTCTGTGCTCCTCCTGAGCCCTCTGTGCTCCCCCTGAGCCCTCTGCGCTCATCCTGAGCCCTCTGTGCTCCTCCTGAGCCCTCTGCGCTCATCCTGAGCCCTCTGTGCTCCCCCCTGAGCCCTCTGCGCTCATCCTGAGCCCTCCGTGCTCCCCCTGATCCTTCTGTGCTCATCTTGAGCCCTCTGTGCTCCTCCTGAGCCCTCTGTGCTCCTCCTGAGCCCTCTGTGCTCCCCCTGAGCCCTCTGTGCTCCTCCTGAGCCCTCTGTGCTCCCCCTGAGCCCTCTGCGCTCATCCTGAGCCCTCTATGCTCCTCCTGAGCCCTCTGCGCTCACCCTGAGCCCTATGTGCTCATCCTGAGCCCTCTGTGCTCCTCCTGAGCCCTCTGTGCTCCTCCTGAGCCCTCTGTGCTCCCCCTGAGCCCTCTGCGCTCATCCTGAGCCCTCTGTGCTCCTCCTGAGCCCTCTGTGCTCCTCCTGAGCCCTCTGTGCTCCTCCTGAGCCCTCTGTGCTCCCCCTGAGCCCTCTGCGCTCATCCTGAGCCCTCTGTGCTCCTCCTGAGCCCTCTGCGCTCATCCTGAGCCCTCGGTGCTCATCCTGAGCCCTCTGTGCTCCTCCTGAACCCTCTGTGCTCATCCTGAGCCCTCCGCGCTCATCCTGAGCCCTCAGTGCTCCTTCTTTACTGCTTTCTTTACCGCGTTCTTTACCGCTTTATTTCCTGCTTTTACACGCCAAGTGTTAAACTCACAAATCGTTGGTTTAGCACGCCAAGTGGTGAATTCAAAAAAATCCAATCTGTTTTTGCATTTTTCATCTGGCATCAACAAAAACAAAAAAAATGAGAAAAGAAAAATGGAAAATTCGGGTTTTCCCCAAGTAGACAAAATCGGTATAATTTCTGAATTCTTTATCTCCATTTTACCTTGGAATATGTTTCAGCCAATTCATATTCCTCGTTAAAATTCAGATAAAGAGGGGCAGCTGTCATACCCCAATTTTGTCCGGCTTAGGTCCAAACCCTAATTTTCCACACAAAAATAAATTATGCATTTTGGACCCTAGAAACCATCCCAGAGTTTTCGAAATCATTTTTAGGGTTAGAATGCACGTTTTGGGAAGTTAGGGTCAAAAAGGGCATTTTTGGTCATTTCTCACAAAAGGGTCTATAAAAATAATTTTTGCAATAAGCCTCATGCATCAAATTAGGGTTTTTGAAAATGTGTTATGTATGCATGGCAAGTTTTGAAAAAATATGTTATGCATGCATGGCAAGCTTTGGAAAATATTTTATGCATGCATGGCAAAGACCTAAAAACATTTTTGTGGAAAGCAAGAATTGATTTCTATTCTGTTCCAAAGGCTAAGAATCGATTTATAGTATTTTCTAAAGGCCATGAAATCGATTTTCAAGCAACTCTAAAGGCCAAGAATCGATTTCCAAAATCCTATGTCAAGTCATGAAATCGATTTGCACATACACTCAAGCCAAGCCAATAATCGATTCCCTTCATTCTCAAAAGACCTTGAAATCGATTTTCAAGCTCTTCCTTAGGCCATGAATCGATTCTTCATTGTGTTAACTAAGTAAAGAATCGATTTTCACCTATGCAAGAGGTCCTGAAAATCGATTCCCACTATTTCCAAAGGCTCAAGAATCGATTCCTCATTGTGTTAACTAAGTAAGGAATCGATTTTCACCTATGCAAGAGGTCCTGAAAATCGATTCCCACTATTTTCAAAGGCTCAAGAATCGATTCCTCATTGTGTTAACTAAGTAAGGAATCGATTTTCACCTATGCAAGAGGTCCTGAAAATCGATTCCTGCTTGTTTTCAAAGAACCAAGAATCGATTCTTTATTATTTCCTATTTTAACTAAAGCATGAAATCGATTCTTTGATGTTTTAAAGAGCCAAGAATCGATTCCTCTCTCATTTAACTAAAGCTTGGAATCGATTCATGTGATTTTTCAAAGGTAAAGAATCGATTCTCTCATATTTCACTTCATCAAACAATCGATTCATCCTTGCAATAAATGTTTTTTTTCAAATTCCTACGCTTTCCTAAGCCTATAAATAGGCAGCCTCAAGTCACATTTTCAGGGAGAGACTTCACGAGATCAGAGAAGACAATTTTCGCAAAGCTCATTTTCCAGAAACCCATTTTTGCGAGATCCCTCACATTTTAAAAAAAAACTCTTCTACGCTTTATTTTTTGCTCTATTCGTTCCGTTGGTCCGTCTGAGATGATCTTCTGCAAGAGTTAGTCGGGGTTGCGTTCTTCAAGTTGTAATATCTGCCTTCACCAGAGGTATTTCTGTCTTTACATTTGTTAATATTGAATCATTGTGATCCATGCCAAAATTGCCCTATGTGATATAACTTAGCTATAGCGTCATTGTTGATGATGAACCATATGATTCCCGCTTATGCCTAGTGCATCATGTTCTAAGTGGTGAAGATGGTCTCAGATGATTCAACTTGCCCCTTTCAAACCCTTTCAAAAACATTTTTCATTAGAACTACGTCGCTTTGATTCCCATTTGGGATACGTAGGAGCGAGTCACGTTCTCGTCAAGCGCAACGAATAAAAATCCTTTTTCGCAACCATAAACCAAACATTTTCATAAAACAAACAAAAAGGATCATTTTCAAACCCATTGTTGCTAGTAGCTCATCAGAGCCTTTGTTCGTTTAGCCATTAGTAGCAACGTCCTTTCCTCATAAGAATAATAAACGATGATCCATCATAACTTCTGTTAGTTTGATCATCGTGCAAATCAATCTCTTTCGAAAATTACTTTCAAAAAAAGATAATAAAAACGAGTTGTTGTCAATAGTCCATCAGAACCTTTGTTCGTTTGACTAGCGGTACAACTCTCTTTTTTTCTGAGTATTTAGTGGTGATTCATCATAGCCTCTGCTAGTTTAATCATTCACTAATGCTCGTCCTATTTCAAAAACTCACCAAAAAAAGATAAAAAAAAAAGACAAAAACTTTTCAAAAAGACAACCTAGAACTACGTCGCCTTTAATTCTCCACCCGGAGATACGTAGGAGCAGGGCCACGCCCTGTCAAGCGCAAAAATAAACAATTTCTAAATTAAAAAATACAAACACATCTCTTTCATAAAACAAAAATCAAAAATCTTATTTTCAAAGTAGGGGATTAAGTCGGTCGTACGGCCGGGTTAATCATCGTTTTAGGATAAGTGAACTGTGGTCCTTCAGAGCCCCAGCGCTCCTTCAGCCCCCAGCGGCCCTTCAGACCCCCAGTGGTCCTTCAACACAGATCACACAATCCTAAGACCCCTATATTAAAAAAACACCAACACACAAACATTTTCTAACCAAGAACTACGTAGCTTTGAATTCTCCATCGCACCGGGAGATACGTAGGAGCGGGCCAGGTCCCGTCAAGCACTTTTTTCTAAAAACCCTTTTTCCCCCTTTTCTCACCAAAAATAAATTTTCATTAAGTTTTCCCATTCATCTTCCAACAAGAAATAAATAGGCAAATCTAGGTATTTTTCAAATCAAACGTTAAAACCACACATTTAATTAGAGGTTCCCTTTCGGTAGAAAGGACGTGCGCGGTGCTAATACCTTCCTCGCACGTAATCGACCCCCGAACCTATATCTCTAGTTTTCAAAGACCATCCGCCTTGTCCAAAAGACCTTTTTTCAATGTTTTGGTCTTAAAATTAAAATATTGGTGGCAGCTCCAAAATTTTTCCACGTTGTACACTGAGAAACCCAAGCCCGGGATTTTTCGGGGTGCAACAAGTGGTGCTACAACGTTATCACATATCAGAATTTGAGCGAATTGATATTTTGTGCAATCTGCAATTGACAGCACTAATATCAGATATACTTTGATACCAATCTTAGAATTTGGGCTTAGTGCCATACTGAACCCCACAAAACTAGTTTGTAAGGTGAGGACTGTCTTAGTGCCATACTGAACCCCACAAAAATGCATTTTTAACATCAAATTGATGCATCTCTCAACCGAAGTGTACTGCCAACGAGAGTATGATCCTTACTGTATTCATTTTTGCCACTAGAGCAAATGTCTCCTCATAGTCAATTCCATAAGTATGAGAATACCCCTTTGCCACCAATCTTGCCTTGTATCTATCCACTGTACCATCTGACTGATATTTAATGGTGTATATCCACCTACAACCCACTGCTTTCTTGTCAGTTGGTCTCTCCACAATCTCCCAAGTATCATTCTTCTCTAATGCATCCATTTCTTCATTCATGGTTTGAACCCAATTTTTATCTTTAAGTGCCTCTTGAACTAATGTAGGGATTCTTACGGATTTAATAGATGCAATAAAACTTTGATGCTGCAAGGAAAGATACTTAGAAGAAACAAATTGAGAAATAGGGTACTTAGCACAAGACTTTTTCCCTTTTCTCAAGGCAATAGGTAAGTCATCTACATCAGGGTCAACAATATCAACATCTGTATCAGGATCATCGGTATCAGAAATATGAGAATCTAAAGTTGATGAGTCACTTTCAGTACTTACCTCTGGTTCAGGCGGCTGGAGCTGTTGCTGGACCAGATCGGGTTTTTCTCTTATCTGATAAGTAAGTATAGGCTCATTAGGTATTGTTTCTTGCAAAACAGAAGACACAGGAGATACTGGAGGAACATTAGGAACAGAACTAGGAGAAGTGGAAGGAGGAGAAGGAGCAGGAGACACAGGGTCTGTAACTGGTGACTCATGTTGCCATGGACCAAGGAAGAGAAATTCGAGCTTGGACTCAGATTCCAAACTGGAATTAGAATCACTCTCCCCCTGAAGCCGTGGACGAGTGAAGGAGGAGACATGCTCATGAAATGTGACATCCATTGAAACAAATAACTTACGACTTGGTGGATGATAACACTTGTAACCCTTCTTGTTAGGAGTATAACCTATAATGACACAACGGAATGCACGAGAATCCAACTTACTTCAGTGTTGTGGGTGAATGTGGACAAAAGCCACACAACCAAATACCCGAGACTCAAGGCTCTAGAAGACAGGAACAGAAGGAAACTGTGAGACCAAAAGTGGAACTGGACTAACATTACCTAGACCACGAGATGTCATCCGATTAATCAAATAGGCAGCAATTAATACTGCCTCTCCCCAGTTTGATTTTGGAACAGACATTTGGAAGAGAAGAGCTCCTGCAATTTCAAGAAGATGACGATTTTTTCTTTCAGCAACCCCATTTTGTTGAGGGGTGTCAACACATGTAAGTTCATGTATGATGCCCTGTTTAATGTAGAAATCAGAAAGATTGTGATTCACATATTCTTTTCCATTATCACAACGGACTCATTTAATACCTCTTCCAAATTGAGTCTTTATCATATTGTAAAAACGAATAAACAATTGGGGTACCTCAGATTTATCTTTCATCAAGAACAACCAAGTTGCTCAAGTAAAATCATCGACAAAAGACACAAACCATCTTGCACCAGAAATATTAGAAACAGGGGCAGGCCCCCAACATCAGAATGAATAAGATCAAATGGTTCAACACTTTTGGTACCACTTGAGGGAAAAGTACTTCGGTGGTGCTTAGCAAATTGACAAATGTCACACTTAAAAGACTCAATAGACAGATGTACAAATAGAGATGGAAACATAGACCTGAGTAACGAGAAAGGAGGATGACCCAGATGCTTATGCAGAAGCCAAATTTGTGAAGTAGGAAAGGGAGACTCTGACCGAGACTGAAGTGCGGAAAACAACACCTTTTGAACAGCTCATTAGATAAATAGTACAACCCTCCCTGTTCCTTAGCAACTCCAATCGTCTTCACCGTAGCAAGATCCTGAAAAACACAAAGAGAGGTGAAAATGGTTACTTTGCAGTTATGATCACGAGTGAGTTTATGAATAGATATTAGGTTGTGAGAGAGTGTGGGAACATGCAACACATCTTGTAATTGAAGTGAAGGTTCCAACCTAACATTACCAGAGCCATCAATACGAGCATGAGAACCATTAGTAACAGTAACATATTGATCAGTCGTACCTGTTGCGCCCGAAAAAGTCCCCGAGGGAGAACCTTCCTCGTTCACAACTTTTCCTAAGACAATGAAGCCGCCACCAATATTTATTAAGGAAAATATTAGGAAAACCTTTTTTGGAAAGCGATTGGTCTTGCGAAACTAGAGAATAGGGTTCGGGAGTCGGTTACGCGCGGGGAAGGTGTTAGCACCCCACACGTCCTCTCTACTGAGAGGGAACCTTTAATTAAATGTGTGGTTTTAGTGTGTTGACTTGAAAATACTTAATTTTGCCTCTCTACTTCTTATTGAAAAATTCTTAATGAAAATCTTTACTTATTATGTAAAAAAGGGGGGAAAATGGGTTTTTAGAAAAAAAACGCTTGACGGGACATGGCCCGCTCCTACGTATCTCCCGGTGCGATGGAGAACTCAAAGCTACGTAGTTCTTCTTTGTTCTGAAAAAGGTTTTTGTCTTTTATCTTTTTAGTGAGTTTTCGAAATAGGACGAGCATTTAGTGAATGATTAAACTAACCAAGGTTATGGGTAATCACCGCTAAGTACTCTAGAAAATGAGAGTCAATACCACTAGTCAGACGAACAAAGGTTCTGATTGACTATTAGTAGCAACCCGTTTTTATTTGCTCTTTTGAAAGTGGTTTTCGAAAGGGATTGATTGGCACGAATGATCAAACTAACAAAGGTTATGAGTGATCATCGCTTGTTGTTCTTTTGGGAAAAAGACATCACCACCAATGGCTAGACGAACAAAGGTTCTGATTAGCCACTAGCGACGATGGGTTGAAAATGTTTTTAGAAAGGAAAAGTTTTCGTTCTGAAAATGATCTTGGTTTGCAAAAGCGATTCTTTTTTGTTATGAAAATAACTCTTTTCTTTTTGTTATGCAAATGCTAAACTTTTTATGATTGCGCTTGACGAGAATGTGACTCGCTCCTACGTATCCCAAATGGGAATCAAAGCGACGTAGTTCTAACGAGCCTCGAAAGTGAAAGTCTTTTTGCTTAGGTTTTGAAAAGTGGAGGGTGTTTATAATGAACAAACTAACAAAGGTTATGGGTGATCATTACTAACACTTGCCATGATTTTTTATGCTTGGAAAACATCTTTTGAAATTGAAAGCATTCATGGTAATCAAACTAACAAAGGTTATGAGTGATTATCACTTAGCACTCCATTGTTAATAATCATGCAAACAGAGGCTTCGCAAGACTACTAACAAAGTTTTGATTTTGAAGAGTTTTCGCAATTGGATTAATTTTTGTTCGGAGAAACATTTATCCGTCATTGGGGAAAAAAAGGTTTGTGAAAAAAATAAGTTCGCTTAGGGGAAAGAAACAAAATTTTAAAAAAAAGAGAGACAGGGGGTGCAGTAGTAAAATGGGGTGCAAATAATAGGAGGGCTGTATTATTAAAACTGGGGTGTAAACAGTGAGCCCAGCTTGTTTTTTGTAAGCCGGGCTGCGTTTCAAAAAAAGGAATCGTGGGCTTCAAAAAGGGGGGGGGGGGGGCGAACTGAGTAAAACGCAGGGGTGCAAATAAGAATCTGAAAAATAAAAAAAAGTGAAAAGACGACATTGCCCCTGCACCTATACTATAAAATGAAAACCCAATTTGGAAACCCTAGAATCCATTCCCCCACTCCCACGGCGCCTCCTTCCAGAATAAGCTTCCAACCCTAAATTTTTCCTCTCTCTCCCTCCTTGCCGTCCCCATCTCTCTCCACGGCTCCCCTCTTCTCAAAACGAAAAACTCCGACTTCCTCTCACTCCGATCTCCGCCTTTCTCTTCACGGGGCTTCCGTTTTCACTCTCCCCTCCATCAACCTTCATCTCGCTTTCTACCTACTCACCGCCGCTAACGGCGAAAATGGGTCATGGTGTTGTTCGACGGCGGTCACGCGGTGTGGATGATAGCTTGGTGTTCGGTTGGAGAGGCGGATCGGTTGTGGGGGGTGTTCGGTACGAGGCGGTGGTGGTTAAAGGAAGTGAGGGGTGATGGCTACTGTGGCCGTTGGTTGAGAGAGGGGTCGGTTGTGGGGGTGTTTGGTGGCGCGGTGGCGACCGTTGCGACTGGTGGGGGGAGTGCGTGGTGAGAGAGTGCTGTTGTTGTTGGACGGTGGGGCGGTGGAGAGAAGGCGGTTGGTGGTGGCTGTTGGTGAGGGTGGACGCGGTGGACAGTTTACGGCGGCGCAGGGGCTGAGACGACGGTGGTCCGACGGGTTTGACGGTGGTGATTTTGGGTGGCTTTAGGATGGAGGGGTGGTCCACGGCGCCGGCCACCACCTACGGTGGCCGGAGGTAAAATCCTCTTCCTTTCCCTTTTCTTTTGCTGTTCCCCTTTTTACTGTCTGTTTTTTTTCCTTATGCCTAAAATGTCATTAACAGAAACATATTTAAACCTGTTTGGGTCTTTTGCTGGTTTATTATTTTTTGGATCCTAAACGTTGATATTAGATGTGGAGCCAATGTAGTATATGTCTAAGTAACACTAGCAGTTTTGCACAAATTAGTTAATTTCCAACTAAGAGGAATGTAGCATGGAATGATCCGTAAATTACCTAAAGCATGTTTCTAAGAAACGCATTAAAGATATTAAGGAAACCAACCTGGTCTCCCAGCCTCTGAGAAAATTCCTTCCTTTTGATTCTTTATTACAGTTGAACCTCTCCCTTGTCTACTGCCTTTTGTTTGCTATTGCTGCTGCTATGTATATGTGTATGCCTCCCCTTTTGCTGTGACTGAGTGTGTATTTATAGGGAGATTTGCATAGAGTTTTGCACTGTCAAGTCCATTTTCTCTGCACCTCAGTTTTGTATTTGTTCAAACATTTCATGCTTTGGTGTATAAAGTGCTCTCAGCACAAATTTCCCTCCTCCACGATTTGTGGTTATGTTTGACTGGCTTATTTGGTTCTTATTTTACTGTGACAGGACATAGAGCAGATGGGGCAGAGCATGGGAGCAGAGGCATGCCTTGCTTGGAGCTGTGTGTAGTGTTTCAGTCAAGAGCTGAAAATGGGATGAGCTAGAAACAAATAGAAAGTGGTCTTGGTTTCTTTCTAAAAGAACCAACCAAGCTAGTGGAGCAAAGAGAGAGATGCAACGGCTACTGCATCTTTTTACTTTTCTTGCATTTTTTTTTTGCAATTTTGTATTACCCTTTTTGCATTTTATTCATCTTTGTAATCAAAATCCATGTGGATCAAAAATATTGTAAACCTGTTTCTATTTTTTATTTTATAGTGTATTATCTTGTAATAAAAATAATCAAAAATAAAATTAAGATTAAAATTAAAGTGCTAATGATAAAAAGGAGATAAGTTCCACTAATAATAAAAACAATGACGTAAAACCGCTAACAAGCACCCAATGACACGTGTCAACGACAAACATCATAACAAACAATATTTTGGATTTTCTAGTAAACATTAAATTAGCCGGACAAAATTAGGGTGTAATAGCTGCCCTTATTTATTTATTTAAATTTTACTAAAAAATGTGAAGGGTTTTCAATTTTTCTGAAAAATGTTTTTTTTTGACTTGGGCGGACAACATTGGGCTATGACAGCTGCCCCTCTTTATTTAGATTTTGACAAGGAATATGAATTGGCCGAAACATATTCCTAGGCAAAATTGAAATAAAGAATTCAGAAATCATACCAATTTTGTCTGCTTAAGGAAACCCGAATTTTCTCTTTTTTTTTTTCGAAAGATAGACACTTTCGTGTCGATGCGAAAACAGTAAATGAATACTGACGTGCAGGCAGAAAAGGTAAAATGGGCACTTGCGTGCAGACAGAAACGTAGAACGGGCACTTGGCGTGCAGACAAAAATGTAAAAATGGGCACTTGGCGTGCAGACAGAAAAGTAAGATGGGCACTTGGCGTGCAGACAGAAAAGTAAAATGGGCACTTGGCGTGCAGAAAGAGGTAAATTGCCCAGGCTGCCTAAAACCTGTAATCCTTAAACGAACTCTTGATGAATCCGAGTTTGCACGTGGCTTTGAGGAGCACGCTTCCTGTTGACCTTTTTCGAGCGACCGGGGGGATCATTATCAGCTCTGGAACTGATATACAGATCAATGCACGGCGTCCACTGTATCTTAGGCTGATACAACTATTCCGTTGAACCTCACATGGGGCTGCGGTCCGTCGCGTTGCTCGTACACGATGTGAGACCTGGGCAGAATGGAGCGATGATTTCTCTGGGCTCCAATCCGCAATGCGCGCTTGAGCGCTCTCTTTTCTTCTCCTTCTTTCTTTTCTTTTCTGTTTCTCTCTTTTCTCTTCTTCTTCTTCTTCTTTTTTTGAACTCCCAACTTGGGGGAGCATTTTCTGGAATCTGAAGGCGAGCATTAACACCGCGGTGTTTATCCTCTCTCACTTGTCTGCAGCTGAAAAATGAGCCCATACATGCAATGCAAATGCCATGATTGCCATTTTCTTTTTTTCTTTTTCTTATGATGAATGTAATGCAAATGCCTGAATTTCTCTTTTCTTTACTTTATTTTTATCATTTTCTATGTCTGATGAGTGCATGATTTTATGTTTGGTGAATGTAATGCGTGACTTTATTTGTTTATTGCTCTTTTGCTTTTTCAACCTTTTCTTTTCTCTTCCTTTTTTATTTTTCATATATATTTTTCTTTTTGTGCTCTTTTGCTCTTTTGGCTTTTCCTTTGCTGGTCCGACCCACTCGCGGGACTTGCGTTATGAGACGCCATGATTATCTATGATAATTATTCGAGAGCCGAGCTCCGTCCTCTTGTTTTAATGTAATCAGCGCTTCTTATTTGATTTTTGTGGGCTTACTCGACTGAAAGACCGTCTCTTTTTGTTGTCATTTTCAAAAAATTCGCAATGATCTTAATGTTATGACTTATGCACATTTCCATGATTTATTTATCATTTACCATAAAACGTAGTTTAAAATCAGAAATGAAAGGAAAGCAATGATAAGACAGAAAACTGATAGAGTGAAAAATTTGGACTTTTATTCATACGGGAGTCAGACGCGCAGAATGTCACGCTGACTGAAAAGGGTACTTTGGAAATTTTCCTGAAACTAAGAGAAAGGAAAAGGAGAATGGACGCAGCAGATCTTATGAATATTCTTTGTCTCTGGGGCGTTTGATGCCAACCGCTCATACTTGCAGCCTTGATCACCCTTTTATCCAAGCTTTTGGAAGCACTGCTTGCCCCTTTTCTTTTTATGTCCAACTTTTCTGACCCTAATTTTTGCCTGGATCGCCCTTTTGGGTTTTCAATCCACCGGGTCGCTCAATTTTGCCTAGGCCGCCCTTTCTGGTTTTCAACCTAGCGAGCTGATTCTTGCTTGGATCATCTTCCTCTTTTTTTCTATATATTTCTTTTAGGTATAGTACTTATTGACTGCATCTGAGTTCACTGGGAGTGGGAGGTCTTCACCATCCATTTTTGTGAGGATTAATGCCCCTCCAGAGAATGCTTTCTTCACCACATAAGGTCCTTCATAATTAGGGGTCCATTTTCCCCGGGAATCTTTTTGGATAGGCATGATTTTCTTAAGCACTAGGTCTCCCTCCTGAAACTGTCGAAGACGAACGTTATTCTCAAAAGCCTTCCTCATTCTTTGCTGGTACAACTGCCCATGGCACAGAGCGACTACTCTCTTTTCTTCAATGAGATTCAACTGATCTAGACGAGCTTGAACCCATTCTGCTTCTTCTAATTTGGTTTCCATTAGCACCCGTAGGGAGGGTATCTCAACTTCAATAGGGAGGACTGCTTCCGATCTATACACCAAAGAGAAGGGAGTTGCCCCGGTTGAGGTACGCACTGAGGTACGATACCCGTGCAAAGCAAAAGGAAGCATCTCGTGCCAATCTTTATAGGTTACTACCATCTTTTGCACAATCCTCTTAATATTCTTATTGGCTGCTTCGACTGCCCCGTTCATCTTAGGACGGTATGGAGAAGAGTTATGATGCCTGATCTTAAACTCTGTGCACAATTCTTTCATCATTTTACTATTCAGATTGCTACCATTGTCCGTAATGATTTTATCCGGGAGACCATAGCGACACACCAGGTCCTTCTTTACAAACTTGGCAACCACAGAACTGGTTATGCTGGAATATGAAGCAGCTTCAACCCATTTGGTGAAGTAATCAATTGCAACTAGGATGAAGCGGTGCCCGTTTGACGCCTTGGGCTCTATGGGACCAATGACATCCATGCCCCACATTGAGAATGGCCAGGGTGCAGTCATGACATTTAATGAAGCCGGTGGCACGTGTATGTGATCGGCATAAATCTGGCATTTGTGGCACTTTCTTACAAAACTGTAGCAGTCTGCCTCCATCTGCAGCCAATAGTAGCCAGCCCTT
The DNA here is from genome assembly GCA_039519185.1 of Astragalus membranaceus. Lineage (NCBI taxonomy): Eukaryota > Viridiplantae > Streptophyta > Magnoliopsida > Fabales > Fabaceae > Astragalus > Astragalus membranaceus. The sequence goes on along the minus strand of CM076853.1, from coordinate 36,242,761 downwards.
AATATCTTCCTTGCCATAGTATGCCCGTTGGAATGAGTTACGAACGAGCCCTCATGCACTTCTCTCATGATCCTTTCTGCTTCCTCCTTTGCCACACACCTAAGGAGTACCTTATCATGATTCCTCTTGTAAAGCACCTCGCCACTCAGGAAGAAATTCATTGACAGTCTTCTAAGTGTTCTTTTATCATTTTCCGATGCCCCTGGAGGATACTCTCTGTTCAGGATATACTGCTTGATGTCATGATACCAAGGTTTATCATCTCCGCTATCTTCAATTGCTGCGCAGGAGTAGGAGTGTGCCGGCAAACCTCGATGCTGGATTCTGATCTGGGTCAAGTTCTTATCACAATTGATATTAAACATTGAAGCTAAAGTGGCCAGTGCATCAGCCAACTGATTCTCTCTGCGAGGAAGATGTTGAAATGTGATTTCTTCGAAGGACTCAACCAATTCTCGGATGTAGTCTCTGTACAGTATCAACTCAGGATCTCTGGCTTCCCAATCTCCGTTCACTTGATGGATAACTAGGGCCGAGTCTCCATACACATTCAATCTTTTAACTTTCCAGTCTAGAGCTGCCTGAATACCCAGAATACATGCCTCGTACTCCGCAATATTATTTGTGACATAGAAGCTCAATCTAGTAGTGATTGGTATGAAGCGATTGTCAGGGGACACCAGCACTGCCCCAGCCCCGTGCCCATAGCTGTTGGAAGCACCGTCGAACACTACTCTCCACCTTTCATTCTCTGGGGACCTTCCTTCTTCAAATAAAGCCATAATGTCCTCATCTGGGAAATCACACTGCATCGACTGGTAATCTTCAATAGGCTGATGTGCCAAGTACTCAGCTAGCGCACTACCTTTGATGGCCTTCTGGGTGACATAAAGAAGATCATATTCTGACAACTGCATCTGCCATCTGGCAATTCTTCCTGTAAGTGCAGGCTTCTCGAAGATATACTTGATGGGATCCATCTTTGACATCAACCAAGTGGTGTGACTCAACATGTATTGCCTCAAGCGATGAGCAGCCCAAGCCAAGGCGCAACAAGTCTTTTCTAGTAACGAATACCTCGTCTCACAATCGGTGAACTTCTTGCTCAGATAATAAATTGCGTGCTCTTTCTTGCCAGTTTCGTCATGTTGTCCTAACACACAACCCATTGAATTTTCTAGCACGGTCAGGTACAGGATCAAAGGTCTGCCATGCACCGGAGGCATTAAAATAGGCGGATCTTGCAGGTACTTCTTAATCTTCTCAAAAGCTTCCTGGCAATCATCATTCCACTTAGTCTCTTGATTCTTGCACAGCAATTTGAAAATCGGCTCACATGTAGCAGTTAGCTGGAAGATAAACCTGGAAATGTAGTTCAGTCTTCTGAGGAAACCCCGAATTTCTTTTTCTGTCTTAGGAGCAGGCATCTCGAGAATTGCACGTACTTTGTCTGGGTCAACCTCTATCCCCTTTTGACTGACAATAAACCCCAATAGTTTTCCTGATCTCACCCCAAAGGTGCATTTAGCTGGATTTAACCTGAGCTTGAACTTTCTCAACCGTTCAAAGAGCTTCCGCAAATTAACAACGTGCTCTTCATCTGTTCTGGACTTTGCGATCATATCATCCACGTACACCTCAATCTCTTTGTGCATCATATCGTGGAACAACGTGACCATAGCTCTTTGGTAAGTAGCACCGGCATTCTTCAACCCAAACGGCATGACCTGATAGCAGAACGTTCCCCAGAGAGTTGTGAAAGTAGTCTTCTCCATATCCTCAGGAGCCATTTTAATCTGATTATACCCTGAATACCCGTCCATGAAGGAGAAAAGGGAGTGTTGTGCTGTGCTGTCTACTAGGACATCAATATGGGGCAAGGGAAAATCGCCTTTGGGACTGGCACGATTCAGATCCCTGTAATCGACACACATTCTAACTTTTCCATCCTTTTTGGGCACTGGCACAATGTTAGCCACCCACTGTGGATACTTGGCTACGGCTAGGAAACCAGCGTCAAATTGTTTCTTCACTTCGTCCCTGATCTTTAAAGACATCTCAGGCTTCATCCTCCTTAGCTTCTGTTTAACCGGAGGGCAACCAGGCTTGACTGGCAGCTTGTGCACCACTATATCAGCATCTAACCCGGGCATATCTTCATACGACCATGCAAAGACATCAATGTAGTCACGGAGGAGTTGAACCAACTTCTCATGCTCACTCTTTTTCATTGAAGTGCCAACCTTGACTTCTTTCTTTTCGCCCTCTGTGCCTAAATTGATAACCTCAATAGTTTCCCCATGTGGCTGAATAACCTTTTCTTCTTGCTCAACCATTCTCATCAATTCCGGAGGAGTATCCCAGTCATCCTCGGCATCCTTCTCAGCTTGATTAATGGGGTAATCAAAATTAACATATGGACCGCTGGCATCATTATTTTCAGAGGTATTCATTTTAGATCTGCATTTGCGGGAATAGAAAAGCAATGAACAAGCAAAAATAGAGACACAAAATGAAGACGCAAAAAAAAGCAATTTTTATTCATTTGAGAATTCAAAACTACATTTTGTCGATAGATGATATCTAAAAGAAAACATGCATGCCCCTAGGAAACTGTCCTAAGGCCTTGGGCAGAGCCAGAGGATTTGCATTACAAAGATCATTACTTTGAAATGAAAACAACAGGGAAATCGACGATCTTCCAGTTGCCAATTTCTTCTCCTGCAACACTGCGACGAACCAGGCCCCGACCCTCGTCTTCTTCGACTAACTCTTCCTCGATGACAGCTATCTGATTAGGGATCAGCATGCCAGCACTCCTGAAATTCTGCCTGAGGTCATCTATGGGGGCCATCATCAATCTGGGTTCTCTCCCCTGAAGCCTAGCCAATCTCTTCTCACGCTTTTCCTCGGCCATTCTTCTCTTATCAGCTGGGGTGGGCCCATAGCCTAACCCACGTCTGTCCTTGTATTCCTGCAGATGTACGAGTGACAGAATTCCTTGCTCAGATCTTCCTAGCCCCTTCCCAATCTGATAGCCACTCTTCAGCATAACTTTTGCTACCATAACATCAACATTGGACCACTTGGGTACAGGTACTGGGGATTCTCCACTTACGAACACAGCATTCGCAATTTCTAAGGATTGAAAGGCGGATTCGAGGGATTCCTCTGCAGCTTCAATATAATGAGAGGGGACAGGTTTGCTGACTGTGAACTCTTCCTCCCCACAGACAACTACAAGCTTATCGTCGACTATAAACTTGAGTTTTTGGTGAAGTGTTGAAGGGACAGCGCCTGCTGCATGGATCCAAGGTCTCCCCAAGAGACAGCTGTATGAGGATTCAACATCCATAATTTGAAAAGTCACATGGAACACCTCAGGCCCTATTTGCATTGGGAACTCCATTTCCCCTATGACTTCTTTCTTAGACCCATCAAAGGCTCTGACCAGGGTTGAGCTGGGTTTCATGTAGGAACAATCCACCTCTAACTTGTTCATTGTTGATCTGGGCATAACATTCAATGAGGATCCATTGTCAATGAGAACCCTGGAGAGTGTATATTCACCGCACTTCACTGAGATATGCAACGCCTTATTGCGCCCCTTCCCCTCTGGGGTGAGCTCATCATCAGTGAAAGTAATGTAATTAGATGCAACGATGTTCCCAACTATACCATCCAACTGATTGACAGTAATATCTTGGGCGACATGGGCCTCGTTCAGTACTTTAACCAAGGCGTCACGGTGGGCTTCTGAGTTTAGTAGTAGGGACATGATGGAAATTTTGGCTGGGGTGTGGTGTAGCTGATCCACCACTTTGTAGTCGCTCTGCCGCATTATCTTCAAGAATTCAGCAACCTCTGGGTCTGACACCTTCCTATTTATCATAGGCTCCGGCTCTACATTCTTTCCTTTTCGGATTCTCTCTTCTATTGCCTTAGAAGGACCCTCTTCCTGAGCTTGGGGAATATACACACGCCCACTTCTAGTTACCCCGCTACTTCCTGCAATATTGGTGATGTCAAGAGCAGCTTGAGATCTCGGAGCTGGAATTGGCACATTGTAGCCCCATGAGACATCAGTGTTCTTCTGGCTAGGAGCTGGAACTGGGATCACAATAGTCTTTGGTCTTGCCACAGCCGAATTTCGACTGTATGGCACCTCGATAGGTCTCTGCACATCTCTACCCCCATCTGATTGGAGGGTCAGAACCTCCTCCTCCCTCCCCTGTATACCCACCTGGATGATGTGGCGGTCCATCAGATCCTGTAACACCACCTTGACTGCTTCACATGCTCCCACACAGCTGACATTAGCACAAATTCCTTTCTGAACACAACCCCTCCTAATAATCCCGCATTTGCACAATTCTGCATGAATGACTTCTAGAGGAGTCCGAATACCTTCTACTGATCTGATTAGGGACTGCTCTTTCATATCCATGATTGCATTGGTGGCATGCTTCCCATGACCAGGCAGCGGGTTAGTCGTGATATTTGGATCCTCCTGCTTGAAAGTTATGCCTTTTTTGTCTATCAAGTCCTGCACCACTATCTTGAAGGCTTTGCAATCCTCCACAACATGCCCAATTGCCCCTTCGTGGAAAGCACAGGTACTATTGGGGTTGTATCCTCTGAAGTAAGGTGGTTGAACAGGTTTCATGGGTCTTGTGTTGATGAGCTTATTGGTGATGAGGTAGTTTAATAGGTCTGTGTATGACATGGGAATTGGGTCAAAGGTTGTTCTGTTTTGATAGGTCCTTTGGTGGTTGCTTTGGTTGTTGTTTTGGAATGGATGGACCGCTTGTGTGGGAGCGGGGACTGGGATGTTGGGTGGCTGGTATGGTGGGCTGATAGTGATGGCATTGGTTTCCCCCTCTTTCTTTCTGGGAAAGCCGGAGAATGGCTTTTTTTGGGAACTTGTGCTACTTGTGGACCCCTGTGCAATCTTTCCACTTCTCAATCCGTTCTCCAATCTCTCTCCCACAATCACCACATCTGAAAAATTGGATGATGCACTACTGATCAGACGATCATAATACAGCGGTGGTAAGGTTTCCATGAACATAGAAACCAATTCTTTGTCTAAAAGAGGAGGTGTGACTTGTGCGGCCAAAGCCCTCCATCGCTGGGCGTACTCCTTGAATGATTCATTTTCCTTCTTACTCATATTCTGTAGCCGTGTTCGGTCTGGCGCCATGTCCGTATTGTATTGATATTGCTTGAGGAACGCATCTGCTAAATCCTTCCAGCAGCGGACTTGGGATGGCTCTAACTTCATATACCAACTAAGGGATGCCCCGGCAAGACTATCTTGGAAGCAATGGATTAGCAATTTGTCATCACGGGAGTAGGTAGACATCTTCCTACAATACATCGTCAAGTGACTCTTTGGGCAGGTCGCACCTCTATACTTGTCAAAATCGGGGACCTTGAATTTTGGTGGCAACACCACATCAGGAATAAGGCATAGGTCTCTGGCCTCCCTAGCCCTGGAGCCAAAGCCCTTAATCATTCTTAGCCTTTCTTCTAACATCTGGAACTGCTCTCTGGTCTGTTGGTGCTCAGCGGAATAGATTTGAGGGGAATGACTTACACCATAAGGAGGTGGAGGCATTGAGTGCTGAGCCTGAGGGTAAACGGAGTTTCCGGATACGAAGCCTTGAGTCTGTGGAAAGGCAGCTGGCTGTGGAGTGAGGTTCTGAGGAGTAGGCTGAGGTATAACAATTGAATGCGGGATCTGAACCTGGGGTTCACCAGTCATTCCTTCTGATCCGACAGGCGTTGGTTGTACATTCTCAGCTATCGCCCCGGGACAAGCTCCTGGGCTAGCCCCTTGATTTGGAGGACTATAACCCAAAGGAAGGCCATAGGGAGGCCACTGAGCAGCTTGGAAGTCATTTCCATTCTTCAAGGACAACAGGAGTCTCATCATCTCGCTCATCTGTGCCTTCATGGCATTCATTTCATTTCTCAACTCAGGATCACCTTGACTGGAGCTACCAGGAGCTGAATGGTTCTGATTCTGTACCTCGGGGCCTTGGCCTGTTCCATTTTCATTCTCTGAGCCTGAAGCTGGAGGATTCTGATTCTCTGGTTGAGGTTAATCGGGGTCACTTAAGATTGCCATTCTTCTGGCTTGTGAACGTGTCCAATACGGATGTGGTCGCACCAGCTTGCCTTATCTTCTGTTTGAGTAGTAAACATTTTTATAAGCAAAGGAGCAAATTAATGAATGCAATGTAATGCACATGATTTTTCTTATTATTTTTTGTTATTGGTTGTTTATTGCCGGGAATCACAGTGCAACTTGCTCTTGTCGTAGTTGTATATTCAAATACTTTCAAGAACATAACGCGGCTGGGATCAACAAGTGAGATAAACGTATTTCATTCAAGCATCATATCATTCCAAGAACAAGATACAATAACACAACATTCTTTAAGAAAAGAAAAATTACAATTTCCTAGTGAACATTCTAAAAGAGGGAAAATTTAAATCTAAAAACCTATTGCTTTCATCTTCTCTTGGTTCTTCTCCTTTTTGCTAGCTGCAGCAGATTCTCTTGGCCTTTCCATGAGTTCCTCAGTCAGGGATCTGCAGTACTCCACGAATTCATATACTCGCACCGGAGTGTTGTAAGGCAGCATCTCAGCTTCTGCCTTTCTCAACCTCTTGGGAACATCCCTCACCGCCTGGTTAGCCAACCATGCCAATTTGGAGAACTTGTTCTTCCACTGTTGAATTTCTGCCCTCATCTCAACTATGATCTCTTGCTTTTCAATTCTACCCATTAGCTTGAGAAGACGGTATTCCCAGTACTGGCTCTCCTCTCTTACCTGCCGGTAAGCATCACTGATGTGACTCAGATTCCTCCTTAGCTCATCTGAATTCTCTTGCTCCATCCTTAAAGCCTGCTGATACTCTCTAAGGATGTTCACAATTGCATCTCTATCCTGTCTGATGCACCCTATTTGACTTTCAAGCTCACACGTCACGGACTGAGACTCTTTCTTGAATTCCTCTAGTGATTCCTTTGTAGCTCTCTCACTTTGCGCAGACTTCTTGAACAACTTCCTCCATTCGTTTGCTCTAACCATGGCCTCACCCACCTTGGCATTCGATCTTTTCAACTCATCTTTGGCACCTTTCAGATATTCCTTCATTTTTTGATTACTTTCCTCTTCTTTCTTAAGCTTCTTGCTGCTTTCTTTAAGAGCTTCGGCCTTGCGTTCGTTCTCGTTCTCTAACTTTCTTTTCTCAGAAATTACTTTCCCCAACTTATCCTGTAAGGCTTTCTTTTCTTCTTCTACCTTGAACAAAGCAGACTTGACCTCACTTAGTTCTTTGAGACTTGGAACATGAAGCTCTGGGACCTCTTTCCTAACTGACGATGAATTCTGACGAGGCGGGCCAACATTTTGAATTCTTTGGTGAAGCCATTGGTAGAAAGTAACATCACCCGTTTTCTTCGTGATCTCCACTTTATCCTTGTAAACTACACCCTCCCAAGCCTTTGAAATTTTCTGAAGCAACCCTTGGTTCTTTGGATCTTCTTTATCGAGAAAGATTGGGGCCAACATGTCTTTAGTAGGTGCATTCTTCATAGGATACCCAAGCTGTCTGATGGTGAGAGAAGGATTGTAATTGATGCAGCCTTGGGTTCCGATCAAGGGCACATTCTGGAAATTGCCGCACTGGAACAGTATTGAAGGCCTATCTTTCCAACACGGATGATTGAACCAACAGACTTTGAGAGCACTGAGATTCTCTAAAGTGTGCACCCATTCTTGTGCACTTCTGGCTTCTACATCACAACACAGGGCATATTCTACTAAGTCCGCAGCTTTCGTCTTAAGAGTGACAACATGGTTGAGGAACCAGGTGTAGAGAACATGGAAAGAGCAAGCAACCTTCTTCTTTCCTAACACACAGTGATGAGTGAAGGAATAGTAAGTATCTGCAAGGATTGCTGGTACAGGGTTAATCGGATTCTCTTTACTTATGAATGCTAGAAAAAGCCCAATAGCGGTCTCATTAATGAACTTCTCGACCTGAGGGAAAAGGACGATCCCGAAAATAGTTAGGGCTAACAGCTGCTTGAAAGGACCCCACTTCTTATTCTGGGCATAAAACTTCAATAAACCTTCGAAATAACATAGCGGGAAACCCCTGATACGGTTCTTCCTTTCTTTATGAAGCTCTAATTCCTTCACGCTGACTTGCAACAACAAAGAGAGTCTCTGGTCTGAATACCGATGTTTCTGATATTGGTAAGGTGCTAACTCTGACTTCGAGAACCCCAGAATCTGTTCATACTCCTCGAGAGTTGGTGATAACTGAAAGTCTTTGAAGAGGAAGCATTGAATGTCCGGATCATAGAATCGGCTCAGGGCCATAATAGCACTCTCTTGGACATCTAATTGTAACAATCTGAGGAGGTTACCATAAGCCTTCCCGAATAGACCCCTCTCTTCTGACTCCATCAAGGAAACAAACTCTTTCAAACCCTCTACATCTATTCTCCTGACAACCGGGAACCTTGAATTAAGTACGATCTCGCTTCTTGATCCCATATTGCTTTATCTTTCCCACCTAAGACAAGATTCCAGGTTACTTTACAATCCCGGCAAACAACTCAGATGTCTGATGAATGATTTTCAAAATTGGGGTTTTATTTAATGCAGATGATGCAAATGATGTAATGGTGCAATGATGCAATGATGCCATGATGCTTCTTTTTTTTGTGTTTTTGCAGAAAGAGGATACTTGCAGGTGGTAATTCGAAAAATTTCACACTACATGCCACCTCATATAGGCATTTATTGAAAAGGAAAAGCATATCTTTTTTGATTTTCGAAAATTCTGAAGGAAAAATTGATTTGAACTGAATGCAACGATGCAGCACACAATTTGGAAAGCCCTTGTGACCTAAAAAGGGGTAGAACCTATGATCTAAGGCACTTTAGGGGTAATCTTCTCATGTAGCTCTATTCACACCCTCACAAAGGTCATCAGAGCCACAGTCTCTTTCACGAAATTCCTTGTAAATGCAGCAAACTGCTAGGTACAAGGTATCACGAAAGAGCACAACTCTGATTGAAACTTTCGCGAGTAGCCAAACGGACAAAGGTCCTGATGGGCTCCCACTACTCGAATCCACTCATCCTATGGTATCCTAACAGACCTGGGTTATGGTCTCTTTCTCTAATCATATAATCTCAAGGTACAAGTGTGTGTGTGCGAAGGGCATTTCCTTAAAAACTACCCCACCTGCAAATGAAAAATCCAGAACAGTCCAGACAATAGCATGTTGTCTACTCTAGGGTTCAATATCATGAGGGAATTAAGCATATAAGCAAAGAAGCAACCATCTATTACTTTAAACAAAAGCAAACATAGAAAGAGAGGAAGAAGAATGCACAGGAATGCAACATGAAAGTATGAAAAAGAAGAAAACATAGAGGCAGAACAAGATATTCAAATCGGTCACACAAATCACACACTTAATTAATTAGGCTTGACCCACTTTTGAAAAAAATGTTTTTTAGTCCCCAGTGAAGTCGCCAGCTGTTGCGCCCGAAAAAGTCCCCGAGGGAGAACCTTCCTCGTTCACAACTTTTCCTAAGACAATGAAGCCGCCACCAATATTTATTAAGGAAAATATTAGGAAAACCTTTTTTGGAAAGCGATTGGTCTTGCGAAACTAGAGAATAGGGTTCGGGAGTCGGTTACGCGCGGAGAAGGTGTTACCACCCCACACGTCCTCTCTACTGAGAGGGAACCTTTAATTAAATGTGTGGTTTTAGTGTGTTGACTTGAAAATACTTAATTTTGCCTCTCTACTTCTTATTGAAAAATTCTTAATGAAAATCTTTACTTGTTATGTAAAAAAGGGGGGAAAATGGGTTTTTAGAAAAAAAATGCTTGACGGGACATGGCCCGCTCCTACGTATCTCCCGGTGCGATGGAGAACTCAAAGCTACGTAGTTCTTCTTTGTTCTGAAAAAGGTTTTTGTCTTTTATCTTTTTAGTGAGTTTTCGAAATAGGACGAGCATTTAGTGAATGATTAAACTAACCAAGGTTATGGGTAATCACCGCTAAGTACTCTAGAAAATGAGAGTCAATACCACTAGTCAGACGAACAAAGGTTCTGATTGACTATTAGTAGCAACCCGTTTTTATTTGCTCTTTTGAAAGTGGTTTTCGAAAGGGATTGATTGGCACGAATGATCAAACTAACAAAGGTTATGAGTGATCATCGCTTGTTGTTCTTTTGGGAAAAAGACATCACCACCAATGGCTAGACGAACAAAGGTTCTGATTAGCCACTAGCGACGATGGGTTGAAAATGTTTTTAGAAAGGAAAAGGTTTTCGTTCTGAAAATGATCTTGGTTTGCAAAAGGGATTCTTTTTTGTTATGAAAATAACTCTTTTCTTTTTGTTATGCAAATGCTAAACTTTTTATGATTGCGCTTGACGAGAATGTGACTCGCTTCTACGTATCCCAAATGGGAATCAAAGCGACGTAGTTCTAACGAGCCTCGAAAGTGAAAGTCTTTTTGCTTAGGTTGTGAAAAGTGGAGGGTGTTTATAATGATCAAACTAACAAAGGTTATGGGTGATCATTACTAACACTTGCCATGATTTTTTATGCTTGGAAAACATCTTTTGAAATTGAAAGCATTCATGGTAATCAAACTAACAAAGGTTATGAGTGATTATCACTTAGCACTCCATTGTTAATAATCATGCAAACAGAGGCTTCACAAGACTACTAACAAAGTTTTGATTTTGAAGAGTTTTCGCAATTGGATTAATTTTTGTTCGGGGAAACATTTATCCATCATTGGGGAAAAAAAGGTTTGTGAAAAAAATAAGTTCGCTTAGGGGAAAGAAACAAAATTTAAAAAAAAAGAGAGACAGGGGGTGCAGTAGTAAAATGGGGTGCAAATAATAGGAGGGCTGTATTATTAAAACTGGGGTGTAAACAGTGAGCCCAGCTTGTTTTTTGTAAGCTGGGCTGCGTTTCAAAAAAAGGAATCGTGGGCTTCAAAAGGGGGGGGGGGGCGAACTGAGTAAAACGCAGGGGTGCAAATAAGAATCTGAAAAATAAAAAAAAGTGAAAAGACGACATTGCTCCTGCACCTATACTATAAAATGAAAACCCAATTTGGAAACCCTAGAATCCATTCCCCCACTCCCACGGCGCCTCCTTCCAGAATAAGCTTCCAACCCTAAATTTTTCCTCTCTCTCCCTCCTTGCCGTCCCCATCTCTCTCCACGGCTCCCCTCTTCTCAAAACGAAAAACTCTGATTCCTCTTCCTCTCACTCCGATCTCCCCCTTTCTCTTCACGGGGCTTCCGTTTTCACTCTCCCCTCCATCAACCTTCATCTCGCTTTCTACCTACTCACCGCCGCTAACGGCGAAAATGGGTCATGGTGTTGTTCGACGGCGGTCACGCGGTGTGGATGATAGCTTGGTGTTCGGTTGGGGAGGCGGATCGGTTGTGGGGGGTGTTCGGTGCGAGGCGGTGGTGGTTAAAGGAAGTGAGGGGTGATGGCTACTGTGGCCGTTGGTTGAGAGAGGGGTCGGTTGTGGGGGTGTTTGGTGGCGCGGTGGCGACCGTTGCGACTGGTGGGGGGGAGTGCGTGGTGAGAGAGTGCTGTTGTTGTTGGACGGTGGGGCGGTGGAGAGAAGGCGGTTGGTGGTGGCTGTTGGTGAGGGTGGACGCGGTGGACAGTTTACGGCGGCGCAGGGGCTGAGACGACGGTGGTCCGACGGGTTTGACGGTGGTGATTTTGGGTGGCTTTAGGATGGAGAGGTGGTCCACGGCGCCGGCCACCACCCACGGTGGCCGGAGGTAAAATCCTCTTCCTTTCCCTTTTCTTTTGCTGTTCCCCTTTTTACTGTCTGCTTTTTTTTTCCTTATGCCTAAAATGTCATTAACAGAAACATATTTAAACCTGTTTGGGTCTTTTGCTGGTTTATTATTTTTTGGATCCTAAACGTTGATATTAGATGTGGAGCCAATGTAGTATATGTCTAAGTAACACTAGCAGTTTTACACAAATTAGTTAATTTCCAACTAAGAGGAATGTAGCATGGAATGATCCGTAAATTACCTAAAGCATGTTTCTAAGAAACACATTAAAGATATTAAGGAAACCAACCTGGTCTCCCAGCCTCTGAGAAAATTCCTTCCTTTTGATTCTTTATTACAGTTGAACCTCTCCCTTGTCTACTGCCTTTTGTTTGCTATTGCTGCTGCTATGTATATGTGTATGCTCCCCTTTTGCTGTGACTGAGTGTGTATTTATAGGGAGATTTGCATAGAGTTTTGCACTGTCAAGTCCATTTTCTCTACACCTCAGTTTTGTATTTGTTCAAACATTTCATGCTTTGGTGTATAAAGTGCTCTCAGCACAAATTTCCCTCCTCCACGATTTGTGGTTATGTTTGACTGGCTTATTTGGTTCTTATTTTACTGTGACAGGACATAGAGCAGATGGGGCAGAGCATGGGAGCAGAGGCATGTCTTGCTTGGAGCTGTGTGTAGTGTTTCAGTCAAGAGCTGAAAATGGGATGAGCTAGAAACAAATAGAAAGTGGTCTTGGTTTCTTTCTAAAAGAACCAACCAAGCTAGTGGAGCAAAGAGAGAGATGCAACGGCTACTGCATCTTTTTACTTTTCTTGCATTTTTTTTTTTTTGCAATTTTGTATTACCCTTTTTGCATTTTATTCATCTTTGTAATCAAAATCCATGTGGATCAAAAATATTGTAAACCTGTTTCTATTTTTTATTTTATAGTGTATTATCTTGTAATAAAAATAATCAGAAATAAAATTAAGATTAAAATTAAAGTGCTAATGATAAAAAGGAGATAAGTTCCACTAATAATAAAAACAATGACGTAAAACCGCTAACAAGCACCCAATGACACGTGTCAACGACAAACATCATAACAAACATCATAACAAACATCATGGATAGAGAACCAAACGGATTACTGAGAGGCTTACTAAAAGAGTCTAGTAGAGACTTGAAACGAATTACATCATCCTTGGTGAAGCACAAAGAGTAATCAATAGCAATTCTATCCGCCATTTGTAACAACCAGATTTTTAAAAAACGATCCGCGACAGTGAAAATGGTCGCGACAAAACGGTATCGGCGGCGGCCGTTTCCGTTATGCACCGATATCACGGGGTGAACCAAAATCACGTGAAAAAATGCGACGTAACGCCGGTACGACCGCGACGTAACGCCATTACGGCCGCGACGGCCGCGATTTAACACCGTTACGGCCGCGACAGGTCTCCTGCCTCCATTGCACTGCACTGCGTCTTGCTTCAACTACATTACGCCTACAGCAGCAGCACCACCATTCTCTCCTCTGTTTCTGTAATGGATCTCGTTTTGGAAAATTTTTTCAGTGAATAATGTTAGGTTGTGGCGTTGTGGGAGAGGAACGAGAAGAAGAGAAAATGGGGAAGAATAACATTTTTTTATCCTAAAATACGGTCTTCTTCAAGATCTACTTTTTGAGCTCTCATTTCCTTATCAATAATGTTAGGTTGTGTGTTAGGTGGATCCATATCCCCAAAAAAATCAATGGTGCTGCTGATTTGATCAAAAAAATCAATGGTGCTTATGAATTATATTATTTACGAGACTATCCCTCCCTTCCTAGTTACGGCCTAATTGTTTGTTTCATGGGCTGTGTGCCTGTGTCCATTTCGGTCAACAAAAAAAAGCTTTTTAAGTGTAATAAAAGGAAAATGGGTTTTAATTTTGGGTTTTAAATATTTTAGCATATTAAACTTCAAAAAAATAAATTAGTAGCTTTTTAAGATAAGAAATTAATTGCTTAAAAAATGAGAAATCAATATAAATAATTTACCAAAATATTATTTAAGTATATGAGTAGCTAATAATTTGTTTATACAAAAAATTACAAAAATATCTTTGAATTTTGTTACATATATCATTACTAATAAATTACTCTTATTAACCATTATAAAAAATTTACCCATTTTAACACTTTTAATTATCTTTGATATCTTATATAAGCGAGAAAATATTAGTTATAAGTTGTTATACATCATTCTATAATAATCAACGTTAAAACTCTGGGCCAGCTGTCTTCCCCCTCGAGGCACCTACAATGAGCGAGGGATTAGTCACTGCTATCCGTGCGGTGGATACCCTGGTTTACCCACATCATTCTATCTTGAAATGAAAGAACTGAAAGAAACTGGAAATCATACTTTCATTCATCTTGCCCAATCTGTACATGAGATGGTAATATATACAAGAGAGATCAGCTGGAATCCGTAACTGAATCTCAACAATCTAACTAATTCAACAACCTACAAAACCTCTCTAACTAACCATAGTCAACTAAACTCTTATCTAATTAACCACAGCTAACTAACTGAAGGGAAGAATAGTAAATACAATTTTGAGATGAATTACATTTTATTATTCTATAATAATACCATTAAGTTTTGCATAATTTGTGAAATACGTGAACAATTCACACCACGACGGCCGCAACACGTATCGCAACAGCCGCAACAGCCAAAACCGCGAAAGCCTTAACGCGGCCGCGACCGCAAACACGACCGCTATTTAGAACCTTGGTAACAACAATCGAAGAAAAACAGGCAACAGAAAAATTGCTTGAATTGGAAAGCTGGCAGCGTCCAGGAACTTTAACACGCCAACACCAGCGGCAAATAATCCAGTAACGAATGTCAAGTAACAGCAAAATTTGAGCACCTAAAAAAAGGAGTGAACAGTAACACAGAATGGACAGCAACGGCGCAATGAGCAGTAACAACACGGTGGCCAGTAACGAAAACAGTATCGTGTGGTGAACAGGTGTCGCGAACAGTAACCACGTGTTGAACAGTAACGCGAATAGTGATATCTGTACGGAATGAAGAGTGACAATCGTACGACCGAACAGTGAGAGTTGTACGAAATGAGCAGTGTCGCGAACAATGGCGATCGTACGGAATAAATAGTGATGACGTGAATAGTATGCGTGGACAGTAGTTGCTGTAGTAAGTGTGATGCAAATTTTCAAACAAGGATTAAAAGATCCAATAGGCTGCAAAGAAGGCAGCAAACCGCAATGAAGGCGGCTAGGGTTTACGCGGAAGCAAGACCCCCAAAATCGGGAGCTCGTGATATCATGTAGTAAAAAGAAATCTGAATATATTTTTTTAATTGTGTGTCAGAGTACAAATGATAATCGGTTTAAATAGGCTACAACTTAAACCTAATGGGCCTGTCTAATGGGCCGGACTAAAATATAATTACAATGTTTACACTATTTACAACATTTTCTTGGTAGTGGGAATGCATTGAGCTTGTACCTAAGCCTCAGGGTACAAGGTTCGATTCCCACGGAAGGCAAAAACTCTACATGGGGGGTAGAGAAGGTCATGAGTGCATTGCTGGGTAGCCTACTAAGTCAGAAAAGGGCCCAGGATGTTACAGGAATCCTGTGAAAAAGAAAGTTCTCTTTGTGAAGAATGGTGCAGGTGTTGTTGTGTGTCGAATTCAGGTATATACTTGTTTGTAGATTTGGATGTTAAATATTGCCTTACTAGGCCTTTCTAAGGATATGAAAAGATTTTAAATTTAATGATGATCATGTCGAAGGAATTTCAGATTGAGAGAAATTAGTTGCTGATGGATTGGTGATTTGTTATTATTATTTTTTCAATATCCTAAAGCTTCGTTTGATCTTGTTTCGGAGATGTTCTTACAGGTCAGCAACTCCATATGCATTCAGAAGTTCTCTGATTTTTCACAATTTGGGAAATTCACTCTTCGTAGTGAAGGTTAAGATTTAAGAAATGATGTTTTCTTTTCCTTCCAAACGAGCTCCTGGTCTGAATTATGTTGAGAGCACATTATACTGGTCTGCAGGCAAAACAGTTGCAGTGGGAATAATCACTGCTCTTTAAGTTCACAACAATTTTGACTCGAGGTAAAAGATAGTTTAAGTGCATTCTTGTTTAATCGTAATTATTCTGTTCATGTATGATTGTCCTGCTTGTTTTTCTAGGATATATGGCCAAGGTCTCTTGATGATTTCGTTCATATTTTTAATGGTGCACTGCAGTGTGGTCAACTACCTTCTTCACAGCTTATGTTTTTCTTTTCTAAGAAGAAAAAGAGTACCCCAACCAAGATGGTAAATACATACTACAGTTACAACATGCCTATACCAATACTGCAACAGATCCATTTTATTGATTCATCTTTTATGGCGAGCCTCTGGATTTTCACGGGTCACTAGTAGGCTAGCCTCATAACGTGAATTACCACAAATTCCAGGTGTTTATATATACATGTATTTGAACACCTGAAAATCGTGTATAAGGTGTTAATGAAGTTACATGGGTGATTGATGAGTTTAGGCACGTGGTATATCCATTAGCTATCTACTAAACATGATGAACCACCTATTTAAACTGCATTAATTAAATTTTTGTTGCGAAAGTTGTTCCATTTTAATGTTTGAAAATCATTTCACTCTTTTATCATCAACCAGTCCACTATCATCCCACTAAAATTTTCATTTTTCATTTATATAGACAGAATATAATTCCTGCACAGACATGCATTGAGTCATAGTTGAAAATGTATGGTTTGTTTTGTCAAAAAAATATGTATGGTTTGGAGTGATCCACGCAATTTGGATCAAAACTTACCCGTGGAATCTGATAAAACTTATTTGTCTTTTGACTTCTATTTGGCTGCAGTGGAGCAAATCTCCTATAGTGATTAATTAGTGTAGCACCCTGGTCTTATAGGACACAACTTAAGACTATCAATTGCCCTGACATATAAAAGAAAGACTTTTATACATATTCATTCAAAATCCTTCGTTGAAAGAAAAACTTTGTAAAATTAAACTTAATATAAATACTAGAAAATTCATAGATCTTTTGCTAATCCTATAATTATACACACAAAAAAAACTAAAAGACTCGAAAAGACTCCGACGGTGATCCAGCATTGACTCCACCTTTTTTTTATTTACTATTGGACTCCTAACAAGCAATTCCGGACTTGCTTATTGATCGTACCTGATCAATACGATGGGTTGTTGGTGATGACGTTGATCGGTCGCTGTGATGAGGGACCGAGTTGTAAGCCGCACGCGGGTGGTACCTGCAAAGGCACTCCAACGCTCAAGTCAGAGGTGCTTCAACGGGCAGGGTCACAAGGTGAGTAAAAACATACCTGAAGCCACATGCTGGTGTGGTATATATAACACTGGCGTGCTAGCCGTTGCGGATTTTACGGGACCGGCCGCATCTTGCGGAGCAAGGTAGACGATGGGCCGCGTTGGGCCGGCCTTGGTCGAATGGGCCGCTGGCCCATGTTGCACCTGGTTGCTGCGTGCAGCACCCCCCTTGCTGCAGGTTGCGCTGGACTGTCTCGTTGGGCCTATTGGGCCACTCCAGAACAGTTGCCCCCCAAGCCTAGGTCGCTTAAGAGCGGGCTGAGGCTTGAATCGTTGCCCCCTGCATTCGAGTTGTGGAAGGGGACTGACGGTCGATCGCTGATAATTTGATTGTGTGGTCGCTGCCACGCGGCCTGGCCACACGGGGCCAGGTGCCGTCTCGGGGGTGATGCCTGACAATAAATCGTCATGAGTGCTGAGGCGACAGCTGCTTTAATTGGGTGACGTTTGGAGACTCGAGGAGTTTAAGCAATGATGGTACATGAAGAGTCGCGCCTCTTCACTTTCGGCCCATGGTGATGGTTGGCCCATTATATATAGGGCTCATAGGGCACATCATTTACACGTTTCTCCGAATTCTCCGCTGCTCTCGCTGATCGCTCGCATCAAGCTCGCTTGCTTCTGCCAACGCTCGCACGCTACCGTCGAAGCTCGCTCGTAATCCTCTTGCTATAATTCCAGGTAACTGCGACCGCTCTTACTTTGTTTGAGTTTATTTGTTCCACCTGATGGAGGGGGTGTCAGGTCTGGGGACGACCACGTCGCCCCTTCCCACGCGCGAGTAAGACCCTGACTGTTATTCCCCTCCACAGGTTCATTCTGGCGCGGACTAAACAAACTCGCCGTATATTGGGAGTCCCGGCCGTTTCCCTCGCGCAAAATATGACACGACCGGTGGAACAGAGTCCTGCCCCTGCCCGGTCGTCTTCTTCTAGTGACGAATCTTCTTCCTCTGGGCCTTCGACCCAGAACTCGACTTCATCAAGCAGATCCGGGACGCGACCGGACAGAAGTGGGGTCCCGTACCCCGAGGTTCTGGTTGCTGATATTGCAGAGAGCAACGCGCGGGTTGCCTGTGAGGAAGGTGCTGACCATGCTGCGACCGACGTAACCGAGACGGCCGACAGAGATCAGCAGGGCAATCATGGAGAAGATCCTGAGGTTGCTGCTACACAGATGTCTTGGGTTTCTACCAACCTGAGGGGTCAGCGCAGCAAGATTCAACGGGGAAGCCAAGACCTGGAGTTTCTTGCGACCGAGCTGAATGAAGGTTGGAGGGTAGATGGTATGGCCAAAGGGGAAGATATTGCGGCCTGGACTGATATGTTAAAATTCACAATGTACCGCATCGTTTTCGAACGCATGGGTATAATTCCACCATTCACCAGATTCCAACGCCAGGTTCTACGGTATCTTCAGGTCGCCCCTTCTCAGCTGAATCCGAACGCTTGGGCGTTCCTACAGGCGTATGAAGATGTCCTTGCGGTTCTGAAACGACCGGTCTCCATACGACTGTTCTTCCATTTGTTTGAGATGAGCTATATTTATGAAAAAGGCTCCAAGGGCGCCCGCAAAGAAGCGGTCTCATTCAAAAACCGGTCAACGTATAACTTCTTCAAGCCATATCTGGAATCATTGACGACCGGGTGGAAAAAGGAATTCTTTTGGGTCGTTCCTGAGTCGGCCGAGGCCCAAAATGTGATCGCCCAAATGACCAGCGATCAAGAAGGAACCCCTCTGTTTCCTACGGTGTGGAGTTTTAACCACTTCTCCAAAAAGCCGGGCCAGTACATTTTCAAGGACGCTGATCTTGACGACCTGGACAGGGGGACGATCCATAGATTGAGAAGGATTGCGTCCCTAGTCCCTGAGGGTCGCATCAAAGTTAAAAACGTTGTGGATGCTCGTACCAAGAAGAGTGTCAAGGCCGCTCTTGGTCGGTGGTCGCTCACACCTTTATTTTCTGTCACTTTGTTTTATTAAATGTTTCTAACCATCTGCTTTTGCCTTTGCAGTTAAGATGACCAACATGAATGACTTTGACCTGTTGGCGCAATGGGCGGCCGAGGACGGCGATACTTCACCCGCCCGTGTCATACCTGCGGTTCAGTCTGGGGGTACGCCTCAAACTGATGTGACCGGATCTCAGCCTGATCGTCAGGCTCCTCGGGCGGGCACACCAGCACAAGCCATTAATCTGAGCAGCCCACCTAAAAATCAAGGAAAATCCAAGAGGAACAGGTCGGTCGACGATGGGGGCGAGAAGAAAAAGCATAAGAGTGGAAAAAGCCACGGGCCCAGCATCGACCTGCTTGGGTTGGGTGATGAAGATTGTGCCCGCTTCAAGGAGGAACCTTTCGAGGTGATGGCCGAGGCAATGAAGGCCGCTGGTGTTCTGTTCAAGAAATACCAAGATGAAGAATCAGATCGCCTGGAAGGTAGGCGCCTTGCCCATAGATATTCATTGCTTGAAGACGACCTAGTCGATAAAAACTTTAAATTGAATTCTGCCTTGTCATTGCTCGCAGAACTGAGGGGCGAGCGCGACGACCTGCTCAAGAAAATGAAGGAGCTCGAACCAAGAGTCGAAGCGGCCGCTGACAATGAGAGGAAGCTTGGCGAAGCAGAACGCCAGCTTGTGGCTGCTGTCTCTGCTCAAACACTGGCCGAGTCTTCTCTGGACAAGGCGGTCGCTGACAAGGAAAAAGCTGAGAAAGAGGTCGAACGCCTCTCTTCCAAGAATAAAGAGCTGTCGAGCCAGGTCACTGGGCTGAAAACTGAGTTGGAGGCAGTGGAGGCGGAAAAGGACAATTTTAGAGGTCGCTACAAGGACGTTCTTGACAAGGCGAAGGGAGCTGCGGAGGGCCAATTTGAAAATGCGGTCGGTCAGATCAAGATCATCTACCCTGATCTGTATGTCGATCGTGAGATTGTGCAAAGCAGCCATCGAGCGATCGATCAGCAGATCGTCTGCCCCAAGAAGATGTCGAAAGGGAAAGTCCTTGAAGAAGAGGTGGTCATCTATCAAGCCCCCCGCGACTCTTAACTTGTCATTTCTAAGTTGTAATCTTGCCCCGCCTGCGAGCGGCTTTTAAATGGGTGCCCTGGTTTCGACCAAGGCGTCTTCGTTTGTAATTACTGATAATTTTGCATGAATTCCAACCCGTTTAATTGCTTTATACTTGATTTTCATTCATTTTTGCTCTTAATTTATTTTTGCAATTCCGCTCGGCCAATCGATGGCACTCTTTTAGACCGCTCGTGTGGGCCGTTCGAAGGTACTCTTTTAGGCCGCTCGGCGGCTCTCACTTGGGCCCTTCAATGGCACTCTTTTTAGGCCGCTCGGCGGCTTCTCGTTTGGGCCATTCGATGGCACTCTTTTTAGGCCGCTCGGCGGCTCTCGTTTGGGCCATTCGATGGCACTCTTTTAAGGCCGCTCGGCGGCTCTCGTTTGGGCCATTCGATGGCACTCTACCGGTCGCTCGTCTGCTACTCGCATGGTGAGCGACCGTGCATACGATTTGCATGAAAATAAATACACAAGTCGAATTTTAAGGTCGGTCCTCAGTAAAAAACCCCTGTGGGGAAAAAGAGCGACCGCCTGTTCTTTATTGATGAATTGATGTTTACAACTTAGACATAATATTTTCTCAATTTGTCAGCGTTCCATGTTCTGGGGATGGTCGCCCCTTCCATGGTTTCCAGCTCGTACGCTCCCTTTCCGGTCTTGCTGATGACACGGTATGGTCCTTCCCAATTGGGGGCTAGCTTTCCCTGGCGAGCGTTCTTATTTCCTACGTCGGCCCTTCTGAGGACTAGTTGCCCAACGGAGAATTCCCTCTTCTGGACGCGGGCGTTGTATCTTGCAGCGACCTTCTGTTTGATGAGTTGCTCCCTAAGCGACGCCTTGGTTCGCAGCTCATCAACCAGGTCGAGTTCTTCTCTTGTTGCTTGCTCATTTGCGGCCGGGGTTGGTGGGTTGGTCGTCCTCCAACTTAGCTCTCCCATCTCAATTGGGATGACAGCGTCAGTACCGTAGACCAGTCTAAATGGTGACTCCCCGGTCGATGAGTGGGGGGTCGTTCTGTAGGCCCAAAGGACCGACTGTAGCTCTTCTGCCCAATTGCCTTTGGCTTCATCTAACCTCCTTTTCAGCCCGCGTAGTACTACCCTGTTGGCCGCTTCTGCCTGGCCATTGGTTTGTGGGTGCTCGACCGAGGTGAAACGCTGTTTCACGCCAAGGCCGGCCAGCATTTCTCTGAATTTTCTGTCAGCGAACTGAGTTCCATTGTCGGTCACCAGTTGTTGGGGCACTCCAAAGCGGGCGAGCACATTTCGACCAAAAAACTTGGATACCTTCGCTGAGGTAATGGTGGTGAGTGGCTCTGCTTCTATCCACTTGGTGAAGTAGTCGATCGCGACGATGAGGAATTTCAGCTGACCTGGTGCAGGTGGAAAAGGGCCGAGCAGGTCCATGCCCCACCAAGCGAACGGCCAGGGTGGGGTCAAGCTGTGTAGTTCTGATGAGGGCGCTATGTGCACGTCGGCATGGATTTGGCATTTCTTGCACTTCTGAACCAGTAACTTAGCGTCTTCATCCATGGTCGGCCAATAATATCTGGCCCTGAGTGCCTTCTTAGCAATCGACCGACCACCTTGGTGGCTACCACAATCTCCCTCATGTATGTCTCTTAGTACATGGTCGGCCTCGACCGACGTGAGGCACCTCAGCAATGGGGATGAAAAACCCCTTCTGTACAGTCTTCCTTCGATCACCGAGTACTTGGTCGCTCGTAACCTCAGGAGTTTTGCTGCCTTCTGGTCGCAAGGTTCTACCCCATCAAGAATATATTGTAGGATCGGAGTGATCCAGTCTTTATCTGAGTCGACCGCTAGGATGGCTAATGGTTGAGCGGGCTTAGTAGACACACTCGGCCGTGTTAATGTTTCCTGAATTAGACTTCTGTGATTCCCAGGAGCCTTTGTACTGGCTAACTTTGATAGGATGTCAGCCCTCACGTTCTCTGTCCTGGGGACGTGCTTAACTTCTGCTCGGTCGAATTGCCTGAGCAGCTCCCTTACCTTGGCCAAATAATTCTTCAGGACGTCGTCCTTTGCGTCGTATAGGTCCTGAATTTGGGATACTACCAGTAGAGAGTCGGAGTGAAGTTCGACACGGTCGACATTGAACTCTTTAGCTAGCTGCAGCCCGGCAATGCACGCTTCATACTCGGCCTGATTGTTTGAAGTGTGAAATGCAAAAGTTAATGACACTTCAACAGTAAGTCCTTCTGTGTTCTCAAGTATCAAACCGGCCCCACTTCCTTTGCTGTTGGAGGACCCGTCTACGTGCAAAGTCCAGGTAGTGACGGCCTGATCATCTGGTATTGGAGTCATCTCAGCGATGAAGTCGGCCAACACTTGTGCCTTAGCGGCCGATCTGGCCTCAAACTTGATTCCAAACTCACTGAGTTCCACAGCCCACTTGATCATACGCCCTGCAAGGTCAGGTCGGTGAAGGATTTGCCTAATAGGCTGGTCGGTCCTTACCACAACCTGATGGGCCACGAAATAAGGACGTAATCTGCGAGCGGCCACAAGTAACGCCAAGGCTAGTTTCTCGATCTTCTGGTACCTGATTTCTGGGCCTTGAAACACCTTGCTGATGAAATAGACCGGGTTTTGCTTTAGGTCGCATTCCCTGACCAGAACGGCGCTCATGGCTTCGTCCGTTATGGCCAAGTACAAGTAAAGTGTCTCCCCCGGTTGCGGCTTGGTCATGATGGGCGGGTTGGTTAGTGCCGCCTTTAGCTCGTCCAATGCTCGCTGGCATTGATCGGTCCATTGAAATTCGACCTCTTTCTTCAAAAGCTTGAACAGTGGAAGAGATTTGCACGCTGATTTAGGTATAAATCGTGACAGGGCAGCGACCATGCCATTCAATTGCTGGATCTCTTTTTTAGTAGTGGGCGGCCTCATGTCGGCGACCGCCCTACACTTATCAGGGTTCGCTTCAATCCCTCGTTCTGTTAAGTGGAAGCCCAGGAACTTGCCCGCCCTTACTCCGAAGGTGCATTTCTCTGGATTCAATCTTAAAGAATTCTTCCTTGCTTCCTCAAAGATTTCCCTTAGGTCGTTACTGTGGTCTTGGTCGGTTTTGCTCTTGATGATCATATCATCCAAGTAGACCTCTGATATTCGACCGATCTGCCGCCTGAAAACTTTGTTCATCATCCTCTGGTAGGTCGCTCCGGCGTTCTTCAGACCAAAGGGCATTACCTTATACTGGAAATTTCCCCGATCGGTCATGAACGCGGTCTTATGCCGATCGGGTGGGTACATGGTGATCTGATTGTATCCTGAGTAGGCGTCTAGAAAAGACAGAAGTTTATAGCCCGCAGCCCCGTCGACCAGTTTGTCAATGCTTGGCAGTGGAAAGGCGTCCTTCGGGCATGCCTTATTCAGGTCGGTATAATCGACGCACATGCGCCACTTACCATTTTTCTTCTTTACCAACACGACGTTGGAAAGCCATGTTGTATACTTAATTTCCTCAATGAAATTGGCCTTGATGAGGTCGTCAACTGCCTGGGCGGCCGCCATTGCTTTCTCTTCGCTCTGAGTTCGCCTCTTTTGTGCGACCGGCCTTGCTGTCTCATCAACGGACAGTTGGTGGCAGGCAATTTCAATTGGGATCCCGGGCATATCTGACGCCTGCCATGCAAAAAGGTCTGCGTAATCCCTGAGGCAGGTGATGAGCTCTTGCTTGACTTCTTCAGGTAGGTCGCTCCCCAACTTAACTGTCTTAGTTGGGTCGTCCATTAACTGAACATCGATCAATTCCCCGTGGGGCTCAGGCCTCTTGAGTCTATTCTTTAGCTCGCGGGCTAAATCATCGTCGTCGTCCTCAGGGTCGCTATCAGGGTCGTATCGAGCATCCAGGTCGGCCACATTGACCTGATGCCCCTCTCCAAGATTCTGAGGTTTGGCATTCGTCACCTCCATGTCACAAATTTCTTGGTAGAGGAAATGGCTCCTCATGGCCGCCTCCATGTCGGCCATCACTGTCACAACTCGGTCGTTTTTACTGTAAAACTTCATCTTCAGATGTACAGTTGAGGCTACGGCCTCCAATTTTCCCAGAGTTGGGCGGCCGATGATACAATGGTAACACGATTTGATTGGCAGAACTAAGAACGTCGTTCTGACCGTCCTGTACGACGTGCTGCCGCTCGTGTCATCTCCAAAGGTGACAAGTAATTCTATCGTCCCCAGCGGGTAGGTAGTCGCCCCATTGAACCCGGTCAATGGGGTTGGTACTGCTTGGGGAATAATCTCGCTCCTATCCACATTTAACTTGTCGATCAATTCTTCGAACATGATGTCGGCCGAGCTCCCTTGGTCGACCAGTATTCTTCTGACCTCGGTGTTGGCCATTACGGCCGATACTACCAAAGGGACATAATTATTAACCTTTCCATCAAGCAAGTCTTCGTCCCCAAAGGAAATGGGCGGCCTATTCGAGGCCGGCCGTGGGGTTGAAGTTGAACCGACCATCATGAGTTCGTTCCACTTCCTCTTCATCGCCTTGTTGGATTCTCTGATGTCCAACGGGTTACCTCCATGGATGACCATGGCTACGTTGCGGCCCTTTGATTGTCTGGGGTCGCGTTCTTCCTCTGAACTGTTACGTGTCTGCTCGATCGTAGAGTTAACGATCGCCTTACCTTTGTCATTGGCGGGTTGGCCAACGGCTCTTTGATCAGGGCGATCGTTACCTGCATCTTTGACATATTGCCTCAACTTGCCCTTCTGTATGAGGTCTTCTATGTCATCTTTTAGGGCCATGCAGTCATTGGTGTCATGCCCCTTACTCTTGTGATATCTGCAGTATTTCTTGGTAGGCCGACCTCCTTTCTTCAGTACTAAAGGATCAGGTCGCCTCACACCAGTGAATTCATTGTTCTGGCACTCCGTGAATATCTGTGCGATCGGAGTGTTCAATTTGGTACGCTGCTCGTACCTCTTGGGTCGGTACTCGGGCTTACTGTCACGGTCTTGCCCCTTGACCGACCTGCCAGTTTCTTCCTTGGGACGCGCGCGGGCGCCCTTGTCGGCCGCCAGTTGCTCCTCATAGCCCATATGGTCGTTGGCCCTTCTAAGGAACAGGCCGAGGTCGTAGTAGCGGTTCAAAGAAAACTCTTCTGCAAACCTGTGGTTCTTTCTTATACCACGCTTGAGGTACTTCAGTTTGTCCGTGTCTGATAGGTTGCGGACTGTGTCGGCCTCTGTCATGAACCGGTCGATAAACTCCCTCAATGGTTCATTTTCTCCTTGGACGACCGAATCCAAGTGTTCTTCGTAACGATATTGACAACGGTTGGCCGTGTAATTAGCCAAGAACATTGCCACAAGACCTTCCCAAGAAGAGACCGAGTTGGGACGCAGAGATTCCCACCATTCTAATGCCCGGCCTTCGAGCGACTGAGGGAAAAGTCTGCACTTCATCGTGCGTCCCAGCTCCCTGTAGCTACAGTAGTTATTGAAGTACATCAGGTGTTTATCTGGATCCCCGCGACCGTTAAACTTGTTCAGGTTTGGGGGCTTCCTCAGGTCCCTTGGGATGCGATAACGTCTGATTTCGCTGGTAAAGGGGCCCTGTCCGGTCGGTATGGGATTCTGCCCGTAAGGCTGCATGGCGGCATAAGCTTGGTCGACGGGCAAACCGTAAAGGCCGACCGGCTGACCAAGGAGTCTATCAGCAATTGGAGGACGTGCATGGTATTGTGGAGCATGTGGCGACGACTGTCTTCTAGGCCGCTCTGAATGGTTCCTTCTCGGTCGGCTGAAGGCATGGGAGACATCTCTAATCTCCCCGTTACTGTAGTCGTCAAACTCCTCATACGAGTCCCACGACCTGCTTCTTGATCGGCGGGATCCTGAGGACTCGTTGGACGAGTATCTTGTTGGCGACCCTCCTGACTCTGGTCGGTAGCTTGAGTCAGCGTAGTCGTAATCTTCTTCGGGAGAGTGACGGTGACGACTACTTCGACGAGGAGGCGACCTGTGAACGATCGCCCTTCTTGGAAGATTGCGTCGGGATACGCCTCGACGAGGAGGAGCTTCTCTTCGTGGTGGTGAACGATGGGGCCGAGAAGGTTGGCCTCGGTGACCGCTGTCCGCACGCGGGCGGATTGAGATCGAACCTCTCTCATAGCGTTCGATCAGTTCGTCTCGATCAGCAATCACTTGATTCTTTTGCTCCAGAATTAGTATGAGCGCTTGGGTCACGTGCTCTGGCAACGCTTCTGGAATTCCCGCTTCGGCCAGCTCGGCCGGTAGCTGCGGGGCTGGCTGGGTTACTGGCCCTCGGCCGCCCTGTACTGAGGGTTCTTGGCGAGGCTCATCTTGTGATTCACGAACGGTCATAGGCACGCCCTCTGGGGTCCGTTGAGGTCGGTTCTGCCCAGAGGTGTTGAGCCTTGAAGAAGTACGTATTTGACGCGGCGGCATGATTTGATGTGGAATAGCGCTCGGGCCTCCCACTGTGGTCGCCAATTGATCGTACCTGATCAATACGATGGGTTGTTGGTGATGACGTTGATCGGTCGCTGTGATGAGGGACCGAGTTGTAAGCCGCACGCGGGTGGTACCTGCAAAGGCACTCCAACGCTCAAGTCAGAGGTGCTTCAACGGGCAGGGTCACAAGGTGAGTAAAAACATACCTGAAGCCACATGCTGGTGTGGTATATATAACACTGGCGTGCTAGCCGTTGCGGATTTTACGGGACCGGCCGCATCTTGCGGAGCAAGGTAGACGATGGGCCGCATTGGGCCGGCCTTGGTCGAATGGGCCGCTGGCCCATGTTGCACCTGGTTGCTGCGTGCAGCACCCCCCTTGCTGCAGGTTGCGCTGGACTGTCTCGTTGGGCCTATTGGGCCACTCCAGAACACTTATCAGTTTCCAACATTCACCTGATACCTGGAAACATCACCCGAAACATAGTGAGTTTTACAACTGTAACTCTACAACAAGTTATAGAAATAATACTACAACAACACCTGTATGAAATTTATGTTCCAACTGTAACTTGCAATTCAGTTTTCAGAATCAATACTTAATAAAAATAAGCCATTTCAGAGTCTATTTTTTTTAGAATATTGTCTAGTTTCCAATGGTTCAGAAATCGTTTCGATAGAATCTTTGTGGGGAAAGATATGAGCGAAATACCAACAAAATATCAAAAACAATTTTTGAAAACAACAGTCAGTATAAATTAGGAATAAAATTTCAAAAGAATTCGAATAATTTTTTCCTATTTTTCTAGAGATATCTATCTCACATTCTAACATATTGAAATTTATGTTCCAACTGTAACTTGCAATTCAGTTTTCAGAATTCAAAATCATTCACATACAACTTTTAAAAAATTCCTTATCATCATCTAGATATGCAAGTACCTTTAGACTTCAACCTATGTTTTACCTTGCTCAACTACTAACTCAAAAATATAAAAATAAAGTTCACTTCATTCGCATACACACTCAAAATCTACCAGCAACAGTTAAATGTTCTAAATTAGCATATAACAATTCACACACCACTTCTAACAAACACTTTGTAGGCAATCCAACAACTCACTTTCCTTTAACACACATACAACACACTTTTCATCTCCAATCATTCATAATATCATAAAATAATTCATTAAATTTAGGTTTAAATACGTTGTTACCCCCCGCAAATAGGGGTGTTTTGATTTTACCCCCTGCAAATATTTTTTTTAAAAAAAACACCTTGCAAATGTCACCATTTTGGCGTTAGCCCTTCTGTTAGTTCCTCTGTTACAACTGTGTCTACGTGTCAGTGAAGTATCTGAGTTTCCATTTTTAATTGCCAAATTGGCTTGCCACGTGTTAAAGAACCCTACATAGTTACTTCTTCTTCCCATTCGTTTCTCTTCTTCCCTTCGTTTCTCTGATACTTCACTATTTCTCTTCTTCCAAAGTTACTTCTTCTTCTTCCCTTCGTTTCTCTTCTTCCCAAGTTACTTCTTCTTCCATTCGTTTCTCTTCTCCATTCGTTTCTGTTCATCTCTTCTCTTCTCTTCTCCATGAATACACACAGTGAAGGTTCTTCATCAAATGCACCAATTCGCAGAAGACGATTTCCAGTTTGTCCATGTGGGAATACGATGAAGTTCTACATTTCCGGATCTACACAAAACCCAGGACGCCCCTATTGGAAGTGCCTCCACTGGGTATGTTGTTAACTAATTGTAATATTCATTGTTGTTCCTCTCACTGTAAAACTGTAACTGTGTATTTTCCATTGTAGAAGTTAAAAGACAGTTGCAAATTATTTGTGTGGGATGATGAACTAAGTGAACCACGTTTTACAACTCTCATGGATTCTCCTTCAACGGAAGCAAGCTCCCATGAAATTCAAAGCTGCAAAGTTTGTCATTATTCTGAGAAGTTAATTGAAGCAAGCACCAAAGAGAAAGAAAAGCTGAAGACAAAATTAGCAAATGAGAGGGAAAGGGTTAAGGGGCTTACATCTAGGTTTCAAGGGGTTCAATTTGTCTTGATTGTATCATGGGTTGTGCTTGCTGTTTAT
The DNA here is from genome assembly GCA_039519185.1 of Astragalus membranaceus. Taxonomy (NCBI): domain Eukaryota; kingdom Viridiplantae; phylum Streptophyta; class Magnoliopsida; order Fabales; family Fabaceae; genus Astragalus; species Astragalus membranaceus. The sequence continues at coordinate 36,213,861 of CM076853.1, read as the reverse complement.
GTTGTTTGGGTTAATGGAAATTAGTGTCCTAGGATTTGTTGTTGGTTAAGTTTTCTATTGATCATTAGTGTTTGTAATTTGAATCAAGTTATTAATGGAAGTTTGTTTGCTTTTTAATTGAATCTGAATCATTAATTTGAATCATTAAATTTTCTATTGATCATTAGTTTGTTTGCTTTTTAATTGAATCAGAATCATTGGTGCTGTTTTCTATTGATCCTTACAGTTTTAATTAAACATACGTGTGATACTGTCAAGTTTACAAAATACTGTCATTTTTGAACCAGAATTGAACCAGAATTGAACATCCATTTTTGAACCAGAATTGAACCGGAATCAAGTTTACAAAATACTGTCATTAAAATACCAAAATACAGTCATTACTCATTACAATACGTGTGATACCAAAATACTTCAAACAGCGACATTTGAAACAAAATACTGTCATTACATTACAATAGAAATTACATTACAAGAGAAATTACTAAATCTCCTAATTTTGAAACAACTTCTTCACTCTAGTCTTGGTTAGTCTTGGAGATGTTCTTACTCTTCCAGACTCTTGGGTTAAATAACCTCCATAATCAGCAGCAGCATTTGAACTATGTGCAGTGGCAGCTTTTGCAATCACTCCTGGTGCAGTGGCAGCTACTGCAATCACTCTTGGTGCAGTGGCAGCTACTGCTGTCACTGTTAGTGCAGATCCTTTTTTGATTGGTAGCTTCCGTCTAATTCCAAGTTGTTTACTCCTTCCTGTTACCTTTGCAGCAATATGGACTGGTGCAGCAGAATCAACAACTGGTGCAGCAGGAATATAGACTGGTGCAGCAGAATCAACAATTGGTGCAGCAGCAATATGGACTGGTGCAGCAGCATTAGGCACTTGTTGTGCAGCAGCATCAGGCACTTGTTCTGCAGCAGCATCAGGGACTGCATCTGTTCTCTTTTTCTTTGGCTTCCTCTAAAATGCAGCAAGTAATAATTAAACAGAAGTTAATTGAAGTTGCAGCATAAATTATAAAAACAGAAATTAAACCAAGCATAATTAGTGTAAAGTTATACCTTCCATGACTGAGCTTCTGCACTTACTTCAGTGCTCTTGCATCCCCTTGCATTATGTCCTAATATGTTGCTTTTGGTACACCTATATTTGGTATTTTGCCTCTTCAAATTGGTTGCATTACAGTCTTCATCAAATTCCCTTCTTCTAAGCTTCTTGGGCCTCCCAGGACCTCTTTTATATTGTGGAGGCAACATTTCCTCCTCCCTAATTGTAGGCCACATGTTTTGGCCATTAATGAGACTTATACCATGATCGTAGCATTCCAAATATTTCTCTCTGCTGTAACACTCATCAACATAGTCCATAGGTTTGTAACCCTTATAAGACATCCCAGCTATTGCATGTCTACATGGTATCCCTATCAACTGCCAGTAGTTACAACTACAGGTTCTTTTAACTAGGTCCACTACAAACCTATTTATAAATGCAGTGTGTTCTACTTCAAACTGTTCTTCAGCAGACCATGTTGGCAACCAATTCCCACTGTGTTCTATATCTCTATCTAATCTCTTCATGGGTTTAGGCATTATGGGAAACTGCCATTTACCACCTTTCCTCCTTAAATCAGTTATCCTACCCATTAGATATGTTCTAATCCATTCACACATAGAAATAATTGGCCTATCTCTAGCAACCAGAATTGTACCATTAAAAGCTTCAGCTAAATTATTCATCAAAACATCACACTTGGGATAAAAACTAAAAGCATGCTTACACCATAACTTGGTAGGAACACCCATGAGCCACTCCCATGCTTTAACATCCAGCTTCTTCATCTCTTTCATTTGTTCCTCCCATCCTTGATAGTAGGTAGCCTTTGCAGCCCCCATCATTAGGTCTCTCATTGATGTACCTCCTCCAAATTTCTTCTTGAAATTGGCATATATATGCCTCAAGCAAAGCCTATGTTCCACTGTCTCAAACATCTCTTCAAACACAGCAACCAAACCCTATATTGCCAATAAATTAAACAAAAACTGCAACAAATTAAACAAATACAGCAACAAATTCAACAATATAGACTGAAATGAAACACAGTGAAGGTTTTAAACAATATACCTTTTGTTGATCTGAAATGAAAACCCATCTACTTTCTTGACCAATGTCCTCCATAAGCAAGGTCAAGAACCATCTCCATGATTCCTTTGTTTCATTCTCAACAACTCCAAATGCAAGTGGATAATATTGGTCATTTGGGTCTCTTCCAATAGCTATTAAGAGCTGTCCCCCATATTTTGTCTTCAAATGACATCCATCAACCCCAATAAAGGGCCTACATGCAGTCTTGAATCCTCTCTTTGTGCCATTGAAACAGAAGTAAAAAGACCCAAATCTGGCTTGCAAACTGGGTGGAATTCTATCAACATTGATTTTGCAAGTGTTACCATGGTGAGCCCGAACAAGCTCTCCAGCATAATTCCAAAGCTGAGAGTATTGCTTGTCTGCATCACCTTCAACAAGATCTCTTGCAATCTTGATTCCCTTCCAAGCCCTATTGACAGTGACATCAGTAGCATACTTCCTTCTAATCTCCAACATGACTTCGGATATTTTAACCTTGCCTGTTGATTGAAGCTTTTCAGCCACAAGTCTACTTACCCACTTGGAGTTGGCATTTCTATTAATAAAAACCCTCCCACACGTGTGCTTATCCTTGTATGTTTTTAACCTATACGTGTGAGTGGTACCCACTTGACTACAATAAGCCAGATACCCACATTTGGTATTACATGTCACACCCCGGTATTTCTAACATGTAGAGACACCGAAAGTGCACAGATGCGGAAATTCAGAGGACACAGTTCCTGTTTAAGTATTGGACATACAAACTTTTTTCGAAATAAACACATAGTCGGAAATAAGATTACTTCGTAAAATAGAAGTACATCGGTTCCATACCGAACGGATTACAATATCCCAGTCCAAAAACCAAACAGAAACATAAAGCGGTTCGTATAACTCATGACCAATACAAGTTTATACAACCAAAAGAACAACAAAAGAACCATGGATGAATACGACTAAATCTTCAGCACCTCCAAGAGTATATCAACTACTCGTGCACAATAGTCTTCCTTTTTCCCTGCTTCTCTGAAAAACAACAAATATGGATAGGGTGAGATAACAATATCTCAGTGAGTCCTACCGTGCCCCCTCACTGACACTCGGTTCAATTTATTAAACCGTTAACAATGTTTAATTAGCTACCACTAGCTATAATCGAAATGCCAAGCAGATCCTGTTCTCAGTTATGTTTTTAATAGCTTAGCTCAAACCGACTGCACAACTGCTAATCCCGATAGCTATAGCTTAACATCGGTCGACTGCACAACTGCTAATCCCGGCAATGTTAACTTATAATCAATAACTTAGCACAAGCCGACTGCATAACTGCTAATCCCGGCAACCCGTGAGTTGACCACGCCAAAACACATTCAGGGCCTAGGTAAGGGGTCATGACTACCCTCCCTAGTCTGCTACTTGTCAGGTCGTCACCCAACGCGATATATGTATGACAATACATAACGATTTCTCGAGAGTTAGATAATTTATATCTTTTCGATCACCAAAGGATCAGTTACATAATAATCGGATAAACAATATCCATATCGATCTATAATCCGTTTTGAGGAATTCATAAGTTAGACCTCCGGCATTATAATCATTTTCAATTGACATATATAAACATATATATTTTCAGTCAAAACAATATCTATATCGATCTATAATCCGTTTTGAGGAATTCATAAGTTAGACCTCCGACATTATAATCATTTTCATTTGACATATATTAACATATATATATATATTCAGTCAATCCATCAGTTGGTGTACCCACTCGTATCCTAGGGTTTCGGTTTTTCAATTAAATATGCTTTCGAAGCTCTTTTTCAAAAACAAGAGTTGAACAAGTTTAAAATACGGTTTTCAATAAGGCAATATCTTTTTAAATGATTGAGAAAGATATTAGAAAAGGTTCGGGATCGAACGGAGCGACGAAACGAGAAAATGGGAATTGGTACCAGAACCTCACGCACGACCCGTGCCCAGGGGCGCACGACCCGTGCGTGGTGCACTACATATAACCCTTCTATCAGAAAGAAACGCACGATCCGTGCCTAGGGGCGCACGACCCGTGCGTGTCTTTTCTTTGCCAACAAGACCCATCAGATTGGGGCGCACGATCCGTGTGTCCTGTGTCTGTTACCATTTTCCCAGTTTTCCTCATTTTTGCTCTCCGTTTTCGCCGAATTCGATTTCTAATTTCAATCACCTGAAACTCAGAAGATTTTCAAATATTCCAAATAGTATATAAATTATTTCATTTCAGCGATTTAAATCAAAATTCACAATAAACCATTAAAACACCGTTTTGACTCAAACTCGCTTTTCGGTTCTAAGTCTTTCGAAAACGGAATGATTGCCTTATTATTTGAAACAACACAGTTTTCAGAATACGCGAAAATGTCCCTAATCCGTGAGTAGAACTCACCGTTTCACCGAAGTCCGAGAGTTGGGTCGATTAGCGAATTCACCGAATCGAAAATACACGAACGATCCCCGCTAGAACTCGAACCGATTTCCAAAACGGCAATCTCCACCACTAGAGCAACTGAAATAGCAACCAGGTGGCTGAAATCCTCCCAAATCGAAATGCAAGCTTGAGACTCCACTTTCCACAACTATAACATGACATGCACCACCATCAAGGTTCAAAACTCCATTATTTCTCTTGGAGCTTCAAAGGGGGTTGAACATGGTAGAGTGAGATATAGGGAGAGTTAGCTTCCGGAAATGGTACCAATGAAAAGGAAATCGAAAATGGAGTGGATGTGTGGAGAGAACACTTACATGCAAGAGGCTTGGTAGAGGTGATGGTGGTTCCTTCCTCCTTTCTCCTCTTCGCCTCCCTCTCCTCCTTCTCTCCTCCCCTATTCTGTTTTTCCTTTCTCTTATTTTCCAGCTGGAGTGAAATGTTTGAGTGTGAGGCTGGTCAGGTGGGTATATGGGTTGGGGGGGTTTAAATGATGGGGAAAAGACCAAACTACCCCTAGCCCATTAAGTCATAAGTTAGGTGTCAAATTTTCTCTTCGGTACAAAACACCTCGATTAATTCGGTTCCGATCCGAAATTCCTCAATTCTTTCGGTTCGAAATCAATTATAATCTTCATAATTATATTTTAATTACTAGGGGTGTGAAAAGACAGATTTGCCCTTCAGCCTCAATTCCTCATTTAAACTATGAATAGGCCACCCTTTAATGGAGAATAGGTTTTCTTGATAATTTCTCGACATATAAATCCCCAAGACACGACCAATTATTCCCACAAATAATTAATCGGTCTTAGGTATCATAATACGAGTCTTTAAAAATTTAGGGATGTTACATTACACACAAGCCTTGCCCTATTTTTTTCATTTTTTATATACTTTAACTCCCTGCCATTTAATACAGCATGTTCCAAAATTGCCTCTTTAAATTGAGCAATAGAGTTAAACTCCAAATCAAGCTTAAATTTATAATTCCTATTTAATTCTTATTTCTTGAAAACAGGGTACCTCATACCCCTGTGCCCAATATCATCTTCCTCAGCTTCTGAACATGTGCTGTATAACTCCTCACTCTCATATGTGTCCGCCATCACTTGTTCCTCTTCATCACTTGATGTAGATAAAGTTATTCCTGCTGCAGCTCTTTTTGTAGGAGCCATCAACTTACGAGTAAACCACATCTTGATTTTTCCTTTCTTGACAGAAACATTTTCTTCAGCAGCAGCAGGTACCTCAGGTTCAAATCCATCATCAACAGCATTTGCCCTTTCTTCTTCACTGTCATCAAAATGAATCCCTGTAGCATCATCTTCAGATTCAGGCTCAGTAGCTCCTTCAGTCTCCTCCTCTAAACCCTTGCCACTGGAATCTCCATCAATATTCTCCCCAACCAGTGATTCAACATACATATGTATGTCACAATTATGCTTGATTGCAAAATCAGAACATTGGAGTGCATCTCTGTCTACCTTAAATGACTTATAACCACCTATATAGTCTGGTGAATCAGACATCCACCATAGGAGAACCTCTTCTTTGTATCCTAACTGTCTAACAATGTCAACAGCTTCAAAGGAAACACCATTTGTCAACATCAGTGACATTGGCAACAGCAATATCCCCACCATTGTAGCCAGTGTTTTCCCAAACTTCAAATTTACCCCCATGGTAAATAATGATGTTGAAACTCATGCCTACAAAACCCAAACATTTTAAACTTTAAAAATGGTCCCTCAAATATATATTTTTTTGAAAAAGGTCCCTCAATTATCAAAGAAATTTGCTCAGTCAAATAAAGCACAAAGGCCCCTCATTTAAATACACAACACAACAACAGGGGTCAAAAACAGAAACAACTGTGGTCCCAAGCAAGTCAAATAAAGCACAAAGGGACACATTGGTAAGTCAATCACTATATAATCACAGCAACAGGAGTCAAAAACAACACAATCACAGCAATAGAAGTAAAAACACATGCATGAGAATCAACATAACCTATTTTATTCACACAATGACAACAAACATCAACAGAATCAACAAAAACACACACATCAAAAGGTGTTTTGACCAATAGAGTGCAATAAACACTCTCTTTTTGCATTTCAAACTGATACACAAAAACTTACTTCTGAGCGTCACAAACACATCGTCAAATGATTTTACAAGCCCTAAGCTAAAACACATCAACGAACCAAGTAAAAGACAGAAAAACTTACTTTTCAGCTTCGCCTTCGTTGTTGCTTCATCTTCGTTGTTGCTTGTCTCGCCTTTTTCGTCTTCGTCTTCTTCTCTCGCAAAACCCTTCGTCTTCTTCTCTCGCAAAACCCTTCGTCTTCTTCTTCTCGGTGTGTTACTGCATTCTCACTCTCACTCTCTACTCTCTACTCAGAAACCACCTTTCCATTCTTCCTCTGTTTCTTTCTTTCTTTTAGTTTCATTTTTCTAATTGAAAGTGACTTATAATCTAACACGTGGCAAGCCCATTTGGCAATTAAAAAAGCCAACTCAGATACTTCACTGACACGTAGACACAGTTGTAACAGAGGAACTAACAGAAGGGCTAACGCCAAAATGGTGACATTTGCAAGGTGTTTTTAAAAAAAAAAAATTGCAGGGGGTAAAAGCAAAACACCCCCTATTTGCGGGGGGTAAAAACGTGTTTAAACCTTAAATTTAAATAAAAACCTAAGCACACTCTAAGAGAGGTTTTGAAGGAGATTCTTTGTTACCTTTGAATTAAGACAAAAGGTTGTGAGATTCCCAAATGTAAGTATTGGTAGTTTGCTCCTCTTGTTCCTTTTCACATTCTTCACCTAAGACTTAAAACCCTAACATTTATTTCCTATCCTTCACCTTCTTTTCCCTCGGAGTTGCTTCTCTCTCTCATCATTATTCTTCCTTCTTCCTCTTCTTTCTTCTTCTCTCTCGATTACTCTCTCTTTCTCACCCTTCTTTCTTTTCCTTTCTTCTCACGATTTCCCTTTCTTTCTTTCTTTCTTTCTTTCTTTCTTTCTTTCTTTCTTTCTTTCTTTCTTTCTTTTTGTTTCTACGCCTCTCTCTTCTTGATCCTTTTCTCTTCTATTTTCTTCTTTTTTTTTATCTTATTTCTTTTATTTTAATAATCCATTTTACTATCCACACCCCTTTATTGCTTATTACCCTCTTTTAATTGGCTACACTCACTTTTTCTTAGTCCATGAGTAAAATTATTATTTTACCCAAAAAAAATCTATAGATTTTCTCTAAATCACCAAATTAAAGGAAATTTGGGATGTTACAATTAGTTTAGGAGAGTGAGAGTTGTTATTTTTTGGGATCGAAACTTGGACTTCATGCTTAAACCTTTTCGATGTTCCTAGCTCACGAATCGAACTACCTACTAAGACATATGTTAATTAATATTTACACAGAGTTATAAAATAAACCTATACCGTTATGTGAGCACGGTATATTTAGCAAGATGTATAGTACCAAATTCAAAACTGGACAACACTACACCCAGGGAATTCATGAATACCTGCACAATGATCTTTGTGGGGTCTAGCTAGGGTAAACTCTCATGAAGTTAAGAAGTATTTTATTTCTTTCTTACTCCCTTCGGTCTCATTTATAAGCAAAAAACCATTTTTAATATTCACTAAATAACTGATGTATCTAGTCTATAATATAGTCCAGATACAGATAAATCTAAAAGAAAAATGTTTTTTTTGGTTATGAATGAGACCGGAGTAGTATATGATAACTGTATGAAAAACTGGATGCATCTTTTGAAAAGTAAAGATGAAGCACTGCAAAGAGTATTTACACAATGGAATAGAATATTGTAATGAGATCTTCAATAAATGCTGCAAAGAGCTTGGAATCACTAGCCACAAATTTGTTACGAGTACACCTCAACATAATACTTTTTTGGGGATTTTATTTTATAATGAGATTAACACAAAAATTTTCAAACTTTTTTATTTATCATACACCAATGTATCTATATGGCCATAATTTTGATGTCGTTATGAATAATATGATGGATGTCCACTTCTTTTAGGCTTCCACAATCAATACTCCCTTGTTGTAATGAGTTGTTAAGTGGCTCTTTATGTTTGATCTTTCACTTGCCCTTGCTCATCCTATAAATAGGGCTATTTCCTATGTAAGTGAAAAGAATAGAAAAACTCTCACCTTCTATATTTGTTCATATCTTCTTCATCTTTCTTTTTGCTTTTATTTCATATTTTATAACAGATGTTGGATTTACAAAAATTATTTTTATTTTTATTTATCTCGTTGGAATGTAATTTGATTAAGAGACATTGAATACATATATTTTTTATGTGATTTTAAGTTTAAAAATTATATTTATTTTAAATTAAAATATTATAAAAATTAGATAACCTAAAACCAGTCCCTCCTCTTGGGAACTCCTCCTTATAAATAAGCGGTTATGTTAATCACTTTGAGAATACTAGCACGAATCGGCCGCTTTACTCAAATCTGAAAGAGTCTCGTTCGCTTTCTCTATCCTTGTTATATTGCATTTGCCGATCAATACTTAGATCAACTACAACTTCATTCTACTCGGATCACTACTTTATATACACCGAATCCCAGGTGATTTATCTATTCTTTCATTTATATCATCTATTTTTTTGGACTTATTTTCTTCTGTTTGGTCATATGTTGTTTTGTCTTCACTAGATCCATGAGGGAGGCAAAAATACTCGGCTTGTGGACTATCATTACAAGCTTGATCAAACAGAAACCTTCAACGTTATCTTATATTTCTGCGCCATCTCTATTGTGCTTTGCTCTATTGTTTATTTTGAGTGTCCAACATATATAAATCTCCAACAACTGTGATTTCCTTGATTAAAATCGGTATGATATGTAATAATTATGAAATCGATTCAAATATTCCCCTTTTTGTTTACCATTATAATTGATTTAAGTTAAACTATTTCAGTATTTATGGTTGTTTGGAAGGTTTAACTCGTTCTATTGATTTGTGTTTGAATTTGCAGGTTTTATCTTGACAGAACAACACCAACACCACAACTTGTTGCCATATGTTTTGGTATAATTTTTTTCTTGAGTTGTCTTCCCCCTTTTCTTTCATCTTCTATATATACAAAATTGAAATAATTAATTTTCATGGTTATTCCCTTTGAATAAGATTTTTTTTTTGAATTCTACTTCTCTGCCAAACTCGCACTATATGTTTAATCATTTCTCTCTATCTACAACTTTCCTTGTATTGTATAGCGATTAAGGTTCTCTAATTTATAGTATTATGGACGTGTAACTTATTATGTTAACCCCTCCGCTAATAAATTCCCAATTTATATATTTACATGTCTACCTCTATCTTGTTGCTTCATAAGATCACACTGCACACTTGATTTTTTCCTTCTTGGGCAACACCTCTATCTCTTTTGAATATAAATTTTTGAAGTATCTAATGTTTTCTTTTTTGATCACTTAAGGGTTCATGTGGTTTCTACCTTTAGGTCTTATGATTTTAGGGATATTTTATGTTTTCCCATAGAGGCCACAGCAAGCATTTTGTTAGGCATCTTTCGAGTGATGCAAATCCATCTTCCCCTTTACGGAAAATATATTTTGAGAATTTGCTTTTGTCCTTTTATGCTTGCTCAGTCTCTTTACGTCTAGGATTTGTGTTTGGTTTCTACTTCCTAACTCAAACTTCTTTTCTATTTTTTCCTCCTTTATGAAGGTATTTGTAGGAGAGGTTGAAGAATATATTGTCTAAAGAATGCCACATATGAATGCAGAAGTTGAGGATGGAAAATGCACTACTACTTCACATGGTTGAGTTTCTTTCTTTTTTTCAAAGTTGACTTGGTTCCTGGTTCTGCCAACACATTGTGTGACTCCAGGTGGGTCAAATATTAGCAATTTATTATATCTTATGACAAAACAATCTAATTACTATGTGTTTGATTATCATTGAAGCTTGAGTGACGGTCGAAATGCACAACCTTCCACAAAAAAAGGACGGTACCATGTTCAAAGTGCAACAAGGTTTTCTCTAAGTCACAAAGCTTTGCTAATATGAAAGCAAAGAAGAAAAACATAAGAGGTTGACGTCAAGAACCGAAAGAGGACACTCTGCATTCAAATGATGAACAATGAAATCCTTTGGTTCCCGTAACTTTTCATGTTGAGGTTGAAGTAGAGAACACAATCACAAAGCGTACTCATCGGCATGCATCCGTGGTTGTCAAGGAAGAAAAAGTGGAGCAGGATCAGGTTCAGAATCACCTTGGTTATCCTCCTGGATTTGAATGTCAATCTCGGTACGGTGATGTCAAAATCAAATCGGAGCCGAATGTATAATTCATATATGTATGTGCATGCCTCAATAAGGTCAAGTTACGGTGTTGTTTTAGGTTTTTCAATCACTACTTTTATGTTTGCTTAAATAGTATCAAGGAAGAAAAGGTGGAGTAGGTTCAAGTTCATGATTACCTTGCTATCCTTATGGATTTGAGTGTCATCCCCATTACGGTGATACCAAAATCAAATCAGAGTCGAATGTATAATTCATATATGTACGTGCGCATGCTTCAATATGGTCAAGTTACAATATTGTTTTAAGTATTTTGGTTAATAATTTTATGTTTGCTTAAATAGTATTAAGGAAGAAAAAAAGGAGCGGGATCAAATTCAAGATTACCTTGCTATCCTTCTAGATTCGAATGTCATCCCCGTTACGGTGATACCAAAATCAAATCGAAGATGAACGTACAATTCATATATATATATATATATATATATATATATATATATATATATATATATATGCATGCTTTAATAGGGTCAAGTTACAATGTTATTTTAGGTTTTTCGATTAGTACTTTTATGTTAGCTTCAATAGTGTCAAGGAAGAAAAAGTAAAGCAGGATTAGGTTTAGGATCACCGTTGTCATCCTCCTGGATTTGAACGTCATCCTTGTTATGGTGATGCCAAAATTAAATTAGAGCCAAATGTATAATTCGTATATGTATGTGCGTATTTTAATAAAGTCATGTTACAATGTTGTTTTAGGTTTTTCAATCATTATTTTTATGCTTGCCTGTTTTTTCTTTGGTGGTATTGTTGTGTACCATTGATAATATTTGGTTTTAACTTTCAGTACTTGTATTATTTTCTCTCGTGAATTTAAGTTGATACGAATTAGAGAGGAATAGATACTCTCGCATTATGATTGCTGATCATGTTAAAATTAATCTCATACATGTTTATGTATCTATTCTTGTATATAAAAAGGGGGTGGTGTAACCATTAAAGATATAGCCTTACTAAGGAAGACCTCCCAAAATACATCAACTAAGAGTTCTTAATTAATACAACACTGGAATGAGCTATTTATAATACAAAGAGAGTCCTAGAGTTTTCTATGCTATAGGGAATCCGTCTCTGCTCTCTTTTATGTGCCTGCCACCGAGGTGGTGGTGTGACCACTACTTCGGTACGAGCCTATGGCCAGCTGGCCACGTCCTCCTTGTTTTTCAATAGTACGCGCATGCTTCAATAAGGTCAAGTTACGTTGTTGTTTTAGGTTTTTCAATCACTACTTTTATGTTTGCTTAAATAGCAAGGAAGAAAAGGTGGAGCAGGATTAAGTTGAAGATTACCGTGCTATCCTTCTGGATTCGAGTGTCATCCCCATTACGATGATACAAAAATCAAATCGGAGTAGAATGTATAATTCATATATGTATGTGCATGCTTCAAGAGGGTCAATTTACGATGTTGTTTTAGGTTTTTAAATTGGTACGTTTGTGTTAACTTCAATAGTGTCAAGGAAGGAAAAGTGAAGTAGGATTAGGTTTACGAGTGTCAAGTGAAGCAGTACTTTTATGTTTGCTTGTTTTTTCTTTGGTGGTTTTGTTGTCTACTATTGATAATATTTGGTTTTAATTTTAAATACTTCTGAGTGATTTTTTTCTCTCATGAATTTAACTTGATATGAATTAGAGAGGAATAGATACTCTCGTGTTATTTAGGATGTCAGAAATTAACAGTTGTATTTTTTCTAGCAGTGTTCCTGATTTTGAGAGCTCCTTTGACATGATTTTATCCCTTTTTTGGTGATGGTTCCAGGCATGGGGTAATTCCTCCTCTTGGTTATTTTATGAGTGGTATCACTAGTAGAAAAATCGGAAATAGAGACGGACGGATTCCGTCTCTAAAAGTGGGAAATTTCGTCTCCAAGCCTTTTAGAGACGGAATTAGAGACGGAACTAGATCCGTAGCTGAAAATGCGGTCGCAAATGCTTCAGAGACGGAATATGTCATGCCGTCGCTAACCAGAGACGGCTTTTTTCCGTCTCTAACATTAAATAATTCGTCGCTAACTTTCAGCTTATATAATTTACGTTGACCAAAAATCCGTCTCTGTAGAGACGGAAAATATCCGTCTCTAGTAGAGACGCAATTATTATTCCGTCGCCAATATTAACATTTTACTTAGAGACGGATTTGTAATTCCGTCTCTAATGACTGTTTTTTTTTAATGTTAGAGACGAAAAATATCCGTCTCTAGTAGAGACGCAATTATTATTCCGTCGCCAATATTAACATTTTACTTAGAGACGGATTTGTAATTCCGTCTCTAATGACTTTTTTTTTTCAGGCTTCTTCCAGAACTAAATATATTTTCCTGCCTAAAATATCAAATATATTATGCTTGCCTGTTTTTTCTTTGGTGGTTTTGTTGTGTACTATTGATAATATTTGGTTTTAACTTTCAATACTTGTATTATTTTCTCTCGTGAATTTAACTTGATACGAATTAGAGAGGAATAGATACTCTCGCATTATGGTTGCGGATCATGTTAAAATTAATCTCATATATGTTTATGTATCTATTCTTGTATATAAAAAGGGGGGGGGGTGGTGCAACCATTTAAGATATAGCCTTACTAAGGGAGACCTCCCAAAATACATCAACTAAGAGTTCTTAATACAACACTGGAATGAGCTATTTAGAATACAAAGACAGTCCTAGAGTTTTCTATGCTACAGGGAATCAGTCTCTGCGGTCTGTTCTGTGCCTGCCACCGAGGTGGTGGTGTGACCACTACTTCGGTACGAGCCTATGCCCAACTGGCCACGTCCTCCTTGTTTCTTGATTTTGAATTCTAAATTTAGGAAGCTTTAAAATGTTTCTATAAAAAATTGAAGTGCGGTTAACAATGTTTTATCATTATCTATCATGTTATTTTTTCAAACTTTTAAAATCTCAAATAGATATTAAAATATAGACTAAATCCTCACAAACCCTCCCCTCAAAAACCCTCCCAAACATACCCTAAAGTTTTAGTGGGTCCCTTTACAAGAGATGGCCAACTATATCATATTCTACCAGAGTCCCAGAGTCATTCATTGATTATTGTTATTTCTTTTTTTGATGTAGGTTATTGTTATATTTTTGGTTGTAATAGTTTATTTCATTGATTAAAGTTTCATTCAACTTCAATACAAAAGAATTTTTTTTTGGTACTATGTGTGTATTTTACTTCAAAATATTTAGCATGTCCAAATTAGAGAATACTCGATTTATACCAATAAAATTAGAGAATACCCGTATAAACTCTAATAGTGTCGAGCGATCTTTTAAATGCTCAATTACTAATGTGCCCTCTATCTCTCGATGGATAGTGAAAGGAAGCCAAAAATGCAATAATATACAAATTCATGGCTTAGAATTTGTTCATCACCAACTCTTCTTCTCGGGATTGCTTTGGATGAAACACAAAAAAGGATCAACTTGGAGTGATGTTGAGCAACGACATTAATCTTTGTGGATCGTGTTCTATTTTAGAATCAGAATGTAACACCTTAGTATTTCGACCTTGGAAGAAATACCGAGACTTCCATAAACAACACAATCAGAGTACTAACTCTACTTTAGACATTGAACAACTCTAATTAGATGAAACATTCACCTTAACAATATTTGATTTAGGAAAGTTCTTCACAAGGAAAAAACAAAGCGACATTAACATAATTCGAAAGTCGATACAAAACCCTAATGTTCAATATCCAATAGCAGAATTAATAATAGCAACGATAACTTCAAAACCTATGTTAAAGTATCGAGTACAACTTAGGTAAACAAAACAGCCACTAGGGTAAGCAAGCAAAATATAACATTGTTCTCAAGGATCCTTTCTTGACTAGAAACTCGGAATAGCAGCTACTTTTTCTCATTTTGCTTCAATTTTCCATGCTTATATGTAAACACCACAAAAATTAAACAGAGAGATTACAAATCTCAATGAGCTCCTCGGGACCCCTCACCTTAATCTCTCGGTGTTTTAACTTATCTTTCTCTTTAGCACAAACCCCAGTACTACAAGCCTTATACCACGGGAAACCTGTTAACAATTCAGCAAGTGTACCGAAACGTTGCAAGTAATAGTAAAAACGGTAAGAACCGGTCGATTCCACAGGGATTGCGTGTTGTAACAGTAGCAAATTTGATTAATTCTAGATTGTGACAATTGATTCGAGTTGTAATTGCGTAACGTGAAAATAAAAACTATTGTTGAATTGATGAGAAAAAGCGATTAGGGATCGAATCCTCTCCCTTCACCTATGTTACGAACCTTCAGCAAATTACAGATTAATTGTTTGAACTACCAGATTCAATTCACTATAGTAGGTTAAGGACAATTCCTTGCCTCAGAACCCCTTTTACCTAGTTGAGTTACCCTAATTCCTTAGGTGAATCATGCCAACCGGTAAAGCAATAAACTTAAGAAATAAAGAATTCATGCATCCAACCCCATATTCCTATGGTGATCACAAGTACATGATCTAATACCCCATATCCAGCATGCAACCCATATCCCTATGCAATCACATAACCTAAATCGTTATAATTATCAAATGTAACTATAAAGCATTACGATCAGAGGCATAGACTTATGATAATTCAAACAACTAATTGTATTAATCATAACAAAGTATTCATAACATAGGTTCGGGGAGAATCATCTCTCCCTAATAGGCATGGCAATGGGGCGGGGCGGGGACGGGTTTAACATTCCCCATCCCCATCCCCGATTCCCATATTCATCCCCGTTCCCCGTCCCAAACCCAACGGGGATGAAGAATTGATCCCCATCCCCGTACCCAACGGGTTCGGGGATCCCCGTCCCAACCCCGTCCCCGCAGTGGAATTCATTTTTTAAAAGTTAAAAGTAGTTTTTACCTGTCCCGAATCCGCCCCCAAACCCAAAACTTATCCCAAACCCACCCCAAACCCGAAATTTAACACAACATAAAATCAATGCAATACTACAACATATAACCAAAATATCAATTATCCAAAATGTCAACGTATAGCAATGACGTTGCATATCAACATATAAAAATCAATGGTCTAAGGTAACCGATAATCCAAATTACATAATTGTTCATCTAAATTGTAAAATTCGTAAAACAAGGAGCCGCATCAATGTTGTCTTCGCTAAATTCTTTTGACGTCTTCACTCTTCAAAGTGGGAAGTGACACAACTAGTCAATATTTCACCTACAAAATAAAAAATACATGTTAAATATAAACACTAAAGTTGATAAAATTGGAAGGTGGTGATAAATAAATGATAGCAAATTTCACCTTCATCGTCGGGGTCTATTTCATTGAGTAAGATCACAGCCTACATAAATAACAATGGAAAACACCAGTCAGAAAACTGAGAAGATATAAAGACTTACATAACAATAAAAACTTACAAAATAATTCCAAAGAAAACCATTGGACAGTAGAGTGATAATACCCTATGAAACACCAACACAAACACGGACACGTATAGACACCGACTTTAATTTGAAAAATACAAGTAATTGACGTGTCGGTGTCGGTCGGTGTCTGACACTACATGTGTCGAATACTGGACACGTCTTCAACCTGAAGTGTCTATGCTACAGAGACAATACCCTATTTTATGTGAAATTCTTACTTAACAATATACAAGTATTAATAATTTATAGAGTAATTTCAAAGAAAATTATTGCACAGCAAAGTGGTTATACACTATTGTCTATGTGAAATTTTTACTAATTAACGATATACAAGTACTAATAATTTATACATATTGAACATATTACAAAAATGCATAACAAAGTAAAAGTGATAAAATCAAATCATTTATAGCATTATGGCTCCATTGCATTTCAAAAGGAGAACAAGGCAAAAAATGTAAAATTATTGATATTGTAAATAAAGTTCTGGACTTATTCATAGAAGCTAAAAAAGTGAGTTTCTAAATTCCAATATTACCCTTAACAATGGAAGAGTTGGTACCATCCACTTGAATAGGAGAAGGTGAAGGTGAGGCCAGATCAATTTCTGAACTAGAGTGAGCAGGCAAGCTACTATTTTCAAATGAAGTCACTTGTTCATGTGAACTAGAAACCATTGCATCAGAAGTTTCTAAACCATTAAACTCCTTAGTTACTGGAAGGACGTTTGGTGAAGCAGATTCACTGAAGGGTACTTCCAAATTCAATTTTTCAATCTTGCTATCACTTGACACATTACTGGAAACTATAGAATTTTGCAGATCAAGTGGTTCTTTTCTATCTTCAAGATCTAAACTTGCATTACTGGAAACCAATAGGATATGATACAATAATCAAAGAAGCAAAAGTCAACAACACTGCAATTACTCCAACTGAAACTACAATCCAAGAAAGAGGTTTTGGATTTGAAGAACAAGAACCTTTTTGTGTAAACCCTAAAGTCATGCTTTTTACTTAACCCTGAACCTTGAAGCATGAAGATTTATAGAATCTCTAAAACAAAGAAACTTCTACCAATGAGTATAGTTGGGTTGTATCATATCATATTACCATCAATCTTCAAATACAAACCTGATATATCCACCAACAGATGAAACAAATAATCAAACAGATGGTGAATGTGACTAGGAAACTATATGAACAATGAAGTTAAAAGGTTCATACCCCAAAATTCAGAAATCATAAAGGAACAAATTTTAGCTTCAAGATTCATACCCCACATGGAAAAATACCTTTTTTTCACACAAAATTGAAATGCCCGGAAAGGGAAAGTAAGAAAAACCAATTGGTGTCACCGAATGAATTTATATAAAAGAAAAACAAAAAGAAAATAGAAACATAGATGTTGACAAGCTCTAACTAGAAAGATCCTTTCATTAATTCTTTGTGTACTATGTTTTTCAAGAAACTGAATGGCGTGGTCCAAAGAGGTAATGAAGAAATTGAATGTAAATCACTTTCAGGTTAATGATGCATTTGGCAAGGAGAGAGATTTGGAGGTGCCGTGAGAGTGACTGAGTGAGAGAGGGATTGGAGAGGCGTTGTGTAACAGCCCAGGTCCAACGCATTGGCCACCCCGGCACTATTACCTCACGGTCTTCTCTACCCCTCTTGTAGAATTTTTGCCTTCCGTGGGAATCGAACCTTGCACCTGAGGCATAAGTGCAAGTTAAACACACCTCCCACTACCAATTGAGCGCATGTAACACCCCCTTTTCTACCCTTTTATTTTATTTAAGAAAATCAGAGTTCAAAAATCATTTTCGATTCCACCACGAGGGTGTCACACATACGTCAAAATAAAACCTCAAGTCTCAAATAAAATAGTACGTCGTCAAAGGTGCAACACATAGCACTCCGCAATAGGGAGCCCTCAAAACATCGAAACTACGTCATAAAATCCAACATCAACAGTATATAAAAAAAAGATCTAAGCACATCAGCAAAGCATCAAATACATCCCCCCAGGTGCTACGTATCAGAGCATGACGACTCGACTCAAGAAGTGAAGCTAAAGCCTTCACTGGGAATCACCTGCACGTTACCAACACGGGGGTAACATTCAAACAGGAAAGGGTGAGTCCAATTCAATTCATATAATAAATCATATGATAAATAATAAGTCAAGTCACAGCTCTAAATTAATCGCATCACAATCATCAATCACATCACTATAATAACTCATCACTATGTCATGTAGGCATATGAATGCAACCCACTCGCGGGCATATGCATGAGGTACCTTTTCACAAAACGTCGCTTAGCCATTAAGGCCTCATCGTCACTTAGCCACTCAGGCCTCAAAACGTCACTGGGTTTATGTATATGGGGCATGAGACATTATGACATGCACCACTCACAAACACACAAGTACTCAAATGCACAAATCACGGTCAACCATGTGACCCGTGACTTACCGGTTGCCAAATAGGAGGCGCAGCACCTGCCAATTCACAATTTACACAACAACAACATCACTTAGCCTTTTAGGCCTTAACATCACTTAGCCATTCAGGCCTCAACGTCACTGGGTTTTCATCGTCACTTATACATAATATCATCAACTCGAACAATAGCCACTGAGGACAAAAACGTCATTTACTAGCCACCAAGGGCATCATCGTCATTTGCACACTATTATAAATAATAATAGCCACTAAGGGCAAAACAGTCTTTTACACGTCATAATAAATAATAATAGTCACTAAGGGCAAAACAGTCTTTTACACGTCATAATAAATAATAATAGCAACTAAGGGCAAAACAGTCTTTTTCACGTCATAATAAATCATAATAGCCACTAAGGGCGAAACAGTCATCTAACTAGCCACTAGGGGCATCATCGTCAAAATCATCATTTTTGACACTACTTCGTTAAAAACCACTGGTCGCACGCGAAAGAGAATTTTTAAAGGCACCAAACGCATTTTCAATATCACAGCAACAGCCACAGGGGACAGCCACTTGGGCGCCCAGCAAGCTTCTGAAATTACAAGTTTTTATTTTTAAAAATGGAACACACAGATAGACAACTGAAAATGCTTCACAACGCTTTTTGAATCGTTCAAAACGGATATTCGAGTCAAAAGATATAGCGAGAACAGTTTTCGAAAATAATTTGTAACATCCTGAAAACTGGCGCCATGGGCGCCCAGCGCCCAGGCACCTGGCGCCCAGCGCCTAGCAAAAACAACACACGCACGCACACACACCCGGGCGCTCAGCGCCCAGCGCCTTGGCGCAGCACACAGCACACGCACACGCACACGGGCGCTCAGCGCCCAGCGCTGGCACCCAGCGCCTAAGCGCAACGCACAGCGCAACACACACGGGCGCTCAGCGCCCAGCGCTGGCACCCAGCGCCCACCCACGCACACTGCAACACGCACAGGCGCCCTTGGCGCCCAGGACACTGCCAGCACCAGATTTTTACACAAATTCAGCCCCAAACATCATTTTTCTCAAATTGTTTCTTGACTCAATTTCAACACACACTACAACCATCATGGATACACATTTAAATCATCAAAATTACACACCACCCATTCGAATTTAACAACAATACCAAGCACCACATAGCATCACGCATATATATAAAATCAAAACATGGATTTGCAAGCATCAACATATTGTCACGCATATGGCAACAATCAAGACATGGATTTCGCAAGCACTATAACAATCATACTTCACATCTAGGCTATCACTAACTTAGGATCCATCATAGAAATTATTATAGAAATCGATAGAACTCCCCTTTACCTCGTATTCGAAGAGTAGGATCTCTAGAGACGATCACGAACGGAACCACGGCAACCGGATTCACACCTTCTCTTTTCTCCTTGGAGCTTGCGACTTGCTCTTCTCCTCTCCTCCTCCCTACGGCGCACTTCTTTCTCTCCTCCTCTCAATTCTCCATTTTTTCGCAAATGATCACCAATGAACCCTAACCCCTAGGCACCACTTCGCATATGACTTGATTCATGGGCTTGGGCTTCTCACTTAAGCCCAAGTCCATCTAATTTGGCACCTCCATCTTCCAATACCCCCTACACATTTTAATATAATTTCTAATAATTAAATTATATCCACTTAATTAATTTAAATTCCTAAATACTTAATTAAATAATTTAATTAAATATTTAGGGTGTTACACGTTGTGTCACGGCTGAGTGAGAGAGGGATTGGAGAGGCGCCGCTGAAGAGAGTGAGAGTACGTGTTACTGTGTTAGGTTAGGTGTAAGGTGTTTGTGTTTTTAGGGTTTCTAATTTTGGAGGGGTATTAATGTAATTCCCATATTCGGGGCGGGTTCGGGGACGGGTTCGGGGACGGGACTTATATCCCCATTACCCGTACCATCCCCGTTTTTCAATTTCGGGGAAAACCTAAACCCAAACCCAAACCCAGTCAAAGCGGGGAAAACCCGTCAAGTCGGGGCGGGTTTGGTTCGGTCCCCGCGGGT
This sequence comes from Astragalus membranaceus, assembly GCA_039519185.1. Taxonomy (NCBI): domain Eukaryota; kingdom Viridiplantae; phylum Streptophyta; class Magnoliopsida; order Fabales; family Fabaceae; genus Astragalus; species Astragalus membranaceus. Next base: position 36,192,949 of record CM076853.1, on the reverse strand, counting down.
ATGGGTTTCGTTGCCATGCCTACTCCCTAATCTTAGAAAATTAGTTACACATGGTGAATAGAGACATAACTAGAGTAAAGAAAGCACTACAAGTAAAGATAGACATAGGAACCTTCAACCCTCGTTCCTCTGCTCCAAAACGTCTGGCTACGCTCCAATGACCAAGCTCTCTTGAAAAAACGCAAAACTGATTTAAAAACCCAAACTTCAGCAAACCATCGCGTCGCGACACGAGCCTGTTGCGACGCGATATTGGACAAAATTGTAGGTTGCTTCTGCATCAGGCTTCCATCGCGACGCGAACCCTCCTGGCCGCGACGCGATATTGAACAGAAACTTGAGTCTTCCCAATTGTGCTGCATCTCCGGGCAAGTGTCTGGTTCGCCGAATGATAACACACCAATTGGAGGTCTTCAAGTACAAAATAACTCCAACAATGCAGGAATGGCTTACAATTTGACTTCCTACTACAAAATTTTAATACTCAGCTAAATCCCCATATACTGACTATAGTACAATCAAAACCCTGCACAATTGGTCCTGAAATTGGACAACTTACATCATATGACAGAGAGTCAACACAACCCCAAACTTAAACTTTTGGTTGTCCTCAAGCAAACATTCAATTCAGAATGTGGCTACTTTTTTTATTTAGCTGTCACACATTCTACACAAACCAATAACTACACAGTATATCAAAAATCATCATCAAACTAATGCAGTAGCAAGACAACTGAATCGGTAAGACACAAGATCATAAGCAGGCAAGCATTCTCAAGTTATCTCTTTTTCACACATCTCACCGGTGTTTCTCTCTTTGAGGTGTTTAGGGTATTCACTCCATTCACAGTACTTGCATCATCGTTTCATAGGCTTGAACAAGTACTATACAAATCAATACACAAGAAATACATACACACTTTTTGAGGGCTTTCAAAGGTTGTAATGGGGCTTAGGTAAGGCTGGATACATTTGGATAAGTAGGTTACAACTTGGAGTTAGGCCTACTTCTCTCTATGTCAATTTCAACAATCTCACTCACTTACCCATTTTCCCCAAAGCATTCCACAAGAGAAGGAACTATTCGCTTGTTTATTTATAACCTCCTTTTTTTTGAATATATATATATATATATATATATATATATATATTCTTTTCTTCTTTTCTTTGTATGTTCCTTCTCTTGTATACCACCCCAAACTTAGAATGTTGCTATTCCATGAACAACCCCAAACTTAGAATGTTTCCCCACTCCCATGCTTTAATCCACCTAACTCCAAGTTAAGAAAAACTTAGGCTATGATGTGCAGGAGAATTACAAAAAATAAACAATTAGGCTCAGAGGGGTTAACAAGGGATAGCAATTAGAGGGTTGGCTTGAAAGGCTCAGGTTTGCAAAAATTGCCTCAGTGTGTATATAAATCACATGCAAGATAGTTAAGTACAAGCTCAAGTTCTGCAGACTAATGCAAGCAAGGAATAATCACACAATAAATAGAATAAGTGTTTGGGGCAAACCTCACAGCTGGGAATTTTAAGAGATGTTACTTGAGAGAATGCCCGCAGATGATCTCAGTCTGCCTCAACTTTTGGCATGACCACTAGCAGTACCTGATGATAAAATTTGACACACTAGCAATCACAAGGTAAAATGTAAAACATATGAAACTAAATACCACAAATCATCATAATTGAAGCTGCTTGCAAAAGGCCTAGGGTAAATGTGCCTCAATATCACAGGATAAGTTGTAATAATATAGTACAGACCAAAGTGCAAAATAAAGTCAAAGGGAAAAAATAGGAGTAAAAATGCAAGATAAAATTGTCTGAAAATAACAGTGAAAAATCAATGACCCTCCTGCTCAGGGAAAAGAAATGTGATCATCAATGTACTCATCCCCTGAAAGTAGGGGGTCCTGAGAGTCTGGCTGCTGCTCTGCTGGTGGTGCTGATGAAGATGCACCTGAGAGTCTGCGCTGAGCCATGAACTGCTGGGAAGCGATGGCAACACGGGGTGTCGCCAGGTATGATATGTCCAAGCCCTGCTGCTGTGATAATGCGGACATCCCGCACCAGTTGGCCATCATGAGCTCAAACTGGAACGAAGGGTCACTATAATACTGCTGGAAATCAGGCGGGGCTGCTGGCTGCTGTGGTGCTCGAGATGCTGGCTGAGGTGGTGGAACTGCTCCATCCATAGGCCCCTCGGGCTGCTTCATAATCCAGGCTGCAGTGATGGGCTCCCTGGGATCAACTAGTAGGTCATTAGGGTACTCAGGACAGCCCTGCTGTATACATAAGGCATGGATCACAGAAGCATGTCCCAATCTAGCCCTAGGACTTCTGACTATCTCAGCAATGCTCTCAGAAATGGCTCCCCCCAGGTTCACCCTCTGGCCTCTCATAAAAGCCAATAATCCCAAGGCCACCTTGACCTTCACATCAGTGTTATTGGAACAGGAGATGATTGACTGGTTGAAAAATGCGTTCCAGGCCTTCGGGATCCGGCCCATTGTTCCCCTGGACGGCACAGCTCTCTCAAGGTCCCCTCATAATCAATGTTCCTGGGGTTGACTGCAGCGTAGCACATAGCACAATAGGCATATGTAGGTAGGCCAAGTAGGCTGTTGTTGCTGTCCAGAGAGTAGGACACAGTCTTGCCTCTGACATAAACTAATGTGGACTTGTCCTTCTCCTCCTCCCAATAGGCATTGGAGTAGAACTCCCTGACCAGGCTCTGGTTCGCTTGCTTAATCATTGAATTGAGTGGAAGCCACCCCAACTCTCGCAGTGTGGAAGTGATGATTGGGAACTCATCTGTGGAGAGGTCAAATGCCCTCTCAGGATTTATTTTCTTGCCTTTGACCACCCGCTGGTACAGCTCTTCGTGCTCGGGGGATTTGAATCTGTCAACCTCAACTGAGGGTTCCCCTCGCCTTTTCTTGGAGGTGCCTGCTTTGCTTTGCCTCATCATTTCTGCTAATCTGTAATGTCCTGTAATGAAATAAAACAGAATCCAGCACCAATCGTTAGTTCTCGGTGGGTCCCTGGTGTGGGCCCCACTCACAGCAGAGAATCCAACAAAAACAGGCAATAACATTTTCTCAGCACTAGTCAACTACCCTAAGGTTCAATGATCATTGACAAAATTAAAACACAAGCTAGCAACCAAAAACAGAATTCACTTAGACATTTTCACAAACAGTTTGGTTGCTTAGCCAAAACTCACTTGGGCATTTTCACAAACACCTTGGCTACACAAAAATTTCATTCAAGCATTTTGTCAAACACCTTGGCTACACCCCAAATTCAACTTAGTTTATACCCCAATTCAATCCCTCAGTCCCCAAATTCAGAATTCAACATTATTCATGCAATGTGCTACAGTGGGGAACAATTTCCAACTCCTAATTTGTCCTCCAAACCCCAAAATTGTAATCCCAAGTTCAACTTAACAACTATCAAATAAAATAGAAATTTCTACTCTAATTGAATTAAGAAGTTAAATTCAATACCTGGAGATGCTTGATGATGATGATTTCGTGAAAAGTCGCAAGAATCCACGACCAAATTAGAGCAAGAATTAAACTGGGAAGGGGACTTGCAGTGTGGCACAAGAGAGGGAAAGAGAAAATTTTTTGAAAACCTTTGGCTGTGTTTGGTCTTCCTGAAATCAGGCTAAAAAGTCTCGCGTCGCGACGCGACGCGTCTCTATCACGTCGCGAAATCAAACAGAACCGTTTTCCAGTTTAAAATTTTGAACACATCGCGACGCGACACTCTTATTTCGCGACGCGAAATAAGACAAAAACGTTTTTTTCTTTGAAATCCTACTCTTTCGCAAAGCGAAATTGACCGAACACAGTTTTTGCCTAAAATTAACCCAAAATTAAAATTTAATTGACTACTTAAAATTAAACTAAAATAAATACTTGGTACCTCATAGTGGGTTGCCTCCCACTCAGTGCTTCTTTAACGTCACTAGCTTGACGGTTGTCAGAAGATGACTCAGTTTGGCTCCGGTGGAGCATTCAGCTTTTTCAGTGCCTCTTCCAGCACTCCCATGACATACTCCACTTCCATCTTATAGTTCTTACCGGATGTAGTTGTGGCTTCCTTCAAGTCCTTCCAGACAGCAGGTGGCTTCTCACGGGTTGGGTGGTAGATTTTTTTCCCAACCATCTTGGAATTAATGGTCTCAACGCAGTGACACTGTTCTTTTTCCTTTATTGGGGCTGTGTACTCAAGCACATTGAAGGTCTCAGATTTATCTTGGACCCTCAATTTCACAGTCCCTTCAGCCACATCAATTACTGCCCTACTGGTGGCCAGGAAGGGTCTTCCCAGAATGAAAGGAATGTCATTGTCTCCATTCATGGAGCTTTTGACACGGCGCCCTAATAATATGAGTCACGCAACCCCTAGACCAACAGTAAGATTTCCCCCTGATGGTGATCCCTCGATAGGGATCGATAGGGGGATTCTCTATTTCTTATCCTGCCCCTGACTTTTGATAACAAGAAAAGCAATCTCGACTTATTGAGCCTCGATTTATAGAGTGGTAGAGGAATCCCGCCATGCGTCACCGAATTTGATGGCAGGCACACCGTGTCCCCATCCAGTTGCAAAATTACAAAGTCTACTGGGAAGAGGAATGTGTCAACCTTGACCAGGACATCTTCCACAACCCCATAAGGGTTCCTGATAGACCTGTCAGCAAGACGCAAGGTCATGGTGGTTGATTTCACTTCTCCTCCGCCCAGTTTCCTCCACATAGCTAGGGGCATTAAGTTTATGCTCGCCCCCAAATCACACAGTGCTTTATCAACCTTTTCTTCACCAATTTTGCACGGGAGGGTGAAGCTCCCAGGATCCTTCAACTTCTGAGGAAGCTTGTTTTGGATTATGGCACTACACTCTTCAGATAGAGCCACAATTTCATCATCCTTAAACCTCCTCTTTTTAGTCAACAATTCCTTCATGAACCTTGCATACATGGGCATTTGCTCTAATGCCTCTGCGAAAGGAATGTTGATCTGGAGACGTGAGAAGATTTCCTTAAACTTGGAGAATTGCTCCTCCTTCTCTTTCTTCTTAGGTAGTGGGGGATAGGGCAATTTCAAGTATGATGGGATCTCTTGGACCTTCTCTCTTGCTTCCCCCTCAATTTTCTCACTTCCTGTTTCTTTTTCTTTTTCTACCACCTCATTCTTTTTTGTTAATTCCTCACTAGGCTTGTGCTTGGTTACCTCAACGGGTCTCAACTCTTTACCACTTCTCAACAAGATCGCATTGCAGTTCTCATTCTTGGGGTTGTCTACAGTGTTTGCAGGGAAACTGCCATTGGACTTCTCAGCTAATTGCTTTGACAGTTGGCCAATTTGGGTCTCCAAGTTCTTCATGGATGCTTCATGGTTCTTTTCCATGTTTATCATTACCTGTTCTTGGGACTGAAAGGTGTTTTTGGTCATCTGCATAAACTGTGTCAACGCATCTTCTAACCGAGAAGGTGGTTTCTGCTGTTGATTAGGTGCCTGAGACTGTTGTTGGGAACCTGAGGCTTCATTGTATTTCCAAGAAAAGTTGGGATGATTCTTCCACCCAGGATTGTAGGTGTTGGAATAAGGGTTCCCACCTTGTTTTTGGAAATTTCCCATATAATTGGCCTGTTCCATCGCCTCTCCTTGGGTTGCACAATCCCCTTCATGAGCTTCTCTGCCACAATAAATGCACCCACCTGTTTGAACTGCTTGGGCGGTTGCTTGGCTTTTTGACCCAACCTCACAAGCTGCCGCCAATTGTTTGGTGAGGGCCTCGATCTGCATGGACATATTAATTTTTGCTGGGCTAACACTGCACTGTTTGAATCTAGCTCCAGCACACCCTTTTTACTTACACCTCCCCGATCATTCTGAAATCTGTATTCATTGGAGGCCATATCTTCTACTAGCTGCTTTGCTTCCTCCCAAGTCTTTGTACCCAAGGATCCTCCAGCTGAGGCATCTAGCATCATTCTTGTCTGAGGTCTCAAACCATGACAGAAAGTTTGCAGCTGTAAGAAGTCATCTATACCATGCACGGGACACTTTTTGAGCAATAGTTTGAACCTTTCCCAAGAATCATACAATGACTCTGACTCCCCTTGAGTAAAGTTAGAGATTTCAGCTCTTTTCCTTATAAACTTGGAGACAAGGAAGAATCGCTCCAAGAACTTATTCTCGAGATCATTCCAAGTGTTGACGGTCCCTGGGAGAGTGTTCAACCAATCTTTAGCCCTGCCCGTTAGAGTGAATGGGAACTACCGAACCTTCTTTGCATTATCAGTCACCCCCTCAGAGTGTGTAGTACCACATATCTCATAAAATTGGAAGAGATGTTGGTTGGGGTCTTCAGCATCAGACCCAGAGAACTGCTCTGATTTAAGGGCAGTGAGGACAGAAGACTTGATGTCAAACTGGGCCACGCCCACTGGTTGAAATGATAAAGCTTGGGCACCTTGATTTCTTCGCCCGAAGTCACCTAGAGTACGTCTTGGTGGAGGTGGAGGATCAGCCATTTCTTCCTCTTCACTCGAAAAATCTTCCGGTACCGAGGTAGAAGTTGCTTGTACCTGTGACAATTCCCTTGCTTGCTGCTTGGCAAGCTTAGCCTTTCTTCGATTTGCCTTTGCTAGTTTTTCAATTTTCGGGTCAAACAAGAGTTCTTGTGGACCCTTGCTCCGCATGCACAAATCTCTGAAACACTTAAACAAACGTCAACAAGTTCAAGAACCCAACAAGTAGCAAAATTAAGTAACTAAAAACAAACAAAAACTAAAAACCTAGAATCAACTCGTTTGCCTTGTCGACAACAAAGTCAACAATCCCCGGCAACGGCGCCAAAAACTTGTTAACAATTCAGCAGGTGTAGCGAAACGTTGCAAGTAATAGTAAAAACGGTAAGAACCGGTCGATTCCACAGGGATTTCGTGTTGTAAGAGTAGCAAATTTGATTAATTCTAGATTGTGACAATTGATTCGAGTTGTAATTGCGTAACGTGAAAATAAAAACTATTGTTGAATTGATGAGAAAAAGCGATTAGGGATCGAATCCTCTCCCTTCACCTATGTTACGAACCTTCAGCTAATTACAGATTAATTGTTTGAACTACCAGATTCAATTCACTATAGTAGGTTAAGGACAATTCATTGCCTCAGAAGCCCTTTTACCTAGTTGAGTTACCCTAATTCCTTAGGTGAATCATGCCAACCGGTAAAGCAATAAACTTAAGAAATAAAGAATTCATGCATCCAACCCCATATTCCTATGGTGATCACAAGTACATGATCTAATACCCCATATCCAGCATGCAACCCATATCCCTATGCGATCACATAACCTAAATCATTATAATTATCATACGTAACTATAAAGCATTACGATCAGAGGCATAACAAAGTATTCATAACATAGGTTCGGGGAGAATCATCTCTCCTTAATCTTAGAAAATTAGTTACACATGGTGAATAGAGACATAACTAGAGTAAAGAAAGCACTACAAATAAAGATAGACATAGGAACCTTCAACCCTCGTTCCCAAGTGGTGAAGAACTCCCAAAATCTGACTTTCCTCTGCTCCAAAACGTCTGGCTGCGCTCCAATGACCAAGCTCTCTTGAAAAAACGCAAAACTGATTTAAAAACCCTAACTTCAGCAAACCATCGCGTCGCGACACTAGCCTGTCGCGACGCGATATTGGACAGAATTGTAGGTTGCTCCTGCATCAGGCTTGCATCGCGACGCGAACCCTCCTGGTCGCGACGCGATATTGAACAGAAACTTGAGTCTTCCCAATTGTGCTGCATCTCTGGGCAAGTGTTTGGTTCGCCGAATGATAACACACCAATTGGAGGTTTTCAAGTACAAAATAACTCCAACAATGCAGGAATGGCTTACAATTTGACTTCCTACTAAAAAATTCTAATACTCAGCTAAATCCCCATATACTGACTATAATACAATCAAAACCCTGCACAATTGGTCCTGAAATTGGACAACTTACATCATATGACAGAGAGTCAACAAAACCCACCAGACAAAAGCCCTTGCTTAGTCAACTTAAGTGAGCCTAGGTTCTGGAGTTCATGACTTCCCTCCCCTAGTGTGCTTTTAACTGGGGATCGTCATCCAAAATGTTTTATGTTTACTTAGACACTTGTGTCCATAAGTTGACCTTGGCCATCTTCTCACTCGATAAAAGTTTAAGTACTTTGTTTATTGTCATTAATATAGCTTGGATAAGTAAAAAGTTTCCGAAACTCAAAACATATCAAAACTCACTTACAATCATGTACTAATACTTAATTAGGGTTAGGGTTAGCATTGGGAAAGAATTGGGACTTAAAATGAAGAGAAATTGAAAATTTTAAAGTGTGGCTACCCGAGGGTGGCACGGTCCTGTGCCACTTGAGGCGCACGGTCCGTGCCAACTCATCAGCACACCCGAAACTGTGTTTTCAGCACGTTTCCCCATCCTTTACGGTTCCATTTCGTTCCTAATGTTGATTTCAATCCTTTACCTCGTCTTAACAGTCATATTCCCAGTCATAATGCAGTGAATTTCAACCACACGTCAATCATAAACAAAAACACAAATCACCAAACGAGCAACACGAACGTCAAGTTCTACAAAAACGGTTTTGTAACCACAATCTAGAAATTTACTCAGAAACCAACACATGCAAAGTTCTCAAAATCCAATTTCATACCGAAACTCAACATGCAAAGCTAAAAACACTTAAAGCAAAGTGAGGAACCCACCTCTTGAGCAACAATTTTCGAAATGCAAATGGGAGGTGAAGTTGACAACACATGTAACATCCTGAATTTTTAAAGACTCGTACTATGATGCCTAGGACCGATTAATTATCTGTGGGAGAAGAGAATGGGAGAAGTAGTTCGGATTATATAGGGAATGGGAGAAGAGAAGAGTCCAATGGTTATATTTTGAGTCCCGAAAAATTTATACCCATTTCTGCCGGAAACGCGTCCCTACCGGCGGAAATTAGTCAAACGGATTTTTAAATTCAAAAAATCTGCCGGAACACCGCATTACCGGCAGAAATTTGAAAAAATGGAATCTAGAAAAATCCACCAGAAAACGCCAATACCAGCGGAATTTTCGGTGAGTCATTATTGGCGGATAAAGCCGCCGGAAATAGCCAATTCCAGGGGATTTTGATTTTTGAAATTCGAAAAAATTTCCGCCAAAAATCGTATTTACCGGCGGATTTTTTGGTGTGTACGTTTTGGCGGATAAATCCGTCGGAAACCGATATTACCGGCAGAAATGGGTCAATTTTTATTTTTTTGAATTTCGAACAAATCCCCCGGAAGTGTGATTACCGGCGAAATTTTTTTTTTAATTTTTTTTCTGCGTGTGAAATCCGCCGGAAATGGCCAAAATATCCGCCAAAAATTTTGTTACACCCCAAAAAATTCTAACTTGTAGAATTACCGAAATGCACTAAATGGCATGCATCAGAGTAACTTCCTGTTAATGAATATTGAACACAACTAAAAATTTCGATAACACATATCAAATGGTTCTCTGAACCTCATTAACTTCCTGAAAATGCTTAAGTTTCACAACTTAAGACTTATACAATCCTGGTGTTCAATACTCAAAACATAAAGTAGCGGAAACGATTTTACAACTTATACAATGAAAGTCATACAATCGGTGACATAACTAGACGAAAATACAAAGGACTAAATAGGAAATCAAGGAATTTGTCGAGGAATTTGTCAAGAAACCCCATTCTCCATTAAGTTGTGACCTAGTCATGGTTTTAATGAAGAATTAAGCTGAGGGGCAAAACTGTCTTTTTACCCCTTTAGTGTACCAGCCCTTGTAACTGAACCCTCATACTCAGCCTATCTCTCACACTTAAACATTTTGCAAACAGAAAACTGAAAGAAGGGAAGGAGAGAAGAGAGAGTGGGTCGCGAAGGAGAGGAAGAAAAGGAGGGATCCACCCCAAAATCAGTTTGCATGTAAGTCATTCCTCCTCTATATCAATCCATTTTCCATTCTCTTTCCATTGGTCTAAGTTACAGAAGCTGATCCTTCCCCTACCTCTCCATCTCATTTTCAAAATAGGAAACTCCAATGGTGAGAATAATGGGTTCTATAGTGAGTATCATTGTTGCATGTTCAGCTGGATCGTTCGTTGGGGAAGAGATTCTAGCCTTGCATTTTCAATTTGGAGGAAGCTTATGGAAATTTGAGTGGCTGTTTCAGTAGATAAGAGGGAGGGGTTGCTGTTTTGAAGTTTCAGCCGGAACTCCTAGAACGATCGTCAACGGGTGAGTTCTACTCACGGATTAGGGAACTAAATTAGATGATTTGAACCCTTGGCATAATCTGATATTTTGTTGAAAATGTGCCTTGGAAGCTAAATTCCGACTTTGATGACAATTTTGAAATGAATATGTATTCTGGAATGCCTGGACATTTTCTGAGTTTCAGGAGTGATTGACATTAGGAATCGAATTGGGCGGAAACAGAAAGCGGAATTGAGAAATAGGTGAAATTTGGTAACAGACACAGGTCGCACGGACTGTGCGCCCCTGGGCACGGACCGCGCGCCTGCATCGGGTTGGCTTAATTGGAAATAAAACGGGACGCACGAACCGTGCGCCCCTGGGCACGGATCGTGCGCCCTTTTCGGTTTGGTTGTGTGATTCTGGTAAATCACGCTCGGGTCGTGCGCCCCTGGGCACGGACCGTGCGTGAGCTTCTGTCACCGATTCCCGATTTCTCATTTCGAAGCTCCGTTTGATCCCGAACCTTTTCTAATCTCTTTCTCAATCATTTAAAAAGGAATTGCCTTACTGAAAACCTTATTTTGAACTTGTTCAACTCATGATTTTGAAAAAGAGCTTTGAAAGCCTATTTGATTGAAAAACCGAAACCCTAGTATACGTGTGGGTACACCGACTGATGGACTGACTGAATATATATATTTATATATGTCAATTGAATATGATTATAATGCCGGAGGTCTAATTTATGAATTCCTTTAAACGAATTATAGATCGATATGGATATTGTTTATCCAACTATTATGTGATTGATCCTTTGGTGATCTAAAAGATATAAATTATCTAATGAGCTTATGTGATTGATCCTTTGGTGATCAAAATCAAAAAGAAGATATAAATTATCTAACTCTCGAGAATTGATACGTATTGTCATATGTATCGCGTTGGGTGACGATCCGACAAGTAGCATACTAGGGAGGGTAGTCATGACCCCTTACCTAGGCCCTGAATATGTTTTGGCGTGGTCAACTCACGGGTTACCGGGATTAGCACTGGATTGCAGACAGTTTATGCTAAGTTGAACACACGATTACCGGGATTAGCCCTGGATTGCAGTCGGTACGTGTTAAATAAATTCACGAAGTGCGTGGCATTTCGATTATAGCTTATGATAGCTAATCATCTATATTTGATGACGGTTTAATAAATTGAACCGAGTGTCGGTGCGGGGGAACGGTAGGACTCACTGAGATAATGTTATCTCATCCAATCCATATTTGTTGTTTTTCAGAGAAGCAGGGAAAAAGGAAGACTATTGTGCACGAGTAGTTGGTATACTCCCGGAGGTGCTGAAGACTTAGTCATATTTATCCTTTGTTCTTTTGTTGTTCTATTTGGTTGTATAAACTTGTATTGGTTATGAGTTTTACGAGCTGCTTTATGTTTTCTGTTTGGTATATGGACTTGGATATTGTATTCCGTTCAGTATGGAACCGATGAACTTCTATTTTATGAAGTAATGTTATTTCCGACTATGTGTGCATCTTCGGTCTCTCTACACGTTAGAAATACCGGGGTGTTACAACACTAAAACGGCTCCTAAGACACCAACTCTCGACTCCAGCCCTTCAATCTTCTAGTGGGTGGTCCTAATCAACAATGTTGCTCGAAATCTACCCAAATCCCAGCTTCAAATCACACATGCAAGTCAATATTTCTGAATTTTCTCTCACCCCCCCTTCAAGCTAAAAGGGTTGCGAAAATGGGGAGAATGGAGGAAAAGAAGAAGATGAGTGGGTTGAATTTCTTGAACTCTAAACGTCTGGTGTAATGGTGATGTTTACTGGTTCAGATTGTGAGGGTAAAATGGAAGTGAGAGTTTGCAACCTACCACTTCTTTTCTTTCTCTCCCTTTTGCCACTCTCTCTCCCTCTTGGCTCACTTTCTCACTTATTTTGTGTTTTTTATAAACTGAATGAATGTGTTTAAGTGAGTTAGTGAGAGTGGATAAATGTGGAATTCAACTGGTCCTATGTGAGAGTGAGTTTGTCTTATGAGTGAAATCCCTAAATTACGTACCCTTAAGCTCTCTTTAATTCCCCAATAACCCCAAATCATTCAACTAATTTGTTTTGCAACCAACACACAATTCACAAAATGTCATAGCAATTAATTCAATTTGCAAAATTATCAATCATCAAACACTCACAAATAATCAAATGACTCAAGTATCAAAGTAATTATTAATAATTTACTTTGGGAACATAACTAGTTTTTTGTCTTGCTAGGGTAGAATTTAGGAAAGAGAGTGTCTTTGGGGAAATTAGGAAATGAGAATACAAAATCTATGAAATGTTTCCTTTACTTATTTCCCCCCTTCTCTAAAAAATTCTCTCCATAAATTCTTCTCCAGGATGTTAAAAAACCAGTGTCAAAAGTCTAACTTACTACACCCATGGAAACTACAAAGTTATATAACCAGTGAAGAAAGTGCAATTTAACCAACGTTGTTTACCTTAATTGTACTAGTGCAGTAATTATGAGAAATTAAATATTTAATTTTTGATTTGTGATTTTCTTATAAATGAGTTTAAATTTTTATTTATCTTCTTAATATGAAGTCTGCTTTAGAGGATTTTAAAATATTTTTCTATGTGATTTATTATTCTTAAAAGTCATATTTATTTATTTTATTTAAAATATTACGAATTTGATAACCAAAAAACTTAACCTAACTCTAGTTCTTCTTCTCGTGGACCCCTCATAAATATGTGGTTTTTTTTTGGTCCAATAAATATGTGGTTTTGATATGCCGAAACACAAGAGGCCCAAGAGGATAATTAAAAAGCTTGGTTGGCTAAAAGACATCAACTAAAAATTCTGGGGTACAACTTGTAATCTGATGTTTTATTTCGTGTTCAATTATGTTAGTCTCCTTAGGAGGCCCATGGCCCATGTTTTTGATCCGGTAGCTTTGAGAAACCTAACTATTTAAGTGTTATTTCTCTCCTTCAAAAGGGTAACGAAACATCTATGCCGTTTTTTATGTTATCTTCTTCCTTGCAACCCTAGTTCTGATTTTAACTTAGCTTAGTCTATCAGGTTTATTCACCAATTTGAGATCACAACCAAAACTCGGCGGCGCTTCCCCCAAACTAAAGAAATCTCATTTTCTGGCTTTCTTCTCGTTATACTGTATTTTCAGAATTTGCAAGGAGTACTTTACAATCTATCTATATCGCTCATTCATATGTAAGATATGTTCTTACTTATACTTGTAAGATTTGATTTCTTTTGAAGGTATATTTTTTATCATCCCTTTTCCGCTATTAGTCATATGTTCTTTTCTTCCTCCAATAGATCCATGAATGAGGCAACAATTTCAGATTTGTCGACTATCATTCAAAGATTGCTCAAAAGGAAACTGTCAATGTTGTCTTATATTTCGACGGCTTCTCTATTGTGTTTTGCTCTATTGAACATTTTGATAGTGTCCAACAGAAATCTCCAACGACTGTGATTCCCTTGATTAAATATGGGTAAGATAATATGCATATATAATTGAATGTAATAAATATGAAATTGATGCATATATTCCCCTTTTTTCTTTTTAGCATTATAGTTGTTTTTAAATTTATTGATTTATCTTTTGATAGTGACTGGCTATCGACTTTTCTTTGAACCTGCAGGTTTTAACTTAACAGGGCATCTTGAACACTACACATTGTGGTACCACTAGGTGAGGTCTTTAACCTGGTTGTGTTTTTTAATATTTGTTTTTATATTTATGACTTTTCTTCATTTTATTTACGGTGTTTAAGGTTCCCTATATTTACGGTGTTTATATTTACAGCTTTCCCTCTTGTGATTTACTGTGGTTGTGTTTTTTAATATTTGTTTTTATATTTATGACATTTCTTCATTTTATTCAACTCGCATGTATTCTAAGTTTATTGTTAATAATAAGTATATCTACTATACTATATAATTATTAAGTTGACCTCTTTTGTGAATTTAGTTTTAATATGTTGACATGTCTGTCATATTTTTCTATTTTATTTGTTTTGTGAATTTCAGTTCATGAACTAATACTATTCTCTCATTATATCTCCTCAAACCCTTCTCCTTATTGATAAATGATTTTCTATCAAGCTTGTTGCATTTAGACAATCATTCTTTATGGTTGATGAGAATTTTAGAAACTTTCAAAAACACATGCATTATCTGTTTTTGTTTCACATAAACTCTTATATTTTTTGGGCAATAGCATTTGGAAATCCTAGACAAACAATAATTTCTTTAGGCTGGATAGGAACTAAACAGACTCTTTGGTTGCTGGCCTCCGCCACTCCCACCACCCACCACCGACTGCCTCTGCTCCGGAGTTAATTTTTTCTGGTTTTAGTACTACATTCTATTTTTAGTATTATTGAGCTTACACCACTCTTTTTTGTTCTTAACGCCATCTTCTCATTGATTCAATATTTTTTCGAAATGGTTGCAGATTATGAAGAAGTCACAAGTGGTGATAGGAAATAATTCATCCTGATCAATTAATGATCCAGAGATGCATGACAGTGATGAAGACACATGTTAGGTCCTGCTGAAACCCTAAATACCATTACCCCTTGCTTCTGTTCACAAAGTTTTTGGTACCAACAACATCTCTAAGATGCTAATGGTATGATAGTAATTAACATGCACTTAACTACACATATACATATATCATAATTAATTAAAAATGGGTAATATTAATTTGTGTTTTATATACACATAAATGTAGGAGGTACTAGAGTGTCAAAGAGCAGATGCAACAAATAGTCTTGTGTATGAAGCAAACATGAGGCTAATAAGAGATCCAGTGTATGGATGCATGAGTGCAATTTCTGCTTTACAACAACAAGTTCAATCTTTACAAGATGAACTCAATGCAGTGAGAGCTGAAATACATAAATACAAACTCAGTGAAGCTAATAACAACCTGAATATGATTACCAAAGCTTAAAATAATGAAGTGGTCCTTTCAACTAGAGAAAACAAAGACATGTCATGCCTTTACGTTTGACTTAAAGTCTTCTCCTACATATGAAGGTCAGCCTTATTATACCGTTTTATTAATGAGTAAACTACATGCTTCTCATATTGATGATAACTTCTTTTACGGAGAATATTTAACAAACAAATGTTTTTTTAACAGGAATTCACTTGGAACTAGAGTCACAGACTTCGAGGTGTTGTTGGGATTTATGGAAAAAGCAATTATCATTTTAATGTGGTACAACAAAATGTCGTAATCACGAATACCGGTTTAATATACAAAGCATAAGACATGTAATTTATTGGAGAATGTGTTGGATTCCAAACATTTGATATCTCAACCTCCTATATAATTTTTATGACCAAAAATAACTTTTGATGAAGCAATCATCAATGTGCATAAAAGCTATTTGCGGGAATTCGTACGTTTTGAAATTCCTTTTCATGTCGACCTCTATCTTGTTGCTTCACAAGATTAGACTTTTCATTTGATTTCTTCCTTCGTGGGTAACACTAACTCCTTTCCTTTAGTTACTATTCAATTTAGGACTTGTTTTTGCTTTCTACTCCCTTACTCAACATTCTTTTATATTTTCCTTTGCAAATATGTAGGTGTGGATGTGTGTCTGGGACCTTGGCTGGCGATCGAATGCACAACCTTCCACACAAAAAAATGGACCACACACGTGTCTAAAGCACAACTGGTGTTCCTTAAGTGGCGGAGCTTTGCCACTCATGCAACCAGTCACTACAAATATGAAACTAAAGAAGAAAAACAGAATTGGTTGATGTCCATAACCAAGAACAATACACTTCACATTCAAATGAGGATCAATGAAATCAATTTGGTTTGGGTTCCCGTATATTTTTAAGCTAAGGTTGCAATAGAGAACACAAACACAAGGCGTACTCAAGGAAGAAAAATTGGAGGAGGATAGGTTTAGGGTTGCCTTGGCTATCCTCCTTGATTTGAAAGTCATCTTCGTTATAGTTATGCCAAAATCAAATTGGAGCCAAATGTATAACTCATATATGTACGTGCGTGATTCAATAGGTCAAGTTACAATGTTGCTTTAGATTTTTCAATCAGTACCTTTATGTTTGCTTCAATAGTATAGTGGAGCAGAATCATGTTTTTTTTGGTTGACAAAAGTAGAATTAGGTTCATAATCACCTTTGTTATCCTAGATTTGAATGCCAACCCCATCACAGTGACCGATCCCAAAATCAAATTGGAGATGAATATATATATATATATATATATATATATATATATATATATATATATATATATATATATATATATATATATAAAGAGTCTTTAGATGTGTGTAATCAATATAATCGGCTATTTTCTAATAATACTCATTTTAAAAGAGTGTTATGATTTATGGGTCATAAAGAAGATACATTGTTTGTCCAAAAAAAAAAACCAAGATACCGTGTTTTTCTCCTCTAGAAAATCAAACTATTGAAATATATCAAATTTGAGAGTTTTTTTATAAGCAAATGTTAGTGGGGGTGGGGGAATGTTAGTTTCCAGGGTTTGAACCCTGAACCTCATTCTTTCAACTTTGCAACTCTTTCATGTCCCTTAGCTCACCAACTGAGCTACCTTCCTGAGTTCGTGGGACATCTTATCTTTTTTTAACTTTATTATTTGTTATCAATTTTATAATGTGCTACACAAGTAACCAGATAAAGTGGAACATGATCAGGTTCAGAATCACCTTGGTTACCCTCCTGGATTTGAATGTCAATCTCGTTACAGTGATGTCAAAATCAAATCAGAGCCGAATGTATAATTCTTATATGTATGTGCATGCTTCAATAAGGTCAAGTTGCGGTGTTGTTTTAGGTTTTTCAATCACTACTTTTATGTTTGCTTAAATAGTATCAAGGAAGAAAAGGTGGAGCAGGATCAAGTTCAAGTTTACCTTGCTATCCTTCTGGATTTGAGTGTCATATCCCCATTACGTGATACCAAAATCAAATCGGAGTCGAATGTATAATTCAAATATGTACGTGCATGCTTCAATAGGGTCAAGTTACAATATTGTTTTTAAGGTTTTTAGTTAGTACTTTTATGTTTGCTTAAATAGTATTAAGGAAGAAAACAAGGAGCAGGATCAAATTCAAGATTAACTTGCTATCCTTCTGGATACGAATGTCATCCCTGTTACAGTGATACCAAAATCAAATCGAAGATGAACGTATATTTCATATATATATATATATATATATATATATATATATATATATATATATATATATATATATATATATATATATATATATATGCATGCTTTAGGAACGCCCGAAAGCGCTACTGATGGCCCAAAAAAAGCGCTACTCATTAGTAAATCTGTTGTAGTGATAGGGTCAAGTTACAATGTTATATTTTAGGTTTTTCAAATAGTACTTTTATGTTAGCTTCAATAGTGTCAAGGAAGAAAAAGTGAAGCAGGATTACGTTTAGGATCACCGTTGTCATCTTCCTGGATTTGAATGTCATCCTTGTTATGGAGCTGCCAAAATTAAATCAGAGCCAAATGCATAATTCGTATATGTATGTGCATATTTTAATAGAGTCAAGTTACAATGTTTTAGGTTTTTCAATCAGTATTTTTATGCTTGCCTGTTTTTTCTTTGGTGGTTTTGTTGTGTACTATTGATAATATTTGGTTTTAACTTTCATTACTTGTAAGTAATATTTTCTCTCGTGAATTTAACTTGATACGAATTAGAGAGGAATAGATACTCTCGGGTTATGATTGCTGATCATGATAAAACTAATCTCATCATGTCTATGTATCTATTCTTGTATATAAAAGGGGGTGGTGCAACCATTGAAGTATAGCTTTACTAAGGGAGACCTCCCAAAACACATCAATCTAGAGTTCTTAATACAACACTGGAATGAGCTATTCATAATACAAAGAGAGTCCTAGAGTTTTCTATGCTACAGGGAATCAGTCTCTCCTGTCTGTTCTGTGCTTGCCGTCGAGGTGGTGGTGCGACCACTACTTCGTTATGAGCCTATGCCCAGCTGCCACGTCCTACATTTTTGTCAATAGTAAGTGCATGTGCTTCAATAAGGTCAAGTTACATTGTTGTTTTAGGTTTTTCAATCACTTTTATGTTTGCTTAAATAGTATCAAGGAAGAAAAGGTGGAGCAGAATCAAGTTCAACATTACCTTGCTATCCTTCTGGATTCGAGTGTCATCCCCATTACGGCGATACCAAAATCAAATCGGTGTAGAATGTAAAATTCATATATGTATGTGCATGCTTCAGCAGGATCAATTTACAATGTTGTTTTAGATTTTTGAATTGGTACTTTTGTGTTAGCTTCAATAGTGTCAAGGAAGGAAAAGTGAAGCAGGATTAGGTTTAGGATCATCGTTGTCATCCTCCTATATTTGAATGTAATCCTCGTTATGGTGATGCCAAAATCAAATCGAAGCCAAATGTATAATTCATATATTTATGTGCATGTTTTAATAGAGTCAAGTTACAGTGTTGTTTTAGGTTTTTCAATCAGTACTTTTATGTTTGCTTGGTTTTTCTTTGGTGGTTTTGTTGTCTACTATTGATAATATTTGGTTTTAATTTTAAATACTTCTGAGTGATTTTTCTCTCTCGTGAATTTAACTTGATATGAATTAGAGAGGAATAGATACTCTCATGTTATTTGGGATGTGAGAAATTAATAGTTGTATTTTTTCTAGCGGTGTTCCTAATTTTGAGAGCTCCTTTGACATGATTTTATCCCTTTCTTGGTGATGGTTCTGGGAAAGGGGTTCCTGCTCTTGCTTATTTTATGAGTGGTATGTTGATCATATTGATTGTATCTCTAAGAGGTAGTAGATAGTTCAGTTGGTTGTTTTTGGCCGGTTATTTTATCTCGATTGTATATGGGTTGGCCGGTTGGGTACCTCTTATACTCGGCTTTAAAATATTATCTATATGTTTGCCATTCAAAAAAAAAAAAACTCTCGCATTATGATTGTTGAGCATGTTAAAATCAATCTCATGCATGGATCTATGTATCCTATCAAAATTTGTAAATAGTCATTGTTAAATTTGAACACGAGATAGTATCCAAGAGCCTTAATTTCATAGGTATATCGTTAATTAAGAACATAATCCACCTTGATCACAATTGACATGAATTCAGAAATGGGGATATTAGTAAACAACAGCCGAATAATTATATTATATTCGTTGTCAAAAAAAATTATATAATATTCTACCAGAGTCATTCATTGATTATTGTTATTTCTTTTTTTTGACGTAGATTATTGTTATTTCTGGTTGTAATAGTTTATTTCATTGATTAAAGTTTCATTCAACTTCAATACAAAAGAACTTTTGTTTGGTACTTTGTGTGTATTTTACTTTAAAATATTTAGCATGTCCAAATTTGAGAAAATCTGAACTCCACTTTTAGAAGGTGTATGTCATTGCAGCGATCTTGTTTTTTTGTAAGATGGGAAACCACTGTTTTATATTTATCAACTCTGATATGGCACATAGATGCATTCTCTTATTTGCTTCATCTTCCAATTGACACCGTATAAGGTTAGTTCTTTGCTTCATATTCGACCTCTTTAGGATTTTATTGATTCATTTTATGTTTTGATCAGAATCCTTTCGCGATTGCATTGTGCAGGTCTGGGTTGAACAAAGACTATGCTTTTGTAAATTTCACAAAGCAAAAGCTGCAACTTGGGGAGCAAGAACTCTTAAGCAAGTAGTTTCCAATAGTGTGGGTTGATATTCAGTGTAAATTCAATATGTAGGATTAGTGTATATTTCTCGACACTACTTAGTTAATGTTTCTCCAAGACAAACCAAAAAGAAGTAGGATTGGATTTGGAGAAATTATAAGCCATGAATTTTTATAGTGCTGCATTTTGGCTTGCTATTATGTCCATTGCGAGATGAAGAGGATCTTAGGAATTGAACACCTTTCGCTTGACTCTTTAAGTATCAGAACTAGTTGTTTGTCTTGCTAGGGTAGAATTTAGGAAAGAGAGTGTCTTCGGGGAAATTAGGGAATGAGAACGGAAAACTTATGAAATGTTTCCTATACTTACTTCCCTCCTTCTCTCAAAAATTCTCTCCATAATTTCTTCGCCAACATGAGAAGCACCTATTTTTGATTCTGAAGGAACACACGATCCACCGAGGTTCATATGTATTTTTCATATTGTATTTCTATATTGTGTTTTCCAAATTGTAATTCCATATTGTATACTTTTGTATTACTTGCAATACACTTATTAATTAATATTCAGGTTTACATTTTTAGATCTTGCAATGTTCTTGTTGTTATGTTATATTTATGTCTATATTTTTGTTTCCACAATTGTTGTTGAACTGAAAAGCTGAAAATAAGTAAGATATAGAAATTTTAATAAAAAAACATTTTTACTCTAGGTTTCGTTAATAACCGGTTTAAAAACCCGCTATTGGTTATTTGATTTAAGTGTTTTCAAAGGATTGTTTAATGCTAGTTGTTAAAAAACCAGAGTCAAAAGTCTAATTTACTACACCCGCGGAAACTACAAAGCTCTATAACTGGTGAAGAAAGTCCAATTTAACCGGCGTTGTTTACCTTTATTTATTTGATACCAGCGTTGTTTACCTTAATTGTACTAGTGCAATAATTATGAGAAATTAAATATTTAATTTTTGATTTGTGATTTTCTTATAAATGAGTTTACATTTTTATTTATCTTCTTCAAATGAAGTCTGCTTTAGAGGATTTTAAAATATTTTTTATGTGATTTATTTTTCTAAAAAGTTATACTTATTTATTTATTTAAAATATTATGAATTTGATAACCAAAATACTTAACCTAACTCTAGTTCCTCTTCTCGTGAACCCCTCATAAATATGTGGTTTTGATAGGTCGAAACGCAAGAGGCCCAAGAGGATAATTAAGAAGCTTGGTGTGCTAAAAGACTTCAACTAAAAATTCTGGGGGTACAATTAGTAACCTGATGTTTTATTTCTTTTTCAATTATGTTAGTTTCCATAGGTGGCCCATGGCCCATGTTTCTGATCCAGTAGCTTTGAGAAACCTAACTATTTAAGTGTTATTTCTCTCCTTCAAAAGGGTAACGTAACATCTATGCCGTTTTTTATGTTATCTTCTTCCTTGCAACCCTAGTTCTGATTTTAACTTAGCTTAGTCTATCAGGTTTATTCACCAATTTGAGATCACAACCAAAACTCGGTGGCCCTTCCCCCAAACTAAAGAAATCTCATTTTCTGGCTTTCTTCTCGTTATACTCTATTTTCAGAATTTGCAAGGAGTACTTTACAATCTATCTATATCGCTCATTCATATGTAAGATATGTTCTTACTTATACTTGTAAGATTTGATTTCATTTGAAGATATATTTTTTATCATCTCTTTTTCGCTATTAGTCATATGTTCTTTTCTTTTTCCAATAGATCCATGAATGAGGCAACAATTTCAGATTTGTCAACTATCATTCAAAAGTTGCTCAAAAGGAAACCGCCAATGTTGTCTTATATTTCGACGGCATCTCTATTGTGCTTTGCTCTATTGAACATTTTGATAGTGTCCAACAGAAATCTTCAACGGCTGTGATTCCCTTGATTAAATATGGGTAAGATAATATGCATATATAATTGAATGTAATAAATATGAAATCGATGCATATATTCCTCTTTTTTATATTTAGCATTATAGTTGTTTTTAAATTTATTGATTTATCTTTTGATAGTGACTGGCTATCGACTTTAATTTGAACCTGCAGGTTTTAACTTAACAGGGCATCTTGAACACTACACATTGTGGTACCACTAGGTGAGGTTTTTAACTGGTTGTGTTTTTTAATATTTGTTTTTATATTTATGACTTTTCTTCATTTTATTTACGGTGTTTAAGGTTCCCTATATTTACGGTGTTTATATTTACAGCTTTCCCTCTTGTGATTTACTGTGGTTGTGTTTTTTAATATTTGTTTTTATATTTATGACATTTCTTCATTTTATTCAACTCGCATGTATTCTAAGTTTATTGTTAATAATAAGTCTATCTACTATACTATATAATTATTAAGTTGACCTCTTTTGTGAATTTAGTTTTAATATGTTGACATGTCTGTCATATTTTTCTATTTTATTTGTTTTGTGATTTTCAGTTCATGAACTATTACTATTCTCTCATTACATCTCCTCAAACCCTTCTCCTTATTGATAAATGATTTTCTATCAAGCTTGTTGCACTTAGACAATCATTCTTTATGGTTGATGAGAATTTTAGAAACTTTCAAAAACACATGCATTATCTATTTTTGTTTCACATAAACTCTTATATTTTTTGGGCAATAGCATTTGGAAATCATAGACAAACAATAATTTCTTTAGGTTGGATAGGAACTAAACAGACTCTTTGGTTGCTGGCCTCCGCCACTCCAACCACCGACTGCCGCTGCTCCAGAGTTAATTTTTTCTGGTTTTAGTACTACATTCTATTTTTAGTATTATTGAGCTTACACCACTCTTTTTTGTTCTTAATGCCATCTTCTCATTGATTCAATATTTTTCTCGAAATGGTTGCAGATTATGAAGAAGTCACAAGTGGTGATAGGAAATAATTCATCCTCATCAATAAATGATCCAGAGATGCACGACAGTGATGAAAACACATGTTAGGTCCTGCTGGAACCCTAAATACCATTACCCCTTGCTTCTGTTCACAAAGTTTTTGGTACCAACAACTCTCTAAGATGCTAATGGTATGATAGTAATTAACATGCACTTAACTACACATATACACATATCATAATTTATTAAAAATGGGTAATATTAATTTGTGTTTTATATACACATAAATGTAGGAGGTACTAGAGTGTCAAAGAGCAGATGCAACAAATAGTGTTGTGTATGAAGCAAACATGAGGCTAATAAGAGATCCAGTGTATGGATGCATGGGTGCAATTTCTGCTTTACAACAACAAGTTCAATCTTTACAAGATGAACTCAATGCAGTGAGAGCTGAAATACATAAATACAAACTCAGTGAAGCTAATAACAACATGAATATGATTACCAAAGCATAAAATAATGAAGTGGTCCTTTCAACTAGAGAAAACAAAGACGTGTCATGCCTTTACGTTCGACTTAAAGTCTCTTCCTACATATGAAGGTCAGCCTTATTATACCGTTTTATTAATGAGTAAACTACATGCTTCTCATATTGATGATAACTTCTTTTACGGAGAATATTTAACAAACAAATGTTTTTTTAACAGGAATTCACTTGGAACTAGAGTCACAGACTTCGAGGTGTTGTTGGGATTTATGGAAAAAGCAATTATCATTTTAATGTGGTACAACAAAATGTCGTAATCACGAATACTGGTTTAATATACAGAGCATAAGACATGTAATTTATTGGAGAATGTGTTGGAATCCAAACATTTGATATCTCAACCTCCTATTTAATTTTTATGACCAAAAATAACTTTTGATGAAGCAATCATCAATGTGCATAAAAGCTATTTGCAGGAATTCGTACGTTTTGAACTTCCTTTTCATGTCGACCTCTATCTTGTTGCTTCACAAGATTAGACTTTTCATTTGATTTCTTCCTTCGTGGGTAACACTAACTCCTTTCCTTTAGTTACTATTCAATTTAGGATTTGTTTTTGCTTTCTAGTCCCTTACTCAACATTCTTTTATATATTTCTTTGCAAATATGTAGGTGTGTGTAACACCCCATTTCTACCCGGAATTTTAAATCATAATTATCAGAGTTCGAAAATTATTTTTCAACACATCCAAACGGGATGCTACATTCTCTTCAAAATAAACAATAACAGTAAAATAACAATCTCCCTTATAATTTCAGAATAATACGTAACACGTAACAAGTGGGATGAAATCCTCAAAAATATTTAGTTCAGCTCGCATAACAGGATCCTCAACATCTCGCAGCGGAATAAAAAACAATCTCATAAAAACATAACTCAGTCTCAACAATAACATCATATCTTCAGTAAAAATTACTCCACATGTCAAATAAACAAAACAAAAGAAAACTAGCGCCCATCCCCTGAGTGTTACGTATCAGAGCACAAGACCGACTCGGAATGAAGGAAGACAGGCCTTCACTCATGGTTACCTGTAGTAATAAACAACAAAGGGGTGAGTCTAAACCGCATAATAAGGCTTATAATAGGCAGTATGCTAGAATATAGAACTACACCCATCACAGCAACATTTTTATATTTTTAATTATATATCTATATATATGTATAGCAACTTTCATAGTATATATATATATATATATATATATATATATATAGGACTCTCAACAGTTCATATATTTATTTATGTATATGCACATATGATAGCTTCAACAATATATATATTTTCATGCACATACCAACTTCAGCAGCATATATATTTATATGTATATAAATATACATTATACTTATAACAACATACATAAACTTATACATATATATAACAATACTCAGCAACTTGTACATATATATAATGACATTCAGTAACTTATATGTATATATATTACATTCAGCAACTTGTACATATATATATAGTAATTTATATATATATATATATATATATATATATATATATATATATATATATAGCACATATGATAGCTTCAACAATATATATATTTTCATGCACATACCAACTTCAGCAGCATATATATTTATATGTATATAAATATACATTATACTTATAACAACATACATAAACTTATACATATATATAACAATACTCAGCAACTTGTACATATATATAATGACATTCAGTAACTTATATGTATATATATTACATTCAGCAACTTGTACATATATATATAGTAATTTATATATATATATATATATATATATATATATATATATATTACATTCAGCAGCTTGCTTATACATATACTTGTATATTATACACATACCACTTCCACAATTTATACACAGGAACATCCACAGCGTATAAACATATATATATACACATATGTATATATATCAACATCCACAATATAAATATAAAACTACTCAGAGTCTATATACATGTATTGTCACGCAGTCATATCACACACCAACAAAATTATTAATGATGAGCATGCATGTATGAGGTGCAGAATGCATGTGGTACCATCATCACTTCTCATTAGCCAATTGGGCACGTCGCGACCGCAGCCGAAAAATAACGTCAAGACCGCAGCCTAAAAATGCATCGTCAAGACCGCAGCCTAATGTATGCATGTGACTCCATGAACAATCAACAAGCATAATTTTTCACAACCCCAAGTCACACACATCATCATTATCAATCACAACGTCAAGACCGCAGCCTAAAAGCATCACCAAAATTGTTGGTCCGTAGACCCACCGTCACTTTACCACATCATTGGCAACATACAAGTGTCCAGAAACTTTCAGCCAAATTAATCATTTTCCACCTTACAGTAGCACATACAGATAGAGGATTGAACGAGCTTCGAAACGCACTTTGAAGCACTTAAAACGGACACCCGAGTCAAAAGATATGTCAAAAACAGAATATGGGGAAAAATGAGACACAGTAAATTCGACAGCTTCTATCTCAGTAAATTCGACAGCTTCTGTCTCAACAAATTCGACAGCTTCTATCTCAGTAGCTTCGACAGCTTCTGTCTCAGCAACTTCGACAGCTTCTGTCTCAACAAATTCGACAGCTTCTGTCTCAACAAATTCGACAGCTTCTGTCTCAGCACTTCGACAGCTTCTGTCTCAGCACTTCGACAGCTTCTGTCTCAGCACTTCGACACAGGCAGCAACACAAAAACTGGCGCAGGCAGCAACATTGGCGCCAGCACTTAGACAGAAACAGCAACACAAAAACTGGCGCAGGCAGCAACATTGGCGCCCAAGGGAGGGGATCCCAGTGACATTTCAGAACACACAACCTAGCAACCAAAATTCAACCCCAATAACATCCAAGTAACATGACTACTCAGAAACACAACTTGGGAACGCAACACGGGCAGCCAAAATTAGGCGCCCTTGGCGCCCAGGCACAGGGAACCAGCGCCCATGGCGCCCAGGACAGCAACACTGAACGCAACAGGACAGGCACAGGCGCCCATGGCGCCCAGACAGCAGCAACAATGTGAGACAATGGCAGCAACAATGGCGCCTAAGGCGCCTAGGGTCCTTCAAACTCAATTTTCTCCAAATTTCATATGCTCAATCATCAACAACAACTTCAATCATCATCAAACATCATCAAACACGAGTTTCATCAAGCATTTAGCGTGCATTACAATTCTTACACACATCTCATAATTCACACCTTTTCCAACGAACACATAGAGGGCATCAATTCATCATACGTTCAATCATACATCAAAACAACAATAAAAACACAATGCGATCAATATAATTCCTACAACCCACATACACCCCATTATAATCCCTATTATAAGGTAAGACCCACCCTTACCTCATATAGGAGAGCACCACTTCCCTTGAGAAAGTCACCTACAGAACCTCCGCAACAATGGCGCCTCTTCTATTCTCCTTGATTCGCAAATCTCCTTCTCCTTCTCCTCTCCCTTGTGCGCGCCTCCTCTCCCTCTTCTCCTCTCGTTATTCGCCGCCCCCCTTTCTCTTTTTCTCTCCTCTTCGCAAATTTCTTTCCTTTTCCTCTCCTATGCGAAATGCCTTCACCTCACTAACACTCCCTCATGCGCCTACACCTTGGGCTTGGATCGTGGGCTTCCTCTAACTTAAGCCCGGTCACTAGCACCACCCCCCCTGATTTAATAAATTACCATTTTATTATTTCTAATATTTTTCCACAACCTAATTCCCAATAATTAATTAAATAAATAGCCAATTATTTTTGGGGCGTTACAGTGTGGATGTGTGTCTGGGACCTTGGCTGGCGATCGAATGCACAACCTTCCACACAAAAAATGGACCACACACGTGTCTAAAGCACAACTGGTGTTCTTTAAGTGGCGGAGCTTTGCCACTCATGCAACAAGTCACTACAAATATGAAACTAAAGAAGAAAAACAGAATTGGTTGATGTCCATAACCAAGAACAATACACTTCACATTAAAATGAGGATCAATGAAATCAATTTGGTTTGGGTTCCCGTATATTTTTAAGCTAGGGTTGCAATAGAGAACACAAACACAAGGCGTACTCAACATAGTCCATAGGTTTGTAACCCTTATAGGACATCTCAACTATTGCATGTCTACATGGTATCCCTATCAACTGCCAGTAGTTACAACTACAGGTTCTTTTAACTAGGTCCACTACAAACCTATTTATAAATGCAGTGTGTTCTACTTCAAACTGTTCTTCAGCAGACCATGTTGGCAACCAATTCCCACTGTGTTCTATCTCTCTATCTAATCTCTTCATGGGTTTAGGCATTATGGGAAACTGCCATTTACCACCTTTCCTCCTTAAATCA
This sequence comes from Astragalus membranaceus, assembly GCA_039519185.1. NCBI lineage: Eukaryota > Viridiplantae > Streptophyta > Magnoliopsida > Fabales > Fabaceae > Astragalus > Astragalus membranaceus. The sequence goes on along the minus strand of CM076853.1, from coordinate 36,165,114 downwards.
GTTATCCTACCCATTAGATATGTTCTAACCCATTCACACATAGAAATAATTGGCCTATCTCTAGCAACCAGAATTGTACTATTAAAAACTAAAAGCATGCTTACACCATAACTTGGTAGGAACACCCATGAGCCACTCCCATGCTTTAACATCCAGCTTCTTCCACTACTAGAAATTCGCTAAATAGTGACTGATTTAGCGACCAAAAAAAATTGGTCACCTTAGCGACCGATTTAGAGACCGATTCAATAGGTATAAAATACTTTTTGGTTAGTGACCGATTTTTCGGTCGCTAGCTTTAGAGACCACTTTTTCGGTCACTATTAGCGACCGATTTAGAGACCGATTCAATGTATAAAATACTTTAGCGCTAAGTCATGAAAATTTTTGCCAAAATAAAGGCGCTCGTCCAAAATTTAACTCGCGCCTCCTGATGAAAAATCTCAATTCCAAAAAGGAAAAAACACAATCCCTTTCCTATCTTTATTTCCAAAAACCCCAAAAAAACACAATCCCTTTTGTTCCTTTTCTCTGCATCTTCGCTTCCCTCACCTCCACACAGCGCATCACCACACTGGCCAGCTCCATCTCCATCTCAACAACCTTCTTTTTTTTGGTGAGAAATCTCCACAAACATCTTCGTTCCCTGCTTCACCTTCATCTTCGTTCCCTTAAACGTATTGAACGCACGCAGAAGCCTCCTTTCACCTACACCTTCTTCATCGCAGCGAGAAACCCAAACATTGAAGTACGCCGCCAAGCCCAATCGCTTTTGATTGATAGGTTCGTTCCGCTTCTCCTGTGAAATCTTCCAATTTTTGATTCTATTAGCTTCTATATTGATTCTATTTCTATTTGGATTTTTCTCACCTTGATTATATCATTTTTTTCCTATTTTTGTTTAATCAGATTCGCATATAAGCCCTAACTTCTTTTGGCAAGTTTGATTTTGTATTATTTGCGTGTTTAAATTTTTAGGGTTTGGAAGATGGCACCTGTTCCTAACACACTTTAGTGAAGGTGAGGGGAATGGAAAGGGCATGCTGATTAGAAAGGGAAATTTAGTATTGGATAATTCCCAATCAGTGAGTTTTTTTTTGAATTTTTCTTTGAAAACTCTGTTTCATTATTTTCTTCCCTTTCATCGTTTTTTACTTTTAAATATTTATTTTCCCTCTATTGATGATTGATGCGGTGTTGTTCTCTTCGCTGCAAATTTTTCTATGTCTCAATTGATATGTCTCCCTTTAGTTTGGATTGTATGTATAATCGAATTCACTGTGGGGTGTTGGATTGTATGAAATAGTTGCTGCCAAGTGCTTACCTTTGTTGCATCTTAATTGTTTGATCATTTTCCTCAATGAGGTTGAATTGCATTAGGTTCTATGTTTGGTTAGTTTTAAAGGTCAAACTGATGTGGGGTTATCTTTTCTTTTTTCACTCACTTTTATTGGCTCATGTTTTTTTTTGCATGTCAAATGATGGTCATGTTCTTATATAATCCACTCCACCTCTCATTCTGTATAGAATATCCCGCATAAAAACTAGATTTGTTTACTGCTGATTGCATATATATGATAGAGATATCAACTGATGTTTGTTTGATATAAGCTCAAAGCTCAGCTTTCAGGTGCTTGGCTTTCTTAAATTAGAATTCATGTCCAATCACTCCTCTGGCTGAAACATAGTGTACGTTGAACTGGTCTCAGTTTTTGTAACCTCGGCAGTACGAGAAAGGCTGATAGGAAGCATAGGAACAAGAGATGTCTAGAGAACGGGATCTACCAATGGATCAACAGAATTGTAGGCCGTGAAAAGTGGTGCAGAAAAAATGGTGTCAATGGATAAACATTTCTTTGAAGAGACAACGCTCCACTCATTCCTCCATCATTCCCATTGCAATGTCAAGTCGATCATTGCCACCGTCATGATTTGAGGGTTTCTCAACTGCCTTTCCATGATCCAGGCCTTGTATTAGTAAGATACAATAGCTTGCCAATCAGTCTTCTGTATGATTCTGGGTCTGCATAAGGCTCCCCTCCATCTTGGTGAAGTTTCAGATTGCTGTCTAATGGAGTGGAAGCAGGCTTGGATCCCAAGAAACCAGATTCATGTAGTAAATCTAGGCAATACTTCCTCTGACATATAGATATGCCAGTATTTGACTGTGCCACTTCCAAGCCAAGAAAATATTGAAGAGGACCTAAGTCTTTAATCTTGAAGGCATTGTCTAGAATTTTCTTAATCCTGTCAAACTCAGTCATGGAGTTCCCTGCCAATATAATATCATCCACGTAGACTAGGATGGCAGTGAAATGTTCACCTTGATTGCAAGTGAATAGAGAATAATCAGAAGCAGTTTGTTTGTATCCTTGAGTGAGCAGCAGGCTAGTGAGTTTTTCATACCATTTTCTACTTGCTTGTTTCAACCCGTACAAAGATTTCTTCAGTTTGCACACTTGGTTCTGTTTGCTGCATTTAACACCCTTAGGGATCTCCATGTATACAGACTCTGCACCTACAGGTTCTGATGCAACTAACTCAGTATCATTTTCATGGTCATTGGAGGAAATGTAATTCCATTTTGAAACTGCTTGTGATCCCTTATAAGGTAGGATGTCTTCATGATAAGTAACATTTCTAGAAATGAATAGCTCCTTGTTATTCAAGTCCAGTAATACAGCACCCTTTACACCAGATTTATATCCTAGGAAAACACATTTCCTAGCTCTAGAATCTAGCTTTGTTCTATGTGATTGAAGAGTTGATGCATATGAGAGGCATCCAAACACCTTCAAATTGTTTCGGTCAGGTAGGATTCCCTTCTGAAGGGTATATGGTGACTTTTTTTGTAAGAGAGGGCTAGGAACTCTATTCATTATGTAAGTAGCATGAGTGACAGCATAGCACTAGTATTGTTTAGGCAATTTTGACTGAAAGAGGAGTGCTCTTGCTATATTCAAAATATGCTGGTGTTTTCTCTCAACTCTCCCATTTTGTTGGGGTGTTTCCACACAACTAGTTCGATGAATAATCCCTTTTGAAATGTAAAAATCTGGAATCAAAAACTCTGGACCATTGTCACTTCTAATAATTTTGATTTTAGTGTCATGTTGTGTTTCTAGCATATTAACAAAAATTTTGACTTGATTGCTGACTTCACTTTTGGTTTTCAGTAAAATCTACCATGTGTATCTGCTGTAGTCATCTAGAGCAGTGAGGAAATACCTATGGCCATGGACTGAAGTGACAGAAACAGGTCCCCAAATATCAAAGTGTATCATTTCATAACATTTTGAAGCCTTGCTAGGACTAGAGCTGTAGGGCAGTCTCTTGTGTCTAGCATAGTGGCATACATCACATATTGAACCTACATCTACTTTCACAAAGGGAAAATCTGGAAGCATCATTTTCATTCTGCTAGTGGACAAATGTCCTAGCCTAAAATGCCATAAAGCTAACTTTGGAAGCCTGTCATTGCTTCCTTCTTCACTTGCTGTAACATTGTTCACCTCCTTGGTCTCTATCTCTAAGTATATCTATTACTGTGTTTGTATATATACAATATTGTTCTCTTGGCCTTTCTAATGATTATTTATTGAATGCAAATTGATATTCAATATGAGAATAACAATATTGTTCCCATTTGTCGTGCAGCTAAGGTATGAGATTATTTCCCTTTAAATCTGAGTAGGTTTGTTATGTGCATTTATTTCCCTATAAATATTGTTATAAATTTGTTGATCTTGGTATGTTTTGAACACGTATGATGGCTGTTAGGAGTGGGTTTGAATAAGTTGTTGACTTATGTTTGTATAAATATGGTATGTTATTATAGAGATTTTAAGTGAATCTGTTTCAAAGCAACTTCAACATCCCTCAAAAAAATTTTATCCAGGTCTGTAGGTCTCATATTTATGCATAATCTACAATACATGCGCAAGTTGTCTAACTCTATCCTAGTATATCTTATTGTAATATCACTGATAGTCCATCAAAACAGTCTGCATTTTATATCATCATGTTTATGAATTCTTTTGTATGAACAAAGTAAACTACTTGAGTTTTAAGCCCAGAATATTAATGCAAAGTGGATTCATCTCATTAACTCATTGTTTTTGTATACAGTCTACTCTAGTTGGTTTGAAGGTCAGTGCTCAAAAGAATTACCCGAGGTCTGTACTCAATACAAAACTTGTCCTTGTAGTGGTTACCTTTCTTGTGATTGAACCAGCAATACTATTATTTATCATTTTATCTTATGCATTTTATTCAGATCATTGGTCTAGTTTGTTGTTATAGGAAGCTTGGAAAGGGTGGCACTAGCAACTGATAAAACAATTGATGCAACACTTGAAGTTTCAACAAATGCCATATAATGTAGGGCATAATGATGAAATGATCTAGGGTCCAATTTGATGGACAAAGTGAATCAGAAGTAATCTTTTGATGTTTTGTTAAGACTCAAACTCTAATGAGTATATTATGTAGGATTTATTTGAAAATAGTTGTCTTTTCCTATGTACATTAACGTCTTTAATGTAATGAATTGTTTTTTATTGTGTTGAAAAATTTATCGTAAATCTATTGTTTATTATTGTTTTATAAATTATTTTTCTTACCACGGGCATGTTAGCAATTAAATTAGTGCAAAACAATTGAATAAGTTGATTAAATCAATCTTAGTCGTTAAATCATTTGCTAAAAATTTGTCGCGGCAAGATCAATAGTTGCTAACTCGATGTCAAATTCGGACTTGTTAAATTCATCTCTTTATTTTGTTGCTATATTAGTTGCTAAATATAGTTGCTAAATTAGTCTAAAATCAGTCTCGAAATTGGTCACTAAATCGGTCACTAAATTTGGTACTAAATTGGTCGCTAAATCGGTCACAAAATTGGTCGCTAAAACGGTCACTAAATCGGTCACTAAAATCGGTCACTAAATCGGTCACTAAATTTGGTACTAAATTGGTCGCTAAATCGGTCACAAAATTGGTCGCTAAAACGGTCACTAAATCGGTCACTAAAATCGGTCACTAAAATCGGTCACTAAATCGGTCACTAAAATCGGTCACTAAATCGGTCACTAAAATCGGTCACTAAATCGGTCGCTACAATTGGTCACTACATCGGTCGCTAAAATTTCGGTCACAAAATCGGTCGCTACAGTTAGCGACCAGTGATATAGCGACTGATTTTTTTTGGCCGCCAATTCAGTCGCTAAACGTTGTAGTGACCGATTTTTCCCTTATAGTGACCGAAAAATCGGTCGCTAAATAACGTTTTTTTTGTAGTGTTCATCTCTTTCATTTGTTCTTCCCATCCTTGATAGTAGGTAGCCTTTGCAGCCCCCATCATTAGGTCTCTCATTGCTGTACCTCCTCCAAATTTCTTCTTGAAATTGGCATATAGATGCCTCAAGCAAAGCCTATGTTCCACTGTCTCAAACATCTCTTCAAACACAGCAACCAAACCCTATATTGCCAAAAAATTAAACAAAAACAGCAACAAATTAAACAAACACAGCAACAAATTAAACAATATAGACTGAAATGAAACACAGTGAAGGTTTTAAACAATATACCTTTTGCTGATCTGAAATGAAAACCCATCTACTTTCTTGACCAATGTCCTCCATAAGCAAGGTCAAGAGTCATCTCCATGATTCCTTTGTTTCATTCTCAACAACTCCAAATGCAAGTGGATAATATTGGTCATTTGGGTCTCTTCCAATAGCTATTAAGAGTTGTCCCCCATATTTTGTCTTCAAATGACATCCATCAACCCCAATAAAGGGCCTACATGCAGTCTTGAATCCTCTCTTTGTGCCATTGAAACAGAAGTAAAAAGACCCAAATCTGGCTTGCAAACTGGGTGGAATTCTATCAACATTGATTTTGCAAGTGTTACCTTGGTGAGCCCGAACAAGCTCTCCAGCATAATTCCAAAGCTGGGAGTATTGCTTATCTGCATCACCTTCAACAAGATCTCTTGCAATCTTGATTCCCTTCCAAGCCCTATTGACAGTGACACCAGTAGCATACTTCCTTCTAATCTCCAACATGACTTCGGATATTTTAACCTTGCTTGTTGATTGAAGCTTTTCAGCCACAAGTCTACTTACCCACTTGGAGTTGGCATTTCTATTATTAAAAACCCTCCCACACGTGTGCTTATCCTTGTATGTTTTTAACCTATACGTGTGAGTGGTACCCACTTGACTACAATAAGCCAGATACCCACATTTGGTATTACACACAAGCCTTGCCCTATTTTTTTCACTTTTTATATACTTTAACTCCCTGCCATTTAATACAGCATGTTCCAAAATTGCCTCTTTAAATTGAGCAATAGAGTTAAACTCCAAACCAAGCTTGAATTTATAATTCCTATTTAATTCTTCGTTCTTGAAAATAGGGTACCTCATACCCCTGTGCCCAATATCATCTTCCTCAGCTTCTGAACATGTGCTGTATAACTCCTCACTCTCATATGTGTCCTCCATCACTTGTTCCTCTTCATCACTTGATGTAGATAAAGTTATTCCTGCTGCAGCTCTTTTTGCAGGAGACATCAACTTACGAGTAGACCACATCTTGGTTTTTCCTTTCTTGACAGAAACATTTTCTTCAGCAGCAGCAGGTACCTCAGGTTCAAATCCATCATCAACAGCATTTTCCCTTTCTTCTTCACTGTCATCAAAATGAATCCCTGTAGCATCATCTTCAGATTCAGCCTCAGTAGCTCCTTCAGTCTCCTCCTCTAAACCCTTGCCACTGGAATCTCCATCAATCTTCTCCCCAACCAGTGATTCAACATACATATGTATGTCACAGTTATGCTTGATTGCAAAATCAGAACATTGGAGTGCATCTCTGTCTACCTTAAGTGACTTATAACCACCTATATAGTCTGGTGAATCAGACATCCACCATAGGAGAACCTCTTCTTTGTATCCTAACTGTCTAACAATGTCAACAGCTTCAAAGAAACTCCATTTGTCAACATCATGGACATTGGCAACAGCAATATCCCCACCATTGTAGCCAGTGTTTTCCCCAACTTCAAATTTACCCCCATGGTGAATAATGATGCTGAAACTCATGCCTACAAAAACCCAAACATTTTAAACTTTAAAAAAGGTCCCTCAAATATATATTTTTTTGAAAAAGGTCCCTCAATTATCAAAGAAAACTGCTCAGTCAAATAAAGCACAAAGGCCCCTCATTTAAATACACAACAGAGCAACAGGGGTCAAAAACAGAAACAACCGTGGTCCCAAGCAAGTCAAATAAAGCACAAAGGACACATTGGTAAGTCAATCACTATATAATCACAGCAACAGGAGTCAAAAACAACACAATCACAGCAACAGAAGTAAAAACACATGCATGAGAATCAACATAACCTATTTTATTCACACAATGACAACAAACATCAACAGAATCAACAAAAACACACGCATCAAAAGGTGTTTTGACCAATAGAGTGCAATAAACACTCTCTTTTTGCATTTCAAACTGATACACAGAAAAACTTACTTCTGAGCTTCACAAACCCATCATCAAATGATTTCACAAACCCTAAACTAAAACACATCAACGAACCAAGTAAAAGACAGAAAAACTTACTTTTCAGCTTCGTTTCACCTCGTCTTCATTGTTGCTTCGTCTTCGTTGTTGCTTGTCTCGCCTTTTTTGTAACACCCTAAATATTTAATTAATTTATTTAATTAAGTATTTAGGAACTTATTTAATTTATTGGGCATAATTTAATTAATTAAGATTATATTAGTTTTGTGGTGGTATTAGGAAAAGAGGGCGCCACTTGCATGAGCTGGGCTTAAGTGAAAAGCCCAAGCCCATGATCCATTGAGACATGCGAAGTTGTGAGGTCATGTGAGGCTAGGGGTTTTTGGTTTCATTTTGCGAAATTGGAGAGAATAGAGGGGGGAGAGGCGCCGTTGGGGAGGAGAAGAGGGGAAGGGAAGTCGCAACTCCAAGGGGAAAAGAGGAACATGATCTTGTTGCTGGGTTCTGTTCGTGACTATCTCTAGGGCTTCTACTCTTCGAATTCGAGGTAAGGGGATGTCCTATCAATTTATATAATAGGTCCTATGATAGGTTTTAAGTAGGGATGGCCTAGATCTAATCCGTGAGTATGATTCATGTGTAATTTCATGTGGTTAATTCGATTGGTATGTGTTTTGATGATTTGGTTGCTCAAAGATCCGTTGTTGGTGTTGTAGGCGCCTAGGGCGCCATGTTTGTGCTTGTGATGTTGCTGAAATTTTGATGTTTGGTGAATGATTTTGATGATTCTATATCGTTGGGATTGGTGTTGTGATGGATCTTGCAAAATTGTGGAAAAATGCTGAAATTATTGTTCAGGGGCGCCATGGGCGCCATAGATAGTGTTGCTGGGAAATTCTGCTCCACGGTTACTGTAGCAGGGCGCCATGGGCGCCAAGCTGCCAGGGGGTGTGCGTGTGTGCTGGGCGCTGGGTGCCAGCGCTGGGCGCTGGGTGCCAGCGCTGGGCGCTGGGCGCCCGTGTGTGTTGCTGTGTGTGTTTGCGCTGGGCGCTGGGTGCCAGCGTTGGGCGCTGGGCGCCCGTGTGTGTTGCTGTGTGTGTTGCGCTGGGCGCTGGGTGCCAGCGCTGGGCGCTGAGCGCCCGTGTGGGCGTGTGTGCGTTGCGTTTTGTTAGGCGCTGGGCGCCAGGTGCCTGGGCGCTGGGCGCCCAAGGCGCCAGTTTTTCAGGATGTTCCCAAAATGTTTTCGAAAATTGTTTTCGCTATATCTTTTGACTCGGACATCCGTTTTAAACGTTTCAAAAAGTGTTGGGAAGCTTTTTCAATTGTCTATCTGTGTGTTCCATTTTTAAAAATAAAAACTTATAATTTCTGAAGGTTGCTGGGCGCCCAAGTGGCTGTTCCCGGTGGTCGCTGCTGTGACATTGAAAAGATGTTTCGGTGTCTTTAAAAATCCCCTTTTGTGTATAACCCGTGGTTTAACGTTTTAGTGTCAAAATTGATGATTTTGACGATGATGCCCTTAGTGGCTAGTTAAATGACCTTTTGCCCTTAGTGGCCAATGTTGTTAATTATGATGTGTAAATGACGATGATGCCCATAGTGGCTAGTTAAATGACCTTTTTGCCCTTAGTGGCCAATGTTGCTAATTATGACTAGTAAATGACGTTTTTGCCCTCAGTGGGAATTGTTTGAGTTGATGATGTTTATGAATAAGTGACGTTGAATTGTTTGAGTTGATGATGTTTATGAATAAATGACGATGAAAATAAGTGACGTTGAGGCCCAAAAGGCTAAGTGATGATCAGGCCCAAAAGGCTAAGTGACGTTGTTGTGTGTAAATTGTGAATTGACATGTGCTGTGCCTCTTATTTGGCAATTGGTAAGTGACGGGTCACATAGTTGACCGTGATTGTGTGATTTGTGCGTGGTGCATGTTATAGTGTCTCATGCATCCCATATGCATAAACCCAGTGACGTTTTGAGGCCCAAAAGGCTAAGTGACGATGAGGCCGTAATGGCTAAGCGACGTTTGTGAAAAGGTACCTCATGCATATGCCCGCGAGTGGGTTGCATTTCATATGCCTACATGACATAGTGATGAGTTATTGTAGTGATGCGATTGATGATTGTGATGTGATTATTTTAGAGCTGTGACTCGACTTATTGCTTATCATGTGATTTATTATATGGATTGAATTGGACTCACCCTTCTATTTGAATGTTACCCCTATGCGGTAACGTGCAGGTGATTGCGAGTGAAGGACTAGGTACCCTCACTACTTCGAGTCGGGTCGTCTGCTCTGATTATGTAACACTAGGGGGGGAATGACGTTGTTTATGACCATTGTTGTTGTTGGATTTTGCTATTGTGAGCCTTGCATAGTTGCAATGCCTTTTATGATTAAACTTGTTGGGTTTTCCGCTGTGAAGTTGTATGTTAATTGACGATGACGTTTTTGAAAGAATTATAATGTTGTTTTCGAAAAGCGAGTAAATTGGCGAGTAATGTTCAACGAAGTAAGTGTGACATCCCTTGTGATGTAATTAAAAATTTGAAACTCTGATTTTTTTTTACGCTAATAAAGTAACGGGTAGAAAAGGGGTGTTACATTTTTCGTCTTCGTCTTCTTCTCTCGCAAAACCCTTCGTCTTCTTCTCTCGAAAAACCCTTCGTCTTCTTCTTCCTAGTGTGTTACTGCATTCTCACTCTCACTCTCACTCTCTACTCTCTACTCAGAAACCACCTTTCCATTCTTCCTCTGTTTCTTCTTTCTTTTAGTTTCATTTTTTTTAATTGAAAGTGACTTATAATCTAACAAGTGGCAAGCCCATTTGGCAATTAAAAATGCCAACTCAGATACTTCACTGACACGTAGACACAGTTGTAACAGAGGAACTAACAAAAGGGCTAACGCCAAAATGGTGACATTTGCAAGGTGTTTTTAAAAAAAAATTGCAGGGGGTAAAAGCAAAACACCCCCTATTTGCGGGGAGTAAAAACATATTTAAACCTTAAATTGAAATAAAAACCTAAGCACACTCTAAGAGAGGTTTTGAAGGAGATTCTTTGTTACCTTTGAATTAAGACAAAAGGTTGTGAGATTCCCAAATGTAAGTATTGGTAGTTTGCTCCTCTTGTTCCTTTTCACATTCTTCAACTAAGAGTTAAAACCCTAACATTTATTTCCTTTCCTTCACCTTCTTTTCCCTCGGAGTTTTTTTTTTAGATAAGCAACTGTCATTATAAAAGAGGGCACAAGGGGTGCACCAATCCCTTACAATGACGGGGCCTCGTTAAATCCTCCAAGGGCCAAAACCCAAAGGGAAGAAGACCCGAGGAGGAAAGAGCACCCCAAGGGAGCCAAGAACAATCAGTAGAGTTTACAATGTAGAAATACACCCCATAGGACTACTAAACCAGTCCGAAAACATCAGCACACTATTGCTTCTCTCTCTCATCATTATTCTTCCTTCTTCCTCTTCTTTCTTCTTCTCTCTCGATTACTCTCTCTTTCTCACCCTTCTTTCTTTTCCTTTTCTTCTCACGATTTCCCTTTCTTTCTTTCTTTCTTTCTTTCTTTCTTTCTTTCTTTCTTTCTTTTTGTTTCTACGCCTCTCTCTTATTGATCCAGCTTTTTTCTTCTATTTTCTTCTTTTTTTTATCTTATTTCTTTTATTTTAATAATCCATTTTACTAACCACACCCCTTTATTGCTTATTACCCTCTTTTAATTGGCTACACTCACTTTTTCTTAGTCCATGAGTAAAATTACTATTCTACCCAAAAAAATCTAGATTTGCTCTAAATCACCAAATTAAAGGAAATTTGGGATGTTACAATTAGTTTAGGAGAGTGAGAGTTGTTATTTTTTGGGATCGAAACTTGGACTTCATGCTTAAACCTTTTCGATGTTCCTAGCTCACGAATCGAACTACCTACTAAGACATATGTTAATTAATATTTACAGAGTTATAAAATAAACCTATACCGTTATGTGAGCACGGTATATATTTAGCAAGATGTATAGTACCAAATTCACAACTGGACAACACCTTGCACAATGATCTTTGTGGGGTCTAGCTAGGGTAAACTCTCATGAAGTTAAGAAGTATTTTATTTCTTTCTTACTCCCTTCGGTCTCATTTATAAGCAAAAAACCATTTTTAATATTCATTAAATAACTGATGTATCTAGTCTATAATATAGTCCAGATACAGATAAATTTAAAAAAAATGTTTTTTTTGCTTATGAATGAGACCGGAGTAGTATATGATAACTGTATGAAAAACTGGATGCATCTTTTGAAAAGTAAAGATGAAGCACTGCAAATTAAGAGTATTTACACAATGGAATAGAATATTGTAATGAGATCTTCAATAAATACTGCAAAGAGCTTGGAATCACTAGGCACAAATTTGTTACGAGTACACCTCAACATAATACTTTTTTGGGGATTTTATTTTATAATGAGATTAACACAAAAAATTTCAATTTTATTTATTTATCATACACCAATGTATCTATATGGCCATAATTTTGATGTCGTTATGAATAATATGATGGATGTCCACTTCTATTAGCCTTCCACAATCAATACTCCCTTGTTGTAATGGGTTGTTAAGTGGCTCTTTATGTTTGATCTTTCACTTGCCCTTGCTCATCCTATAAATAGGGCTATTTCCTATGTAAGTGAGACACTTGAAAAGAATAGAAAAACTCTCACCTTCTATATTTGTTCATATCTTCTTCATCTTTCTTTTTGCTTTTATTTCTTATTTTACAACAGATGTTGGATTTACAAAAATTATTTTTATTTTTTTTATCTCGTTGGAATGAAATTTGATTAAGAGACATTGAATAAATATATTTTTTTATGTGATTTTAAGTTTAAAAATTATATTTATTTTAAATTAAAATATTATAAAATTAGATAACCTAAAAATTTAACCTAAAACCAGTCCCTCCTCTCGTGAACGCCTCCTTATAAATAAGCGGTTATGTTAATCACTTTGAGAATACTAGCACGAATCGGCCGCTTTACTCAAATCTGAAAGAGTCTCGTTCGCTTTCTCTATCCTTGTTATATTGCATTTGCCGATCAATACTTAGATCAACTACAACTTCATTCTACTCGGATCAATACTTTATATACACCGAATCCCAGGTGATTAATCTATTCTTTCATTTATATCATCTATTTTTTTGGTCTTATTTTCTTCTGATTGGTCATATGTTGTTTTGTCTTCACTAGATCCATGAGGGAGGCAAAAATACTCGGCTTGTGGACTATCATTACAAGCTTGATCAAACAGAAACCTTCAACGTTATCTTATATTTCTGCGCCATCTCTATTGTGCTTTGCTCTATTGTGTATTTTGAGTGTCCAACATATATAAATCTCCAACAACTGTGATTTCCTTGATTAAAATCGGTATGATATGTAATAATTATGAAATCGATTCAAATATTCCCCTTTTTGTTTACCATTATAATTGATTTAAGTTAAATTATTTCAGTATTTATGGTTGTTTTGAAGGTTTAACTCGTTCTATTGATTTGTTTTTGAATAATTTGCAGGTCTTATCTTGACAGAACAACACCAACACCACAACTTGTTTCCATATGTTTTGGTATAATTTTTTTCTTGTGTTGTCTTCCCCCTTTTCTTTCATCTTCTATATATACAAAATTGAAATAATTAATTTTCATGGTTATTCCCTTTGAATAAGATTTTTTTTTTGAATTCTACTTCTCTGCCAAACTCGCACTATATGTTTAATCATTTCTCTCTATCTACAACTTTCCTTGTATTATATAGCGATTAAGGTTCTCTAATTTATAGTATTATGGACGTGTAACTTATTATGTTAACCCCTCCGCTAATAAATTCCCAATTTATATATTTACATGTCTACCTCTATCTTGTTGCTTCATAAGATCACACTGCACACTTGATTTTTTCCTTCTTGGGCAACACCTCTATCTCTTTTGAATATAAATTTTTGAAGTATCTAATGTTTTCTTTTTTGATCACTTAAGGGTTCATGTGGTTTCTACCTTTAGGTCTTATGATTTTAGGGATATTTTATGTTTTCCCATAGAGGCCACAGCAAGCATTTTGTTAGGCATCTTTCGAGTGATGCAAATCCATCTTCCCCTTTACGGAAAATATATTTTGAGAATTTGCTTTTGTTCTTTTATGCTTGCTCAGTCTCTTTACGTCTAGGATTTGTGTTTGGTTTCTACTTCCTAACTCAAACTTCTTTTCTATTTTTTCCTCCTTTATGAAGGTATTTGTAGGAGAGGTTGAAGAATATATTGTCTAAAGAATGCCACATATGAATGCAGAAGTTGAGGATGGAAAATGCACTACTACTTCACATGGTTGAGTTTCTTTCTTTTTTTCAAAGTTGACTTGGTTCCTGGTTCTGCCAACACATTGTGTGACTCCAGGTGGGTCAAATATTAGCAATTTATTATATCTTATGACAAAACAATCTAATTACTATGTGTTTGATTATCATTGAAGCTTGAGTGACGGTCGAAATGCACAACCTTCCACAAAAAAAGGACGGTACCATGTTCAAAGTGCAACAAGGTTTTCTCTAAGTCACAAAGCTTTGCTAATATGAAAGCAAAGAAGAAAAACATAAGAGGTTGACGTCAAGAACCGAAAGAGGACACTCTGCATTCAAATGATGAACAATGAAATCCTTTGGTTCCCGTAACTTTTCATGTTGAGGTTGAAGTAGAGAACACAATCACAAAGCGTACTCATCGGCATGCATCCGTGGTTGTCAAGGAAGAAAAAGTGGAGCAGGATCAGGTTCAGAATCACCTTGGTTATCCTCCTGGATTTGAATGTCAATCTCGGTACGGTGATGTCAAAATCAAATCGGAGCCGAATGTATAATTCATATATGTATGTGCATGCCTCAATAAGGTCAAGTTACGGTGTTGTTTTAGGTTTTTCAATCACTACTTTTATGTTTGCTTAAATAGTATCAAGGAAGAAAAGGTGGAGTAGGTTCAAGTTCATGATTACCTTGCTATCCTTATGGATTTGAGTGTCATCCCCATTACGGTGATACCAAAATCAAATCAGAGTCGAATGTATAATTCATATATGTACGTGCGCATGCTTCAATATGGTCAAGTTACAATATTGTTTTAAGTATTTTGGTTAATACTTTTATGTTTGCTTAAATAGTATTAAGGAAGAAAAAAAGGAGCGGGATCAAATTCAAGATTACCTTGCTATCCTTCTAGATTCGAATGTCATCCCCGTTACGGTGATACCAAAATCAAATCGAAGATGAACGTACAATTCATATATATATATATGCATGCTTTAATAGGGTCAAGTTACAATGTTATTTTAGGTTTTTCGATTAGTACTTTTATGTTAGCTTCAATAGTGTCAAGGAAGAAAAAGTGAAGCAGGATTAGGTTTAGGATCACCGTTGTCATCCTCCTGGATTTGAACGTCATCCTTGTTATGGTGATGCCAAAATTAAATTAGAGCCAAATGTATAATTCGTATATGTATGTGCGTATTTTAATAAAGTCATGTTACAATGTTGTTTTAGGTTTTTCAATCATTATTTTTATGCTTGCCTGTTTTTTCTTTGGTGGTTTTGTTGTGTACTATTGATAATATTTGGTTTTAACTTTCAGTACTTGTATTATTTTCTCTCGTGAATTTAAGTTGATACGAATTAGAGAGGAATAGATACTCTCGCATTATGATTGCTGATCATGTTAAAATTAATCTCATACATGTTTATGTATCTATTCTTGTATATAAAAAGGGGGTGGTGTAACCATTAAAGATATAGCCTTACTAAGGAAGACCTCCCAAAATACATCAACTAAGAGTTCTTAATTAATACAACACTGGAATGAGCTATTTATAATACAAAGAGAGTCCTAGAGTTTTCTATGCTATAGGGAATCCGTCTCTGCTCTCTTTTATGTGCCTGCCACCGAGGTGGTGGTGTGACCACTACTTCGGTACGAGCCTATGGCCAGCTGGCCACGTCCTCCTTGTTTTTCAATAGTACGCGCATGCTTCAATAAGGTCAAGTTACGGTGTTGTTTTAGGTTTTTCAATCACTACTTTTATGTTTGCTTAAATAGCAAGGAAGAAAAGGTGGAGCAGGATTAAGTTGAAGATTACCGTGCTATCCTTCTGGATTCGAGTGTCATCCCCATTACGATGATACAAAAATCAAATCGGAGTAGAATGTATAATTCATATATGTATCTGCATGCTTCAACAGGGTCAATTTACGATGTTGTTTTAGGTTTTTAAATTGGTACGTTTGTGTTAACTTCAATAGTGTCAAGGAAGGAAAAGTGAAGTAGGATTAGGTTTACGAGTGTCAAGTGAAGCAGTACTTTTATGTTTGCTTGTTTTTTCTTTGGTGGTTTTGTTGTCTACTATTGATAATATTTGGTTTTAATTTTAAATACTTCTGAGTGATTTTTTTCTCTCATGAATTTAACTTGATATGAATTAGAGAGGAATAGATACTCTCGTGTTATTTAGGATGTCAGAAATTAACAGTTGTATTTTTTCTAGCAGTGTTCCTGATTTTGAGAGCTCCTTTGACATGATTTTATCCCTTTTTTGGTGATGGTTCCAGGCATGGGGTAATTCCTCCTCTTGGTTATTTTATGAGTGGTATCACTACTAGAAAAATCAGAAATAGAGACGGACGGATTCCGTCTCTAAAAGTGGGAAATTCCGTCTCCAAGCCTTTTAGAGACGGAATTAGAGACGGAACTAGATCCGTAGCTGAAAATGCGGTCGCAAATGCTTCAGAGACGGAATATGTCATGCTGTCGCTAACCAGAGACGGCTTTTTTTCCGTCTCTAACATTAAATAATTCGTCGCTAACTTTCAGCTTATATAATTTACGTTGACCAAAAATCCGTCTCTGTAGAGACGGAAAATATCCGTCTCTAGTAGAGACGCAATTATTATTCCGTCGCCAATATTAACATTTTACTTAGAGACGGATTTGTAATTCCGTCTCTAATGACTGTTTTTTTTAATGTTAGAGACGGAAAATATCCGTCTCTAGTAGAGACGCAATTATTATTCCGTCGCCAATATTAACATTTTACTTAGAGACGGATTTGTAATTCCGTCTCTAATGACTTTTTTTTTTCAGGCTTCTTCCAGAACTAAATATATTTTCCTGCCTAAAATATCAAATTAATTCAGATTTCAATACACATTTCAAACAGCCTAAAATATCAAAATAATTCAGATTTCAATACACATTTCGATTAATTGTACGAAAAGTATTTAAATAACTACATTGCAAAAAGTTACACCCAACACTAACTAAAACATTATCCAAAAGTTACACTTAATCAAACTAACATTAAATTTAGCAAAAGCATATATGTTGCTAAATCTAATCAAAATTCATCCATTCTAGCTTCAGCTATCTCCTCATTGTAATAGCCATCATCTTCTTCAGGTGCATCAAGTAAAGCTTTTAAATTTTTATTACGCATAAGCCTCTCAAACATCTGCTCATATCGGTCTACTTTTCTCTTTATGTTTTCTTGTTCAATATTCTTCCCTCGAAGCTCTTGAAGCTCAACTGTTAATGTTTGAACCTTATCTTTCAATATAGAAACCTCTTCTGACGATGTTGCATCTTTATACCTCGAATCCTTCAAAGATTCTTTAACATCATACGCATGAGATCCTACTCCAAGAATACGTCCCTTTTTGCTTATGCCACCAACAACTTCCAAAAATACATCATTATCAAACATTTGTGCGGATTGCTCGCCCGTAACATCACCACTTTGAAGTTGTCTCTCAGTTAATTGTGATTGAAACATTTCCTGAAATTAGAGTTATTAGTCTATATTTACATTTAAAAAACCCAACTTTCAGAATTACAAATTACAAATAGTAGACACATACAACTATTTTTGCTTGTTTCTCATTCAACCACTCATTCGGTTTTCCCTTCGGCCTATGGAGTCGCTCGTAAAGCTCATACATCGTTGGATCTCTATTAAGTTCTACCTTCTACAAGAATAACAAGGAAACGATAAATTAAAACAAATTTAATTAAATAGTCTTGCTTTCAACAAAAAAACACTAACCATTTTCTTTGCATGCTCCCTTGCAGATATGGAACCTCCAGAGTGCACATTATGTCCTTCTTGGGCCTGCCTATTTTGCTTATTAGTTTTTGAAATTCTTTGCCAATTGTCATCTTTCCATAGAAGTTTCAATGGTTCTAAATACTCTTCATCAATCCAACCACTTTTATCTTCTCCACTACGCACCTTAAACAAAGCATTTTTCAATGCCGATGATCCACAACTATTAAAACTCTTTTTAATTTGGTTATCATCCTTCTCAAGCCATTTATACTTTGCCTACAACCAAAAAACCATGAACTGAATATTTTAGATATAAAACCTCCAGAGTGCCATTCAAATTCCAGATTGCATATTCCAGATTGCGCAAGGGAAGACAGCATAGAAAACTACCGTTTGCTCATTCATAAAACAGTAGTATTTAATAAGACAGCATAGAAAACTACTGATTGCATATTCCAGATTGCGCAAGGGAAGACAGCATAGAAAACTACTGTTTGCTCATTCATAAAACAGTAGTATTTAATAAAACAGCATAGAAAACTACTGATTGCATATTCCAGATTGCGCAAGGGAAGACAGCATAGCAAACAATAGTTTAGGAAAGATCCTGCTAACTGAATACCAGCTCAATAGTATTTAATAACATTTGATAACAAAAAGAGTCAATCACCATGCAATACACAAGTTCAACAAAATGGGATCACCAGTCATCACAATCTATTACATATACACTAGTACTCTACTTAGACATTAAATAAAAAGAATAAAGAGATAAGTTGAATTGAGTATAATGGAGCTCAATCCTTTTCCATTCATTTATGTGCTTTGCTGTGACAAAAGACTTCAATTGAAAGTTACCATGGTGCAGGTTTTGGAGAAGGATTTGGCTATATTTGGATTCTTTATTGCTTTAGGAAGAAGTACGCGGACATTTCTTCTGGCAAACAACGGCTTTGATACTCTAGATGATCCAATTGAAGATTTCATCAGGTATCACTTCTGTTACATGTTATTAATGTTGTTAAAACATTAAGTTCTTATTGTTTTAGAAGTTTAATTTGTCACTAATAGTTTTTGGTTTAGGCCTTTACTACTAAGCTTGTACTACACTAGTATTTGACCCAGGTAGTTCATATAAATAGTTGTATTGGGTTAGTAAGTTTACAAGCATAATATCATCATAGTAGTATCTCTTCTCTCGCCCATTAAACCACTGTAACTTCAGCAACATTCTCTTCGACTCTGTTTTTGCTTTCTATGAATTTATGTGCACTTATTTATTCATATAATTATTTGTTACAGGTATCTTATTGGGGTAAGTGTTTTATACTACCCCCAGCTCTCATCCATTAGTTCATATCAAAAGCTACAATTAATTTGATAAGTATTCATATAATTATTTGTTACAATCAAAAGCTACAATTAATTTGATAAGTATTATATCTTAATACCTCAAATAAGGCTATATATCTTTCCAAATTGACTATCTTTGACTATCTTAATAACACATACTTTTGACCCTATTCGTAAAATTCTAATTTCGTCTCTAACCAAAACAATCCGTCTCTAAAGGCGTCTCTATTAGAGACGGAAAAAATTCCGTCTCTAAAATCCATCGGTATTTGAGATTTTTCTAGTAGTGTATGTTGATTATATTGATCGCATCTCTAGGAGGTAGTAGATAGTTCAGTTGGTTGTTTTTGGTCGGCTATTTTATCTCGATTGTATATGGGTTGGGAACTTCTGATACTCGGCTTTAAAATATATGTTTTCCTTTCAAAAAAAATTCTCGCGTGGAGATCTTGGGTAGTCTTTGGTGGAGCTTGGCTCCCCCAAAAGTCATTGCATTCTCTTGGCAGCTTCTCCTGGATCGGGTCCCCACGAGGATGAATCTGCTTCGTCGCCGAGTTATTTCGGATGAATCGCTAGCATCCTGCGCCATCTGTCGGGATTTGGTCGAATCTTCAGCCCACCTGTTCTTGAGGTGTCCCCTAGCGATATCTGTTTGGTATGATGTGTTCCGCTGGTTAGGGTGGCAGCTACCTTTGCCACCGGATCTATTCACTCTCTTCGCGGCAGTATGTGCTTTTGGTCGTGGGGCGAGGGCGAGGCATGGCCTGAGTCTCATTTGGCATTCTGTCTCATGGCTATTATGGGATGCGCGTAATGGTTGTATTTTCTCGGGTAGAATTCCAGATCGAGACTCTGTGGTCGGTCGGGTGAAATCACTGTCATGGAGGTGGTTTATTTATTGATCTTCGGGTCCTCCTTGTATTTATTATGAGTGGCATGTGGCCCCTGTTTTGTGTATTTCTAGATACTAATTAGCTATCTTGCGACTTTGCTCTTTGTTTCGGTTTGGATACCCCTAGTGTCCAATCGGAACCCTTTTCATCTATATATATAATACACTTTTTGTTTTTCAAAAAAAAAAAATACTCTCGCGTTATGATTGTTGAGCATGTAAATAGTTATTGTTAAGTTTGAACTTTGAACACGAGACAATATCCAAGACCCTCAATTTCATAGGTATATTGTTAAGAACGTGTAACATCCGCAAAATAATTAATGGAATTATTTGGGTGTTAACCCAATTAAATTAATTTAGTACTTGACTGGTAAATTTATTGAGTGCTAAAATTATTTATTGGTTGTCATCGGATCGTTAACCGGATAATACGGATCAAGGAAGTTTCGGAATCGAAATAGGAGATTTAGATCAATATGGTAATTTGACCATGTTGCCATATATTTATTAAATAAATATATGTATATACGTGTGTGTGTGTGTGTGTTAATAAGAAAGGAAAGAAAAGAATTGAAAGAAAAGAAAGAAGAAAGCCACGCGAGAAACAGAGAGGAGAAGAGAAAAAGAAAAGAAGAGAGAAAGAAAGGGGAAGGAAGAAGAAGAGGAAAAAGGGGAAGGTTAGGCTCATCAAAACGACTTCCGTTCAACACGAAAAATGCTCAGCGTTACTTCCTCTTCGATTTGGTACCAACATCTTCATCATCAACTCACTCTACACGAATTTACCATTTTCGGTTTGAAGCTCAAGGTGGAATTTTTGAGAGCTATCTTCGTCAATAAAGCGGTTTGAAGGCTAGGGGAGTTCGAATGGAGGCTTGGGTACTAGCTTGGAGTGAAAGAATCAAGGTTTGATTGGGTGAGATTTGAGAAATCAAATTTGGGGTTTTTGTGAATAGTGATTCGAAGGTTAGGGATGATGAATAGTGTCCATGAAGGATTTTGAGGAATTCGGCATTTCGGTCAAAAGCGGTTTCGTGATCGAGTGGGAAGCTTTGAAAGCGGAAGTGGCGTCGTCGGAACGGAGAGTTTAAGCGGGGAGCGTTCGTGTGGCTACTCGGTGAATTCGGCTCGATCGTGGTTCACGCTTCAAGGGTGAGTTCTACTCACGTTTAGGATTTTTGTTTTTCGAATTAATTGATAAACTGTTTTATCGCTTTCGCTGGACTGGAATATTATGTGATACTGTCTGATTCGGGTTAGGAATCGATTGGGGCGAGTCTCGGGTTGCGTCGCGTTAAAAATGGAATTTTTGGTGATTTGATTCAAGAGATTTTGATTTAAAACCGTTATTTGAAAATATGTCGCGTTTTAATACGATTCGTTTTGATTGAGTTTTTGATTGGATTGATTGATTGTTTGATGTTGATTGGGTCTGATTATATGTGTGTGAAAACTGTTTTCAATCGGAACAAAAATCGGAATTGAGCGGAATAGCGGATTTCGCGAAAATCGCAAAATTCTGCACTTGACAGGCCCCCCTTACTGCCAGTCCACGCGCCACTTGCGCGCCGCGCGCCACTCGCGCGCCACTGGACAGAACCTTACTGTCAGCTCGCGCGCCGTTTGCGCGCCACGCGCCACTCGCGCGCCTAGTTGGCAGAATTTCAGCAACCAAACACTGTTTTTCGTTTCGCGATAACTTTTGATCCGGGAACCCGATTGAGGTGTTCTAAGATGCGTTGGAAAGCTTATTCAGAGGCCTAACTGAATATTCTATTTTTAAGGCAAAATGAACTGTTTTTGATATTGAAAATTGTGTCGAAAAGCGGTCAACTAGAGTGCGAGTGTGAACTTGGATTTTATAAAATGTGGATTAAAGTGTTTCATTGATTGTCTGATTTGATGGACCGTGGGTTCATAGTACTGTAGATATATGTTTATATATCGAGTTGGGTGACGACCCATGTGTAACATACTAGGCGGGGCAGTCATGATCCCCTTCCCTAGGCTCCATGCCAATAGGAGAATGTACTATTGGTAGGGGGCTTCACCGGGATTAGCGATGTTCCGCAGTCGGTGTTATGTTAAAGATTATTGTACGATACACCGGGATTAGCAATGTTCTGCAGTTGGTGCCGTACTCTGTTTATTGTGCGATACACCGGGATTAGCAATGTTCTGCAGTCGGTGCCGCACTGTGTTTGTTGTACGATACACCGGGATTAGCAATGTTCTGCAGTCGGTGCCGTACTTTGTTTATTTTGCGACATACCGGGAGTAGCAATGTTTTGCAGTCGGTGTCGTGTTAATCTATAAAAGAGCTAATAAATGAACCGAGAGTGTTAGTAGGGGTCTCGGTAGAACTCACTGAGATTGTATCTCACTGTTTAAATGTTGTTGTTTTACAGAGACACAGGGACAGCGGAAATCCAAGGGGCACGAGTAGGTTGAGCTCGGATTGGTTGCTGATAGCCTAGCTTTATGTTTAAGCTTATTTCCCTTTTGTTGTCTGTATACTAAGACATTATGTATTTAGTGTATATCTTTCTTCCGCTTTCTTGTATGATACTGAATACTATAGATGCTGATGGTATATGGTCTGAGAACCATATTGTCTTGTTGTAAATAAGACTGTTTGGGTTATATTCAGCGAAAAATTTATAGTGATATTCAGTGTCTAAGCAGGAATTATATCTCTGATGTGTTACTAATGTGCACTTGGGTATTTTTAGTCGATAGAAATACCGGGGTGTTACAGTTGGTATCAAAGCAGTTCGACCTAGTCGGACTTAGTTTAGGGTTGAGTCGATTCCTTGTTAGTCCTGGTTGTAATTACACTTGTGATGCTAAGGGACATTGAGCCTGATCAACTTAATACTTAGTGCATCATAAGCAGAATTATGGTAGGATGATCAAGACGCAGTCCTCGACCAAAATCGGAATCTTCAACCGGTGCATCCTCAGGAAAGGTGACAAGACGGTGGAAGAATACACCGCTAAGTTTGAGAAGTTGTCTCAGTTTTACCAAGTGGTAAAGTAAGCTCTGGATGACGAATGGAAAATGCAGAAGTATAAGAAGGGCATAAGTGCTTTTATGACTTAGGGTCTCAGTTCTTATACTATTACCAATTATGTTGCCTTAGTGCAATCAGCCTATGTCGCCGAGGATGATCTCATAGGAAATATGGGAAAGGAAAGGAGGTAGTTGAATTATCAGCTCCGAATGGAAAGTCCTAAGATAATTTCATCAAAGGAAAAACAGGTGCAATTCCTTGATTCTTCAAAGGTTAGAAGATGTTCTAACTGTGGAAAGCCCCACAGTGGTGATTGCAAGTGAAGATCTAATCGGTGCTATTACAGTAATGTAGAGGGTCACTATGGTAAAAAGTGCCCTGCCAGGAAAAGTTCCAAGGAGTCATAAGCAGCTCCAAGGCAAGGACGAGTCAACATTCTGGATGTTTAGGCAGTTACGACTGCAGACAATCTACTAAGGAGTGTGAGATCAGTTTTCAATAACTCGATCAGTATATTATATGATTCGGGTGCAACCTATTGCTGTATATCCCGATCGCATGTGAATCGGTTGGGATGAGCCTTATCATCGCTATCCGAGCCGATAACTATTTTAACTGCTGCTAAGGGTTGTGACTAGACCTAATCTTTGTATAGAATTGTCTACTTGTCGAAGGAGGCAGGAATTTCGTTGTAGAATTTATTGTTTGCCTACGAGAAGTGTGGACACCATTTTGGGTATGAATTGGATGACTGCGAATCATGTTACAAGCGTTCGCGTTAATTAGCTATCAGCTTTGCTTCAGAATCAGTTAAAATTGTCTAGGACAAATTCTGAAGCGGTTACCTAGTTCACCTTAGACGGTCAACCTTCATTCCAAGGTGCGGGAGCACATGTTAGTATGTTATCTGCATCCGCTGAAACAAGTTTAGATTTGGCGAACGTTCAGGTCGTGAATGACTTTCTGGATGTTTTCACGATGAAGTTTCTTCCGAACCTCCAGAGCGAGAGGTAGAGCTTACTGTAGAATTGGTTCCTGGCACGGGATCAATATCTATTGTTGCTCATTGAATGTTTCTTCAGAATTAAAGGAAATGGAGTCTCAACTTGAAGAGTCGATGCTAAAGAAATTCATTCGACCGAGTACTTCGCTAAGGAGTGCTCTGGTGTGGTTAGTCAAAAGGAAAAATGGTAGCATGAGATTATACATCGATTATCGACAACTTAAGAAAGTGACGATCAAGAATAAATATCCCTTGCCAAGGATAGACGATTTTCTTGAGCAATTTGAGACGCTGCTGTGTTTTCTAAAATTGATCTGAGGTCAGGACATCATCAAATAAAAGTTAGAGCCTTAGATATTCCGAAGACAGCTTTCCATACTAGGTATGGACATTATGTATTTGTAGTGGTGGCCTTCGGTTTGACTAACGCTCCGGCGGTATTCGTGGATTTCAGGAACCGAGTTTTTCATTCGTATTAGGATCAGTTTGAAGTCGTTTTCATCGATGATGTCTTGATGTGCTCGAAGACCATTGAGGAGCATGTCCAACATCTCCTCATTGTTCTGAGTGTACTCCGAGAAAAGGAGTTGTACTTGAAACCTTCGAAGTGTGATTTTTGGGTGTCAGAGGTAAAGTCTTTGGGACATGTGATTCCCCAAGTCGGGAGTTTCTGTAGGTCCCAGTGAGAAGGAAGCGGTGTTGAATGGGAGTGACCGACGTCAGTCGCAGAGATCAAAAGTTTCTGGATCTAGCCGGTTACTGTAAGAGGTTCGTTAAAGGGTTCTCACAGTTAGTTGTCCACTTACTCGGTTAACTCGTAAGGGTCATCCGTTTACGTGGGATGCTGATTGTGAAGAATGTTTTCAAGAATTGAAGGTTTGGTTGACTTCTGCTCCATTCCTGATTCTTCCGGATCCGTCTTTGAAGTTCCAAATTTACGACGATGTTTCTGGGAAGGGTTTAGAAGGTGTTCTTGTGCAGAATCAACAAGAGGTAGCTTATGCGTCCAGGCAATTGAAGACTCATGAGGAGAATTATCCAACTCATGAATTAGAGTTAATACCTATTGTGTACGCACTGAAGATTTGGAGACGTTACCTGTATGGGTCTCGTTTCGAAGTCTCTAGTGGTCACAAGAGTTTAAGGTATCTGTTTGATCAGAAAGAACGGAATAGCAGGCAGAGGAGTGTGTAGGATTTCTGAAGGATTATGACTTCGGGTTGAAGTATCATCCAGGAAATTCCAATGTTGTAGCTGATGCGAGTAATAGGAAATCGCTACACACGGCAGTATTATGATGCATTAGATGGAATTATTAGAGTCTGATAGAGACTTAAATCTGAATTCAAGATCAAGGAGAATCCGGTTAGTGTTGAGCCATATGAGGATCTCTAGTTCCCTAAGGGATTCTATACGCTTAGCATAGGAAGTTGATGTGAAGCTACAATCACAAAAGGTATTTCCAGATTTTACCATGGATAGTGATGGAGTCAATTGTTTCAACGGTAGAATCTGTGCGGCCGATGATGAGATAGTATTATGAGATTCTGTTTGACAAGTCGAACGTGAACACGAATATGTAGGTGAGGTAACTGCTGACTGTTTTCACGTTGCGAATAACCATCAAAGGATTAATTGATGGATCTGCTTGTAAGTGACTGAAATTTCCGAAGTGAAGCTTGGCGTGCGGTATAATAGTTTTGAAAAATCGTTGTTGTGAAAACCCGCATGCTAAGGTTAATTTTGGGAACGAATCAAGAGGCTAATAGGACCTGATTGAAGAAAATCATAGGAGGCGCACTTAGGTTGAGGGGAAGCTCTCAACGCTATTGACTAATTCGGAAAGGAGCTCTGAGTTCTGTTTGATAGTTGTTTGGAGAACAACTGAGGTGATTTTCATTACGTTCAATTTATTTGATGTCCCCGTGGTTTATTTCTACGTTTAAGATAAACGTTTCTGGAAAATCCTTATTCCATCTTCTTTCGAGAAGTATTATCTCGAAATCTTGGGGGCGAGTCAAGAAGTTTGACAAGTGACTTTTTCGTCACATTGTCGGTATGTATGAGAACCGTTAAGGATACTAGAAGATTTGTTGAGAAAGTGTTTACACCTTTCGAGGAAATCGTGTTTGTTTTTACATCTACCGAGGAGTACTTTGATTTGGATTAATCAAGTTGGGGAGCAAGTGAGGAATGAAGCTTCGGAAGTGTTTTTGAATGCGGTGCCGAGCCTATATAGGCGAAAGAGGAGTTTCTCGTGTTGATTCGTAACCAGAGAGTTCGTATCAAGGTAGTAGTGGATCATACTTGGAGATTGATGTGCCCACTTGGGAAGAGTTCCTACGCTCATTTCGTTAGTTCGAGATTGTTTTTCAGCAACTTAAGACCTTTCTGAGAATGTCGATTCTCGATTAGTCAGATGAAAGACTCGACGAAATTTTGAGGACAAAATTCTTTTAAGTTGGGGAGAATGTAACATCCGCAAAATAATTAATGGAATTATTTGGGTGTTAACCCAATTAAATTAATTTAGTACTTGACTGGTAAATTTATTGAGTGCTAAAATTATTTATTGGTTGTCATCGGATCGTTAACCGGATAATACGGATCAAGGAAGTTTCGGAATCGAAATACGAGATTTAGATCAATATGGTAATTTGACCACGTTGCCATATATTTATTAAATAAATATATGTATATACGTGTGTGTGTGTGTGTGTTAATAAGAAAGGAAAGAAAAGAATTGAAAGAAAAGAAAGAAGAAAGCCACGCGAGAAACAGAGAGGAGAAGAGAAAAAGAAAAGAAGAGAGAAAGAAAGGGGAAGGAAGAAGAAGAGGAAAAAGGGGAAGGTTAGGCTCATCAAAACGACTTCCGTTCAACACGAAAAATGCTCAGCGTTACATCCTCTTCGATTTGGTACCAACATCTTCATCATCAACTCACTCTACACGAATTTACCATTTTCGGTTTGAAGCTCAAGGTGGCGTTTTTGAGAGCTATCTTCGTCAATAAAGCGGTTTGAAGGCTAGGGGAGTTCGAATGGAGGCTTGGGTACTAGCTTGGAGTGAAAGAATCAAGGTTTGATTGGGTGAGATTTGAGAAATCAAATTTGGGGTTTTTGTGAATAGTGATTCGAAGGTTAGGGATGATGAATAGTGTCCATGAAGGATTTTGAGGAATTCGGCATTTCGGTCAAAAGAGGTTTCGTGATCGAGTGGGAAGCTTTGAAAGCGGAAGTGGCGTCGTCGGAACGGAGAGTTTAAGCGGGGAGCGTTCGTGTGGCTACTCGGTGAATTCGGCTCGATCGTGGTTCACGCTTCAAGGGTGAGTTCTACTCACGTTTAGGATTTTTGTTTTTCGAATTAATTGATAAACTGTTTTATCGCTTTCGCTGGACTGGAATATTATGTGATACTGTCTGATTCGGGTTAGGAATCGATTGGGGCGAGTCTCGGGTTGCGTCGCGTTAAAAATGGAATTTTTGGTGATTTGATTCAAGAGATTTTGATTTAAAACCGTTATTTGAAAATATGTCGCGTTTTAATACGATTCGTTTTGATTGAGTTTTTGATTGGATTGATTGATTGTTTGATGTTGATTGGGTCTGATTATATGTGTGTGAAAACTGTTTTCAATCGGAACAAAAATCGGAATTGAGCGGAATAGCGGATTTCGCGAAAATCGCAAAATTCTGCACTTGACAGGCCCCCCTTACTGCCAGTCCACGCGCCACTTGCGCGCCGCGCGCCACTCGCGCGCCACTGGACAGAACCTTACTGTCAGCTCGCGCGCCGTTTGCGCGCCACGCGCCACTCGCGCGCTAGTTGGCAGAATTTCAGCAACCAAACACTGTTTTTCGTTTCGCGATAACTTTTGATCCGGGAACCCGATTGAGGTGTTCTAAGATGCGTTGGAATGCTTATTCAGAGGCCTAACTGAATATTCTATTTTTAAGGCAAAATGAACTGTTTTTGATATTGAAAATTGTGTCGAA
Source organism: Astragalus membranaceus (assembly GCA_039519185.1). NCBI lineage: Eukaryota > Viridiplantae > Streptophyta > Magnoliopsida > Fabales > Fabaceae > Astragalus > Astragalus membranaceus. Next base: position 36,137,178 of record CM076853.1, on the reverse strand, counting down.
AAGCGGTCAACTAGAGTGCGAGTGTGAACTTGGATTTTATAAAATGTGGATTAAAGTGTTTCATTGATTGTCTGATTTGATGGACCGTGGGTTCATAGTACTGTAGATATATGTTTATATATCGAGTTGGGTGACGACCCATGTGTAACATACTAGGCGGGGCAGTCATGATCCCCTTCCCTAGGCTCCATGCCAATAGGAGAATGTACTATTGGTAGGGGGGTTCACCGGGATTAGCGATGTTCCGCAGTCGGTGTTATGTTAAAGATTATTGTACGATACACCGGGATTAGCAATGTTCTGCAGTTGGTGCCGTACTCTGTTTATTGTGCGATACACCGGGATTAGCAATGTTCTGCAGTCGGTGCCGCACTGTGTTTGTTGTACGATACACCGGGATTAGCAATGTTTTGCAGTCGGTGCCGTACTTTGTTTATTTTGCGACATACCGGGAGTAGCAATGTTTTGCAGTCGGTGTCGTGTTAATCTATAAAAGAGCTAATAAATGAACCGAGAGTGTTAGTAGGGGTCTCGGTAGAACTCACTGAGATTGTATCTCACTGTTTAAATGTTGTTGTTTTACAGAGACACAGGGACAGCGGAAATCCAAGGGGCACGAGTAGGTTGAGCTCGGATTGGTTGCTGATAGCCTAGCTTTATGTTTAAGCTTATTTCCCTTTTGTTGTCTGTATACTAAGACATTATGTATTTAGTGTATATCTTTCTTCCGCTTTCTTGTATGATACTTAATACTATAGATGCTGATGGTATATGGTCTGAGAACCATATTGTCTTGTTGTAAATAAGACTGTTTGGGTTATATTCAGCGAAAAATTTATAGTGATATTCAGTGTCTAAGCAGGAATTATATCTCTGATGTGTTACTAATGTGCACTTGGGTATTTTTAGTCGATAGAAATACCGGGGTGTTACAGAACGTAACCTTGATCACAAGTGACATGAATTCAGAAATGAGAATATTGGTAAACAACAGCCGAATAATTATACATGAAAAGTTTCAACCATGATTTGGATTTAATATTTTAAGCTTTTTCCAGTTGATGGAGTAGCAAATTCAAAACATGCATTCTTGTGTGACTCTAAAGTTTGGACTATTTCAGAGACTAATTATTGGTTAGAAACATGCATTCTGGTGTTACACCATATTTTCTTCATTCCAGGCTTCTCTGCTTACATTATTTGTGGACAACGCCATCAGGGAGACTTTCCATTAAGATGTAATAGCCTATTTCATTGATTAAGGGTATGTTTGGATGAAAGGTTTAGGAGGGGAGGGGAGGACTTGATTTTCAATTCTAAATTTAGGAAGCTTTAAAATGTTTCTAAACAAAATTGAAGTGCGATTAACAATGTTTTATCATTATCTATCATGTTATTCTTTCAAACTTTTAAAATCTCAAATAGATATTAAAATATAGACCAAACCCTCCAAAGCCCTCCCCTCAAAAACCCTCCCAAACATACCCTAAAGTTTTAGTGGGTCCCTTTACAAGAGATGGCCAACTATATCATATTCTACCAGAGTCCCAGAGTCATTCATTGATTATTGTTATTTCTTTTTTTGATGTAGGTTATTGTTATTTCTGGTTGTAATAGTTTATTTCATTGATTAAAGTTTCATTCAACTTCAATACAAAAGAATTTTTTTTTTTGGTACTATGTGTGTATTTTACTTCAAAATATTTAGCATGTCCAAATTAGAGAATACTCGATTTATACCAATAAAATTAGAGAATACCCGTATAAACTCTAATAGTGTCGAGCGATCTTTTAAATGCTCAATTACTAATGCGCCCTCTATCTCTCGATGGATAGTAAAAGGAAGCCAAAAATGCAATAATATACAAATTCATGGCTTAGAATTTGTTCATCACCAACTCTTCTTCTCGGGGTTGCTTTGGATGTAACACGAAAAAGGATCAACTTGGAGTGATGTTGAGCAACGACATTAATCTTTGTGGATCGTCTTCTCTTTTAGAATCAGAATGTAACACCTTAGTATTTCGACCTTGGAAGAAATACCGAGACTTCCATAAACAACACAATCAGAGTACTAACTCTACTTTAGACATTGAACAACTCTAATTAGATGAAACATTCACCTTAACAATATTTGATTTAGGAAAGTTCTTCACAAGGAAAAAACAAAGAGACATTAACATTATTCGAAAGTCGATACAAAACCCTAATGTTCAATATCCAATAGCAGAATTAATAATAGCAACGATAACTTCAAAACCTATGTTAAAGTATCGAGTACAACTTAGGTAAACAAAAAAACTACTAGGGTAAGCAAGCAAAATATAACATTGATCTCAAGGATCCTTTCTTGACTAGAAACTCGGAATAGCAGCTACTTTTTCTCGTTTTGCTTCAATTTCCCCTGCTTATCTGTAAACACCACAAAAATTAAACAGTGAGATTACAAATCTCAATGAGCTCCTCGGAACCCCTCACCTTAATCTCTCGGTGTTTTAACTTATCTTTCTCTTTAGCACAAACCCCGGTACTGCAAGCCTTATACCACGGGAAACCCACCAGACAAAAGCCTTGGCTTAGTCAACTTAATTGAGCCTAGGTTATGGAGTTCATGACTTCCCTCCCCTAGTGTGCTTTTAACTGGGGATCGTCATCCAAAGTGTTTTATGTTTACTTAGACACTTGTGTCCATAACTTGACCTTGGCCATTTTCTCACTCGATAAAAGTTTAAGTACTTTGTTTATTGTCATTAATATAGCTTGGATAAGTAAAAAGTTTCCGAAACTCAAAACATATCAAAACTCACTTACAATCATGTACTAATACTTAATTAGGGTTAGGGTTAGCAATGGGAAAGAATTGGGACTTAAAATGAAGAGGAATTAAAAATTTTAAAGTCTGGCTACCCAAGGGTGGCACGGTCCGTGCCACTTGAGGCACACGGTCCGTGCCAACTCATCAGCACACCCGAAACTGCGTTTTCAGCACGTTTCCCCATCCTTTACGGTTCCATTTCGTTCCTAATGTTGATTCCAGTCCTTTACCTCATCTTAACAGTCATATTTTCAGTCATAATACAGTGAATTTCAACCACACGTCAATCATAAACAAAAACACAAATCACCAAACGAGTAACACGAACGTCAAGTTCTACAAAAACGGTTTTGTAACCACAATCCAGAAATTTACTCAGAAACCAACACATGAAAAGTTCTCAAAATCCAATTTCATACTGAAACTCAACATGCAAAGCTAAAAACATTTAAAGAAAAGTGAGGAACCCACCTCTTGAGCAACAATTTTCGAAATGCAAATGGGAGGTGAAGTTGACAACACTAAAACGGCTCCTAAGACACCAACTCTCGACTCCAGCCCTTCAATCTTCTAGTGGGTGGTCCTAATCAACAATGTTGCTGGAAATCTACCTGTTCTGTACCTAGCAGTATTTTGGTCGGCTGCTGTTGGTAGGTCTCTTGCTCGAAATCTACCTGTTCTATACCTAGCAGTATTTTGGTCGGCTGCTGTTTGCTTCATCATTGGCACCCTGCCAGGCGCGCTCATGGGCGCTGCTTGCTTCATCATTGGCGCCTTGCCAGGCGCCCTCATGAGCGATGGCTGCTCTTCATTGGCGCCCTTCCAGGCGCCCTCATTGGCGCTGGCTGCTTCTTCATTGGCGCCCTGCCAGGCGCCCTCATGGGTGCCGGCTTGTGTGGACGTGTGCTTGGCACTCTGATTTATTTTTGTTGCTCATCTTGTCTCTTAGCCGTTATCTGTTTGATATTTCCACGATCTTTCAATTTGACCATGAGGTTCCAGACGGGAGGATTGTCAAACACCACCTCAACGGGGTTGACTTCGATGTCATTGCCCCCTGATTTTTTATGTCACATTTTGAAACATCCAGGTTTCCTCTTTATCTAGCTTGTTCCTTATGATTGTAATTGGCACGCGTTGGGTGGCCTCGGGCGCCAGTCATCGCCTTGCGCATTTGAATGTATAATCTCATACCACCTCGTGGCAATGTTAACTCTCGGGGCAGTTTATCAGAATCGATCTGAATTTAACTCGCCCATCAGAGGTTGTGACACGTTTAAAGTCACTTCGCACCTCGTGGGACTCTGGGGGCAGTTTATCAGAATCGATCTGAATTTAACTTGCCCATCAGAGGTTGCGACACGTTTAAAGTTACTTCGTGCCTCGTGGCAAAGTTAACACCTCGTGGTGACTCCGGGGGCAGTTTATCAGAATCGATCCGAATTTAACCCGCCCATCAGAGGTTGCGACACGTTTAAAGTTGCTTCGCACCTAGTGGGACTCTGGGGGCAGTTTATCAGAATCGATCTGAATTTAACTCGCCCATCAGAGGTTGTGACACGTTTAAAGTCACTTCGCACCTCGTGGGACTCTGGGGGGCAGTTTATCAGAATCGGTCTGAATTTAACTCGCCCATCAGAGGTTGCGACACGTTTAAAGTCGTTTCGTGCCTCGTGGAAAAGTTAACTCTGGGGGCAGTTTATCAGAATCGATCTGAATTTAACTCGCCCATCAGAGGCTGCGACACATTTAAAGTCGCTTCGTGCTTCGTGGCAAAGTTTGCTCTGGGGGCAGTTTATCAGAATTGATCAGAATTTAACTCCCGTCAGAGGTTGCGACACGTTTAAAGTCGCTTCACGCCTCGTGGCAAAGTTCGATATTGACCTGTGTCGGTCGGGGAATCTCCTTGATCGCGATCCCTGGTCGTGCCTCTGGTGGATATTGACCTGGTTCCACCGTTGCCCCCCAAGTCGAGATTATCCTGGGGGATGGTCTTGACTTGACGTTGTCGTTTAGGATGCCTTCGTAGGTTAGGTTGCCCTTACGTCTCGTGCCGTCGTCGGGTCTGCTAATTTTGTCAGAGGATCACAGTAATTATCGTGCTCGTCTATTGATATTTTTTGCTGACTTGCCTTGATCGAGGTGATTGATGGTGAGTATGGGCGAGCAACACCACATTTTCTTTTCCTCTTGGCCGATTACATTGCACCTAGGGGGCGAGCATATGAGAGTGTGAGGGCGAGCGGAGGAGAGTGTGAGGGCGAGCAGAATGACACCATCACTTCACGCGTTACTTTATTTCCTCTCACGCTCATGCATCATTTGATTTTCTCACGTGCTCGCGCACTATGTTATTTGCTCACGTGCTCGTGCACTATTTTGTTTTTTCACGTGCTCGTGCACTATGTTTTTTTTTGCTCGCGTGCTCGTGCACTATTTTATTTTCTCACGTGCTCGTGCACTATGTTTTTTTTTTGCTCACGTGCTCGTGCACTCTTTTATTTCCTTTCATGCTCATGCATCCTTTAATTTTCTTACGTGCTCATGCACTCTTTTATTTTCTTACGTGTTCATGCACTCACATGCTCATGCCCATGCTTCCGTTCCAGACCACCTCCTGCCAGGCGCCCTCCTGGGTGGGTTGCTGGTTATGGCGCCCTCATAGGCGCCTGGGCGCCTTCTATGGTACCAAGCCTTGTTTCCTTTTTGCGCCTTGGTGCTGGGTGCCTGGGTGCCAAGGCACCCTCTATGGTGCCATGCCTTGGATCCCCGCCGGGTGGGTGCCGTGACCTTGGTTGCTTTGCTCTAGGAAGACGAGCGTGCAATGACACCCTTGACTCCCCCACTTGGAGAGATGATCTTGGCTTTAAGCTAATGTTAAAGTTGCCCCTGTAATCCAGGCAGTCCCTCCCTGCATGGTATGTTGGATCTCAAACTTGCATCGCTCCACTCCTAACTATGAAGTTGGACCCTTTTTCTTTCTTGATCTTAAGGAATTTTTCTTTTGGAACAAGTGTTAATGGTAGTGAGCTAGAGCAAAAACTGTAAAAATGAATTTTTGTATCATTCATATCGAGATTTTACATTATGCCTTCGTGCTCAAACAAAAAAATTCATAACTAGCCCTAGGCTCAAGTCCTGATGTCATCCTCTTCTTCATTCACGTACCGGGCCCCTTCGCGGATCAGCTCTTCCATGTCATCCCTGAGGGTGTTGCATTTGCCTGTACTGTGCCCATAACGAGCCAAATCACCCTTCTCGCTGCCAACCTTGGCCTCCTCTTGGTAGGCCATGCTGTATTCTTCATAGTCCATGTACTTCTGTGCCTTCCGAAGGAACTCGTCCAAGCTCTGGGGTTTGTTAACCCCCATGTCCCTTTGAAACAGGCTTCCCTTCTTGAGGCCATCCTTCATCCAAAAGAGCCTCCTCTTGTCTTCAAGGTTCCTGACGTTGGCAGGCTCCTTGTTGAACCTTTCCAGATATTCTCTAAGTGTTTCTTTCTCTCCCTGCCTGATTGCCCTAAGAACCTCTTCAGATTTGGGTTTCAACCGGGAGGCAGTGAAACGAGCTGTGAACATTCTCTCCCGCTGTCCCCATGAGGAGATGGAGTTCGGCCTTAGCTCTTGAAACCACTCTAGTGCGGAATTTTCGAGAGTAGGGGGGAAGATTTTGCAGTGAACAGGCTCCCTGGCGCCTCTATAGCGCATCATCAGGGAGAAGTATGCCAGATAGCGGTCTGGATCTCCGGTTCTGTCATACATCTTGAGGGTTGGCAGCTTCTCCAAGGCCCTTCGGATTCGGCATTCATCCACCCTTCGAGTGAAAGGTCCTTCTTCTGAAAACCCTCGTGAGTTTCGGGGGGAGGTGTCTTCATAGTCCAACTCATGATACCTGTGTCAGTCGGGGGATCTCCTCAATGGCGATCCCCGGTGGTGCCTCCGATGGGTATCGACCCGGTTCCTCGACCTCTTACGAGAGTCAGGGGATGCGCGCGATGAGGTCCTGGAGTGGGAGTCGTGAGGCTGGTAGGTATCATCTGGAGGGGATGTTGGAGATGAGCTTGACCCTCCATGCCCGCGCCGCTGAGGGGGAGAGCGATGTACGTGCCTCCGCCTTGGGGGAGAACGACGGACGTGATGTCTTCGAGGGGGAGACCGATGCACGTGCCTTCCCGAGCTGGGTGGAGGCTGCACAAGCATGGAAGCCACACGCCTTTCAATCTCTCTCAGGCGAGCTTCCGGGGGGGTACCTGCAAAGCCACTCCGACGCTCAAGTCAGTATGAGAATAAGATAGTGAATTTGCAAGGGAAGAGTGTGTACCTTGTGAATGGCTATGCGAGCCTGTATTTATAGGAAGTCGTTCCCGTTTGTGGGTCGTCGGATCAGCGGAATTGATCTTAACCATCCAAGCGTGATTGGGCTTGTATGTTGTGGATAAGGGCCAAAGTGATTGGGCCAATCCATATCCATTGCTAAATGCACCTCCTGGAATTGCTAAATGGACCTCTTGGTCCAGTCCAGAACACTACCCAAATCCAGCTTCTAATCATACATGCTAGTCAATATTTCTGAATTTGCTCTCACCCCCCCCTTCAAGCTAAAAGGGTTGCGAAAATGGGGAGATTGGAGGAGAAGAAGAAGATGAGTGGGTTGAATTTCTTGAACTCTAAACTTCTGGTGTAATGGTGATGTTTGCTGGTTCAGATTGTGAGGGTAAAATGGAAGTGAGGGTTTGCAACCTACCACTTCTTTTCTTTCTCTCCCTTTCGCCACTCTCTCTCCCTCTTGGCTCATTTTCTCACTTATTTTGTGTTTTTTATAAACTGAATGAATGTGTTTAAGTGAGTTAGTGAGTGTGGATAAATGTGGAATTCAACTGGTCCTATGTGAGGGTGAGTTTGTCTTATGAGTGAAATCCCTAAATTACCCTTAAGCTCTCTTTAATTCCCCAATAACCCCAAATCATTCAACTAATTTGTTTTGCAACCAACACACAATTCACAAAATGTCATAGCAATTAAGTCAATTTGCAAAATTATCAATCATCAAACACTCACAAATTATTAAATGACTCAAGCATCAAAGTAATTATAATAATTACTTTGGGAACATAACTAGTTTTTTGTCTTGCTAGGCTAGAATTTAGGAAAGAGAGTATCTATGGGGAAATTAGGAAATGAGAACGGAAAATCTATGAAATGTTTCCTTTACTTATTTCCCCCCTTCTCTCAAAAATTCTCTCCATAAATTCTTCGCCAGGATGTTAAAAAACCAATGTCAAAAGTCTAACTTACTACACCCATGGAAACTACAAAGTTATATAACCGGTGAAGAAAGTGCAATTTAACCAACGTTGTTTACCTTAATTCTACTAGTGCAGTAATTACGAGAAATTAAATATTTAATTTTTGATTTGTGATTTTCTTATAAATGAGTTTAAATTTGTATTTATCATCTTAATATGAAGTCTGCTTTAGAGGATTTTAAAATATTTTTCTATGTGATTTATTATTCTTAAAAGTCATATTTATTTATTTTATTTAAAATATTATGAATTTGATAACCAAAAAACTTAACCTAACTCTAGTTCCTCTTCTCGCGAACCCCTCTTAAATATGTGGGTTTTTTTTGGTCCAATAAATATGTGGTTTTGATAGGCCGAAACACAAGAGGCCCAAGAGGATAATTAAGAAGCCTGATTGGCTAAAAGACATCAACTAAAAATTCTGGGGTACAACTAGTAATCTGATGTTTTATTTCGTTTTCAATTATGTTAGTTTCCTTAGGAGGCCCATGACCCATGTTTTTGATCCGGTAGCTTTGAGAAACCTAACTATTTAAGTGTTATTTCTCTCCTTCAAAAGGGTAACGAAACATCTATGCCGTTTTTTATGTTATCTTCTTCCTTGGAACCCTAGTTCTGAGTTTAACTTAGCTTACTCTATCAGGTTTATTCACCAATTTGAGATCACAACCAAAACTCGGCGGAACTTCCCCCAAACTAAAGAAATCTCATTTTCTGGCTTTCTTCTCCTTATACTGTATTTTCAGAATTTGCAAGGAGTACTTTACAATCTATCTATATCGCTCATTCGTACATAAGATATGTTTTTACTTATACTTGTAAGATTTGATTTCTTTTGAAGATATATTTTTTATCATCCCTTTTCCGCTATTAGTCATATGTTCATTTTTTCTCCAATAGATCCATGAATGAGACAATAATGTCAGATTTGTCGACAATCATTCACAGGTTGCTCAAAAGGAAACCGTCAATGTTGTTTTATATTTCGACGGCTTCTATATTGTCCTTTGCTCTATTGAACATTTTGATAGTGTCCAACAGAAATCCCCAACGACTGTGATTTCCTTGATTAAATATGGGTAAGATAATATGCATAATTGAATGTAATAAATATGAAATTGATGCATATATTCCCCTTTTTTAATTTACCATTATATGTCTTTTTAAAATTATTGTTTTATATTTTGATAGTGACTTGCTATCGATTTTTATTTGATCCTGCAGGTTTTAACTTAATAGGGCATCTTGAACACTACACATCGTTGTACCACTAGGTGAGGTAGTAATGTTTTTTTAATGGTTATTCCCCCTGGATAGAGTTTTTTTTATTCAACTCGTGTGCATTAGTCTCGTTGTGTTTTTTAATATTTGTTTTTATATTTATGACTTTTCTTCATTTTATTTACGGTGTTTAAGGTTCCCTATATTTACGGTGTTTATATTTGCAGCTTTCCCTCTTGTGATTTACAGTGTTTATTCAACTCGCATGTATTCTAAGTTTATTGTTAATAATTGTTAATAATAAGTCTACTATACTATATAATTATTAAGTTGACCTATTTTGTGAATTTAGTTTTAATATGTTGACATGTCTGTCATATTTTTCTATTTTATTTGTTTTGTGAATTTCAGTTCATGAACTATTACTATTCTCTCATTACATCTCCTCAAACCCTTCTCCTTGTTGCACTTAGACAATCATTCTTTATGGTTGATGAGAATTTAAGAAACTTTCGAAAACACATGCATTATCTGTTTTTGTTTCACATAAACTCTTATATTTTTTGGGCAATAGCATTTGGAAATCCTAGACAAACAATAATTTCTTTAGGTTGGATAGGAACTAAACAGACTATTTGGTTGCTGGCCTCCGCCACTCCAACCACCGACTGCCGCTGCTCCGGAGTTAATGTTTTCTAGTTTTAGTACTACATTCTATTTTTAGTATTATTGAGCTTACACCACTTTTTTTTGTTCTTAATAATGCCATCTTCTCATTGATTCAATATTTTTTCGAAATGGTTGCAGATTATGAAGAAGTCACAAGTGGTGAGAGGAAATAATTCATCCTCATCAATTAATGTTCCAGAGATGCACGACGGGGACGAAGACACGTGTTAGGTCCTGCTGGAACCCTAAATACAATTACCCCTTGTGCAACATGCAAACTATTGAGAAGAAGATGTGCCCAAGAGTGTCCATTTTCTCCATATTTCTCTCCCCATGAGCCATACAACTTTGCTTCTGTTCACAAAGTTTTTGGTGCCAACAATGTCTCTAAGATGCTAATGGTATGATAGTAATTAACAAGCACTTAACAGCACATATACATATATCATAATAAATTAAAAATAGGTAATATTAATTTGTGTTTTATATACACATAAATGTAGGAGCCTAGGAGGTACTAGAGTGTCAAAGAGCAGATGCAACAAATAGTCTTGTGTATGAAGCAAACATGAGGCTAAGAGATCCAGTGTGCAATTTCTGCTTTACAACAAGTTCAATCTTTACATGATGAACTCAATGCAATGAGAGCTGAAATACATAAATACAAACTCAGTGAAGCTAATAACAACATGAATATGATTTCCAAAGCACAACATAATGAAGTGGTCCTTTCAACTAGAGAAAACAAAGACGTGTCGTGTCTTTATATTTGACTTAAAGTCTCCTCCTGCATATGAAGGTCAGCCTTATTATACCGTTTTATTAATGAGTAAACTACATGCTTCTCATATTGATGATAACTTCTTTTACGGAGAATATTTAACAAACAAATGTTTTATTAACAGGAATTCACTTGGAACTAGAGTCACAGACTTGGAGGTGTTGTTGGGATTTATGGAAAAAGCAATTATCATTTTAATGTGGTACAACAAAATGTCGTAATCACGAATACTGGTTTAATATACAAAGCATAAGACATGTAATCTATTGGAGAATGTGTTGGAATCCAAACATTTGATATCTCAACCTCCTATATAATTTTTATGACGAAAACTAACTTTTGATGAAGCAATCATCAATGTGCATAAAAGCTATTTGCAGGAATTCGTACGTTTTGAATTTCCTTTTCATGTCGACCTCTATCTTGTTGCTTCACAAGATTAGACTTTTCATTTGATTTCTTCCTTCATGGGTAACACTAACTCCTTTCCTTTAGTTATTATTCAATTTAGGATTTGTTTTTGCTTTCTACCCCCTTACTCAACATTAATTCTTTTATATTTTCCTTTGGAAATATGTAGGTGTAGATGTGTGTCTTGGACTTTGGCTGGCGATCGAATGCACAACCTTCCACACAAAAAATGGACCACACACGTGTCTAAAGCACAACTGATGTTCCTTAAGTGGCGGAGCTTTGCCACTCATGCAACAAGTCACTACAAATATGAAACTAAAGAAGAAAAACAGAATTGGTTGATGTCCATAACCAAGAACAATACACTTCACATTCAAATGATGATCAATGAAATCAATTTGGTTTGGGTTCCCGTATATTTTTAAGCTAAGGTTGCAATAGAGAACACAAACACAAGGCGTACTCAAGGAAGAAAAATTGGAGGAGGATAGGTTTAGGGTTGCCTTGGCTATCCTCCTTGATTTGAAAGTCATCTTCGTTATAGTTATGCCAAAATCAAACTGGAGCCAAATGTATAACTCATCTTCGTTATAGTTATGCCAAAGTCATCTTCGTTATAGTCTAGCTTCAATAGGTCAAGTTACAATGTTGCTTTAGATTTTTCAATCAGTACTTTTATGTTTGCTTCAATAGTATAGTGGAGCAGAATCATATTTTTTTTGTTGACAAAAGTAGAATCAGGTTCATAATCACCTTTGTTATCCTAGATTTGAATGCCAACCCCATCATAGTGACCGATGCAAAAATCAAATAGGAGATGAATATATATATATATATATATATATATATATATATATATATATAAATAAAGAGTCTTTAGATGTGTGTAATCAATATAATCGGCTATTTTCTAATAATACTGATTTTAAAAGAGTGTTAAGATTTATGGGTCATAAACAAGATACCTTGTTTGTCCAAAAACAAAACCAAGATACCTTGTTTTTCTCCTCTAGCAAATCAAACTATTAAAATATATCAAATTTGAGAGTTTTTTTTATAAGCAAATGTTAGTGGGGGGGGGGGGGGGATGTTAGTTTCCGGGGTTTGAACCCTGAACCTCCTTTCAACTTTGCAGTTATGTCAAAATCAAATCGGAGTGGAATGTATAATTCTTATATGTATGTGCATGCTTCAATAAGGTCAAGTTACGGTGTTGTTTTAGGTTTTTCAATCACTACTTTTATGTTTGCTTAAATAGTATCAAGGAAGAAAAGGTGGAGAGGAATCAAGTTCAAGATTACCTTGCTATCCTTCTGGATTTGAGGGTCATATCCCCATTACGTGATAGCAAAATCAAATCGGAGTCGAATGTATAATTCATATATGTACGTGCATGCTTCAATAGGGTCAAGTTACAATATTGTTTTTAAGTTTTATAGTTAGTACTTTTATGTTTGCTTAAATAGTATTAAGGAAGAAAAAAAGGAGCAGGATCAAATTCAAGATTAACTTGCTATCCTTCTGGATACGAATGTCATCCCTGTTACGGTGATACCAAAATCAAATCGAAGATGAACGTATATTTCATATATATATATATATATATATATATGCATGCTTTAGGAGCGCCCGAAAGCGCTACTGATGGCCCAAAAAAAACGCTACTCATTAGTAAATCTGTTGTAGTGATAGGGTCAAGTTACAATGTTATATTTTAGGTTTTCAAATAGTACTTTTATGTTAGCTTCAATAGGGTCAAGGAAGAAAAAGTGAAGCAGGATTAGGTTTAGGATCACCGTTGTCATCTTCCTGGATTTGAATGTCATCCTTGTTATGGTGATGCCAAAATTAAATCAGAGCCAAATGCATAATTCGTATATGTATGTGCATATTTTAATAGGGTCAAGTTACAATGTTTTAGGTTTTTCAATCAGTATTTTTATGCTTGCCTGTTTTTTCTTTGGTGGTTTTGTTGTGTACTATTGATAATATTTGGTTTTAACTTTCATTAGTTGTAAGTAATATTTTCTCTCGTGAATTTAACTTGATACGAATTAGAGATGAATAGATATTCTCGGGTTATGATTGCTGATCATGTTAAAACTAATCTCATCATGTCTATGTATCTATTCTTGTATATAAAAAGGGAGAGTTCTTAATACAGCTTTACTAAGGGAGACCTCGCAAAACACATCAATCAAGAGTTCTTAATACAACACTGGAATGAGCTATTCATAATACAAAGAGAGTCCTAGAGTTTTCTATGCTATCGAGGTGGTGGTGCGACCACTACTTCGTTACGAGCCTATGCCCAGCTGCCACGTCCTCCATTTTTGTCAATAGTACGTGCATGCTTCAATAAGGTCAAGTTACATTGTTGTTTTAGGTTTTTCAATCACTACTTTTATGTTTGCTTAAATAGTATCAAGGAAGAAAAGGTGGAGCAGAATCAAGTTCAAGATTACCTTGCTATCCTTCTGGATTCGAGTGTCATCCCCATTACGGTGATACCAAAATCAAATCCGCGTAGAATGTATAATTCATATATGTATGTGCATGCTTCAACAGGATCAATTTACAATGTTGTTTTAGATTTTTGAATTGGTATTTTTGTGTTAGCTTCAATAGTGTCAAGGAAGGAAAAGTGAATCAGGATTAGGTTGAGGATCATCGTTGTCATCCTCCTATATTTGAATGTAATCCTCGTTATGGTGATGCCAAAATCAAATCGAAGCCAAATGTATAATTCATATATTTATGTGCATGTTTTAATAGAGTCAAGTTACAGTGTTGTTTTAGGTTTTTTCAATCTGTACTTTTATGTTTGCTTGTTTTTTCTTTGGGGGTTTTGTTGTCTACTATTGATAATATTTGGTTTTAATTTTAAATACTTCTGAGTGATTTTTCTCTCTCGAGATCGAATTTAACTTGATATGAATTAGAGAGGAATAGATACTCTCATGTTATTTAGGATGTGAGAAATTAATAGTTGTATTTTTTCTAGCGGTTCCTAACTTTGAGAGCTCCTTTGACATGATTTTATCCCTTTCTTGGTGATGGTTCTGGGAAAGGGGTTCCTCCTCTTGCTTATTTTATGAGTGGTATGTTAATCGTATTGATTGCATCTCTAAGAGGTAGTAGATAGTTCAATTGGTTGTTTTTGGCTGGTTATTTTATCTCGATTGTATATGGGTTGGCCGGTTGGGTACCTCTTATACTCGGCTTTAAAATATTATCTATATGTTTGCCTTTCAAAAAAAAAAACTCTCGCATTATGATTGTTGAGCATGTTAAAATCAATCTCATGCATGGATCTATGTAACCACTATCTTGTTGCTTCATAAGATCACACTGCACACTTGATTTTTTTCCTTCTTCGACAACACCTCTATCTCTTTTGAATATAAATTTTTGAAGTATCTAATGTTTTCTTTTTGATCACTTGAGGGTTCATGTGGTTACTACCTTTAGGTTTTATGATTTTAGGGATATTTTATGTTTTCTCGTAGAGGCCACATCAAGCATTTCTTAGGCATCTTCCGAGTGATGCAAATCCATCTTCCCCTTTACAGAAAATATATTTTGAGAATTTGCTTTTGTCCTTTAATGCTTGCTCAGTCTCTTTACGTCTAACTTGTGTTTGGTTTCTACTTCCTTACTCAAACTTCTTTTCTATTTTTTTCTTTATGAAGGTATTTGTATTAGAGGTTGAAGAATATATTGTCTAAAGAATGCCACATATATATGCTTGCAGAAGTTGAGGATGGAAAATGCATTACTACTTCACATGGTTGAATTTCTTTCCCTTTTCAAAGTTGACTTGGTTCTTGGTTCTGCCAACACATTGTGTGACTCACTACTAGAAAATGGCTTTTTAGCGTCGGCCACGACACCCACGCTAATAGCGTCGGCTTGACCCATGCAACACACGAATTTTTTTTTCTCTTGGAAAAAAAATATTAGCGTCGGCTATGGCAGACACTAATCTTGATCTGGCGGACGCTAATCTTCCAATTTTTAAATATTATCCTTAGCGTCGGACTGGCTGACGCTACCTATGTAACTTTACCAATTCTCAGTTTCACACTCTCACACCGTCTCACTCTCATCTCATCGTCCCTCACTCTCATCTCATCGTCGTTTCCTCCGTTCTCCTCCGTCCCTCACTCTCAATCACCCCACCTCACCTCCACCTCCAAACTCCCTCGCGAATCGCCTCACCTACGCCCTCATTCTCCTCAACTTCGGCGAAACCCTAACCTCACCTACGCCCTCATTCTCCTCAACACCGTGCGCCGCCATCCGTCCTCGCAACCAGTAACCAGCGTGCGCCGCCATCCATTCTCACAGGTTTGTAGTCTCTCCACCTGTTTCTATTTCATTTTCACCATTTTCGTTTTTTTCATTTTACTCTATTATGGTTTTCTAGGTCACTCACGTTCCGGTCACCTCTCCTCCGCCTCACTCTCACTCCAAGGAACCAGAGTGAAATTTCTTCTCTCATGGTTCGTTCT
Source organism: Astragalus membranaceus (assembly GCA_039519185.1). Lineage (NCBI taxonomy): Eukaryota > Viridiplantae > Streptophyta > Magnoliopsida > Fabales > Fabaceae > Astragalus > Astragalus membranaceus. The sequence goes on along the minus strand of CM076853.1, from coordinate 36,121,459 downwards.
CTCTCTCTCTCTCTCACTCTATCTCTCTCAAAATATATTTTTTTGACAAATTTCCTCACTTGATAGGGTTTTTGTATTAACAGTTTTTTTGATTTTGTGTATTTTGATTTTAGGGTTTATTGGACAGTGTTTTGTTGATAGGGTTCCTCAAAATAGATTTTGTGTATGTTGATTTTCCTTTGTTGATCAGTTTTGTTGATTTTGTGGACAGTGTTTTGTTCATGTTTCTTTTGATATATAAGTTATTAGCGAATTAACTTTGATAGGAATATATTGCTATCGATTTGTGTATGGTTTGATTTTTTGTAAATTAGGACATAGTTGCTCAAGAGTTTTTGTTCAGCAAATGATATTGGTTTCTGGATGGTTGGATGGTAAATGTGCTTTACAACAATTTGTTGAGTTATGTGAGTGTATTGTGTTTTACACATAGGTGAAAGTGTTTCCTTGAATTTAGTGATTTGTATTTTTCTAACTTATTTAGTATTTGACAAGTTAAGTGTTTGCCTTATAGAAAATGGATCGTACTTGGATGTATAATAGGACAAATGCTAATAGGCACGGCTTGAAAAAAGAGTTTGTCCGTGGTGTTGAAAACTTTGTGAAGAGGTCCAGGAAGCTACCCATTTATATATCTGACGGAGGGATAAGTTGTCCGTGTAGAAAATGCAAGTGTAGGAAGAAATCTACGCCAACTAATGTTAGGCTTCACTTGTACCGACATGGATTTCAAGCACGATCTTGATACAAGGGGTGGTTCGAATAGTAGTGGGCATGTGCATCTTGACGACCATTTTGATTCAATAAATCAGATGGTGTTTGATGTTTTTAGGCCGTATGAAGATGAAGATGTCCCTCATGAGGATGAGTTGCCCAACGAAGATGCAAAGCAGTTCTACGACAAGTCGATATGCACTAACAAGCCCATCTACGAGGGGGCTACGCAGTCTATATTGTCAATATCTATTCAACTTCTGGCAATTAGGACTAATTGGCATATTCCACAAAAAGGTATAGATTTTGTTGCTCATATGCTTAATAGTGTATGTCTAGTTCAAGAATGCTTGCCCAAGAACTATTACCAAGCATCACAGTTGGTGTCTAAGTTAGGGCTGAAAGTTGAGCAGATTGATTGTTGTAAGGAAGGTTGTATGTTATATTACAAGGATGATAGTAAGTAATCTGAGTGCAAAATTTGTCATGCTCCTAGGTTCCTTCCTCGTAGGATTGGTACGGGAAAGTACAAAGATGTCCCAGTGAAGAGAATGTTCTATTTCCCTATCATTCCCAGATTACAAAGACTATATACATCACTCGAGTCTGCAACTGGAATGAGATGGCATCACGAAAACAGAAAGAGCTCAAATGTCCTTCGACATCCGTCCGATGGAAAGCATGGAAACACTTTGATGATGTATATCCCGAATTTGCTAGTGAGCCTAGAAATGTAAGGCTAGGTCTGTGTTCAGATGGATTTAATCCTTACATTCAAGCCTCTGCTTCCCCATACTCTTGTTGGCCGGTGTTGCACCCCGAAAAATCCCCGGTTTGGGTTTCTCGATGTACAACGTGGAATAATTATGGAGCCGCCACCAATATTTTAATTTTAAGACCAAAACATTGAAAAAAGGTCTTTTGAACAAGGCGGATGGTCTTTTGAAACTAGAGATATAGGTTCGGGGGTCGATTACGTGCGAGGAAGGTGTTAGCACCGCGCACGTCCTTTCTACCGAAAGGGAACCTCTAATTAAATGTGTGGTTTTAACGTTTGATTTGAAAAATAACTAGATTTGCCTATTTATTTCTTATTTGGAGATGAATGGGAAATCTTTAATGAAAATTTTATTTTAGGTGAGAAGGGGGGAAAAAAAGGGTTTTTAGAAAAAGTGCTTGACGGGACATGGCCCGCTCCTACGTATCTCCCGGTGCGATGGAGAATTCAAAGCTACGTAGTTCTTGGTTCTTTTTTGAAAAGTTTTTGTTTTTTTTTTATCTTTTTAGTGAGTTTTTTAAAATAGGACGAGCATTAGCAAATGATTAAACTAGCAGAGGCTATGATGAATCACTGCTAAATGCTCAAAAAGAGTTGTACCGCTAGTCAAACGAACAAAGGTTCTGATGGACTATTGATAACAACTGGTTTTTATTATGTTTTTGAAAACGATTTTTGAAAGAGATTGATTTGTACGATGATCAAACTAACAAAAGTTATGATGGATCGTCGTTTATTATTTTTAGGGGAAAAGGACATTGTCACTAATAGCTAAACGAACAGAGGCTCTGATGAGCTACTAGCAACAATGGGTTTGAAAAATGATTTTTGTTTGTTTTATGAAAATGATTGGTTTAGGGGGATGACAAGAATTTTTATTTGTTGCGCTTGACGAGAACGTGGCTCGCTCCTACGTATCCCAAACGGGAATCAAAGCGACGTAGTTCTAATAAAAAAATGTTTTTAAAAGGATTTAAAAGGGGCAAGCTGAATCACCCGAGACCATCTTCACCACTTAGAACATGATGCACTAGGCATAAGTGGGAATCATATGGTTCGTCACCAGCGATGGACGATAATATACAAGAACGAGTGGATAAATGCTATATCTAAGTTTAATCACATGGATCACAATAACTAAATATTAACAAATGAAAAGACTGAAATACCTCTGATGAAGACAGATATTCCAGATCTGAAGAACGCAAACCCCGACTAACCCTTGCAGGAGATCAGCTCAGACGGACCAACGGCGCGAGTAGAGCAAAAATGAAGCGGAGGACTGAAATATGAGATTTGCGAGAGTTGTCTTCCCAGATCTCGTGAAAATGTTTCTGGAGCGATTCGTCTCAGATCTCGTGAAAGTGTCCGTGTCTGAAATGTGAAACACACTTGCCTATTTATAGGCGTAGAAAGATTTGAAAAAATAAATGCATGAAGTAATCGATTATGTTGAATGTGTGAAACATATGCATAATCGATTATTTAGATAAATATGGAAACAAGGAATGACTTGATAATCGATTATCCTATGCAGTTATAGGAGTGCATAATCGATTATTGTTGTCAATCGGGACAACAACAACAGGACAATAATCGATTATGTGATATGGTTATATTAAGGAAATAATCGATTATTGATCTTAAAAAGGGAGAGTAAGGCAAGCACATAATCGATTATGTGATATAGTGAGAATGAAAGAGTAATCGATTATGTTTATGAAAAAGGAAACTTTCATTTACTTCTTAATCGATTATTTGCTTAGGATAATCGATTATGCTTTATAAAAAAGGAAAGAAAGGCAAGCTCTTAATCAATTATTTGTTTTAATTAAAATAGGAGAGTAATCGATTATGTGCTCTGAAACATTCAGGCACATAATCTATTACGATAATAGATTATCTTTGTAAAAGGATAGGATTTTGATTTCAATCCTTCAACCAAAATATTTTTAGAAATATTTTTCAAAACTATTTTGATGCACCATGCATGTTTTGAAAAACTCTCTCAGCTACTAAAGTATCCTAGACCTTAAGTGATAGGACCTTACCAAAATGCCCTTTTTGACCCTAAAAACCCTGATTTTGCTCCAAACTTCATTTCCACTCTAACAATGATCCTGAGACCTTTTGGATGACTCTAAAAACCCTAGAAATGCATGCATGATGAGAAAATACGTCTTTTTGGCGAAATTACCAAAATACCCTTTGAACGAGGAAAAACCCTAGAAACCCTAGAAATGCTCTAAAGTGCTCTAAAATGCCATGCAATGTTTTTCTAACCCTAAAATGCATTCTGAAACTTCTAAGATGCAAGCATGATGCTCTCCCTAACCTCTAGGACGAATGCCAAGACTTGATTTACTTATTTTTGGTTGAAAATTAGGGTTTTGCCCCAAGCCGGACAAAATTGGGGTATGACAGCTGCCCCTCTTTATCTGAATTTTAACGAGGAATATGAATTGGCCGAAACATATTCCAAGGCAAAATGAAGATAAAGAATTCAGAAACTATACCGATTTTGTCCACTTGGGTAAACCCGAATTTTCCTCTTTTTCTTTTTCTATATTTTTGAAAAGATGGGCTCTTTCGTGCAGAAAGCGGTAAAGTGGGCACTTGGCGTGCAGAAAGCAGTAAATGGGCACTTGCGTGCAGAAAGAAAAGTAAAATGGGCACTTGCGTGCAGACAGAAAAGTAAAATGGGCACTTGCGTGCAGACAGAAAAGTAAAATGGGCACTTGCGTGCAGACAGAAAAGTAAAATGGGCACTTGCGTGCAGACAGAAAAGTAAAATGGGCACTTGCGTGCAGACAGAAAAGTAAAATGGGCACTTGCGTGCAGACAGAAAAGTAAAATGGGCACTTGCGTGCAGACAGAAAAGTAAAATGGGCACTTGCGTGCAGACAGAAAAGTAAAATGGGCACTTGCGTGCAGAAAACGGTAAATTGCCCAGGCTGCCTAAAACCTGTAATCCTTAAACGAACTCTTTGACGAATCCGAGTTTGCACGTGGCTTTGAGGAGCACGCTCTTCCTGTTGGCCTTTTCGAGCGACCGGGGGGATCGTTATCAGCTCCGGAACTGATATACAGATCAATGCACGGCGTCCACTGTATCTTAGGCTGATACAACTATTTCGTTGAACCTCACATGGGGCTGCGGTCCATCGCGTTGCTCGTACACGATGTGAGACCTGGGCAGAAGGGAGCGATGATCTCTGTGCTCCAATCCGCAATGCACGCTTGAGCGCTCTCTTTTCTTTTCTCTCCTTCCTTTCTATTTCTCTTTTTTCTTCTTTTTTCTTTCTGAACTCCCAACTTGGGGGAACATTTTCTGGAATCTGGGGGCGAGGGCTAACACCGAAGTGCTCATCCTCTCTTTGTACCTGTAGCTGAAAATGAATAAATGCATGTAATGCAAATGCCATGATTGCTGTTTTCTTTTTTTCTTATGATGAATGATGAGTTTCTTATTTCCTTTGTCTATGTCGGATGAATGCATGATCTTTTACTGTTCCTATATGCTTGATGAATGCAATGCCTGACTTTATTTGTTCTTTTGCTCTTTTTTTTTTTTTTTGAGATGCCAGTATTGATGTGATGCAACTGTATTGCTTTGATGTTTGAATGCAAATGTATGCGGTGATTGATGCTTTGATGAATGAAATGCTCTTGTTCTAACTTCTGTTTGTTTCTTTTTGCTTCTTCTATGATGCAATGCTTTGATGTTTGATGCAATGATTCTTGTTAATATGATGCATATGCAATGCTTTAATGTTTGATGATTGAATGACAAAGGAATGCTGAATGATATGGAATGCTGGACGACAGGGAATGTTTTTGTGTTGCTTTTGTGGTTTCTTATCTTTGTTTGCTTTCTTTGCTTTTTCTATGAAGCATCTGATGCAAAATGCTCTCTAATGATGAATGACATACGATGATTTTGTTCTTTTCCCTTTTTATGAAGTGTGTGTATGCAAATGCAATGCTTGAGAGTTGTGAAATTCCTTGGAATGCTAAGTTATGGACTTGACATTAGTCTGATTTAAGGATCACAACGAGTCTGGTTTATGGGCCGACAAGCCTGGTTTATGGAGCAATTTGTGTCTGCATACTGGTCTGATTTATGGACCCTAAAGGTATGGTTTAAGGACACGAAGGTCTGGTTTATGGACCACAATGATCTGGTTTAAGGACACAAAGGTCTGGTTTGACCGCATGGAATGCCAGCGTATGCAATGGAAGACTTCGTTTTGTTTTTTCTCTATGCGATGCATGATGCAAATGCCATGATTGTATTTTCTTTTTCTTTCTCTTATGATGAATGCAAATGCCTGAATCTCTTTTTCTTTACTTTATTATCATTATTTTTATGTCTGATAAATGCATGATTTTATGCATGATGAATGTAATGCATGACTGTGTTTGTTTATTGCCCCCTTTTTTTTTTTTGCTTATTTTTATTTTTGCTGGTTCAGCCAACCCGCGACACTCATGACATGAGACTGAGGAAGCTGTTGGATTTGCGGGGCTCATGGGCCGAGTGCATGTTGGTCTTGACTTTGCTGGTTTGAAGCAATCGTGGATGTAGTTGCTCTCTTGCATGAGTGACTGGCTTTGGGGAATTGCCTTCTCCGGACTCTTAAGAATCTCGTAATGATTTGCAATGCTCTATGATGTATGCACATGTTTTACAGTTCAGGACCATCATCATCATAAAACGTTTATTTTGAGCAGAAAATAAAAGAATGAACAGATACGAGAAATTTGAACTTTATTAATGTGGAAACCGGTCGCACAAGAAGTTACGCCGATTATTTATTACACTTGAAAGTTTAAACTGTAAAAAGACACGAAAAAAGGAGAGAAGCTGAATTCTGACTGTCCGTCTCTGTGGAACAGTGCCAAACATCTATGTCCTTGACCTTGATCACTCCCTCATCCAAGCTTGTAGGAGAGTTGTATGCCTTTCTTTACTTTTCATGCCTAAGTTTTCAGACCCTAATTTTTGCCTGGATCGCCCTTTGCGGGTTTTCAATCCACCGGGTCGCTCTGATTTTGCCTAGGTCGCCCTTTGCGGGTTTTCAACCTAGCGAGCTAATTCTTACTTGGCTTGTCTTTCTCTTTTTTCATCTATTTCTTTTAGGCATAATACTTCTTCACTTGATCTGAATTGACTGGATTCCTGAGATCTTCGCCGTCTATGTTTATGAGTATCGGCGCTCCTCTGGAAAAAGCTTTCTTCACATGGACCGTCATAAGTGGGCCTCAACTTCCCACGGAGTCAGTCCGGATAGGTAGGATCTTTTTGAGTACAAGGTCTCCTTCGCCGAATTCTCGAAGACGGACTTTCCTGCCGAAAGCTGCCTTCATCTTTTGTTGGTACAACTGGCCATGGCGCAGGGCAGCAATTCTTTTCTCTTTAATGAGATTCAGTTGATCTAGACGAGCTTGGATCCATTTTGCTTCTTCTAACCTGGCCTCCATGACTACTCGTAGAGAGGGTATTTCAACCTTGATGAGAAGAACTGCTTCTGACCCATACACTAGAGAAGAAAGGGGGTTGCCCCTGTATGATTTCAATGAATGTGAGTGCGACAAGGGATGAGATAGGTGTAGGGTCAATTTCCCCAGTTGTAGGAGGGGTGAAGAGCGACAGATTGCCCCACTTGGCATATTGTAAACAAATGAATTTACTTGTCCTTGAGCTAAAACTTGAGAAAACAACAGCAATCAATCATTGATCGGAATGGACCTTTCGGGATTGTGGTGTTTTGTGGAGGAGAGATGAGTAGCTTAATGAAGTATTTGGGGCTAATGGCAGGATGGTTTTTATTCGGTGTTGGCTGTTGATCGATGATTTATGATGGTTAACTGGCTTGATGAGGTATTAGGAGGTTTTATTCCTGGCTAAGGGTCTATGGAGGGCGGGCTGTCGAGGTCAAAGGAGAGTGTTTGCGGTTTATGAGAGGAGGGGTGCATGGAAATGAGAAAGTGTTTGAAGGTTTATTGAGACGAGGATCTCTTGGGTTTTGTGGTAACATGTATCAACTCACTATTACATTTCTTTTGTATTTTTCTTTTGGTTTTGGGATTTTCCTTTTGAATGATTTTTCCTTCTTTGACTTCTTCTTTTTCTTGAGCTTGGGTGAGCTGATAAAGAACGATGCACTGTTTTTTAATTCGAGGTGATCCTTGTCTAAGGTGACTTTTGGATTTTTGGCTTTTCTTGGCTTAAGATGGGTCGGAAAAGATTTTGTTTTCTCTTTGGGATTTTCTTGGCTTACGGTGGGTAGGAGGGTTTTGTTTTTGGTATGGAATGGTAGTCCGACTTCATTTCAAATCATGATTGCTTATTTCCTCAAATTAACTCTGGGACAATAATTCACTTATTTTCATGCACTTGCCCTTCTTCTTTATTTCCCTTTTGAGCTCTAATTTTCCTTTATTGAAGTACCCATCTTGACCTCTTTCTTGTTCTCAGCGGTTCCCAAGTTGATCACTTCAGTGGATTCCCCGTGATGCTGAATAACCCTCTTTCCTTGCTTCATTAACCTTCTGGAGGATTTTCCCGGTCTTTCTCAACGTCCCACTCTGCTTGATTGATAAGGTGATCAAAGTCAAAATATGGACTGTTGGCACTGTTATTTTGAGAGACAATTGCTGTGGATTTGCTTTTTGCCAGGCGAAAAAGCAGAATGGAAGGTGAGACATGCAGGCAAAAATAATAAAGAAAAGAAGAGACACATGAAATGAAAAGAATTGATTTTTATTGATTGGAATTCAAAAACAACGTTTTTATTGATGATGATGATTTAGAAAATAAAAACATGTGCGCCCCTAACAACTGGTCCTGTGGCCTTGGGCAGAGCCACAGGGTTGCATTACAAATGACTACTTTAAATCAAAGGTCCCAGGAGGATCAACAGTCTTTTTCTTTCACCAGCACTGCAGCGACAAACCAGGTTTGCACCACCCTCATCCTTGATGACAGCAATTTGATCGTGTTGTTCCTCTTCCTCATCCCATCCTGTGGGCTGGATGTCTTCTATTCGGATTTGAGCACTCTCGGGAGCGTCATATCTGACCAAGTAGTCAAACTTTCCACTGGGCTCCCCTAGGGTATCCCAACATCTCTCTTTCATAGGCACCGCTATTACTTCCTCATTGATTTCTTTTTCATCTTCAATATCATGGGTCCCTATCTGAACCACGCACCGATCTATCAGGTCTTGCAGGACTGACTTGAAAACTTCACAGGCACCCACACATAAAGGATCGGCGCATACACAGCCCTTCTTGATAACACCACGACGACACAACTCAGCATGTATATTTTCCAGAGGAGTCTGGATACACTTAACATCTTTTATCATTGTCTCCCCACAGAATCCTCTACTGCATTAGCGGATGGTGTCCCATGTCCCGGTAGGGGGTTTGTAGTTGTACTGGGACTGTTCGGCTTGAAAGAGATCCAGTTGGCGTCAATCAAATCCTGGACTACATATTTGAAAGCCTTGCAGTCCTCCACCGTGTGGCCGACTCCTCCACTATGAAAGCTACAAGTAGCATCAGCATTGTACCCCCTAGGAAAGGGAGGTTGTATAGGCTTCATGGGGCGAGTATTGACCAAATTCTTTGAGACAAGATGATTGAACAATTCAGTATAGGTCATCGGATCGGATCAAAATTAGCACGCCTCTTCTCTTGATAGTTCTGGGCTCTGTAGCCTGAATTAGTTTGCTGCGGAGAGTTGAAAGATAATGGTACCGCCTGCTGGGAGAGCTGAAAGATGGGCCTCCCCCTGCGGAAATAACATTGGTTTCCCCTTCTTTCTTCTTGGGGAAGTTGGGAAAGGGTTTCTTTTGTCCACTAGAATTGCCAAAACCTCCAGCAATCTTTCCGCTGTACCAATCTAGTGATGCCCCAGCCAGACTGTCCTGGAAATAATGAATGAGCACCTTGTCATCATGAGCATGAGCGGCCATTTTTCTAACATACATCGTCAGATGGCTAGATGGACACCCGGTGCCCGATATTTATCAAAGTCAGGTGCTTTGAATTTAGGGGGTATAACAACATCTGGGACAAGGCACAAATCTCGGGCATCCCTGGCTCTAGTTCCTGATCCTTCCACAGCTCTTAAGCGCTCTTCAAGCGAGTGATACCGATCCCCATGCTGAGTGTTCCCAAACAAATGACCTTGTGGATAGTTCCCCGGACCGTGATGATAACCCCCATGCTGAGCAGGGTTTCCCATATGATGGACAGCATTCTGAGGGTTCACAGTAACTCCCAGAGTAGGACTAGGTGAACCTCTTGGCAGTGCAGTATCAGGACTAGGAGTATGAATTTGTGGTCCCATAGCAGCTCCACCAGGCATAGTCGTGACAGGTTGACTCGGCCCCACAGGAATAGCTTCAGCAGCAGGCGGCATATAACCCATTGGCATCCCCAAGGATATATCGGTGCATTCAGATGACTCTGTCCGCGCCCCTGGAGGATGGGCAAAGTGACTGACCCCCTGTCCATAAGAAGTGTGAGTAGTTGTAACTTCAGCGGACACCGGAGAGAAACGAAGGTAACAACCCCTTCGGGATTTACAACAGCAGCGGCCCCAGCAGTGGCCCCACCCCAATTCTGTAGCATACTCATTACTTCGACCATCTGTGCTTCCATAGCCTCCACTTTGGTCTTCAAAGCTTGATTCTCTTGAGCCAGCTGCTCAGGATTAAGAATCTCTGCAACTAACTCCTCTTGGCTCCGGCGGCCCTTATTCTTAAGATTCCGATTACTAGCCATAACCTTGATTGCAGATGGGTGGAGTATCGGTGTTGGTGAACCAGCTTGCCTTTTGTTTCTCTCTCTGATGATAGAACATTTTTTATGAGTACACGTATGAATGCGTAAATGAATGCAATGCATATGGTTTTATGTTATTTTTGTATTTAGATGCATGAGGAATGCTGTATGAATTTTTCAGAATTTGGCTTATGTAATGCATGCTGTTATGATGTAAAATGCGGGTGATGAGGATGCTTGTTATAAAGACAGATATTTACAGGTGGGGTTTTGAAAATTTAGGGCAGTATACCCTATTATGCCACCTTACATAGGTATTCATGAAAGAGAAGGAAAAACATATTCTTTTTCTTTGATTTTGTTGTTTTTTTCAAAAACGTTGGTGGAAATGAACTAAACTAGATGTAATAATGCAACACACAATTTTGGAAAAGCCCTTGTGACCTAAAGGGGGTAGAACCTATGATCTAAGGTATTTTAGGGATAATATCTCATGTAGCTCTATTCACACCCTCACAAAGGTCATCAGAGCCACAGTCCCTCTCATGAAAATCCCCGTAAATGCAGCAAACTGCTAGGTACAAGGCATCATGAAAGAGCACAACTCTGATTGAAACTTTCGCAAGTAGCCAAACGGACAAAGGTCCTGATGGGCTCCCACTACTCGAATCCACTCATCCTATGGTATCCTAACAGACCTGGGTTATGGTCTCTTTCTCTAATCATGTAGCCTCAAGGTACAAGTGTGTGTGTGTGAAGGGCATTTTCCTTAGCACTACCCCCACCTGAAATGAAAACCAGAGCAGTCCAGATAATAGCATGTTGTCTACCCTATGGTTCAATATTATTCAAATACAACTAGCCTAGGATACCAATAACAAACACATTACTTACTTCAGAAAGGGAATTGAGAAGAAGGGAACAACAAAAAAAACAAATGCATATGCCTCTAATCAATGATAAGAAAGAAAGGCAAACAAGGTACTAAATCAAACAATACATTAAACACACATTTTAATTAGTTAGGCTTGACCCTCGTTTTTTTTAAAAAAAAATCCCCAGTGGAGTCGCCAGCTGTTGCACCCCGAAAAATCCCCGGTTTGGGTTTCTCGATGTACAACGTGGAATAATTATGGAGCCGCCACCAATATTTTAATTTTAAGACCAAAACATTGAAAAAAGGTCTTTTGAACAAGGCGGATGGTCTTTTGAAACTAGAGATATAGGTTCGGGGGTCGATTACGTGCGAGGAAGGTGTTAGCACCGCGCACGTCCTTTCTACCGAAAGGGAACCTCTAATTAAATGTGTGGTTTTAACGTTTGATTTGAAAAATAACTAGATTTGCCTATTTATTTCTTATTTGGAGATGAATGGGAAATCTTTAATGAAAATTTTATTTTAGGTGAGAAGGGGGGAAAAAAAGGGTTTTTAGAAAAAGTGCTTGACGGGACATGGCCCGCTCCTACGTATCTCCCGGTGCGATGGAGAATTCAAAGCTACGTAGTTCTTGGTTCTTTTTTGAAAAGTTTTTGTTTTTTTTTATCTTTTTAGTGAGTTTTTTAAAATAGGACGAGCATTAGCAAATGATTAAACTAGCAGAGGCTATGATGAATCACTGCTAAATGCTCAAAAAGAGTTGTACCGCTAGTCAAACGAACAAAGGTTCTGATGGACTATTGATAACAACTGGTTTTTATTATGTTTTTGAAAACGATTTTTGAAAGAGATTGATTTGTACGATGATCAAACTAACAAAAGTTATGATGGATCGTCGTTTATTATTTTTAGGGGAAAAGGACATTGTCACTAATAGCTAAACGAACAGAGGCTCTGATGAGCTACTAGCAACAATGGGTTTGAAAAATGATTTTTGTTTGTTTTATGAAAATGATTGGTTTAGGGGGATGACAAGAATTTTTATTTGTTGCGCTTGACGAGAACGTGGCTCGCTCCTACGTATCCCAAACGGGAATCAAAGCGACGTAGTTCTAATAAAAAAATGTTTTTAAAAGGATTTAAAAGGGGCAAGCTGAATCACCCGAGACCATCTTCACCACTTAGAACATGATGCACTAGGCATAAGTGGGAATCATATGGTTCGTCACCAGCGATGGACGATAATATACAAGAACGAGTGGATAAATGCTATATCTAAGTTTAATCACATGGATCACAATAACTAAATATTAACAAATGAAAAGACTGAAATACCTCTGATGAAGACAGATATTCCAGATCTGAAGAACGCAAACCCCGACTAACCCTTGCAGGAGATCAGCTCAGACGGACCAACGGCGCGAGTAGAGCAAAAATGAAGCGGAGGACTGAAATATGAGATTTGCGAGAGTTGTCTTCCCAGATCTCGTGAAAATGTTTCTGGAGCGATTCGTCTCAGATCTCGTGAAAGTGTCCGTGTCTGAAATGTGAAACACACTTGCCTATTTATAGGCGTAGAAAGATTTGAAAAAATAAATGCATGAAGTAATCGATTATGTTGAATGTGTGAAACATATGCATAATCGATTATTTAGATAAATATGGAAACAAGGAATGACTTGATAATCGATTATCCTATGCAGTTATAGGAGTGCATAATCGATTATTGTTGTCAATCGGGACAACAACAACAGGACAATAATCGATTATGTGATATGGTTATATTAAGGAAATAATCGATTATTGATCTTAAAAAGGGAGAGTAAGGCAAGCACATAATCGATTATGTGATATAGTGAGAATGAAAGAGTAATCGATTATGTTTATGAAAAAGGAAACTTTCATTTACTTCTTAATCGATTATTTGCTTAGGATAATCGATTATGCTTTATAAAAAAGGAAAGAAAGGCAAGCTCTTAATCGATTATTTGTTTTAATTAAAATAGGAGAGTAATCGATTATGTGCTCTGAAACATTCAGGCACATAATCTATTACGATAATAGATTATCTTTGTAAAAGGATAGGATTTTGATTTCAATCCTTCAACCAAAATATTTTTAGAAATATTTTTCAAAACTATTTTGATGCACCATGCATGTTTTGAAAAACTCTCTCAGCTACTAAAGTATCCTAGACCTTAAGTGATAGGACCTTACCAAAATGCCCTTTTTGACCCTAAAAACCCTGATTTTGCTCCAAACTTCATTTCCACTCTAACAATGATCCTGAGACCTTTTGGATGACTCTAAAACCCTAGAAATGCATGCATGATGAGAAAATACGTCTTTTTGGCGAAATTACCAAAATACCCTTTGAACGAGGAAAAACCCTAGAAACCCTAGAAATGCTCTAAAGTGCTCTAAAATGCCATGCAATGTTTTTCTAACCCTAAAATGCATTCTGAAACTTCTAAGATGCAAGCATGATGCTCTCCCTAACCTCTAGGACGAATGCCAAGACTTGATTTACTTATTTTTGGTTGAAAATTAGGGTTTTGCCCCAAGCCGGACAAAATTGGGGTATGACAGCCGGTAATAGTTACCCCTTACAATCTTCCCCCTGAAATGTGCATGACCAAACCATACTTGTTTTGACTTGTCTCATACCTGGACCTCGTAACCCTAAAGTAAAGATAGATGTTTTCTTGCAACCATTGATTGATGATCTACAACGATTGTGGTCTAATGGAATTTTGACCTATGATATATCCACAAAACAAAACTTCATCATGAAAGCATGCTTGATGTGGACAATCAATGATTTTCCGGCCTATGGTATGTTATCTGGATGGGGAACACAAGGAAAGCTGGCATGCCCTCATTGTATGGAAGACACAAAAGCTTTCACCTTGAAATATGGCGGGAAGAATTCATGGTTTGATTGTCATCGTCGATTCTTGCAAGAAAATCACTCTTTTAGAAGAAGTAAAAGAAGATTTACCAAAAACAGGGATAAGAAAGACGGTCGACCTTATATTTACATAGGGCAAGATGTATTGGAGATGGTAAGTGGTTTTCCAAAGGTGACTGAGATTGGTTGGAAAAAGGGATTTGATGGGTATGGAGTTGGTCATAATTGGACTAAAAGAAGTATTTTTTGGGATCTTCCATATTGGAAGGATAATTTGTTAAGGCACAACCTTGATGTGATGCACATAGAGAAAAATTTCTTCGACAATATATTTAAGACTGTCATGAATATTAAAGGCCAAACAAAAGATAATGAAAAGGCAAGAAAAGACTTGTCTTTATTATGTTGTTGTGGGGACTTGGAGATGCAAACCTTATCTAACGGAAAGATGGGTAAACCAAAGGCAAGTTACACTTTGACATCATCTGATGCAAAGCTGGTTTGTAAATGGCTTAAGGAACTTAGAATGCCTGATGGCTATGCTTCAAACCTTGCTAGGTGTGCGGATGTCGAAAAGGGCACAATGCATGGGATGAAGAGCCACGACTGTCATGTCTTCATGGAGTGTTTACTCCCAATTGCATTTCGTTCCTTGCCAGAATTTGTTTGGAAACCATTAACTGAGCTAAGTCGATTCTTCAAGGATCTTTGTTCCAATACGTTGAGGATGGACGACTTAGTTAAGTTGGATGAAAACATTCCAATTATCATATGCAAGTTAGAAAGGATTTTCCCACCGGGTTTCTTTGACTCAATGGAGCATCTTCCAATCCATCTTGCCAATGAAGCAATGCTAGGTGGTCCCGTACATTACCGTTGGATGGATCCATTTGAAAGGTAATTGTTGTGGTTGTTTTTTTAATGGTTATAGGTTTATTGTAACTTAATAGACATGGAATGATTGAATGTGCAGATGTATGGGAGTCTCAAAGCGAGCAGTGACAAATAAGGCTAGGGTTGAAGGTTCCGTATGTGCTGACTATATACAACGTGAGACAACTTATTTTTGTTCTCATTATTTCAACTCATTCGATGTGTTGGCAACCTCAAGTTTAAGCAACAATACTCGTTTGGAATGTGATGACATCCAACCTACACTGTCCATCCTACACAAAAGTGGTCGACCGAGTGGGAAGCTGTTAGGACTTTGGCAAGTGTACCAAATGTCGTCGCAAGTAATAAAATATCGGTAAGAACCGGTCGATCCACAGGGATTGCGCGTTGACAACAATAGCAAAATTGTAAATTCGTAGATTGTAGAGATTTGATAAATTGAGTAATTGGTAACAGAACACGAACGTGAATTAATAATGCGAGAAAACGACTAGGGATCGAATCCTCTCACCTCACCTATCACATGAACCTCAGCCAATTCAAGTTAATTATTCAATTTCTAGATTCAATTCATTAATTTAGGTCAAGGGCAATTCCTTGCCTCAAGACCCCTATTACCCTAAGAGTTACCCTAATTCCTTAGGTGAGTCGTGCCAGAGGGTAACGCATTAAGATTAAGAATTATAGTGAGTTCACATAAGCTACCACATATTCCTATGATGATTACTAGCATGTGACCTAACTACCCAATTTCCAGCCACTAATTCATATCCCTATGCAATCACTAGCCTGGATCATCGCAATTATCATATGTAATTGAAAAGCATTAAGAACATAGGTAATTAGACAAACAAATCGAATAACAACTGAATTGACTAGAGCAACGGTTCACATGATAGGGTTGGGAGATTCATCTCTCCCTAATCTAAGCAATTTAGTTACAAATCATCCTAAGAGTGGAAACCAACATAAAATAGAAAACAATCATAAAGGAAGACATTAGAACCTTCAATCCCTTGTTCCCAAGTGGTGAGAAGGCTCCAAAATCGCACCTCCAGCTGCTCCCAAGTGTGGCTCCCAATCCCCAAAAACGAAGTCCTTCAAAAATCTCCTGAAACTGCTTTAAAACCCTAATTTTCACGCACCATCGCGACGCGGCCCGTGTCCGTCGCGTCGCGACAAATGACAGAAACTTCAGGCCTCGCAAAACTGCTCCAGGTCGCGTCGCGAACCCTCCTGGTCGCGACGCGAGAAATGACAGAAAGTTTTGGCTTGTAAAATTCCTCCAGATCGCGTCGCGAACCCTCCTGGTCGCGACGCGAAAATCAACAGAAAGTTCTGACTTGCCAAATTCCTCCTGATTGCTGCATTTCCGGGCAAGTGTCTGGTTCGCCGAAAGATGCCACAACCAATTAAGAGGTCTTCAAGTCCCATTTAGCTCCAAAAGTGAAGGAATAACTTACAATTGAACTTCCTACTACAATGATCTAAAACTGAACTAAATCCCAGATAATGACTGTTATACAATAAAAACCCTGCACAATTGGTCCTAAAAATGCCTAACTTACATCATATGATTGAGAGTCAACAGAAGCCAAGAAAACAGTATCTATTAGATAAGGAGTGGCAATCTGCTCATGTGCATGTCTTGATTAACTGTGATGAGATCAAACCATATCTTGAGTAAGTATCCTTCATTACACATCAATCATGAGTTTGATACCCATCATAACCTATATTGACTTATGAATTATGTGATTGATGTCAGCACTTTCTTGGAGAACCACTCGATCAATGGAGAAGACGCATATGGACGTATATTTTCAGAGTTTCCCATATGGCTAAAGGCATATGTAGATGAGGAGGCGAATGGAGTGACCAATAAAGACATAAGGGCACTATCTCGCGGTCCTTCATCAATGACAATGTCATGGAACATGTACTTTGTCAATGGGTACAAGTTTCATACTAAGGCCTGGAGCAATGGTAAAAAAACTGTCAATTGTGGGGTGCACGTAAAGGGTCTTAATGAAGGAGGAGAAGATGATTATTATGGCACAATCAACCATATCTTTGAAGTAGATTACTTTGGTCTGAAGGACAAGATTGCACTATTTTATTGTGAATGGTTTGACCCAACAAAAAATAAGGGCACAAAGGTTCATCCACATTATAAAATTGTGGATATTAAAATGGATAAGCGTTATAGTCTTTACGATCCTTTTATCCTTGCGCAAAAAGAAAGACAAGTGTATTTCGTTCCCTATCCAGAAATGTGTAGAGATATGCGTGGATGGTGTGCGGCAATCACCACAAAACCAAGGGGTCATGTGGAGATTGACAACACGAGGATGAAATGGCTTATCAGTCTGATGGGATGTCACCTGTTCTCCCTATTGAAGAAATTGAATCAATATCTTGTTTACGTGACGACTCACAAGTAGATGTGTTCGAAGAGATTTTTGATCATTCGCGTCACAATGATTGAGGATGTATTTTATTTTAGTACTTTGTATTGCACATTATTAGAGCTTATCATATGTATTTTGTATTGCACTATCATGATTAAGACTACTTGGTGTACTTAAATTCAGAATTTTATTATATAAGTATTTTATATTGCACAATGCTTTTGAGATAGACTAAGGAACTTTTGTGTCTCTTCATTATATAAGTATTTCTTATTGCACTTGTTCTACCACTTGTGTGAAACATATATCTTATTTCTATTTTGTATTCTAATGCATTTTGTATTTTATGAGCACAGATGAATAACAGAGGTGGACAAGCAAAAGGCAAGGCCCATCCTACTAGGGGCAAGCCAAGGATGATACAACCGGGCAAACTTGCACTACAACATTTAGACCCTATGGCAACGGTCGAAAACCGTTCTCGAAAGCCAAAAAACCGTTGCCAAAACTTTTGGCAACGGTTTTGAAACCGTTGTTGTTGCGGGCGTTGCCTAAACTAAAGACAACGGTTTTTGTGACCAAAGACAACGAAAACCTAAAATCGTTGTCATTGGTAACTTAAACGCAACGGTTTTTATTTTCACACAATGGCAACGGTTTTTGCCCGTTGCCAGTTATGGCAACACCTAAAAACCGTTGTTAGTTATGGCAACACCTAAAAACCGTTGCCAGATATGACAACACTAAAAAAACCGTTGTCGTTTATAGAATAAAACCGTTGCTTGATATAAAACCGTTGCTATTCTCTAGTAAATACAACAGTTTAAAACCGTTGCCATAGATGGTAAAAAAAGGAAAAAAAAATACAGAAAAAATATCACTCAATTTCATTCCTTCCCAACAACCTTCCCAACAAAAGAGTTGTGTGATATCACTCAAATTTAATGAATCAATTAATTATACAATCCAATAAAAACATGATCTATCTACTGTTTTTCCTACACTAAACTCTTGGTTTCTGAAAACATCCAAGATGATGCAATTTTTAGGAGACTCTTCTCGTGGTGGAAATTCAACTCCAGCAGACTGTTAATCAAAAAAGAAACAAATGGACAAGTTACACGTTAAAAGGCTATTAGGTTCATAGAAACTAGGTAGCTGGTTTATGAAACCCAAAAGGGCCACTAAAGAGTACATAGAAACTAGGCAGATAATATTAATATAGTTAAGTTACAGGCCTGGTAAGACACACAAAGAACAGAAGGTTGGTTTATGAAGCACGGCCAAGCTTGTTCCTTATGTAGCAGAATTCAGTGGAAATAAAGAAAACATAGCAGTAACAAGTAGTAAATTAACCAAACAGATTACCTTGATGATCTCAACAAGCAGATCAAGAAGGACCACCCCCACCCCCACCGCCTGCAAAATTTCAAGTGGAAGCTGAAGTTCAGTATATAACTTAGAAGAACCCACTTCAATGCTTCATTATTGCAGATATAAACCAAATGCAAGAATGGATATCTTGGAGCATCAGAACCTATTATGGTCTGTCAAATAATTATGTTAAGTAAGAAAATAAGTTAACCTTCTGAATTTTGGAAGCATACTTGTCTGTCTCCTCGTCCACAAACTGCATGAAATCAACTGGATAGAATCATTACTAACCTATGTTTAGATGTAGACTGAAACATCACAGATACACACACACGCACACAAGGTAATAATATATTATATCAGATAGACAAATACTGTATTACCTGTCCTGTGACCGTATACAGTCTGTTATACCAGCCATTCAATGACATCCCAATAGCTGAATATAGATGTTTGCGACTCTCACCGGGATTTTGCAGCGTATACTCAATATAATAGAATCCTGAAAATATTTGTTTTAGTCAAATTAAGCACTTCAAATTTCAAAATCCCCCCAAGATAAGCTCAGTTTTACAGTAACATGCTTACTGATTTTCTTTCACATATATGCAATTCTATCACCTGTACTGTAATGAAGGAGCTTTGAGAGTAGTAAAAGTATGTAATGTACCCTTAGATGATTTACAACTGACGAGTTTGGCAGCCACACCCGGTGGTTTTTTCCAGCTTCTGTCCAGCCCACTAACCTGATGCATTCATTTTAAGGAAATTAAGCATTAGCTGAAAGAATGAAAATCAGCAAATAATAATAGTTTGAAGTATAATCAATCATAAAGTGACACCAGAGAGTATTAGCAAATTCTTCAACTTTGCCAAACGATTCCATCTTAGTGTAATCCGGTCCCAACCCTGTGATTACAACGCTCACTGTACCAACAAATTGGTAGACAGTAACTAGCTCGAAAAACCTATCAAGTGTCCTGCTGATAATAAAATAACCTCTGTATGAGATTTTGCACTGTCCTTAGAGGAAGATAGTACAAGACCCTCTTCAGTCCCTTTGCTTATGGGTAGTGTCTGAACAAGAAATATGCAATTTGAAAAAAGCATTAGCAAAGAAGGTGAAATTTTAATAGTCCAACTATATTGTAATTTGTATAGCAGAAGCTTTTAAGTTTCAATCTAGTTATAGTATTAAAGTTTTAGGGAACAATGATTGCAAAAGACTGAAAAAACAAATGTGAATTTAAAATGCATACATACACCTTACCTGAGTTATAGCATTTAAAAGCAAAGGGATTCAGTCAAGAAGACAAAAATTTTATATCAGGATCCGAATGATCACATCCATCCCTGAAAATTTTCTTCAAAATGAATGCTTGTTATATTTTATAGAATAGATTAGATTATATTATGATTTTCTATTAGATTACTGAAAAACTCAGTGAGCTAAGGCTCCTACCTTGCCATCTCTGAACTCAAATATGGCAGAATCTTTTGAAAATGGCCTTGGTCTTGTAGATGCCACCTGTGACGTATAAGATTCAAAATCAACTTTATGTCACTTTTAAATTTTAATCAACCTATAACTGTAGGCTAACACTCACATTAGGGCCACATTAAAAGATCAAGTCACTAGAAGAACCAAAGAGTTAAGTCCTTTACTTACCTACACAACAACACAAGATATTGTGGAACTTCCTGCTAATTTAGGACTCTATACATACCAGGAAATTATAAAGGATTGTCTCAATAGCGAGATTAACAAAGACCCTTGCATTTTTTGAAATGAATAGAGATAATGTCAAATTCAACATGTCAAAATCAGTATTCAAAACCAAATAACATAGTACTAGCAGAAAAGTGGTCAACCAATACATAAAAATGTAATGCTACTATATATTCATATCTTGATGTTCTCTAGATCATGAAAGCTTTGAACAATAAGAAACCAAGTCATGCCACAAATCACTCCTTCCTTCCTCTCCTCACCTTAACAGAAACCAACTTCATAAGAAATCAACACATAACTCAGCCACAACTAAACAGAAACCTTTTGTGCCCAGACCTTGCTGTCAGAGAATGACCTACCTACGACTTCAAGTGAAGGGCGAGAATAGCTAGGTTTCCATTTTCAGAATACAATCAATTTAATAATAACAACATAGTAAGAAACATCAACACAATGTTATTTATTTATTTTAGACCTGCAAAACCACTGTACATTGTTCAACAACAACAGCCACATGGACACTAGTACATATGCTTGTAATTAACATTATGCATCACAGAGGGGAAAAACAAGCAGAGAACTTATGAATTAACATAAAGTAGAAACCTCCTTTGAGATGACAGCTTCCATCTCACTAAAATATATACTGATCATAAAGAAGGGTTCTGTGTATACTTATGATCATAAAGAAGGGTTCTTATGATCATAAGAACCCTAGACCTTGAGTTTGCCATAAACAGTATATATTGTGTATTACTGATCATAAAGACACACTCAAATCATAAAATTACAAAGTGAGTGACTGCTCATGGAACACAGAAATAAAAGATGAGTAGCAAATAGATCATTAGGTAAGAAAACCTTGAGTTTGCCAGTTTCATTCAAGATACCACCACCACCAGAAGCATAGTTTAACCCATTTTCTAGTACTGCAGGGGGCCTTGGGAGGCCTAATTTGTCACCTGAAAATTAATTGTTCAACATCATTATATCTTTGCATACTCTAATTCAAACTTATTCATACAATTAAGTGAAAAGATGATGATTACCTATGATATCAGCAACTGTGCGACCATTAGAGAACCTTCCATTAGGTAAGCCATACCCATGTCTATACCATACCAAGGGAGGTTCGCCTGAGCAAGGCTTCTAGAAAGATACCTGTTATTTCCAACATCCGAAACTTGCATAATTGTCTCAACTCTTAAATGGCTTCCAGCCATATGAAGCATAGACTACCATTTCTCTTTTCCTTTCAATAGATGATTTATATAATTTATTAATCACAGGCAACAGCTAGAAGTAAACTAAACAAGTATACAAAAAGTCCCAAAACATAACATCTAATCTCACCTTTTCAAAATTCTCCCAAGCTGTTTGTTCATAATTTCATATTTGGGTTCTTTAAAGAATAGTTTTACAAGCAGCAACTCATAAAGTATATACACAAATATACTGTTTATGGCAAACTCACA